>JARGCV010000001.1:5332500-6532500 GCA_034064705.1 Bothrops alternatus | reverse complement strand
CCTTTCATACTCTGTCTTGCTGAAAAAACTCAACTTCTAACAGCCTGCATCTTCTCTGAAGTTGTGATATAGCTTCAGTTTTTTAGGCTTGTCAGTCAGCTACTGCAAAGTAAAACAGGAAAGAAGTAATGAAAATGAAAGAAAAATTACTATAGTGAGGGACAATATGCAGCATAGAGCAAATACATTACTCACACAATTGTTAGCTTCAACTGTGGGTTTTATATCAGTCATATTTCATCACAACCATCTCTCTCAGTGCATGACTTTTCTATATTATTCTCTGTCTTTTCTGTATGAAGGCAGAAGATTCCTTAAAACAGCCAGTATGACAAGAATAACCAAGTCTTAGACTGCGATTCTCTTATAAATCATTTTTTTAGTCATCAGCCTTTTATTTTGGTGAATTCTTTTAAATGTTAGATGAAATATTATCATTTTTCTTCATTTCTTTGTTTCTCTTTCTTTCCTTATTTTAAAAAAGAAATTGTCTTCTGATAAAGGGAGGAAGCCATATTATCCTGATTTCTATTAGTTAGAAACTGTAAAGTCTGACAAAAAAGGATGAACAAACTACAGTTGTCAAGGAGAAGGCATAAGGGAAATAAATCAACTCTCAAGTGGTAGCTATGCCATTTATTTTGTTTTCTCTCTTTCCAAAAGCATTGTGGAGGTTTATTTCATAATATGTTTTTAAAAAGCAACTGATTGGGATGTGAACACCTGCTGTTTTCTAGCTGCTGTCTCAGCTGAAATATTTATTTATTTGTTTGGCTTCTTGCATTGCCAATTGCCACAGTGTCTTGGAATCTGACAACAAAAATGCAATGAAAATCCACAAACTACATGACTAATGGAGACTTCTTTTAAAAGAAGAATGAAAGTTGCAAGAGAGAAAAATCCACCAAAGGTATATTTTCAGTACCCAGTACGTTTAACAGGACAGTCCTACAAAATATTATTTATACCTTTTATTGCAATAATTCCCAAGCTCTTATGGAAAAGAGAAGTTTAATGTGAAGTATGAATTCATCATTGTGAATTATGTGTGCAGAAAATATTAGTTACTGTAATTAAATGAAGTCATGATAAACAGACCTAACAGTTATGGGCTGGCAAGCAGAACATTTTTTTAAATCACAATATATTTCACATTTTTAGAACTTATATGCCCATTCTGCTATTCATCCTTTTAAGATGGATCTTGAACTTCTATTCCCAGATTTTGCCCCAAACTCAAGGTATCTCAACACTGAATTATTTTCAATTGAAGAAAATGTAATTCTTCCTTGTTTGCATTCTGGGACATCTGCTAGTTATAATTACTAAGCTGCAGTACAATTGCATGAATTTCCAAGGATTTTGTGTATTATGTCACAGATTAACCAAAGTCTTTTTTTTTTCTTATAATGGTCTCCATAGTTAATTCTCCTTATAAAAACTGTGACTCTGTTGTGAAATACTGATTGCTTATCTAAAATTAGCATAAAGTAAGCATCTGGGCCAACCAGAAGATGTCTAGAAGACCACTCATCATCTGATCCCTCTTCCAACTAATAGCAATGATTATTTGGCTGTATATCTGCTGACTGATTAGACTCAATTGGAGTTGGTATGTATGAGAAGAAAACTGAGGAAAAGTGGGATGAACTATCCCCTTTCTCAAATATTACAGCCCACTCTCTTAAAATATAACTATAGATCTGAAAAAAACTATCTTCCATTAATATCAATAGCTGTTTTTTATGTTTAAATGTCATACACACCAACAGATTTTCTGGAAGATCATGACTTAATGGCTGAATCTCCCTGTTCTTTCCAAGTCATGATTTTGAACAGCATTGAGTCTTTTAAAAGAGTCTATTCATTATCTTGGAAGCTTAATAAAACACAATGCAATGGATGGGGGGGAGGGCAAGAGAGAACAGGAAGTCAATGGGAGAGCACAAAGCCCTCAAAACATTTCTCTAACAGAAAAAATATTAACCCTTTTCACTTGGTTAATAATGATTGGGTTTCAGCTGTCAAAACTGCTCCCTGAAATGTAGCAGCTTCTTTCTTGAGATAGTCACTTTTCCAGTTAACCATTTTTTTTTCCAAATGATATTCATTTGGTATAGAGAAGCCAGGATGAAAAATTACACAGTCAAATTATACCTGCCTTATATATATTTCCAGAGTTGGCAAATATATAGTGTGACATTTCTGATGGGATAGAAAATTAAAACATTATAGTGAAAAAATAGATAATCAGCAACCATTCTCCTTAGCCTATTGCTTTCTAGATATATAAAGTTAATTGTGCTTTGTGATATCAAAAAAGGATTTAATTCTTCCCCCATCCCATGCTTCTCTTATATCACACAGAATCTTAATAACATAGAATTAGAAGGTTTTAAAAATCAACATGTCTTTCTACATGCAAAATTTATAATCCAGAATGAGACTGCATCATCCTCGAAAGATGGCCACACAACTTTTGCTTTTTATCATGAATGAATGAGAGTTTGATGCTTCCAAACCCAATGTTTCCTCCTGTTGAACACTTCTTGAACATTCAGGATGAAGACATGTTGCATTACAGTTTGTTTCTTTTTCTCAATGAAATGCAGAAAAAATCTATCTGAACTACTTATTCAAAATAAGCATCACAAATATTAATTAAACCATTTTACTACTTTTGAATTTTGGTAAGATGCTACATCGTATAGATGCTTTTTAGTCCACCCACTGGGACATTTCAGATGGAGACTGAAAAACCCTTACATTGAGTAATATTAACCCCCCAAGCTGCCAACTGGAGTGGAGCCAAGAGAACAATTTTAAGCTGCTTGTCATGATACAATTTATAAATTCTTGAAATAAATGTTGACAGTTGATATACTTGAATGACAATTTGTTTCTATGTAGAAGGAGACTTGTCAGAAACTCATGAGAAAAGAGTCCAGCATTAGGAACAAATGTAGAATATAAGCAAGGGTGTTAAGTCCTCCCCACATCTACTAGGGTTTGTTATACAGAGATATGTATTGGAGAACTATTTAATCTGAAACAAGGCATGTACTTTATAACAGTGGTCCCCAACCTTTTGGGCACTAGGGACCAGTTCTGTGGAGAAAGGTTTTTCCACAGGCCAGAGAGTGTGTGGTTTTGTGTGCTACCTGCATCCCATGGATGGGGCTTTGCTTGTTTGTGCTGGCACTCAGTGGACCGGTACCAGGCGGTCCACAGACTGGGGGTTGGGGACCCCTGCTTTAGAAGACAGCACACTCTATCAAGTTTTTAATCTTACTGTAGTAGACCAAAGCCAGAATTTCTTTGTATCAAGGAATGAGAAATGTTTATGATCCTAATATTGCTTCCAATTACTTTCAAAAACACAGTTTGGAATTCATGTTGATGTTGAAATATAAAAGCAGTTCTCACAGTAATCAATAAATCACAAAATGTTAAATGTGGATAATATTTTTATACAGCTCTTTAAATTTCTGGATTCACAACACACCAGACAAAGTTAATATTTTATGTAGTTCATCAAGTTACTGTGGAGAAAACTGTAAGAAAAACTGGACTTTTGTGTTGACTGTTAAACATTTTTAAATAATTATTTCTAGAACAATATATTTCTGGGTGGACTTGAATATTTCAAATTGCATAATGCATACAAGTTTTCTTCTACTATCTATGTGTGCTATCCCTAAGAGAGATTTATGCAAGTAGAAAGAATAAATTTCTGTTCATGCATTAAATCAGTCTTATTACTGAAATGAGTGTCTTATTACTAGCAATATTACACTGGACGAATCAAATGTAACTGAATTATGGTGTCAATGGTTTGGAAAATTTGATCATACTTTTACATTCTCTGACACTGTCAAGTCCAATAAAAAAGAACCATTACTTCTATTTAGCAAAAGAAATACATTTGATAAAAATCTCTGGGAAAACACAGAAGATACTAAATGAGCATAAGTTAATTTTGAAAAAAATGTCTGAAATATTTTGTGTTCAGCTGCATTAATAATAAACTATATTCAATGGATTACATCTATGTTATACTTAAGAGAAAAGTGTATGTCACTTTATTCTGCTTGTGATTATATGTTCTGCTAGTAATTTTGTCCAACTGTAAGAAGTATTATTAGCAAAACCAATATCTAATTTACCTAACATAATGATATTATCCATCATGACAGTATGTGTGCAATGGTTTACATAACTAGAACTATAATCTTAAAACTCACCCATGCACAAAATGGCATGTCTGGATACAAATCACTGCTTCTTATAAAACCATCTAAGAGAGATGCATTAAAAATGATAGAGCTATCTTTTCAATCATTGCCCAGATTAGCCTCTTATCTTCATATTAACTGAAATGGATATTATTTTGTAGTTCAATGGAGACCAAGCATTTTCATTGGTCATAATATTAAAAATAACTTTAGCAGAAGAAATACAAAATTGGAATGCAATAGAATTGCCTGAAAAAAGGTAGAATTAACAAAGCATTCCAATGTACAGAGATGCTTTAACAAAAAAGTTGTTTTAATGAAAATATTAATGACTACACTTTGGGGGGAAATGCCTACCATCCAATAAGTTTAATTTTTTGGAAAGTGCAAGAAATCTTTTTAAACTAATCAAAGGTAAGATGTCAGAAAAGTAGAAGCAGTAATTAGCAGAAATGGAAAAAGAGTAACGGTCAGAGCAAAAAAAATGGAAAATCATATATATATAAAAATAGGTTTTTGGTTTGTAAAATATAACATCAAGAGAGGTACTGTGAACAATATATTGAAACCATCTGGATTACGCTTGATGATAAAAGGGAGAAAGAACATTACTTCTGTTCAGATGAAGCAAAATTAATCTTAATTGAGTTCCTTTGTCACTTGATAGACTCCATATGGTTTTAGCAATATGTATTCATTAATTCTTAAGGCTCTTTTTCCTGATTTGCCTAAACATCATGGCACTCCTATTATTTGTAATTCAATAGTGCCATTTCACTAGAAATTGGCTTAAGTGTTAATTTTCTTTATATAGTTGAAATTCAGTGAGACTGATCTAGTAAAGATGTATGTATACATGCATAAACATACATACACACAGACATGCATTCACTGACATCAGTTCATACACATAAATATATGATGAATTGAATTAAGTCCAAGATTAATAAAGAGCAGATAAATTCTCCTTCTCTACCACTAATGTCCACTGATCCACCACATAGGAATACCTCTCTGGGCTTGCCACATTTAGTACTCTGAGCTCTTGCAATATCTTTGTTCCCCAAGCCCTTTTTTTATCAAATTAACCCCCAAAATTTTAGAACTGACTATGGAAACTCCTTTAGGAAATGTAAGCTTGAATTTTTCGGGGGAGATCTTTACCAAATCTAAGTGCAGGATACTCACAATTACCTGTGGTAATTTGATTTCAATATTCCATGCATATCTCATTACATTCTATTACATATCAACACTTGAGACATGTCTCTTCAAGTCCTTTGGATAAAGTCTACCAGGAGTTGAAACTCAGACTAGGCTTAGGATTTTTTTTAGGATTTTTTCCCCCTGAAAGTTTAATAATTAGCTTATAAAATTAAGAATCTAACATTTGGAAAATAACAGTGAAGTTTAGTAATCTAAGGGAAGATTAAAGGAAAAAATGCAGTAGAAACAGGAAGCGTGGCATGATTAAACATCTCTAAGGTGGACCTTTTTTCTTTCTTTCCGCATTCCATTGTCATAGAATATTTTTCATAGATCTCTTCAAAGCAAGATCAGGTGAAGGAGAGGGTGAAAAACAAAAATCAATAGGACTGATTGTGTTCTATATACCATATAAACTTGCAGACGAACCAAGAATTTTAGGTGTCAAAATACGTCCCCAAAATTAGGTTGAATTTATATCCATGGGTGGGTTTATCCATGAATATATAGGATAATACTTTTTGGAAGAACCCATATTTCCCTTATATACTCATGGAGATGAAAAATACAGAAGTGTTGATTACAAAGCTCTGCTCTTGAAGACTGCCCAGCTTTGGTAAGAAAGAGAGCCAGTGCTGTATAGAAACCTTCCCCAATCTAACCCTGTGAAGATATTGGATTATGGTCACCAGAAAATCTTATTGCCTAGATTACAGATGATGATTGTTTTTATTTATTCAAACTTGTTATAGCCATCCAACTCCAAATTGTTGTGATTGCTCACCAGCCAGTGGATCCAGCAGCTGGAATCAGATGTGGAGGAGGGCCTGGAGTGACATTAGAGTCAGAGGAAGTCTCTGAGGAGCTCCAAGACTTACAGTCAGATGAGGAGCCTGGCCCCTCTACTCATGCTCAGGCTGAGACACAGCTGTGCTGGAAGCCTGAGTTGGACAATGATGAAGAACAGTTCAAATCACGGATGCATGAATGCGCAGGAAAGAGAAGTGAGTAGGACAGAGGAATGCAATGGGGCGGCTCTGAAGGCAAAGGAGAAGGCATTAGGAAGCCATGCCTTGGCTAAATAATAAAAGGGAAGGTATGGGAGGTGCTGGTTGCCAAAGGCAACCGTTTGTGTTGAGGGTCGAGTTTCTGTGGACTGTGTTTGTTTGCCTTGGATATTGACTCAGGTCTGTGAGAATAAAAGGGTTTTTTTTTTCTTGCGGCTCCTGCCTGTTTCTTGGAAGAGGGGTTTCTCCTTGTAAGCATAACAAGGACTCACGTAGGCTGGGGCAGAACACAAATGGGCAATGAGGATGAGGATGAAGAAGAGGATTAGGAGATGACTGAAAAAGTCAATAACAAAACATTTCTATATTGCTGCCAAGAAAACTATCTGGGCATTCTATTTAATCCTTATCTTAATTTCATAATTAATCTGCACATTCTACATGCTCTGCCTGGATCTGAAGCAGAATTGCTTTTAGAAACACAAAGCACTTGTTTTCTTTAGAGGTAATTTTTTTTTTGAAACTGAGCTAGTAACAATGAAACACCAAGGTAACTCTAATGACAACATACAAGATGCTTCCAAAGATGCAGGAATAGATTCAAGGCAAATTAGAGCTATCATGTTTTGGTGATATGCAGGAAAGCAGATGCTAAAATTAATTTGGTTCTTGAAGCAGACTGTAATTAAGATGTACCTGCTCTGTGTGCACTTAAAAATACTTTAAGAAAAAAGCTATAAAAATGCAGTGAAGTTTATTTTTTTAATTTATCTCAATGTGGGTTTTTGTTTTGTTTGGTTTTAGCTATAAATATTTCTGCTAACAATTTATATTTTTTTTCTCTGACTGTCCTGGTACCTTAAATTATGTTCACATTCTGGCTTCCACAGCTCACAAATAGTTCGTTGAACTTATTTTGCTCTGTTTTAGGCATGGTTCATGCTGGAAGCACCTGTAGTGTTTGTAGTATTTATGGCATTCAGGCAGATTTCACAGAGGCAAGAAAAATTCTTCAGCAATAGTTAAAGCCAACTATAGGAGAGGCTCAATGTTTTAATTTTTAAAAAATCTAAATAAGGTTGTATGTGCTCATTTGAAATTATCATATATTTTTACTTAAAAATGTGTTGAGGTTGATAGGGACTCATGCTGGCTATCGTCCAATCCTCTGTTAACAGGGATGGTCTTCAGGAAGATTGCAACTAAATATGGTTACATCCTCTCTATTAATTTTCTTGATGTTGCTGACCAGGAGTTCCCAACTGGGGGTTCCCCGGGAGTGCAAGACAATATTCCAGTGGGTACGAAAACTTGGATTTTCAAAATTATACTGTATATGCATAATTTGTTGCCGAGAATTCACAAGTCTTTTTAGCAGTGCTTTTTTTTTCATAGAGCGCACAGGAACAGAGTTCCGGCACCTTTTTTTGACGGATTTTTCAAGGTTTAAAAGTAACTTTTGAAAATTTGATGTTTGGTCCACATGGACTTGAATTGCCCTGTCGGGCACAGCAGGTCGGCGGCAAAATCATTAAAACGGTGCATGCAGGCTGCTTGTGTGTCAAGTCCGATGCATGCGTACTTCGTCCGCGCTGGTTG
Source organism: Bothrops alternatus (assembly GCA_034064705.1). Classification (NCBI taxonomy): domain Eukaryota; kingdom Metazoa; phylum Chordata; class Lepidosauria; order Squamata; family Viperidae; genus Bothrops; species Bothrops alternatus. Next base: position 6,524,453 of record JARGCV010000001.1, on the reverse strand, counting down.
TGATGGTGCTGCTCGGCTTGTGGCACTGCTTGGCTTGTGATTGGTCATGTGGTCGTGCACTGAGTGCTTACTGTGGGCAGTGACTGTTATGTTTCATTACACAACTGACATGTGTGGATGTATGTATAGTGATTGATTACGTGCGAAAGGTAAATATTTTTTTATTTTAAAAAATTGTTGGTGAATTGAAAATCTTTTTTTTAATTTTTAGTGTAAAAGTGTGACCCCAAATTTAAAAATAAAAAAAAATACTAATTACTTCACAACCACCGGTCCTGCTAAGAACTGAATATATACTTTTTAAAATAAAACATTAACAAGATGTGAGTTGCGGCACCTTTTTTTCTTACAAAAAAAAGCACTGCTTTTTACTAATTAAAAAAAGCTTTCCGGGTCCTAGTGCCGCTTCCATCTGAATCACCCTTCATGGGTCTAGTCTCAGCTTCTATAGAGGTATCTTGTTCCATTGATAATGCTCTTTTGTTCTGGCAAAGAAACATATTTGTATCATTTTAACACTGGGTGTTCTTATCCAATGAATCAGAAAAGAGCTGAAAGGAACTTCGGAAGTCTTCTAGTTCGACCCCCTGCTCAAGCAAGAAACCTTATACCATTTCAGACAGGTGGCTGTCCAGTCTCTTCTTTAAAATTTCCAGTGATGAAGCACCCACTCCTTCTGAAGGCAGGTTGTTCCACCAGTTAATTGAGCTCACTGTTAGGAAGTTTCTCCCTAGTTCTAGGTTGGTTCTCTCTTTGATTAGTTTCCATCCATTATTTCTTATCTTGCCTTCTGGTGCTTTGGAATAAATTGCTTAATTGCTTAATTAATTAATTAAATCTATTTTGAATGCTAAGACTGGAGAAGAAAGCTAGAAGATTATTCAACCTATAGATGTTGAGAACCTATTTCCCATCTTCCTTCAAAATTCTTCTCTTTTTCTTTCTCTTTCTTTCTTTCTTTCTTTCTTTCTTTCTTTTTCAAAAGTACTTTTTTACAGAGGATGAAGAGAGGGAAGATAATGTCTTCACTGTTTTAATAGAAATTTAAACCTTTAAATTGTATTTTAGTGTTGATCACAAAAACATTCTCTTTCATAATGGTTATTATCATATGAATATGGAGAATAAGGAACAAATGATCCCTTCTGTCACTTTGAGATATGGATAAACTCACACTTTATTTGACTTTCTCTATCTGAACATATATTAGGGAAATCATTTAATAAAATGAATTTAAATTAGAGTTGATTTTAATCTCACAGACATTAAGCAGTAAATGCATACGGATAAATATTTAATTAACATCCTACTGTATTTTATAATGATTTTAGTACTTAGAAGTTGGAAGGTAAACCTGAAGTAAAATAGATATGCATAAGTATTATTATTGTTGCCAACAGTACTCTATTAAAATGTATAAATAAATAAAGCAGCAATAAATATGGGTATTATATAGATTTACATATAATTATTACTGAATGCTAACTATAATTCATTTTGCATTTGGTTCCTGGTAAATAGAAAACTCACTTAACTCATTACTTTTATATTGAAATATGTGATCTAGCCAGTGTAAGCTATTTAGGGATGTGGAAAGGCAAAATCCCCTTCCTAGATTATTGTAAAACAGTAAATCATTTTCAAATATAAGCATCTCATCATGCATCTCTCATTATGTTGACCATAGAGATCAATATTCAGGAACTAAGCTTAAGTCTTTAATTTGAATTATTTGGGAAATAATTCAAACACAGATGTTGTAAACCCGAAGAGCTAGCAAAGTTCTCCTTTTCCCTCCATCTGCTCTAAATTCATGTTTGTTTGTTTTCCTGGAATATATAACCTCTCAGTTCCCTCTACATTATTCTTATCTTAATCATAGAGTATCCTTTCCATAAAAATCATGGTTGAGGGCTGGCTAGAGAACAGACATTAAAGATTATGTGGAGAAAGGGATGCTCTCTTTCAGTATAAGGACTTTTCATTCTAAGTTCTCTCAGGAGAAATACAGTCAGTTTTATATTCTGGGATCTGCCAATCAGAAGAGATAGCTTTGAAACTGCTTTCTGATTTGAGAGGCTAGGCCTTCATCTCATGAAAACTAAAAGACACAGAATGTAAGGACCCTACAGGGGATTACACTAATTGCATTAAAGGTACAGACTACTAATATAATCCTTTGATTGGCTTTATTTTGCCATCTCATTACTGTTTCAATCAGAATAAATTCAGCCAGCAAAGTTCTTTAAAAACTACATGTAGTCCCTGCTTAATGACCAAGTGCTTAGCAACCATTTCAAGTTGCAATGGACTGCCCCAGAGCTACTTATAATCAGTTTGAAAACAGCATTAAAACATACATTTACATATACAGTAATAGGCACACTCTGTACTTGGACAAATCTCTATATACCAGGAAAATCTGAAAAAGAAAATGTAGATTTTTCATTTTTCAAAATTATTTATAAAAACAGTAATGCATAAAAGCCTCGGACACCAGCATGGAATGAATCTTCAAAGTCCAAAATTTCAGGTAATAAAAGTAGGAAACAAAGGGAAATTAGCAGTATAAGTTGTGGGTGTGTGTTCATACAGCACATATAGTAACAGAGTGCTATTTTGTTCCCTTCTTTTTGTCAACTATTCCTCTCCCTTCTTTTCCACACTGGGCTATCTTCCTGGAATTAGGGAACTACAAGATCATTTCTGGTAACTATATGGCTACTAATTTAGATAACTCTCTGCTAAAAGTAATTGGGAAAATCATGGTGGGCAAAATCTGTTTTTCTGGAATTGAGAAATGTACTAATGGGGTAATGATATGATTCAGCAATTGTTGTGTGGTAGATTGTTGCTTTCTATAGTGAGTGTCACAAGGAAAAAGTCCCTATTCTGACAGTGAAGGGAAAATTCTCCATGTTTTCCAGTCCAAAGATATATATAATAAAATAATAGAGGTGAATGAATATCAGAAGTCCAGATTCCAAACTCTGCTTGGAATAAAGCTTTCCAGCTATGACTTTTCATATCAGCCCCAATCAAATTCAACTACACCACAAATATTGATACATGAATATTGATAAATATACCAAGGATATTGATCAGCTAATATTAAACATTGTTCCTTGTCAGGAAACAACAAGATCTAGAGGGCATACTTTCTCAACTGCAACTTAGAGATCAATCCAAAACTGAAACCAAGTTATTTGCTGCTTGAAAGGATGTTTTAACTATCAACCGAAATAAGAGGGATGGGATATGAGTCCTCTTTAATTCTCTCTATTCTCCCCTCTGTCATATTTTCTAGGGAAATTACCAAGGACAGTTAATTGTCATGATATCAGGTAAACAATGCAAATTGCAATATTCATTTCACTTACCCAATGACATTATGATATATGTGACAGCATCATAGCTTGTACCAGATGCATACAACTGCAACTCCTGTTATTCCCCACTATTTGCTGAACTAAGGCTGATGAGAACTGGAGTATGACAACTGGTCCTGCATTAAGCACATTAGAATAATATTTGCATTTGGTTGACTGACATTTAACTATTTGGAGAAATCACGGGCATGCTATCAAATGGGCAGCCATATAAATTGGATAAATACACAAACCTTAGAAAGATTTTTAAAAATTTTCTTCAAGTACCATGAGTAACATGGTGAGTAGCTGCTATTGCTGAAGTTACAGAAGAAAAGACTATAAAATTTATTCAGCAATTTTAAAATGACAGTCCAATGATATGTAGCATAAGATTAAACTTCCTCCCTCTTCTCTTCTCTAAGCTCTATATTGGTTATAAAACAAATTTGGCTCACTTTTTTCTTCTGGGTCCCCTGTTGCTTCTTTCACTATCTGCAATCTTTCCACAACAGCTGTTGTCTTTCATTTCTCTCCTATCATTTTTTTCCCAGAGCAACGATGTACCATTTCACCTTCTTCTTGTAAACTGAATTAGACATAAAGATATCATTTTTCAATACTGTAACATCTGCAACATCTTGTTTCTATCAGAGTGCACTTTCTGGCTAACTGACACGTGGTGAGTCATCCCATAGTTATAAATCTTGGCATTATAGGAAAGCAATACAGTTATAGATCTCCATTTTATGTACATAATAACAGTGATATTTATATAGATATTTATGGGTAGCTATAAAGAACTAAAAAACAATAACGGTAGTTTTAATGTTTTGTAGAACAATTTTGGAAGCACCTTCTAGAACAAGTATACAGTATACAGCTCAGGCTGGCAATCTTTCAGCAGCCATTAAGTTTATTTCTCTATGTTTGGGGGCAAAAGAATAGGAAAAACAACTACCGTATTTTTCCATGTATGAGACACTATTTTTTCCCACAAACACCCTGTTCAAAAATCAGGCGTGTCTTATATAAGTGCAGCATCTTATACACAGAAAAATAATGGTAACCTATGCAGCCCAGGGCATGCCTGTCTGGGTTGTGTTGCTGCTTGGTACAAGTGTGAAGCTCCTGTGGGCTTACCACTAACAGGAGAGGGGAAGGGGCAAGATCATCTGCCAGCCGAACTTCCGGATTTGCCGGCTCAGCTGTTCGGCCCTCTGCCAAACAGCTGATCAGCGTGGAGAAACTCACATACCAGAGTGTCTTATACAAGGGTGTGTCTTATAGAAGGAAAAATACAGTATATTTTGAATAACATGCAAGTAGGCTGACTATGACTTCTTTTTTTTAACACATTTTATTGTTTTTTTTTTAATTCTTAAGAAAAGGTACTCAGGACACACCGTGGTGTTTGGGTAATCAAACATTCAAAAGTGAAAACATATATAAACAACTCAACTCAATACATTCACTGTCCCCTCTCTATTTCCCTCAAATAACATAATACGTTTAAAATATTCCATTTCTAATTTAAATTTCTATTACTGCTAAAACTGTTTAAAAATTTGTCAGTTTACAATTACCATAATCAAATTTAACTTTAAATCAACAAGTTATCAATTCAGGTATCCCTTCCAGTATATTCTAATTCTTAATCTCTCACACTCACATCCCTCATTTTATCACCAATCTCATTTATTTCTTCTTCCATTACACAATAGATATCCTAATTAAAATAAAAAATTAATCTACCCTATACATATATAATCCCACAATCGATCAATCTCTTTAAGATAACAAAATAATGTTAAACCTTAAATCATTTCAATTCATTAAACAAAATTCAAATTTCATCCAATTAATTATCATGCCTTATCACATCTATGTTATCATACAGAAAGGTCATCTTACTAATTTAAAACATTCAGTTAATTATTGAAACCATCCAAATCTAAAAAGTCAACATTTTTTCAATTCCAATACATAATAATGTTCATCAAAATAAATCTATTATTCCAAAAGGTACATTCTTAAACTATTTAAAATATCTATTCTAATAATCACCCTCCTATATATTTTTTTCTTACTTCTAACTCTAAATCTTAATCCTTAAAACAGTCCATAAATCCAACATTGCCTTTTAATCCATTACACAATTTTAAATTTCTCTTTTCAGTCTGATTCTGGCTTTTTTCTGTGCCAGACAGGTTTCCATAACCAAGCTTCCCTTTCAGCCAGTAGAACTATTTTTGTTGCTTGCAGTGGCCTTTGAAAGGATAGGAATCCCATCCTCTGCATTAGGCATCTATTTCTCTCATCCTTAAAGCATCGTTGCTTTGTAGATTCAAATCTCAGTCTTTGCTTCTTCTGTTCCTCAAAGTTACAGATGGAAAGTTTATAAGATAGAATAAGTTCCTCTTTTATCTCTGTTGATTCATCTTCTAGTATATTTTGATTTATAGAATAGTCAGATGTAGTCTGGACATCAGTTTGAATGTTTGAAGTGAGATTTCTGGATCTTAATTCTGTAGTAAACTCTTTCATTGTAGCACATATTTCTGCAGTAGCCTCATAAATCTTTTCCAATATAAGTTTACAGTTTAATTGTAACTGAGGTTTCTCCATTTTGATAGTAATTAAAAAGAGTCTCTTTTTTTCTTTTTTGTGGAGGCTATATTTAATAAAAGTTAGGCAGTGTCCACCCCTACAATTCCCACAGCTGCACAGCTTATTTTTTCTCTTCAAAAATAATTTAAAGGTCAGGTCTATTCCATCTTCAAAGAGTAACCAGAAGTTGCAGTATTAAGTTTTTGCCACTAGATGTCCTCAGTAGGTTAAAAAAAAGTCTTTTCCAGACACCATTTCCCTTTTTCTATCTTTTAAAGTATAATGAGAAAAAAGAGATAATCTTCCAGCATAAGATGATAGTACAGTTCTTAGAAAGAGAAAAAAAATTCTGTACCCCAAAAAATATGGAAATAAAATATAGTCTTTAAAATGTTGTTCTATTTTTATACAACACCTTTCTTCCCAAACATGAAGACGCTGCTTTTTCAAGCCAGGGAAATAATTCCAACAAGGCTCTTACAGGCACAAAAAACAAAACAGAGTAGAGAGAGTAGCAAGGAAAAGTCTCATCTGGATTCACCACGGGGGTTCTTACAGCTTAGATGTTCTTTGACTTGCGGTTTGAAGCAGCAGGGTGATCGGCCATTTTACTGGCCGATATTCTTCTCCGTCGGCTCTCAGAGATAGCTTGGACAGCTGGAGGAGCCGTCGCTCCTCCGCAGCCAAGCAAAGCCTCCTCAACATAAGTCACACCCTCCAGGGCGACTTTCAACCCGCATAAGGGTCTACCGGCGGAGGGAAAACTAGCCAACGAGGAGACGAGTCTCCCCGTACGACTAGGGATGCCACGAACTGGAACTGGAAGTTGGCTGACTACGACTTCTAAGGGTTGTTGTATGTGATGTGTTACGAACTAAGTGGCTCTATCTAGGAAGATCACAAGAATTCTGAGGGCTGTAGGCTAAACTATGAAGTCCAAACAGCATCCTAGAGAAAAGCAGTTGCAATGCATTTCCATGTCAGTGTCATACAAACCATATGGAGGGATCCATGCTACCTTTTTATGGCTTATATATCATTTCTGTTTTCTACCACCAGAGAGACTAAAAATGACTTTTTCATTCATTAGTGACTTATTGTTGAATTTCAGGGGGTCCATGATGCAAAAATGGAGCATGGAGACCATATAAAAGTCATAGACAGGGTTGCTCATTTTGATTCCCTTTGTACCTTGCACTTATTAGGAAATCAGCAAACACCAGTCTCACTTTGTAGTTATTCTCATCAACAGACATATAATGTTCCAACCCATTGATGATGGCACAAGATTCCTTATGGTGACTTTCTTTTGGGGCTTTTTGATCAACTGCTTTCAATAAAAACTGAAACCAGGGAGCTTTATTTCAACATTTGACTTGACTTGGAGCAGATGAATCAAAACGAAAGCCAAGGAGAGCAATCCAAGAAACAAACCTTCACACTAAATGTGCTGAGATATTAAATTTTATGCCACCAGCATTCTATGGCTACCAAAAGTGAAAGAATCAATAAAGCTATTCAAAGGCAGATTATTAAAAAAGCAAGAGAAAGATTAACTACAGGGTATACACATCATCCTAAACTGCTCTGTGCTAGGATTTCCAGACTCTAGTCTAAATGGTATTCTTCTGCATTATATCCACAACTATGGCAGGAAATTAATTAAGTATTAATTTTCCCTGGAACAAAAAGCATTGGGAAGAAAATGTCCAAATGCAATCTTCTACATCAAGTAATTAAATACTCCTGGCTGGTGTAAATATTTCAGATCAATCTCCTTTTAAAGAAAGTTAGCTCAATATAGAATACTAATTGAAAAAAACAGCAGATGAGATATATACATACAGAAGCAGCATCATGTCGCTGAATCAGAAGATTCCACCATTTATCAATGGTAAAGTGGGATCACATTTTAAAAATTCTCCAATAGGGACATTATGCTCATTTTCTTTAAAAAGGCATCCTCCTCCTCCTCCTTCTCATCAGCATCATCATAATTGAAGCTAAACATGTATGCATAAAACAATAACATGTTGGTAAGTATCCCGTAATGTCCTTCCACCTTTGAAATGTAGATAAAACAGTACTGTCCCATAGGTTCTGAAATGTACAATGAATTACATTTTTAAATTAAATTTCTACAAATAGTTGTAAGACCATAAAGAAAGAATTCTCTATGGAGTAAAAACAAAAACAAAAATCCCACCCAATGACTAATTAGATATATAGACCTGAGGTCAATGATTAAGAAGTCACACCTCATTTGACCTCATTATAGAATCCCCATATAGAAACTCCATGTTGATTTTAAGTTTCATTTGTGTTTCATTTCATTTTAAGTTTCATTCATATTTGCACATAACAAGAGAGACCAATCTATTGCACCGAGAATAGCTGTATGCAATCAAAAAGAGAGAAAAAGCCATGCAGCCAAAAGAAAAAAATAATTCCTCAGAATTATTGTTCAGTGCAGACAAGGAAGTCGCCCCTTGGCCTTATTTCTTCTAAGAAAGTAGACTCTGACAGTGATAAATGCAAATGTTCATTCTGTTGCCCCTACAAACTGATGTGTCAATCCAATTTAACATTTCTTTGGGATAGGAAAATGTATTTTGGAGATAAAGTTCTGACATCGTGGCAGGAACATCATTCTTCGTATCACTCTGTAGATTGTCAGACACCATCAACAATGAAGGTCCTAGACTGGGGGGAGGGGTCAAACTGCCAGCCCACAGGCTGGTTGCATTATACAGAGGCCGCACCCACCCCAGCTCCGCCAATGCAAAAAAAGTTGCAATACATTGCGAACATCACGTGACGCAGCGAGTTTGTCACCCGTGTCCTAGACAAATTATTTTCACTAGATGGTGAATTTTTGGAGGCCTCCATTACTATTAAGCTACTGCTTAGATTTTGGTCATTGCTGTTCTCTTATGTAGTTTTTCCAAGAATTCAAAAGCATACAGTATTATGAATCGTCAATTTCTTCCAACAAATTTATCTGACAGATCTGATAGCACATAAGGGCCTTCCTAGACTAGGGCAATGGAATGGAGACATGAAGTGACAGCCAAGAGCACTGCTCTTTTAAGATGAGAGTATAACTGAATTCAAAATTATTGTCCACAATAATTAGGACATAGCTGCAAAACTCTTCTACTTCAGTGCATTAATTTTATGTGGTGACCTAACAGCTGCATTGTTTGACTGAGGAAGCACTTCTGTGTGCGAGAAGTGAGTGACACAAGATATCAGAGATTTAGAATCACAAATATCATCAGTGATTTTACTATCCACCTCAAATTTCAAATTATTTTTTCTCACCTATTCTACTGCATTGATTGAAGACAAGCAGGCAGGCAGATGTACAGATTTAATGGAAGGGTGGAATATGGTGGAGAAATATGGATTAACTATGAGCAATTGCTATGAGCAATTGCCCTGCCTTCAGTGTTTCTAGACAGTTTTAACTCTTACAGAATGCAGCAAGGATTCTACAAATACTTGCCTCACATTTTTATTTTTGAAGTATGGTAACAATCTCCCTCTCTCTCTCTCTCCCTCTCTCTCTCTCTCTCTCTCTCTCTCTCTCTCTCTCTCTCTCTCTCTCTCTCTCTCTCTCTCTCTCTCTCTCTCTCTCTCTCTCTCAGCTGCTATTTCCCGATTTCTAAGTTTTAGAAATTTATATTTTGCAAGTCCTTGATATGTTAGTACTCATTTTTTTGGGGGGGGAGTACATTTCAATATAACTAATAGATACATTTTATTTCCCAAGTTGTGAAATCCATGAAACAAGAATTGCATGTGATATCCCTGACAAATATAATATTATACCTCATCTTATCGAGCAAGTGGAAGAAAGCATCAAATGGATGCTATCTAAGATTACAAAGCCATTTTAGAAAATGTTTAACTTAGGAAGAAGAAAATGGATGCCAGAAGTCAGAGAGATTACTTTAAACATAAGCTTGTCATTCTATACGATAGAAATCCTGTAATGCACTCCATCTTCCCAATATATTTGTAACATTCCAGCTGTCAAGCCACACATGAATATCAAGGCCATTACTACATCCTGTATATAAAAAGAAATAGGCTAATATGCTGAAATTTCAATATATAGCAGCCATCCTATCACACCAGCAAAGTTCTTTATTCTTTTAATATTTAATGTCAAGGATTCAATATGGCTCCTACAGTTCCTGTTCTGATAGCTTCTGGCATGTACACTAACTGTCTTAGACAGCTGTAAGACAGTTATGTGTTCTATCTATTGCCAGAGAACCATCTAAAAGTACAGGAGGAGTCATAAATATTTATATAATCTTAAATTCAGATGATGTGTATTTAACACACTGCAATCACAATAATAGCAAGTGAAACTTTGAAACCAATACACAATACAGAGGACAGAAATAAAGGCAACAGAAGCTGGAGCCTTGCTAGACAGCCAGAAGCATCAAACAGTGGCTTAGCTCACCATTCATCTGAGTCCCAATAAAGAAAAATAAAATTTAGCAAATCCAGAATTAGTCCTACCACTGTGCAAAAAAAGACAAACCATTGTAGGTAGTAAATTTAAGGCATTATTCAAAGGCTGCAAATTATTGAAAATTCAGACTATAGTTTTCTTTTTATTTGCAAAATAGTCTTGAGTTTTCAATCATCAGCCTGAGAAAAATCAGTCTGAATGATTTTGTGTTGAGCCATCAACTTAACTTTTCGTCAATAGGCTGAAGATAAACACCTATGGTACACTAATAAGAACTAAATCTCTATAGTTAGCATACTGAAAACTCTGGTGAATTATCTAAAATCATTTTAGAATGGCTTCTTCTGAGTTTGCATTGTAAATGGTTGGCACAGTGAGAGATGGATTTAAATAAACAAACTTGAAAAGAACAAGGGAATCACTCTCAAAAAGACTTAAGATCTAATTTGAGTTGTGTCTCAGTCACATATACAAAGAGACATAAAAGTTCTCCCCCCAAAAAATGTGAGGAGAAAGTGTCTTTTTTTCCTCAGTTTCCCTCAATATTTCCCTCCAAGAATTCTTAAATGTTGAAATTTTTACTCAAAGACTAGCCCTAAAGCACTGGGTTGGGATCAGCTGATTTATGCAGGGAAAAACAATTTGCCTTCCCTTCAACATCAATCCCATTTCTGCTTAATTACAGATTTTAGATTAAAGGTTCTTCTCTGTTTTAGAACTAGCTTTCCTCTATTGTAAGATTCAGAATAGAAAAGGCATGGAAAAGTATGCATAGGGGAAAGGAAAGTTTGTTTGGCTCATGTCCTTAAAATGGACTTCAGGTGAATGCATGAACAAGACTTTAGTCAGAGGGATGTCTTCATTTTTCAAACTGATTCTCAAGGAAAATAAAGGCATGGTTTGCAAGTACTTAGACTAGCAGAAGTCAGATAAATATGGCTGAGGGATGTGATTAGACCACATGCCTTGAAAGACAATTTGTTAATTTTCCTTTTGCAGCATTGACAATGTTAAAGGTGCAGAGCACCTAATACCCTACTGCTTTTGTGGAATCAAATGTTTCCTTTAAAAAAACTCCACCTGTCTCGTTTATTGAATCATACCAGTGCTTAAAAAAATTAGATGACAAGGTTGGAATGGCTGTCAAAATGTTAACAATAGCTCTAAAACTGTGCTTGATAAATTCCTCATCAAACAAACAAACAAACAAAAAGGTGAGGTATTAAGTTGAATCCCATGTAGGCCACTCCTGTACCTAGTTCTCTTCAATGCTTACATAAAAAACATGAATGAAGAGACTTTTCTTACATTCCTAGACAAAATGTCTAAAAGTCTAGAAAGCAGAAACAAAATTTATGATTCTGATTAGAACACTAAAAAAGAATGAAATCTAGCAGAGGGGAAACTTAAATAAAAGAAAGTTATAGGCATAAGATAGAGATAGCTGGTTTGGAAGAGTATATGTAAAAAGGAGCCATGTTGTGTTGGTTCTCCCCCTTCCTCCAGGATTGAATCCAGTCAGAGTTGAGAGGAGTGGAGAAATGCAGTCTGTGGCCTCTGCTATGTGGGGTGCTGCAGGGTTTGATGATTCCTGTTTGACAACAATGGTATTATTAGTACACAGATGATCTCCAGTTATGTATCTCCACCCTCAGCCATCTGAGTGATGCCATGGAAATTCTGTTTTAGTGTCAGGAGTGGGGGGGGGGATGCCTGAATGGAGAATAACAATTTTTAGGTCAACTCTGGTAAGACTGAGTGGCTTTGAGTTTAGGGATCCCCTAGTTTGGGGAATCTTGCCTCTCTTGTTCTATCTTAGATAGATCCTGTGCACAATTTGGGGGTCTTCCTGGTGCCTACTCAATGGGCAAGAAACATCTGTGGCCAGGAAAGATTTTGCATAGCTTCATGTTGTACCCATTCCTGGGCTAGGAGACACTATTTACAGTCACTTACACTAGGGAGTCCTGGTGCTCTCTAACCTTGGTGGTTTGCTTACAAATGTTTCATTACCAGACTAGGTAACATCTTCAATGCTAGAAAAAAGTGGGGTTTGTTCTCTCTTAATATGCATGTTGCTTATCTGATGTAATCCTAGTGTTAATCCCTGTTTGCCTGGGTGTTGATTGCTAGCAAGGAGATCTTTTTGTTTACTTTTTAGCTTTTTTATTGTCCCCTTTGAATGGAGTGTAATTATTGTTTATCTCTATGTGCCTGTTGATGGTTGATTTGTCTTCTGAGAATTGCATAGGGTTTTTTCAAGTTAGCTTGGTTTAGGATACTCACAGTTTCTTAATTGAAAAAAATCAAGCAATAAATAGCCTAGTCAAAGAGCTACCAAGGAGAAAGCAACCACCCACCAACACTGACAGGGCAAGCTGCTGTATATAAACAGAGAACAAACTTTATTTATAGAAACATCTCTCCCCAATGGCATTTATCATCCTGTTAAATCTGGTAGAAGAATGTTCCAGGTACCATCTGTAAGGAAATATCCCTGTTGACACCCAGAGGAAAAAACTTTCTGTCATGGTGCCTGTGAGAAAAAGAAGTTTAAAAATAAAACGGTCACAATTGATTAACAATAGAAAGATTAGCCAAACCCTGTCAAGCCCTGCACCTAGGCACTAGATTCCAGGAGGCTTGGGTAGAAGACACACTCAACAAGACAAAAGGATGGCAGAGGGAAGTTCTAAACAATGTAACTGAGGGGGAGGGATGATGTATTCTGGCTAGGCGGATCGGACAGATTGTGCCCCCAGAAGTCCTCTCAAATGGGACCTAAGGGGAGGGGACGGGGGCATCACGATAGGAGTGTATATAATGTTATGTGTTTGAATATTTTTGGTATGGTCTCTGGGTTTAGAACTTCCCGTTGAAGTCTCTCACCAGGATCCACCGCGCTTTGCAAACCGCTTTTCTATTTCCTGCAGAATAAACTCTTTTTCTTACCAATCCAATTTTGTTGGTATTTTAATCACGTTTCCAACAGTGCCCACCATCTGAAACTTTACCTACCCAGAAATCAAAATTACTCCAGCTTTACTGGCCCATTGCAAGGCACTAAAAACACAGGTTTGCCCTCAATTCTGTGGCCCTAATAGTATGATTTTGTGGTTAATTTGGGTGTTTATGAGTGTTCCCAGCTGATACTTTTATGTCTTTAATTTTGGTTATTTTATTGCTTTTATTCTCTTTTCATTGTTAACTATCCAGAGTCATATGTATGAAATGAGAGACATATAAATTTATTAAATAAATACATTAAAAAAACTTGGATCTACAGTTGATTACAAACTGAATACGCAAAAGTAGTATGCTGTGGTTGTTAAAACAGAAAAATCTCCCTTTAGGCTGCATCATGCATAACAGTCTAATTTTATTCTTGCTTTATTTATGGGAAGCAACAGTTCCAATTTTGTGATATTTGCTGGGATCCTGCAAATTAACTATCTGTCTCTTCAACTAGGCCTCAGAGAAAGGAGCCACAGGCATTGTCTCTCACCTTAAGATATATGAGTTTGCACTGGCATCCATCTGAGAATCTGCCAGCTGTTTTAATTTCTGATGGAATACACCTCCTTGATTGTAACTCACCTGATTTTGGGGGGGGGCAGAGGGAATGGTTGCAGCAGTTATTCATTTCTCAGAAGCACTATGGCTCCAAAGCAAAAGAAAAAATTCCTGCTGGAGGCTTAGGAAAAACGTATTTTTGTTATATATTGCAGACATTTCCCTCCTACTGTTTTAATTCCTCTGTTGTTTTTGAAGAATCATATGACCTTGCAAACGTTAAAAATCCAGACCAAATAACAATACATAAAAGACACCTAATTCAAATTAAATTAGCATTTTAAAAAGTGTCTGATCACTAAAAACTTTTTTTGAAATATAGAACTATTACCATATTGTCTAAAAGCAAGAACATATGAAATAATGACCCTGTGTCTCAAACTCCCTAAGAATATTAGTTTCCAGCAGGAGCCTTCCTTTTTTTTTTAGAGTTCTATTTTGCTAGTAATATCTACAAGTCTGATCCATTGTTAGATTTCACTATTTCTTCCTCCTGGGATTAGTTAATTGTTGCCCTTGCTAGTTCTTTCCAATTCCTAGTCATGCATGTATTTATTTTTGCCATGCTGAAATTCATATTGCTAGAAAAAAAAACATCAATCAGGCATATAGAACTGCATTTTAGTAACCCTTCATTAGAGTGACACACTATAAACAACTTTCCCCAAATTCACTAACTGTAAGTTACAGGGAAATTATCCAGAACCAAAGACAACATACAGAAGGATAAAAGAAACAATGTAATCTATAAAATCAACTGTTAATGATTGCAACCAATTCTATGTGGGACAAACATCACATCAGTTAAAATCCAGGATCCATGAACGCCATGGATGTTCAAATGCAAACAATCTCAAATGCTTAATCTCTACCCACACCGACACCAAACAGCACCAGTTTGATTGGAGCAACACAAAAGTCATCAGCCATGCTACAACCCACCACACTCATGAGTTCTTTGAAGCCTGGCACTCTGCAAGCAATTCCATCAACAGACACATTGACCTACAAACAGCCTACGAACCTCACAGGATTCAAATCAACTGCACAGTCAACCAGAGACAGCAACAACTCTCAACCATCCCACAGCACAGTTCTTTTGCAACTCTATTAGGATATTCCATGTCCCACTTAACCATCTGGAAGCAGCTTATTCACTGGTGAACATTGGCTAGAAGAAATTTATTCTCAAGACTAATACAGGATTTGGGGAGTAGCCAAGTTGTTGTCCTGTAGGATTACAAGTGAAAGAAAATGTGCACATGCCTTGCACATGAGTTAATAATACAAACATCAATTAAGGAGAAGCCAACTGTGTTTGATTCTTTAAAACAAAAGAAAAAGATGTTGCAATATTTCTACATCTTCTAAAATAACCCTAAATTTGAGGCACAAAAGGTTGTATGTGTGGCCATATTGTCTGTAATGGTTGCATTACACAAGCAGATTAGGATGACAAATATTGACATTGTCTGTCAAAACTGCCTGACAGTTTTCTCTATATTGCCTCTAAAAGACAACCATGTTACTACATATCATCTGAGCAGAACTATAAAGACTCAAGTAATTAACTTTTCAGAGGATGCTGTTTGAATTGTCTTTGGATATTATGCATGGATACATTCAGTAACTTCATTTTTTTTCAAAGGAAGATATAAATGTAAAAGAGACCTTTTGTGATTTTGTTGAGGTAATAAGATAGCAGTGTTTCTAAAATGTTCCAGTCTATCTACTCTGCTAAAGAACTTGCCCAGGTTTTGGTGGGTCCACAGACCACATTCTTTTTATCTGAATTGTTCAGCCAGTTTTAGTCTTCACAAATTGCCTCCACCAAGGAATACCAATCCACATTTATCAGGGCACATAATAGCACAGTGCTATGACATAGCTATCCTGCAATTAGAAAGCAAAAAAAAATTCCATCTACAGATAAAATTCCAGGAATGGATAGGATCTAGTAACGGACCATTTACATCCTGGAAAGCACTCGCAAAAAGCAACATTTGTGACACTTATTTTATGACATTTCTTTCCCAAGTGGGTATTTAGCAAGTAGATACCAATACAAGCTACTGCCAGTACAAGCCACTGCCCCTTAGATGGTATTTGAGCCTGGTTATTTATCCTGTGATGTGGAGTTTGAGTTTTTCAAAGCTGATTTTATGTTTACCATTCTGTCATTTGCATGTCAGCTTTTATTTTTCCATTTATTTTGTTTCCTTGAATTGCGAGCTCCTAACACAGCAGCTAAATCACTCTGAGCCCATGGGATACCATGAAATATAAATCAAATAAATAAATCTCATTATAACAACTACCGCAACATTGATTTCATCACCTTGGTAGGGAAAATAAACTGCTGTGCTGTTACCATAGAAATTGGCAAGACTTCACTCATTACAGGCTTCAGAGTTGAAAAAACAAGTAGTGCATACAAACCTGACTATAAATATATAAACTTAGTAAAATGTCATTAAGAGTGCAAGAATAGAGTGCAACAGGAGAGCTAGGAAAGATATATTAAATGTCAAGATACAATATTTTCCTATCTGCTATAAAGGGATAAAGCATTTGATGGAGACAGTATCAATGAGCCCAATTAAGAAAGACACTTAGTCCCTTGTATAATTTTCTACGGTCAAAATAATTTAGCTTTTTGTTGTTTAGTTCATATTCTTTAAATTTGTAATCTTTTAATTAAAGTTTTGATTCATTCAGAATTAAAGGCAGACTTTTCAAATGCCATTTGGAAGGTTTGAAATAGCTTAGAAGTAGTTAATGAGAATTTCTGAAAGTCATTAAAATATGAACTTGTGAACTTGAACGTTACCATGGTTATGAGCAAGATGGCTAATTCCAGTGGTGGGATTCAGCTGGTTCACACCAGTTCAGTTGAATTGGTAGCTAAATTTTGCTGCATTCAGAGAACTGGCTGGCTACATGGATGCCACTTCTGGAAGTCTGTTCTAGGCCTTGGAGGTCCAGGCCTGCATCAAATAAGAGAACTGGTTGTTCAGGTATTTGAATTCCACCACTGGCTAATTCTGTTGTCTCAAGGTACTCTGAACCATAGAAAACTGCTCTCCTGTAGTCTCCTTCTGGGGAGGAGCCATCTGGAGTATATGTGGGCAATCTCCTATCCTCCCCTTATCAGGATAGATTCCAAAGAATTGGTCTACGCAATGGTTCTTTGGTCTTTGTTTTTGCTTTTGCAGAGCCATCTTCAATTTGCTGTACCTCCCCCAGAAACCTAGCAGTTTCTTTCACACTGATGCAAAAAGTATTTACTTTCAAACATTTGTTTCAAAAGAGGATTTTGGGTTTAAAATTTAATCCCAAAATTTAAAATATGGCATTGGCATATCTATTTAACAATGACATCCAGTATCCCAGTGCTTTTCAACCTTTTCACAGACTGTACCACTTTTAGGACATGACAATATTCAAGTACCACCAGTGCTTAGCAAGGTGTCAAAAACTTGATCAAAAAACAAAAAAAGAAAAGAAAAAAGTACTGGTTTTAATTTCTTTGATGCCGGTTCCTTTGCTGAATCACTTTCCCTTTGCACTAATGAACATACTTACGATTGCTCCAGCATGCCCATGATCAAGTTATCAACATTTCAATACTTGGCACCTGATTCATACTTATGATGGTTGCAGTGTCCCAGGATCATGTGAACAGCTTTTGTGACCTTCTGCCAAGCAAAGTCAGTAGGAAAGCCAAAATCACTTAACAACCATGTTACTAACTTAACAAGTGCAATGATTCACTTAACAACTGTGACAAGAAAAGTCATAAAATTGGGGCAAAACTCATTTAACAAATCTCTCACTTAGCAACATGAATTCTGGGCTCAATTATGGTGGTAAGTCGAGGACTATTTGTGCTGTATTTATGTATTAACTAGATTTATCCCCTTTTGTCAAGATAAAATTCAAAGGTCAGTATATTAACTTTCTTAATACTTTCCCATCCAACACTCACCAAAACAAACCCTTGTGACTTCCAACCAGGGCATTCTTTTAAAAACATCTCAAGATGAAAAAGTAGCATCTTGTGATTAAGAAAAATCTTGAAATTAACCAACAGGGATTTGTTGCCCAGTAAGTCTTAAGGTCTCGTGAGAAAACAAAAGAAAGCTAAGAAAAAGGCAGAATTGACTGGAAGTCTCTTGAGAAAAACATGCTGAAATATAAAATCGGATATATTTATTGTACTGGGTGCCTAAGACTAAGGTGATTGCACTCTGGTACTCCAGAGAGATAGCAAGAAATGGCTGAGAATATATATGAAAGAACAGAATTACCAAGAGACTACAGATAACCACAATCTTAGAAAAGAAAAAAGACCTGGGAGGAAAGACAGGAAATTATGATCATAACCTTTGCTATGCAGGTTCTCCAGCATGTTTCTGAAGGATGAGATAATAAAATATCTGAAGAAATATGAGCAGGGTTTCATAAAGAGTAAATCTTGTGTGAGAAATCTAATGCAATTTTAGATGAGATATTGCTGATATTAAGTTGTGGGTAGACATACAAGGTCAAATGCAACTTCGCGATTTCTCTACAGCTCCTTCTAAATATTTTCCATCGGCATATAATTTTATGCTTGTAAATAAAATTCAGTTGCACTAACAAATATATGAGCTGGTATATTGAATAAAGAGCAGTTTGCGATTATCTTTTTCTGGGGAACATTAGCAAGGTGATGCCATCATGGCAAATATCATAAATGAAATTAACCTTAAAAATTGAAATTGTAATAGAAATAGCACAATATTGCAATGGATAATTCACTTTTTACACTTCTTATTTGGAACAGAGAAATCCACATCAGCTTTTCCTCATTTGCATTTTTCCAGTCTTAAAACTCCTTTGTTTTGTTTCTGTATCTTTAAGAATTTCTTAAGTGCTCCTGTGTGTATTGATTGCTCCATTATGTTTTTGTATGCAATTTATCTGACTAAACACAGTAAGCATAATACATTTTATAAATTATTTTCTTTAATATGCATTCTTGTCTGTACCTTCTCTGAACTGGTGCAATTTGCACAGTTTTGACCGGGAAATTAATTCACAAACTTAGGAATAATTGTATTTTTATTCATACATTGTTTGAAATGCATGAAGTAAGATGAGCTGAACTTAAATTAACAAGTAAATCCATTCTCTCCACCTACCTGCCAGTTCTGTTGCTAGATTATCTTTTTTAACATTTTGTATTCGAGGAGATAACATGCATATTGCCAATATTCCAAATCCACCTCAAAGCCAAATATGAAATTTACTTGGATAAAACCTACTCATATATATTTCCATGGAAGCTGATATCCATATACATTTGGGCATACATTTCACAGTTCCTGCACAATAAATTTCCATCTATAATACTAAAAATTAAAACTGATAAACAATGAAATAAGTCATGTTTATACTATGTTAAAAGCATTGCATTATTTTATGGCTCTTATTATTTTCTAACAAATCTAATCTATTTAATGAATACCAGTTTAACAATGTAGTCCTATACCTGTCTCTATGGAAATTAGTCTCACTGGTTTCAGGAAGTTACTTACTTTTCATCTCATAATCATTTGGATAATTTAAAAATAAGTTGCAAACTAGATGCATTTTTTATGCTGCTCTTTGTTTCTCTGGGTTTTATCAAAGTGGATGGATTTTTTTTTCTAAACAATAAATGTAATTCTAAAATTATTTAGAATACACACTGATCGAAACATAGTTCATTTAAGAAAGATTTCTTTCTTCTGAGCTGTTGGCCTTCATGCATCTACCTCTGAAAGTCTTTTGTGATGTAACTTTTTCTTCTCTCCTGATGTGGTTTTAAGAAGACAGATTAGGGATTGTGTTTGCTTAAGAAAAGGGAAAATGTGAACAAAAGGGCTTCAAGGCTCAGCCATGTGCTATTAATATTAAGCAGAATGGTCTAATAGAAATGGAATGGGGAAGATGGTTTCTAATTTGCACTTGAAATGTCAGTAAAAATTATATCACAGAAAAATAACCCTAGACCCCACTCTTTAAAAACAAAGAAAGTAATATTGATTTTGACTCACGTTGCCATCTGTACCTCTGCCTCAACCACAGAAATCTGTAACACCCTTTTTATGTGTGTCACATGATTCGTATAGAAAGGGATAGGGTATCAATCACATAGTCATGTTAGAGTCCAGGCATTGAAAGAATAACAGTTATGAAAAAAATATGTCTGCTAGGTCTTTATAAAGCTGTTGTTCTATACCAACTAACAGATAATAAGCCTAAGTGAACCCAATACGATTTTCTTCTCAGTTGATATGCCGAGGACTTTTATGTCCCTGTTCAGACTGGAAACCATTCTCTTGGGAAAAGGTAATGCAATTTTTGAAGGGACTAGAACTCTGCCTTGCTTTTATTTCAGCTAAGCATGGAGCATTGCAGTTAAATAAGCAGCCTAGATTATAGAAGTGCACACTGACATTTTGCCATTTTGAACTGGCATTAAGTTCCTATCAGCTAGAAAGGCCAAATCTTCAGTACATTATGGAAATGTACCGACAGAGTTAGAATCTCAGAAAGAATACTTTTTTTTTCAATTTGCCTCTTTTTTTCTCATGTTTGGGCACTCGTCATTATATGAGTTATTCTAAGTATTTCAAATAAATTAACTAGACCTAGAATAAATCAGTGATGTTGTTATTAGAAGAAAAACATGGAACTATTTCAAAAGGCTTCTTGAGACCAAAAATGTTAAAGAATTGTGAACTCATCCGTAGCTTATGAAACCTATAATGCTTTATCTTGGGTTAATCTGACATTCTCTCTGTACATCTCCACTATGTTCTGTCTTTACAGAAGAATGTTTGGAATTCAAAGTTGTTAACGTAACCAAAATACATAATAAAGCAATTAGCAACTAAACATTTTCTTCTATTTATTCTTTATAAAGCTATTGTCCGTATCACTCAAAAAGAAAACAAATAAAATCTTCATAGCTTTTGTGTTCCTCAGCAAATAATAAGATTCTGTGTGTTCCTTCACTGGGGATATGAAATCACATTACACATTTCACATCTATTTTCCTATCGTTGATTACCAACAGAGACATGGAATTACCATTATTTCTTCCTTCTGTATACCTAAGAACTATCGGTTGCTGATAAAAAGTCACAGAATCAACTCAGGATTTAGTGCATATGTTTAACAATAGCCCCTTCCATTCTGGGATACAGTGGCTCAGAGATTCAGTTTATGGTTGGGATGAATTATTTTAAATATATATATAGTATGAGTTAGTACAGGTGGTCCTCGACATATGACCACATACGCAACAGCAAATTTTTGTTGAGAAATTTGTTAAGTGAGACTCTTGTTAAGTGAATTTTGCCCCATTTTATGACTTTTTGTTGCTATAGTGGTTAAGTGAATCACTGCAGGTGTTAAGTTAGTAACATGGTTGCTAGGTGAATCTGGCTTCCCCATTGACTTTGCTTGTCAGAAGATTGCAAAAGGGGATTACATGACCCCAGAACATGAACTGACATAAGTATGACTCAATACTGTATACCACACCTACCAAATATGGTACATGGTGATGAATAGGCTTTTAAAATTGACTTTCAACAATAAAAGAACCAGCAGACAGAAACATATGCTGCAGAGTAGCACTTGCTAGAGAAGCAATGAACGTTTTGGAAAAGAAATGTCTATAGGGTTAGGTCAGTAGGAACTAAGAGAGCAAAATGGATATCACCAACCATATTGGAGTACTTGGGTGTGGTTAGGAGGGCACTGACTTTTCTAGTCTACCCTACCTAAAGGTCCTGGTAAAATACATGATAAATCCCATTAGAGGAAAATTAAACCTAGGGTTAGGGATAGGTCACCCTGAAGTCAGAAAGCAAAATGCACATTGCCAGCAAACTCACAGTGCTTGGGTATGGTTAGGAAGACATTGACTATTCTAACTTGCCCTATCTATGTTTCCTGGTAAAATACATGGAAAAAGCCCATTGGAGGAAAATTCCACTTAGGGTTAGGGTTAGCTCATCACGAACTCGGAGAGCAAAATGGACAGTGCTAATGGACTCAGAGTGCTTCGGTATGGTTAGGTGGGCACTGACATTCTAGATACCCTATATATATTTCCTGGTAAAATGCATCAGAAAATCCCATTGGAGGAAAATTTCACTTAGGGTTAGGGTTAAATCCCCCTGAAGTCAGAGAGCAAAATGAACATCACCATCCAACTTGGAGTGTTTAGGTAGGGAATGGTCGCTGCTGTCAATGCATGCAATATTAAATATTCATTCTCCTTCTCATAATTAGGTCGTAATATTCCTAACAAAAACAGTTCTGGTTTAAATTCTATCTGTCTTTTAATCATCTTTTCCAACCATGTATGTATCTTAACCCAAAACCTTTTTGCTTTAGGGCATGTCCACCAGGTATGATAGTAAGTACCTGGCCTTTGTTTACATTTGCAGCAATTATTCAAAGTATTTTTAAACATTTTTTGCTAATCTTACTGGTGTCATATGCCATCTATAAAACATTTTATACAAATGTTCTTTATATGAGACTGTTTTAGTCAATTTAATATTTCTATCCCATAATTTTTGCCAGTCTTCCAATTCTATAGAATATCCAAAGTTTTTTTGCCCATGCTAATCATTGTTTCTTTTACTTGTTCTTCTTCCATCTTTAGATTTAGCAGAAATCTATAGAGTTTTTTAATCAAGTTTTCATCTGTTTTTAACAATATTTGATCAAATTCTGTCCGTTCTTTATAAAATCCCATTGTCTTTACGTCTTTTTCATATCTCATTTGGATTTGCAAATATGGCCACCATGCTAAATCAATACCTTGTCATTGTAAATCTTGTCTATCTTTCAATCTTCCTTCGTTATCCAAGATATCTTTATAAGTCACGACTTTATCAGTTAATTAAATTTGGGTAAGCAAAAGCTTCCATTGTTGAAAGCCATTCAGGTAGCTTAATATAAATTTTCTCCTTTATTTTTTCCTATTCTAAAAGAAGTGCATTCCTTATCAAATGGTTTTGAAAATATCTGTGTGTTTTATTCTTCCCGTACCATAGGAAGGCATGCCAACCAAAAAGGGCCATCGTTTTGAGTTTGCTAAAAATGAATCGGAAATCCTACTATGTGATAATGATGATCATATAATTGCCAAAGTCTATAAAATGTTATTAAAATTGAATTCGGAAAATGAACTTGTAAAACACTATATGATCCAGTGGGCAAGGAATTTGGGGTATAATGTGATGTTTGAACAATGAGAGAATATATGAATAAAAGGTTTAAAATTCACATTAAATTATAACCTAAAAGAAATTTTTTATAAAATGATGTACCACTGGTATTTAACACCAGATAAGTTATCTAGAATGTATAAAGGTATTTCAAATGAATGTTGGAAATGTAAATGTAAAGAAGGGACTTTTTATCATTTATGGTGGACACGTGATAAGGCAAAGAAATATTGGAGCAGGATTCATATATTAATGCAGAAAATTCTTAAAGTGAACATAAAGATTAAACCAGAAACTTTCCTTCTGGATCTAATGAAAAGAGGACTGGAAAAAAATTGGAACTCTGATTTTATATATGGTGATGGCAGCAAGATTGCTCTGTGCACAAAAGTGGAAGGATATCATGGACGAGTGGTTACAAAGCTGATGGAATTAGCAGAGATGGCCAAATTGACTGTGCTGATAAAAGAAAAGAACATAAGTTCTTTGCTTCTACTTGAAAACTGCTTCTGGACTTTGTGCTTGTGGTAGAAAAAAATGATATCATGATTTTGGATTTTACTGATGAGACTGATTTTCCGATACAGAAATGGCTAGTGTATACTACTATAGAAATGTAAAAAGTTGAGATTAGATTTTAATGTCTGATTTTACTGCAACGGAGAGAGTCGGAAGTCAATGCCTTTTGCTTCTTCCCCTCCCTCTCTTCACACCTTTTGTGTTTTCCCTTTTTCTACTGTTGTCCCCCACTATTTGCTTTTGTATTTTTACATTTTATGTTATAAATGAATAATACTAATACTAATACTAATACTAATAATAATAATAACGTGTGGATGTCTGATGCATAAGTTCCATGTTACTAAGATTATTTACAAGTCAAGTGAAACAAACAAGAATTAAAAATGGTGACCTGGCACTTTCCCCAGATATTGGAACAGGTGAGGTTAGGATAGGATGAAAATGTGGATGCATTTGAGCAGGTCTTTTCAACCTTTTCACCCATTGTACCACTTTTAGGATATGGCAACATCCAAGTACCACCAGTCACCTAGCAAGGTGTCAAAAACGTGATGACCCCCTAAAAGGAAAAAAGTGATAAAGTACAGGTAGTCCTCGATTTACAACAGTTCGCTTAGTGACTGTTTGAAGTTACAATGGCACTGAAAAATGTGCCCCCAAGCTACAGCCGAGCAAGACACCTGCCTGCCCACCCGGCGGCACTCTTCCTCCTGTCCAAGGTTTCCATTGTTGTGAGCATTTCTGTTGAAGATTGGCAGTGGGGGTGGGGTGGGGAGTGTTTGGTTTTTATTCCCCCCCTGTCTGCTGGGTGGTTGCAGCAGGTTTTGTTCACTTTACATGACCCTGGGAAACTGTGTCCGTCCTAAATATGAATCAGTTACTAAGCATCTGAATGTAAATCACAAGACCTTGGAGAGGCTGCAACATTCCAGCTGATTAGCGCATCTTCTGGGCTCAGCAGAAATGCCAGGATCAGTGCTGCTTTCCAGCTAGAGCCTGGCACTGATCCTGGTACTTCCGCTGAGCCCTGACAGCTCTGCACCTCCAGCCGTCTCTCGCTCAGGCTTGTGTGGTGCTGCCACCGGTTCAACTCATTCTCCTCCCCCGCTACCACTTTTCTAGGATGCTCGCGTACCACCTGCCAGGTACCAATGTACCACAGGTGGTACCCATACCACTGGTTGAAAAGCCCTGCATTAGAGAAGTGTGACTGTAGCAGTAGTTGTTTCTGTTTTTAGTTTTATTGTTGTTATATATATTCATCTACATTGTTTTATTGTTGTAAGCCACTCAGAGTGGTTTTAAAATGGATTACCACAAAATTGATTTAAATAAACAAATAAAAATGAAACCTATGTTTTTATAAAATAGGACAGAAAGAACCTACACACCTAGTAAACAACAGGGAAGTACAACAACTTAGGTATCTAAAGCCAATAAGAGGACCTGAATCAGCCAATGAACTCTAAAAGACTAGGATAGGACAAAGATAAACAATGAAGTAGGCTATATTATATAAATATAATGGATATATATGTGGGGGGTAAAGATAATAACATTATTTTAGATTGCTACAGTATTTGACAACTTGTTTTATCACAGAGGGCGGATTTTGACTGACTTAAAAAAAGGTTAAGCATAGTTAGACCTGTTAAAATGTGGATGGGAGATGATCAAGAAATGCTGGAGCTATACTGCTGACTAGTAAGTTAAAAAAAAAAACAAGGAGAATTAGGATCATCCAATGCAGATTAGACCCTATATGGAAAAAAGAAATGGCCAAGGAATCTGAGACATTATTGCTGATGCAAGCTGGATAATTTGAATACCAAAAAAGAAGTCCGCATGTGCGTCATTGATTACAGAAAAAACTTTTGTTTGTGTCAATCCTGTCAAGTGGTAAAAAGTGCTCAGAAAAATGGGAATCCCAAAACATCTCATTGTTTTCAGGAGAAACCTACAGTATGTACAGGTCAGGAAGACGCAATACAAACAGAACATGGTGAAACAGACTGGCTTCAGGCTGGCAAAGGACTGTGACAAGGGTATATATTCTCCCCTTATTTATTCAGCCTATATGGTGAATATATATTAAGAGAAGCTGAATTGGAAGAAGATGAGTGTGGTTTTAAAGCTGGAGGAAGATACAGCAATAACCTGCGCTATGCTTATGACACTATCCTGATAGCGAAAAATGCAAAAGATCTACAAGCCCTAGTATTAAAGGTCAAAGAGCACAGTAAAAAAATGGGACTAAAATTCAATATAAAGAAGACCAAACTACTGTAATGAAAACAGGTAGAACAACCAGCCCCAGGACTGGCAATGAAGATATCAAAGTGGTAGACAGCTTCTGTCTTTTAGGCTCAACTATCCACAGTCAAGAAATAAGCAGTCAAGAAATATCCCTCAGTCAGCACTTAGTGAAACAGCAGTGAAGTCTTTGGAAAAGATATTTAAATGCCATGATATTTCTATATACGAGGGCAATTCAGAAATAAATCTCTGTTTGGTTATCAATGACAGATACTCGCAGATACAGAACTTTTATTATACACATTAGAAAACTATAACATTACATTACTTTTTGATATAATCGCCATTCAAATTGAGGCACTTGTCATAACATCTTACAAGGTTTGAAATTATTTACTGGTAGTCGCTCAGCACCAAATCAAGGCTACGGGGGGGGGGGGTTTATAAAAAAAATCCCAAAGGGATCATTTTTATCAATGGCTAGAAAAACAAGTTAGAGAGAAAGGAATGTGATAGGTAATTTTGAATATATATTAGTAAGAAGACCATCAAGCGATTAATTAACATATTGAGAATGTTATTTGAAAAAACCCTAACCTCAATCCCAACCCTAACCCAAATCCCAACCCCAATCCTGACCCCACCTTATTCCTAATCTTATAAAAACTAATAAAATATATATTTTTTTAAAAATCCCAATGGAACTGCTTAAAAAGTTCTTGGATGCATCTAGCGGTGTGTGGGCAAGCATTATCATGAACCAACATCACACTGGAAGTCAGCATGCCTGACACTTGTTATGGATGGCTCATTGAGTTTTTGTAACGTTTCACAGTAGACTTCTGAATTGATGGTCGAACCATGCTCTATGAATTTCACTAGCAGTACTCCTTTGGCATCTTCACATTTGGTGAGATTTTCTATGGCATCACTTCCGGCGTGGTGTTGGTTCATGATAATGCTTACCCGCACACCACTAGATGCACCCAAGAACTTTTGAAACAGTTCAGTTGGGATGTTTCTGATCACACACACCCCATAGCCAAGATTTGGCACCTAGCCATGGCATTCTTTGTGACACTCTATGGAAGTGAAACTTTGACATTTAAAGAAGCATGATAGGAAGAGTATTGAAATCTTTGAACTTTGGTGTTGGAGAAGACTCCTGAGAATACCATGGACAGCCAAGAAAACAAACCCATAAAATCAGCAAACAAATCAACTCAGAATTCTTACCTGAAGTACTTATGACCAGGCTCAAATTACAGTACTTCAGACACAATAAACAAATATCTAGCTTTCTAGAAAAAGGCTCTAATGTTGGGAAAAGTAGAGGAAAAGAGGAGAAGGTAAGCAACATCAGGGTGAATGGTCTCAGTTACAATAATGATGAGTGCACTATTGAAAGACTTGAAAGAACAGGTTAGGAACAGATCATCATGGAGAAAATATATCTATCTGGTCACTAGGAGTTGAAAATGACTTGATGGCACATAATCAATTAATCAAAAGGAGGTAATGGTAAATTATTTCCAAACCAATACAGTCAGGGTCACAATCACTAGGAATCAAGCTTGTCTTGAAACTTTGTTTTTATGTCCCTCTTGGAAACTGTTTTATGAATGAGCAAGTGAGAATATCACAGGTTCTCAGCATATCAAATATGTGCAGCAGTCCACAAATGTTGGAAGCCTCTGCCCTAGGCCATTGTTTGTTTGATGCATTCACTGAGTAAGCTACAACTGGTTTGACATAACATGCTAACCATACCTCAAACTATGCTAACATACTACTTGGTACAGTATCTGAACTCAGCCTGTTTATGTGTTCATAGGAGTCACTGGATGTGAATTTTATAAGAAAATGTTAGACTATCAGTTTATATCCAGACAGAGTAATTCAAAAATTGCTGGTTTATTATCAAATATTTGCTTTATAGTCAGCCATAATAGTTATAAAAGCCAGCAATGATTCTCTTGAGAAATGCAAGCTGAAATATCAACTTTTAATAAACATAAACCACAGTCTCAATGCATTAACCTCCCATTACATAGTAGAGGGGGGAAAGAAGCATGTCTCTTGAAATAAAGATATAATAGCCATCGAGGAAGGCTATAAACAAAAGGTACAATATGTTACACTTCCATTGGATTATTGTTTAATTTTCCTTTTAAATGTATAAAGACTCTCTCCTCCATTCAATCATGTCTGATTCTCAGAGACTGCCTAGGCAAGTTCCTGCAGTTTTCTTGGCAAGATTTTTTAGGACTGTTTTGCCATCACTAGGGCTGAGAGGAAATGAATGGCCCAAGGGCACCCAGTCTAAGACAGTACTAGAGCTTACGGTCTCCCATTTCTAGCTGATGCCTTAATTTATTTATTTATTTATTTGACTTATATGCCACCCTTCTCCCAAGACTCAGGGTGGCTCACAGCAAAAATACAAGTACAAAAATATAGTATAAATCAATTAAAATATTAATTAACAATGTAAAAGCTATAAAACTATTTCCACTCATACAACACACAGTCACAATCAGAGGCCCCGGGGCAGAGTGCAACTCACATGCCCCAAACCTGCCTGCATAAATGTGTTTTTAAGAGTTTTCGAAAAGCTAGGAGGGAGGGAGCAGTACGAACCTCTGAGGGAAGTTGGTTCCAGAGGGCTGGGGCAGCAACAGAGAAGGCCCTAACCCTAGGCCCCGCCAGATGACACTGTCTAACAGACGGGACCTGTAGGAGGCCAACCCTATGCGCCCTAGGCAGAGGCAGGAATTCCAATTTTGAAAAGTTAAAAAAAGCACTCCAATTCTGACAATCATAATTGCACAGCTAAGGTATGTACTGTATGTTTTAATTAAAAAAAAAGATGAAGGAACCCAATCTTGTAATTTAAAAAATTAAATCCAGAAATAGAAGACAGGGCCTGCATTTTATACAGCATCTACAGCAGTTTGTCCCTGACTTGCAACAATATCTAAACCTAAAGAATAGTGTAAATCATGGGTGAAAGTAAATCAGGACTGGTATGAGAGTAGGATTTTAAGTTATCTGGGTCTTTATCCAATAAAGATGGAATAGGAAGTCTACTTTTATTGAGATCAGATTCCCTCAGAGATTATCTATCAGGAGTTGCACACCAGTGAGGAGCTAGCTGAAAGAAACAGTAAGTAATGGACTATTCTTTCTCTTTTTCTGTCTTTCATTCTACCCCACCAGGCGTCTGAGAAATAAGCTTCTGTTTGACTAAATGGCTTTCAGAGAGCTCAAAAATTAAGAACTGCAGCTTGCATTTCTGCAGATATCTTCATAGAACATTCTACATGACAAAACAAGAGTGCTAGTTTATTCCTTAGACAACTCACTGATTTCTCAGTTTATTGATCAACATTTAAACCATTGTTTATGGTGAAAAGTTTTAGCCTGGGCATTTACAGTATATATTACTGTTAGTCCAAGCTTTGAGATTATTTTTAATGGAAAGTAGGCTGAAATTAATATAAATTTAAAAAAGAAAAGTAAACATTCAGATAGATTTTTTCAAGATATAGCACATCCTTTTAAACCATTATTAGCTCATACTGAAATATTTAAGATGGTAATCATATTAAATAATAATAAAAAAAAGAATTTATAACATTCCTATTCCCTGTGTGTGTCCATCTGTTATACAAGAAAAGTTATTTTACCTTGAGAGCGCTAACACTTTTAGCTCATTAATGTGTTTGTAGTAAGTGTGTATATCATATGTGAGTGTATACAATAGCAATATGTATGTGAGTGTGCATGTGTATATAGGTATATACAAGAAAGGTGGGGTGTTTCCACTTCTGTAAATGCATATATACACTTTCAAATCTCCTGGGATCTCCCTAGTAAAGCAGACATACAGTATAAACTTTCTGATGCCTAATGAATTTATGAAGTTGATTTCCAGATCCTCTTGTCTATTACCTTTCTTTATGTACAATTTAAATGCAGTCCTTGGACCCAAAAGAATGTCCACTCTTCACTTACATCATTAGGAAAGTTTTGTAATCCTATACAGATATCTTTGAAGATCCAGTTTCCACTCAGCCTTTTTCAGGCTCAGCTAATGGGTGATAGAGAAAATTTCTACATGAAATCCTGATGAGCTGCTGTGCCAGTCAGAATAGGCAATCCTGAGTTATCTAGATAGACTTAATAACATTATACATTCTAAAAATGACTCACCCCAGATGGGTCTTTGAATTCTAAATTTCTGCTCAATATGCTCTAAAAACAATTAATAACTGCATTAATTGGTTTTGGCAATAGATTCATGGAAGGCAGAATACCAAGGTCAAATGATTATGTAACTAAGATTGTTATGTGTCTGTAGCATAAGGTGCTTCATTATCACAAGTATGTACTAGGAAATGGAAAATTACAGGGAAATAATTGACTCGATCCAAAAATGCAAATAGCCTTTTAGAAAAGAAATGGCACAAAAACACCAAAGGCCCATTCATCTTTGTTGGTACATGAGACAGAACTTGCTAAATGTCACTTCCCTTAAAATATTATAGCTAAAGATTAACTGTGCAAGTAATTTATTAGGTGATTCAATACAAATTATTGAGATGTTATACGTCTTAAATCTAAGATTCATTAAAAAAAAACAGTTTTATCTCACAACAGACCACGCACTCCTATTTTCAACCTGGTACCGGTATCAGTTTCATCTATTAAAGACCTCCCTCTGGGATTTCAGGATGATCAGGGACTTGTCTTAAGTAATCCTTGGCCTAACTCATGTTGTTAGTCACACATTAGTGATTCTAAGGATGGTGGTTGACCCCATGTGGATAGTTTACTCTAGATGCCTAATGACTTCCAAAAAATCCTGGGGAGTTTCCCAACTCTCTAGTAGGCAATTCTGTTCATGGCCTAGTGCACAATTGAAAATAGATCAGACACTGATCAGCTTTGCTCCCTCAGCAGCTATTTCCTGATGGTAATCCTATTGGTGTGTTGTTTTATGGGTGACTTTAGAAAAAGAAGCAACAGAAATTGTGCAGGAATGGCAGTGGAGAAAAATGAGAAGTGACTCTGACCAAACATAGCTAAATCTTGGTGATAAGGAAGTCAGTGAATGCTTATTTCTCCTCTCTTACTTTGTTGGCATGCTATTATCCAAGGGCTTATTTGAAGTGACTAACTCCCTTTTGGAAAGGGATCTATAGGTGATCTTCCACTTGGCCACTGTGATCAGTGATCAGTTATAAAATCACACAGATTTACTGAAGCCCTGACTCCTTATAAGCACAATCCTTGATGGTGATTAAAGTATCCCCTTGTCATGTTATCTGTGATCCCCAAGGAAGTGCTTAGGATGCTGTCCTCTTTACCTGTTCTTTGAACTTCTGCCCATTCTGAGTGTTACAGTGAGCACATGGTGAAGCAACGAGTTTGATAACTTCTCCTCTGAATTACTGCAATAAACTCTACAGGAAATTCCTTGAGACCATTTAGAGCAGGGGTGTCAAACTGCTGGCCCGCAGGCCAGCTGCATCATGCAAAGGCCGCGCCCATCCCACCTCCAGCAATGAAAAAAAAGTCACTATATGTCACATCATGTCACATGATGTGGTGAGTTTGACACCCATGATTTAGAGGCTTCAACTGGCTTAGCAGTAGCCTAGGTAGTCATGGGCAGCCCTTAAGTATATATGTGCCCTAAAGATTTCAATAGGCATAGTGGAGTCGTACACACCAAAAATGTTTTCCTGTTTTTCAACCCAAAGACTTTCAACTGAGCTTCACCTGTATTGAATATGAGGAGTCTCCAGCCTTTTTGGTATGATAAATTTGGAATATATGGGTGCTATCACAAAACAGCTGCTGAGGAGGCCTGCTCTTTCACAGGGGTTCATCATCAATTTACTAGAATGCTATCTGCTTTTTCTTAATTAAAGATACTTTGTCCTACTCCTGCTTATTGTTTTCTTTTTTTTCTGGGCAAGTGGTTACATCAAACTTGTGAGGCTAATTTCAGGCCTAGAGGCATTCTGGAACATAAAAATGATGATGGGACTCTATTTTTCAGCATGCCACATTCCTATCTATAGTTTTTACTATTGTTGTTATTATTATTATAATTAACTTGTCAAGAACAGTCACCCTGACATCACATTGAAGCAAAGATTGTCACAAAGTTACTTAAGGTCTCTTACTGTATGTTCATATAGCAGGACAATGTGAAAATATTCTTCCAGAACTATTTCTTGTGTTGATATATAGCAAGGGGGAAGGTAAAACAAACTCTGCTGAAGCAGATGAAAAACAAAGTGTGTAGTAAATGTCATGATACAAAAAGCACGTGAGGGGGATGAGAAGCTAGACTAGTGGTTCTCAACCTTTTTCAGGTTGAGACCCCACTTGCGTGACCCGCGCCGTGCGTGAACGCGCGACAGGCCAATCCGCGCATGTGCGTGCGATGGCCCAAACCGCGCATGCGCACGTGACAGACCAATCTGCGCATGTGTGGCGTGTGCGCGACGGGCTGATCCACGCATGCACAGCGCGCGTGCGACGGGTCGAACCGCGCATGTGCGGCGCGACGGGCCGAACCACACATGCACGGCACGTGCGCAATGGGCCGAACAGCACATGCACGGCGCGTGCACGACGGCCCGAACCGCGCATGCGCAGTGCGCGCACAACGGCCCGAACTGCGCATGTACGGCGTGCGGCGGGCAAAAAAAATGGTGGACCGCGGTATCCGGCGACCCCCACGAAATGGTCGTTCGACCCCAAATGGTGTCGCGACCCATAGGTTGAGAACCGCTGAGCTAGACAGAAAATCATACAGCCATCTAAAGACTGACTTTTGTGAAAAAAATCTAACCAGAAGAGTGGGAGAAAGATAAGATAATTATTTGGGGAAAGTAATTAAAATGGTAATGAGTGTTTAGCCTTAGAATTAGTTTGGCAGTCTTTTAAAAGAAAAGTAAAAAAAAAAAACGGGGTGTATCATCAGTCCCTCATTTATGTGGTGAAAATTATAACTGTTAGTTTAAAATTATTATATATTTTAAACAGGGATTTGTGTACTGAGCTGAGTTCTTGAAAGACCAAATTGATTCTGTGCTCCTTTTCCTCTGCAGCTTTTTTCAAAGAGCTTTTCACATTTCATAAAGGGCAGAAATTTAAATTATATTTCCTGATGATTGAACAGACTGCATCTTAACCACTTAAATCTACCCCTTTCATGGCTCTTCTTTGCCCGTTCCCCCCTCTCCACCAATCAAGTAAACTATAAAAAAGATAAGGTGCTTGTCCTAAACTTTATGGGTGGTTGAAGAAACAAATAAAGTAGATAAATGGAATGAGAAACCTAAACGAAGAAAAATCTTGTATGAAATGAAACTGTAAAATGTAACTAGGGACATAGCCTTTATAATTAAGAATAATTTAGAATGTCACAAAAGATATTGAGTCAGTGTGCCAAGTAAAAGATACCCATTATTTCTAGAAAACTAAAAGGGATTGTCTCAGTAAAAGCTCTTAAAACAATAGCATATAATCAAAGGCCACATTATTATTATTATTATTTCCAAATAAGTGCCAGTAATGTGCCACCCTTATCATCAAGAAAAGAAAAATAGTGAAAACTGAAGAAATCATGTATGGAAGATCTGGATGAAGATGAGCATCAATTATGCTGACAAGCACACCAAAGTCAAGCATGTCAGTAATGAATACATCATGAGAGTGAAGAAGAAAAAAAGGAGGAAATATCATCAAGGCAATTAATAGCCTCAACTTACAGTTTACAATTGTTTCAGCAATCCTGGAGTCCTGTGTTCAAAATATGGGCCCTTGGCAACCAGCATGGATTTATGATGGTTGCAACATCCCAAGGTCATGTAATTCCAATTTTTGACCTTCCCAGAAGGCTTCCAATAAGAAAGGTCAACGGGAGAAGCTGCATTCACTTGATGACTGTGTGCTTCACTTAATGACTGCAGTGATTCACTTAACAACCATGGCAAAAAGGTCATTACATTGGGTGTGACTTAACAATTCCCTTCCTTAGCAATAGATGTTCTGGTCCCGATTATAGTTGTTAAATCAAAGACTACTTCTAATTTGCTAATTGAATCCTAAAGCAACTATTTAGTTTTTAGTTGCAGCTCATTCTCCCCTTCAGGTCACAAAAAGAATTTATTCAGAATAAATTATCTGCTACAGTGGCATGAAACTTGTCTGCTCCATCAAGTTCAGGACTCCTCCTTCAACTTTGCTCCCAAATTGTTTAGCTGATTTCTCTGAGCAGGTATTATAACATTGTCAGTATCACCCATACTATCAAGACCCCATGATCTTTATTCCCATCAATCTAATATTTACCTGCTCTCATGTGGGTCTAGGACTGGGACTGAATTGCAAGGATATTTAGTCTGCAACATGGGGGGTGCAATTTTATTTTAACCATGTTTTTATAGATTCTTGTGTGCTAAAATTATCATATGAACTAAGTGGCCATCAAAGTCCTATAAACAAACTATCAAGAGATCCAGACCCTGTTGATACAGACTGCTTCAAAGCAAAGAAGGCCCCTTTCATTGTAGTCTATGTATATTTCTGAATTGACAACTCGTTAAGTTGCTTTCAATGACTCAGAAAGCATAAGAAGATCTCTAAAGATCTTTTAAAATCTAAGAAATGAGAGGATTAGGAAAACTTAATTGCAGCAGCTTATTTTAAGATTCTTGCCTGGTTCTGGCACCTAGTTAACTGCTCTTTTATCAGTAGACTCTCAGAATCCATCTGTCAAATATTTGAAACTATTTGGGAGAATTACTTTCAGAGCACTTGCCTCTTAGAACTAACAAATAAGCCAGTGGTGGACCTCTATTGTAATGTACCTCCGCAGTGGTCACCTGCGTTTATAGGTGAAGTTAAGGATCTCAACATACAGTTGAAATCTAGAAAAATCTCTCAGAGGTAATTTTATTCCTTCTGAGTTACTCTAGGGAAAAAATGGTGGGTCTTACTGCTGGCTGCTTAATTTACTTTAATTTACAATTAACAATCTCTACCAGCAATCAGCACCCAGATCAGCCTAGATCAGGGGTGTCAAACTGCCGGCCCATGGGCCAGATGTGTCATTGGGAAACCACGCCCACCCCGTTGCCGGCAATGGCGAAAAAGCTCCGATACATTGCGCAACATCACGTGACGTCACGAGTTTGACATGCCTGGCATAGATTAACTCCAAGCTTAACATCAGACCAACAATCAAGGAATCAATACCCCAATCAAGAAACTGCCAAAGAAGCCAGCAGTAAGTAGCCCAACCAAATAATCTCTGAGTCTAAGATCAGCCCCACCAACAGTGACAGGCAAGCCACTCGAATATAAACTGACAGCAAACTGCACTCCTTACTAGCACTGCTGATGTTACCTAGTTTGGATAATGAAATGTCTGCAAGAAAATAAGCAAGCCCAGAGAACACCAAGGACCCCTTAATTAACAATATAGCACAGTTTCCCTCCAAGTGAAATTAGGCCATTGGCATTCCTTTCTATAAGAACAAAGGATATAGAGTTCACTCTACCAATTACAGACCTATTAGCTTGCTTATTACAATAAGCAAAATGCCTTTATTTCAAACTATTGGATTGGGTCCAAAATGAGCATATCTTTGTTAAGGAGCAAGCAGGATTTAGAGGAACTATTCAACATTGGGCCATGGTTTGGTTCTTCACCATTTAGCTGAAAAATGCTAAAATCTTACTGCCCAAAGATACTTTTTTTTGCAGCCTTTGTGGGTTTTGATTCCAAGGGAGAAGCCATGGGGATTCAAAATAGATCAAAGGCATAACGTTCCTTTTTATCCAGATTATTTATTCTAATGCCTCATTGAGAGTCAGTTGTTTCCCTGGGCTCATCTTTCTGGAGCCATTTCCAGCCAAAAAGTGGAAAGTCAAGAGCATATTCTAGTCCCTTTACTTTACAACAATTACTATAGTAATTAGCTCAGGGCTTTTTTTTTTTCATAGAACACCCAGAACGGAGTTCCGGCACCTTTTTTGGATGGAATCTTGTAGGGTAGGCAAGGGTAATGACATGTGTGAGTTCTGGGACCTTTGGTTTTTTTTTAGAAAAAAAGCAGTGAATTAGCTGATTAATTAATTAAGGCTCTCATTTCTTCTACTTATCACTCTCTAATGTTAAAAATCATACAATTCCAGCTTTGTTATTTGTAAATAATGCAGTAACTTTGTCTGTCACTAATGAATAAGAAAAGCATTGAATGCGCTGGCTTCCTTTTGTCTAAAGCAGGGGTGTCAAACTCGCCACATCACGTGACGTGTGGTGATGTATCGTGACTTTTTTTTTCCATTGCCGGCAATGGTTTTGCCATGATGCATCTGGCCCACAGGCCGGCAGTTTGACATCCCTGGTCTAAAGGAACAACTTGTAATAAATTATTAAATAATTAAACTGTTATTTTTTGTTTGACACAACTTTAGGTTGCATAAACAGCAAATGAGACCTCAGTAGAGCAAATTATAGATATATTGGAGTGTAATTCTAAGCCTTCTTAACTTGGAACACACATTTCTGCTCACAGTCCAGTGTTGCTCAACATAGTTCCCTGTCTGTCTTGAGATTTTTCCATTCGAAGGGAGTCAATTTTATTCACACACCTTGAAATGCCTTTCATCCTAAGTTATTTCTCATCTTCTTTATGGTGTTCAGATTTGTAGTTTCATAAAGTTCAGCACCCTGGAAGCTGTCCAGTTCAAATTTATCAAAGTTATTCTTACATCTCCATGTTTTATCATTACAGAAAGATTTGTTTCCATGGAAGCCAGAGCCTGGTACTGTCCCATTTATTCCTATGGGTCTGCCCCCACAGGTTTTCATAAACCATTTTAAATCAAATTAGCTAACAAGATCTCCTAACAGATTCTAGTCTTCAGAGCTGTCTTTAGATCAGTGGTTCTCAACTTTTCTATAGCCTGCACCCTTAGAATGCTTCTGATATATTCTCGCACCCCTTACAAAAGTTCAAAGTAATGGCAACAAATTATTCATGTACACTATAATTTTGAAATTTCTAAATTCAAGTTTTTGCACCCCCTGGAATATTGTCTCACACCCCTGATTGGGAAACCTTGCTTTAGATACTTTCTATCCATTAGGGTTTGAAAGTGCCAAGAAGATATCTGGTATATGCCACTATCCAACCCCACAATCCATCTGTATTTTTCAACAGACCATGGGCCATCATCCTCTCTTTCCTCCATTCCAATTCTGAAATTTCACCAGGGCTTCATCTTGGCCAGACTGGATACATTGCTCTCTGTAGTGGGGGTACAAACATCCCTCTATAGCAGTATGTATGTACTTATGGAGAGGATTCCATGGACCCAATTGCTATTCAGTTCCTGTGTTTACAGGGAATCTCAAATGACTTCCATCTTTCCCATTTTAAAGAAATACTCTGGTAAGGAGTTTGCATAAACAAACTTTGTCACTTTTTCTGTCCAATCAGCATTCTGACCAATCTTCCCAGATTGCTTGATTCAATTATTCTGTTCTTCTCACCAAGATTTTGCTTTCTGAACACTTTTGGGTGTATCTTATAGATCTTTGGTTGCTAATCATAAAAATAACCTGTAATTAAACCAATCACATACCATTTTATAGAAATCTTCTGTTTTGTGCAATAGCAATGTATACCTTTCAGTACCTGTTGGCTATGCTACACACATACTGTAAAGGAAACATACAAAAACATGAAACTGTTGTTGAAGCAAATTCAGTACACCAGGTACAACTGGAAGATCTGTGGAGATCTAAAAGTAGTGACTCTGCTGCTGAGAATGCAGCTCAGATATACCAAGTGCCATTGTTACATATGTGAATGGGACACCTGTGCAAGAGAACCACCTTACATTACAAAGAAATGGCCTCTCCAAAAGAATTTAGTTCTAGGACACAAAATGTGGCCCATGAACCACTTGTTGACCCAACAAAGGTTTTTCTACCTCTACTTCACATAAAACATGGACTGATGAAAAGTTTTGGGAAAGCGATGACCAAGGAAGGTGAAGGTTTTCATCATTTGAGATAGATGTTTGCAAGAGTAACTGATGCCAGGATTAAAAAAGGTACTTTTGTTGATCCACAGATCAGATACATCTTCAAGTGGTTCAAAGATCTGATAGTGAGACCAGAGAAAATCATCTGAAATGTGATCAAGGATGTTGTTGAGAATTTTCTTGGCAGCTACAGAGCATCAAATTACATTCAGTTGGTTCACAAACTTCTTACAGTATACAAGACCATGAAGTGCAACTTGTCACTGAAGATTTATTTTTAGGATTGGACTTCTTTCCTGAAAAGTTAGGTGCAGTCAGTGATGAACATCATGAAAGTTTTCACCAGGACATTGCCACAATGGAAAAAGAGCATCAGGTCAACTGGAATCCATCAATGCTTGCTAATTATTGATAGACACTGTAGCGGGATGCATGAGACACTGAGTACTAATGAAAATCAGTAGTAAAACACTTTTGGCCCTGTTGAATTCATGCAGCATGTCAGAAACATTATGAGATTAAATACATTATAGTCATTAAAAGTTAATTTCATCTTTCTCAAGATTTCTACATGAGACAGTCTTTCTGAAATTATATTAGTGATCAGTTTGAAGGAGTCTATCATAATCACCAAAGGTTCTTCAGGAAATAACATTTTTGAAAAAAATATTGTTAAGTAAGATTACAGCTAATGAAGGTGATTACCACTATTATTTGTACTACTTTTATTATACTAATATTACTGTTCTTGTATTTCATTTTATGCCTACTTTTTACTCATATCTATGGGGGAGATGATAATTTTGTTTCTAAGTAGTGCTATCTGCCTTAACATCGTGGAGTGTTTTTTGTTTTCACTAAGTAACCTGATCAAATAAAGACAGGCTTCAGCAGTTGCACATATGTTACTCATCTTCAGAATGGAACTAGCAGTAATTTCATTCTCAGTTCATAGTGATGAGAGTAAACAAAATATAATAGGCAATAGTAAATAATAATAAAAAGACAGTTTCATTTTGTGCTGTCTATAGAACAGCATCTTGAAGAGCAAGAACAGTAACATTTGAAGCCGTAGTAAATTATGTACAAGGACTGAAGTAGAAATTGAACATTTGTCTTTCTGACATATAATATATGGTGCTACCAAGCCAAATTCAGATGATCATTTCACATTGCCAGAAAATAATGGGTGGTAATATGTATGATTAGGTGAAAAATTCATTTGTAATAGCATGAAAAAATATTATATTGCACTGTGTCTCCAAACATGATTTATGCAAAGTCCAATTCAGGATCCTTATTAGAATAGACTATAAACCAAATGTTAAGTTAAATATCAGAGCTCATTGTCATGGTCAGCAATGCAAATATTATTATTTATTCTTGTTGCCTTTTTATTTCCTTAATGCTTTTAGTCTCAATTTTTCATTTCATTTATGATGATAAGTCTGTAATGGAGTCCTAAAATGATATCTTCCATAAACATTTTTAAGAAAACCTATAAACAAATCTCCACAGGGTTCTGCAATATATTACATTTGTACCCCACTTTCTTCTCATGTGCATCAGGCCATTAATTTACTGAACATCTATTTCACTACCTTTTAAAAAAGCATTCAATGAAGGTAACAATAATATAATAAATATAAAATAGTTGTCTCATTGAAGAAAACTTTATTTTATAAAACCTTACAATATTCTCCTAAAAACTTTTCTAAAACTCACATCTCTTTATGAGAGCTAGTTTAATAACCTGCCTTGGAGAAGCTTTTGTGCTCATTTCAGCCACTCCTCCCCTTGTCTGCAAGAAATAAGAATTGTACAACTATCAGCTATCCTTAGTGTCTCTTCCTAGACAGAATGAAGTTAATAATAAAAAATGTGTTAGCTAACTTGCCAAGATCCCAAACAACACACAAAGAAGCCTTGAGTATTTTGTGTATAGGTGAGAATATTACATTTTGCTACCTCTAAAGCATATGATTTCCTGACATACTTGTGCTATAGGTATCTGCATATACTCCATAACCTATATATAAAGAAGTAACTTTCTCCGTGGGATGGTAAGAATCTATTCTTATGCTTAATTCATGAAGTCAAATGCATTATTTCCTCTGATTGTTTTATTGGGTTGATGGATTTAACAATAACATAATAAGCCTACAAGAGTATAATAAAAATGTTACCACAAATCAATCAGAAGCCAATGAATACATTGGATATGCAATTACAAATGAATCAATAAACAGAAACAAAAGCACCAGGGTAAAACTAGGTCAGCAAATAAGTCGATGCAAATGCCAAAAGCCCTTCCAATTGTTCCTGATGTTTGAAGGTTGCCAGAGCAAAAGGTAATCTAGCCTTTGTTCTGGCCAAGAAAGATGAAGGGTCATGTAACCTACCCAGTGAAGGAAACCCCTAGAACCATGAACGGATCAGAATGAATTCACAGTCAGGCAGTATTCTATTTCTATGTTGTCCGTTTCCTCAACCCTCCCACAGCAGCCTTAATCTCCAAGCTGATGCAGGCTGAGCTTCTCTACTTTGAGATACTTAAACTGTGTCTTTTGCCATGATTCACCACCATCTGTGTCCCTACAGTCACAGAGAATCTCTGGACCCATGGATCCTGCAATCTTCTGGATGGACTCTGAGGATTTGTGAAATTCCCCTACTCCGTTAAGTCCCATACATATGGGGGGAGAGGGGGCGTCTTTTTTCCTCAGGTCCTTTTTCTCATTTGTTTCTTGTTCCTGTTTCATTCTGGCAGTCAGATTGCACAACATGCCAGAAGCCCCAGGTTTTATAAACTTCAACCTACTAGAGAATGGATTGTTCTATTATTAGAGAAAAAGAATTAATTTTTTTCCTGCTTCTTAAGAGAACAGTCACACACTTGAATTAGCCCCATGTATACAGTACATTAATTTTGAAGCAAGTGACACAGACAGGGACTATTTGGTAGATTGTTCCATTGCCTAATCTTCTATCTGAAGCAGCTGCAGTTGTTATTTTCATTTGAAGCAACATAATTATAGTAAAGTAAATAACCTAATTAGGTGTAACTACCTTCATTTTGGGATCATAGCCTGCCTTACAGCAACTTCTAAGGTCAGTGCTTGTTTCCTATGGATTAGAGCTAGAATTAATCACTGTCAGTATCTAGCCTTAGCTTTGTATTTACAAAAGCTTCTGAAAAAGGAGCTGCTGAAATATGTCCTCCACTTTCATTATTCTGAGACTGGGTGTCCCAATAGTTTACTTCTCTCTCATGAAAGGTTTTAGCAATTATTGCCTCTTTCCAAGTTAATCTTGTAGTTCTCTGAGGGGAAGATTCT
Source organism: Bothrops alternatus (assembly GCA_034064705.1). Taxonomy (NCBI): domain Eukaryota; kingdom Metazoa; phylum Chordata; class Lepidosauria; order Squamata; family Viperidae; genus Bothrops; species Bothrops alternatus. The sequence goes on along the minus strand of JARGCV010000001.1, from coordinate 6,482,929 downwards.
TCAAAAGCTCAAACTTTTCACTAACTTGCAGTTGCTAGAATTGTTCCTGATGAAGGCCTTGATAGTTGAACTGATATTAAACAAACCAATATAAGCAAATATACATGTTTGGGCGTGTGTGTGTGTGTGTGTGTGTGTTATTTAGGACAATTATAGACATAAATGTAATCTATTAGGATAACACTGTTAATCTAGATAATAAATTGCCAGATTTTCATAAATATATGCCTGTTGTCTAATACTTTGCTGCTGCTATTTTTTCTTCCAAAGCAATTTGGAACTTCTAAAATGCCACTGATGGAATCAAAGACACATTTTCCTTTTTCAGTTTTTGCAACAAACCTGGCAACTAACAAAGGGAAAATAGACAATCTGGAAAGTACAAGATTTTTATATCATATTGAGCAGATGCTTTTGCTTTTAAGTGAATTAGATGCACATCAAGCATACCATGTTAAATATTGATTGAATTCAGATGTAGGTAACCCAAAAGGTCCAGCTCTCTGTGCCCCATTTGCATCTCCCGAAAATTATTATGTCAAAATGCAATGGTAAAACAGTGGCACAAAATAGTGTAATTCTTTTGCATTCTGTTTCACAAATTAAGAGTGGCAACTCCCCATGAAACAATTCGCCCTTCAACTCTGTCCCCTTGAACTATGAAAAACAAATCATATGCTCCTTAATATTGATCATGCATTAGAGGTGGATGAAAAAGAAAGGGGATGTTTTACTCTCATTAGCATTCCAATTTTTAACTTTAACCCCTCCAAATCTAAAAAAAAAAAACACCAAAAACATTTCTATGCCTGTGCCTTCCAATGACATATCAGTATATCACCAAGGGACTTGCTGCAGTCCTCTAGAACAGACATGTCAAACACAAGGCCTGGGGCCCAGATGCGGCCCGCGAAGTGGTTTCATGTGGCCATCCTGGAAACAGTGAGGGAACGACCCCTGCTGCCTTGGCCCTGGCCCAGGCCGGCCGGGAGCCAATGTACAATTTTGTGGTGGCCATCTATGCTGAAATGCATTCAGTCTTAGCTCCACAAGGCCATCTAGAAACAGTGAGGAACCAGCCCCTGCTGTGTCGGCCCCACCCCCTGGGTGCATGCTGAGGAGGTGTCACCCTTTGTGAGGAATAAAGAAATGGACCGTGCCTTGGCATTTGCCCTGGTCCCATCCCCTTCTGCCAGAGACCTTTAGATCTGTCCTACTCCTGCCCAGGCCCCCACAGGCACCCTTGACGCGAACGATGTAAAGCTGGCCATGCCCACCCAGTAGGCCACACCCACTCCATCCACACCCACCCAGTAGGATGTACCCACCCTGGCCGCATCCACCCACCGCCCCCCAAGGGCAACCACAATGTTGATGCAGCCCTCAATGAAATTGAGTTTGACACCCCTGCTCTAGAAGGTCATGAGGCTGAATTATACTCTTTGGTTCTATTGCATCACTCTATCTTATTTGTTGACAAAGTTTTCAATGATTCATTTGGATCAATTTAAAATCAAGATAGAACTTGCATTCAATGTTTTTATAAATTATATGCAAGAGGATTTGTGATAATAATTAAGAGTCACATTTTAGAAAACCCTGTATTTTCCTATCTCATTTCTGAAAAAACATTATCCTAGCTTTTAGGATTATGTTTCAAAGGAAATGAGAGGACAAAGTTCAGGACCGAAGCTAATTCCTCCTTTTTCCAAAGGTGTCTAAAGGTATAATATCAGTAGTGGGATTCAGCCAGTTCACACCACTTAGGCAAAACTGGTAGCTAATTTTTTGTTGGCCAGGCCCAGAATGGACTTCCGGAAGCGGCACCCACACAGAGAACCGGTTGTTCACATATTTGAATACCACCACTGTATAATATTCTAATGTACTTATCTCCCAAGGAAATGCTTATACCATCCATATGTATAGAGTTAGCCAGCTATCCCAATTTTATGGGGGGGTTTTTTGACACTGGGTTATGGAAGTCTGAAGGGTATTGAAAGATACTATGTTATAGAAGCTGAATTAGACTTAAATTAGACTTAAATTTCATAATTATTTATTAATGAGTGCTGACTTTCATTTCTAAAGTAACATGGCAGTTGAGGTATGAATTATATTTATTGTACATATGGGTTGAGTGATAGAAGATTTCCTTTCAGCTTAAAGCAGATGCCTCAAAAGATGTTCAGTTCCCTTTCTTTAGATCTCCCTCAGATCTAACAGGTTTTCATATGTGCTATAGTAGTTTTGATATGAGCTTCTTATTGAATCAAGCTATAACTTGACTCAGATCAAGCTACAGGCATTAGCAGGATGTATATTTTATTTCATTACTCATTGTTTTTAATATATTATTTTATATATGACTCAAGATGTTTTGACCTCCTTAAGGATCCTGGTATACTGTAGTATAATTATACAGTATGTTTATATTTTATTTTACTTAAAATCACATTGTTAAATGTTGCTGAATTCTAGCCAATGATTATATTAAAGAATTATTACTAACACATGGCTCTGTGGCTAGCATCTTTTACCAGTTGTCCTTATAAAATAGGATGTCATACTGACTGAATTGTATTCACACTACAGGATTTTTTAGCGCTTGGTTTCCTTTAGATAGGAAATGTGTTGGTTTGGTGGAATTACATCTGTTTGGAAGTAGATATAAACTGCTTTTCATTTCTGGAGCCAGTCTTATAATCAGCACTTTCTAAGCTGCCAGGAAAAAGAGAGGGAAAGTAGTTCCTGAAACTTTTTTTGGCAAAACTAAGATATGAGAATTGTCCCTCTCTTTTTATTTTCTATGGATGGAAGGAAGGAAGGAAGGAAGGAAGGAAGGAAGGAAGGAAGGAAGGAAGGAAGGAAGGAAGGAAGGAAGGAAGGAAGGAAGGAAGGAAGGAAGGAAGGTTGGGTTCCTTATGGATATGCTTTAATTGCTACTTGCAAGAAAATATTTTTGACTGTGCCATTTCTTCAACAAGCAAGATCATGTAGACAACTTATAAAATATAATTGTCATTGGCACCAAAAGTTTGTCAAGTTCTACTCTAATATAATTACTAAATTGCAGCATTATATGCTGACAATTAACAACAACTTAGTTTCCAGAAGAGAAATATCTTGAAATGATCAACAGTGCCTTTTAACTTTGTACTCCTGTCCATCACAATAACTCTGACTTCCCTGTATCTTATTTTAGTAATTTCACTTTTTCCCAGGTCAACCACCCCCCTCCAACTCACTTGTATTTATATTACAGACCCTTCCATTTCATTGTAGGAGCTTCTTCATTACCCAACCATTGCTTTCTTTGAAAGGACAGCCCACAGAACTTTCTTTCTTGGGGTTTCCCTGTGGCACAAATGTGACTTTTCCACCATTTATATGTTATTGCCAGTTGTGAGAGAGAGAGAGAGGAGGGGGAGAGAGAGAAAGAAGGAGAGAATTACAGACTGACTGACGACTGAGAGGGGTTGTTCTCATTCTTTAGAAAAGGGTATGCTAATATTCTAGAGCAGGGGTTCTCAACCTTGGCAACTTTAAGACTTGTGGACTTCAACTCCCAGAATTCCTCAGCCAGCAAAGCTGGCTGAGGAATTCTGGGAGTTGAAGTGCACAAGTCTTAAAGTTGCCAAGGTTGAGAACCCCTGTTCTAGAGCAAGGGATACACAAAAATTCTTCCTCCTGGTGTTAGGTAAAAAATCCAGCATAAAAAAAAATCTAATACTGTACATTTTCATTTAATTACAGTTAAAATTAAAATAACAAAGTTCCTTGACTATTCTCTGTGTATTTGAGAGCCATGGTGGCTCAGTGGTTAGAATACAGTATTGCAGGCTAATTCTGCTGACTGCCAGCAGTTCGATTCTTACCGGCTCAAAGTTGACTCAGCCTTCCATCCTTCTGAAGTGGGTGAAATGAGAACCCAAGTTGTTGGGGGCAATATGCTGACTCTGTAAACCACATAGAGAGAAATGTAAAGCACCATGAAGCGGTATATACATCTAAGTGCTATTGCTATTTAAGAACTTCTCCATCCTGTTACATTAAACATGACAATTCAGCAACAACTTTTGGAGGGAAATTGCAGAATATACTCAATGCTGAAGTGACAGGCTGTGCATGCTTGCTCTAGCAATCTGATGATCCATTCTGTGGTCTAAATGTCATTGCTTTCCACAATTTTCTTAGGCAGCATTGAGAAACACCAGAGGGACAGGTCCATCTAGTAGGCAACATCTTTCTGAGAGCTTCTATGCCTGATACACAGTAATAATTGTCAGTGTTGTTTCTCACCAGTAATTGGAGTTTCACCATTTCATCTCTCAAAAGTTCAAAGGAAGCTCCACCATTTCATCTCCTATTCAAAACATTTTTTTCTTGTCTTTTCTTCTCCTTTCTTTAAAAGTAACAGCCAAGTCTGATGGCACACATTCAGTCTGAGAATTACTAGACCCATTCCAAACAGAGTTGGCAGCACTGTCAATTTGGCAATGTCTGTGGCTGTGAAGCGAAGGAGATTGCCTCTGCATTATAGTTTATATTAAAGAAAAAGAATTGTTGGTGATCTGAATTTGTTGATTCTTTTTCTGGAAATAAGGCCTTGGTTATCCAGTCACTGCATACTCAGCCAGCGAGTTATTAAGACTAATGACATTATCCTTGGCAGTCTTGTGTTCAGAAAGCAGAACTATGGCAGTCTCATTGTTTTCATTTCCTTTTCCCTTCAGTTGACTGGTTTGACAATAATTTAGCATATCTGAACAGCATTTTATAAACTCCAAGTTATGACCTAATTACCATATGCCATCAAAAGCAAACGTGGTAACAAATTTAAGGCTCTTGAAAGAATGCAGTAGATTGAATTCATATTTAGCCATGCTTAGACTGCTCCCAGCACTGGAAATCAATTTAGGCATGATGTATTTGGCTGATTGATTTCCATAGATGTCTTAAAAGTATGGCAAGTCTGAATGCACCTGGACAATGTTTGGCACATATTACAAAGAAATGAATGGGTTTCCTTTTTGCAAATAATTTCTGGTGATTGTGGGCATTTTTAAAAACTAAGAAAGTAAAATAAAAACTCTAACTGTTGCACTATTTATTTTTATAGCGGGAGATGACATTAATATGAGCTAATCCCATTATTAATTCAGTGTTAGTTAAGGCTGGATCCTTCCTAAATAGCCACAGCAATTACATTTAATTCTTCATGTGACCTATGGTCTAGTCTGTCATTCATCCTGACAGGCCTTCATCTGGATTTTAAGACCTAATTCCAATATAGGCCTTTTGATACATAGATTTATTTTCAGCATTATAAAGTATGTGCCAAGAGAAGGAATAACTTATAAAATGATGGTAATTTATGCTATGATCCCCATAAAGCAAGCTACTGAACAAATTCCCACAAAATGTGTTTTCAGTTGTCTTAGGACAAACTGTTGTATATTGCCACAAGCTGACACTATATTTTTTTAATATGCTGTATATAATATTCAGTTTTTGATGGAAAAAAAGATTTTAGCCTGTAGCTCTAAGAAACTTATTTGGTACCTATTGTGGTATTTAAAAAGGGAAAAATATATATCCAACTACTATTACATACAAGCATTTATAAAGTTACAGAAGTTTAATAAGAAAGATATTCCTAATTGCATTCTTATTTAGGTATTATTTTCCATTAATATGACTCTATTTTGACTTAGGGGTACATAGATCAGAATTTTCAATGCAATTCATTTCAACAGATAATGTCCCGAATAATAATAATAATAATAATAATAATAATAATAATAATGATGATGATGATGATGATGATGATGATGATGGTGATGATGATGATGATGATGATGATGATGATGATGATGATGATGGTGATGGAAGGGACTTTGGAGGTCATCTAGTCCAACCCCCCTGCTCAGGCAGGAAACCCTATACCATTTCAGACAAATAGCTGTCCAATCTCTTCTTTAAAACTTCAAGTGTTGGAGCATTCACAGCTTCTGGAGGCAAGTTGTTCCACTGATTAATTGTTCTAACTATCAGGAAATTTCTCCTTAGTTCTAGGTTGCTTTTATCTTTGGCTGGTTTCCATCCATTGTTTCTTGTCCTGCCTTCAGGTGCTTTGGAGAATAGCTTGACTTCCTCTTCTTTGTGGCAACCCCTGAGATATTGGAACACTGCTATCGTGTCACTCCTCGTCCTTCTCTTCATTAAACTAGACATACCCAATTCCGGCAACCGTTCCTTATATGTTTTAGCCTCCAGTCCCCTGATCATTTTTGTTGCTCTTCTCTGTACTCTTTCTAGATTCTCAACATCTTTTTTACATCATGGTGACTAAAACTGGATGCAGTATTATCCATGTGGCCTTACCTAGGCATAGCAATCTTCGATTAGCCATTATATAAAATAGTAAAACTCAGTGACATTAAAATATTACTTACGGACAGTGGACATCAAATGGGAAATGTGGATGTCAGGGTTCAATTGAATTTTGCCTAAGCCACAAAGTCTTCCTGAACTTTGGTTGAATATTCCTTCCATAAGTTCATTGTCCTTTGATTAACCTAATCGATGTACCTTATTTTTTGTTTATTTTATAGGCCCTTCCTCTGATGGCCATGCTGACAGGAGCTGAAGGTCAAAACATATGGAAGTTAAGCAGAATAACACCACCTACTTGAGGAGAGGAAATTTAACTTAGTTGCACAACTAATGTTTTCCATATAGAAAAGATTAATTTGCATGTGATGAAAATATCTCTTCTGAATACCTTAAAGAACATTCAGAGTATTAGATTACTATGCTATTTTGGTGACAAATAGCATGACCTGGTATAAGGGAAGTTTGTGTTTTCATCTCTACATACATGTAAATATATAGGGAAGAAATATGTTGTTTTCAAGTAGCTATACTAGAATATAGTAAATAGGTACCTTTACATTGATTCAAACTTTGATTTTCAACAATGCTGTTAATTTATTTTGATTTGAAATCACTGCTCAAAATTAAGAACAAAACCCTCAAGGCAGCTTACATATCATAAATATTAACAAGCAAATATTAAAAGTGTGACACTACATGAATGCTAAAAACGTCTCCAAAATAATATAAAAATTCAGGACAAAGTTGGGGTAACATAGGTTTGATTCAATGTCAGCATAGTGATCTTCGATTAGCCATTATACAAAATAGTAAAACTCAGCGTCAGACATTAAAAGATTACTTATGGACAGTGGACATCAAATTTGAAATGTGAAGATGTCGCTGCAGATAGGATTCACTGGAAGAAGCTTGCTGCCCTATGCTCTTTGTGAGAAAGGAACCAATGATGATGATGAAAGTAGCTAGGAATACATTTTTTAAAAAAAAATCTCTGCACTATAATTCTCCACGAAGCTTACATTAATTAATTAACTACATTAATTAATATATAGTAGGGTAGTATATATATAGAATAAAGATGGTTTATGAGGTTTGTCGCCATTTCAAATAAGTAAAATCTAAAAATAAATATCTACTTGAATCGGCTCACAACTATCCCGTCACTGTTGTGGATGTGTGTCTTTCTTTCTTCCTTATTGTAAACCATGTGTGAGAGGAGAGATGAGGAGAGGACAGATTGCACTGTACTGCATTAAGAAAAGTATAAGCCCTAACTGGTTGTGGTGTGGAACATAGATACAAAGGGATCCTTCAGACAGATTTACTGGGCTGGGCTATTGCATCAGTTTGAGAAAGAAGGAAGAGGAGGACACAATGTGTTCACCTCCTAGGGCTATGAAAAAGAGAAGCATTTGGACCCTACATTTCAAGCACCCCTGGAAATTGCTTGGAGAAAGGAAATTTGCCTTATGTATTCCATACCAACTCATGAAATAAATTAACTTCCCCAGACAAAGAATATGTGTATTTATCCTCCACGACGGTTTTACAACAGCTTCTACAGAAATCTGCAATTAAATAAAAAGAACCTATGAATGAAAGTCCAGATTTAAATATCTAATTAAATATTATGTTTAGGTGTCTTTGGGTTTTTTTCAGCAAATATCTACGTGTGTGTGTGTGTGTGTGTGTGTGTGTGTGTGTGTGTGTGTGTGTAGGTCTTTGGTTATTCGGGTTTTCTCCTGCGTAAATTTGAAGTGTCTTGGCGACGTTTCGACGAAGTCCCATTCATCATCTTCAGGCTAGTGCTTTCTGCTTCATGCTTCTAGGAGCAATGTGTGATCGTAGCTGTTTCTTCCTTTTAACTGCCAGTGGGGGTATGAACTGATTGGCTGGGAGCTTGGCTGTGTTCTGATTGGGTGGAGGTGTGTTCTGATTGGTTAGGGGCTTGGCTGTGCTCTGATTGGCTGGGGGAGTGTTCTGTTTGGATGGGGGCTTTGTTGTGCTCAGCTTAGTCTGAGTTGCAGGGGGATTAAAGATGGTGAGCTGCATTGCTGTTGTTTGGCTTCGCGTTTGTGGCCGTGTCTCATCTTCATGGTGGGTGTCAGTTTGCTTCATGCATGGATTGGAGGGGTTTAAAGTGGCTAATGATGCAGCTATGGTCTGGCTTCTGGTTTGTGGTCGTGGCTTATCATCGGTGTGGGTTTGGGTTTACTTTTTGCATGGATGTGTGGTGGTGACATCTTGTGTGGTTTTTGTGAGTGTGGGTGTGGTGTCATTCTTTGTGTTAGGGACTCGTTTGTCAATAAGGGTGGGTTTCCAAATGCTGTGTGGGCGTTTTTCTATCTCGATGGCTTCTCTGATTATTCTGTTATTAAAGTGTTCAGTTTTGACGATAGTTCTGGTCTTTTTAAAGTCAATTTCATGTCCTGTGGCTTTAAGGTGTTGGACCAGGGAAGAAGTTGGTTCCTCTTTTTTGACTGAGTTTTTGTGTTCTTCAATGCATGCACTTATTCTTCTGTTGGTTTGTCCATGTATGTGGTGGGGCAAGCAGTACATGGGATTTCATATACTCCTTGATTTTCTAACTCAATTTTGTCTTTACGGTTTCTTAGGATGGTGGATATTTTTCTGTTTGTGCAGAATGCTGTTTTGATGTTATGTTTGTGGAGGATCTTGCTTATCCTGTCTGTGGTGCCTTTTATGTATGGGAGGAGGGCTTTGCTGTTTTCTTGTTCTCTGTCTTGGATTTTAGTGGGGGTTTCTTTTTGGATTAAGTTGGAAATCTTATTTCTTTGGAATCCATTGGATGTTAGTACATTAGTGAGAGTGTGTAGTTCGGTTTTTAGGTGTTGTTCATCAGCTAGGCATTTGGTTCTGGACATGAGTGTCTTGACTACGGAATTGATCTGTGCTGGGTGGTGGTTTGAGAGTGCATGCAGATAGCGGTTTGTGTGTGTTTTCTTCTGGTAGATGGTGTGTCCTAGGGAGCCATTGGATTTCTTGTAGACTAAGGCATCCAGGAAGGAACCATCTTCTTCCCTGGTCTGGTGTCATTCTTTCTAACACAAAGAATGACACCAGACCCACACTCACGAAAACCACACAGGATGTCACCACCACACATCCACACAAAAAGCAAACCCAAACCCACACCGATGATGAGGTATGACCACAAACCAGAAGTCAGACCACAGCTGCATCATTAGCCACTTTAAACCCCTCCAATCCATATATGAAGCAAACTGACACCCACCATGAAGATGAGGCACGACCATGAACGCGAAGCCAAACAACAGCAATGTAGCTCACCATCTCTAATCCCCCTGCAACTCACACTAACCTGAGCACAACAAAGCCCCCACCCAAACAGAACACTCCCCCATCCAATCAGAGCACAGCCAAGCCCCTAAGCAATCAGAACACACCTCCACCCAATCAGAACACAGCCAATCAGTTCATACCCCCACTGGCAGTTAAAAGGAAGAAACAGCTACGATCACACATTGCTCCTAGAAGCACGAAGCAGAAAGCACCAGCCTGAAGATGACGAATGGGACTTCATCGAAATGTCGCCAAGACACTTCAAATTTTACACAGGAGAAAACCCGAATAACCAAAGACCTACATACAAACACCTGTGTGCGTGTGTGTGTGTGTGTGTGTGTGTGTGTGTGTGTTCTCATAGTACTCATCTCTAAACATACTGGATTCTAAACATATCAGATTGGATTAAACATGAACATTTTAAACTTTTTCTTTCAAATGTGTTATTTAGAAGAATTATTTAATAGTTTGCTCAATTGTTCAATCTGGATTATTTATGTCTTTCTTTGTTTGCAAATTTACAGTCTATCTCATTATTTAAATGAGTCTTGTTAAGAGTCTCACTACTATGGAAAATTATACCACTGATTTCCAAGAATAGCACCACCAGGATTCATTAGTAAAGTCAGAGAGTTCTCTGAGGGCTACAAATAGGGATTCAGTTACACATCCACAGCTGACCCACTTAGTGCATGGGAAAGGGTAAACTTCAAATTCGGAACATCTGTACATTTTCCATTACCTGTCCTGTTCATCAAGTGGTTATAATCAAGAGAAGAAAGAAGGAAGATTGCTCTGGTGGGGCAGAGATAAATTAGATCCTAAAGTGTTAAATATTCAGTTGTCAAGATTTTAGAACACTAATCCCTTTTCTCTTTTAATGAATCTGGTTAAAGAAGGCCTTTCTGAGAATCTTATATGATATCCTGGCTTTTTTGAAAGCAATCATCAAATGCCCATATGTGCATTCAACTGTTTCCAGGGGTCCTTCTATTGTTGGGTGATTTGTTTGTTTTCAGGAGGTGGCAGCTATCAGACAGAAATGCAATCCCATATACTGATTGCTGCATGATACTTTACAAGATGGTCTTATCTCAATATTTCCTTACCTCTGTCCTCTGTCTTTCTCTCACAAATTATTTATTTCAGTTTCTTTCTCAAGAGAAACCATGCATTAAAGAATTAAATCCAGATTCTGAAGCTGAGATTCCAGTCCTGGAGTTGGAATTTACGCGAAAATAGTGACCATAAATTTCCCAATTCCCTAATCTGACAGGTCCCAATATGGTTTAAGGTTATTTTTTTAGCAGTGGCCAAATTTGTAAATGCATACCATTTTCTCAGTCTAAGGTCAATTGACAGATTTCCTGAAGTCTTTCTTGTTTGTGGGAAACACTATTTTTCACCCTGAGAAGTGCATCAGTTCTGTCAGAGATAGCAGGACTGATTTTCTTTAGCAGGATCGTATTTAAAGATTCTGTGGTGATGGGCACCATGCATACTGTCATAGCTTCAGATAACTCCCATTTAATAACAGGACCACATCTGAAAATGTTTCTGAATATGTCAGAAACGTATGTCATCAACCTTGTATGTATACCAGTATGTATACATCAACCTTGTATGTCATCAACCTTGTATGTATACCCATGCACTAAGTGGGTCAGCTGTGGATGTGTAACTGAATCCCTATTTGTAGCCCTCAGAGAACTCTCTGACTTTACTAATGAATCCTGGTGGTGCTATTCTTGGAAATCAGTGGTATAATTTTCCATAGTAATGAGACTCTTAACAAGACTCATTTAAATAATGAGATAGCTTATCTATCTCTAAATTTATATTAGAGATTTCCTCTTTCTAGCAAATGTTGGGAATAGAGCTTGGTTTAGTATGCCAATGATCACTCATGCAAGAATGATCAGAACAGGTCATAAACCTTTGGGAGAAATGTCTGGTTAATTAAAGAATGAAAAAGGTATGCATTGGTACAATATAGATGATCCAGGTAGAATCTAAACAGAGAATAGAACCAAATGGAATATATAAACAGACGGATAGAATCAAAATCATGTGAAGTATTAGTACCTCTTTATAAAACCTTAGTAAGGCCACACCTGGAGTACTGCATCCAGTTTTGGTCACCACATTGCAAAAAAGATGTTGAGACGTTGGAAAAAGTGCAGGGAACTAAGATGATTAAAGGCCTGGAGACTAAGAACAGTTGCAGAATTTGCGAACAGCCAGTCTAGAGAAAAGAAGGACTAGGGATGACATAATAGCAGTATTCCAGTATTTAAGGGGCTGCCACAAAGAAGAGGGGTTCAACTTATTTTCCAAATCACCAAAAAGCAAGACAAGATACAATGGATGGAAACTAATCAAGGAGAGAAGCAACCTTGGAATTAAGGAGAAATTTCCTAACAGTGAGAATAAATAAATGGCTTCCCTTCAGAAGTTGTGGATGCTCCATCCCTGGAGGCTTTTAAGAAGAGTTTTGACAGCCACTTGTCCAGAATGGTGTAGGATCTCCTGCTTGATCAGGGGGTTGGACTAGAAGACCTCCAAGATCCCTTCCCACCCTGTTATTCTGATTAAAGTGTACACATTGAATAGATCATAGAATATCTTTCTTCTTTTTCTTTTTCTTGCTCTTCTCCTTTTTTTCTTTTATATTGTAAACAAGTGGTTCATTTTCTCATGAGATTATTTCTTTTTAAATCACCATTCTGCCTTGCCTTCAGAAGTTATGGGTGCTTCATCACTGGAGTTTTTAAGAAGAGACTGAACAGCCACTTGTCTGAAATGGTATTGGGTCTTCTGATTGAGCAGGGGGTTGGACTAGAAGACCTTCGAGGTTCCTTCCAGGTCTATTCTGACACAAACATAGAATGCACAAAAGTTGAACTACATTAACTTGGGTATAAGATCTGCGTACATGACTGTGTCAAGCAGAAGATAAGATAAGATAACCTTTATTGTCATTTTTTTTACTGTGGGCACAACGGCACACATCAAAAATGAAATTTAGTTGCCCGCTCTCAAAGTGAAACACATACATGACACACACCTAAACATACTATGTGCAATATATGTATAGACCCACAGCCCAACATATACATACAGAACAGGCTTCCAGACTTCCTCTACTATACTGTACATTTAGAAGTTGTTATGCTACTGCCAATTGTATCATTTACAACAATTTCTAAAGCTTGTAAGGAAAACCCAAGAATATGGACCATGTGTTTTACTTCTAGAGAAGGATATTCCAGGGCTTTCTTTTTTTCTCTTCTTAATAACCAGGTAAATATGCACACCTAGCAATCTGACCTGTGAGTAAGATGCTTTTCAGTATATCCAAACAGACTAAATCAAATATAGTTTCCAACTCAGAACATTTATTGAAGAGTCCAGCAGAAAAAGCCATAATGGTCTAAACAAAATGAAGCCTTCACCAGATTCGACTTATATTTATCAAGAAGCTTAATCTTTGATGCTTTTTGATTTCCTCCACTAGTCACTTGAAGACAAAATATGTCTACCCAACATAAGGCTTTCTACAGAGGACAGGAGAAGCTTCCAAAGAGGAAAATTTAACTTGACTCATCCATGCTTTGGATGCCTTAATCCAGCATCTTCTAGGTAATTCTTATAGTGCCAGTTTAGCATTAGATTCAGTCTAGAGCAGGGGTGTCAAACTGCCAGCCTGAGGGCCGGACACATCATCAGGAAACCACGCCCACCCCATTGCTGGCAATGACAAAAAAGCTGTGGTACATTGTGCAACGTCATGTAACATCACAAGTTTGACATGTCTGGTCTAGAGAAATCACTTTGGGGTATATGTTTAGGTAAGTTTGTGTCTGGGAATGTCCTTTGTGTAGAGCATTAGTATAGCAATGGAAGGAGAATCTGGAAGCATTACAGGAATCAACACTTGATTTGCATGACTTCTTCCCACCAGTCTTATCATCCTTTAATGAAAGAAATCTGTCATGCTTGCATTGCCTTCCGTTTGGGCTGCTTTTGAAGTTGCTTCTTAAGTATGAGGAATTATGCCAAACATGACTCTGAAATCTCCTGCAATAGCACAAACACTTCAGTTAACTCCATGTGCCAGAGCCTGATACCCAGCTACTCTAGATTAATGGATTAATTTACCAGATGGTTACAATGTTATTAAAATGCAAATGATTGGATTCTGTTAATTGTTTCATATCAGATGCAATTAATGAGGACAGTTTTGCAGTTTAAAACAGTCCTGGTACAGTTCATTTGACTTCTTTAGCATAAAGAAAGAGAGAGAGAAAAGGGAAAAAAAATGAGAAGTAACACATTTTATATACATATGTAACTCTTGTTTTTATTTTTATTTCAAATACATTAGATGTATGGGTAAAAATGAAAGACTATAGCATGCTAAGATAGCACAAATCATGTCAATATGTTGTAGAACTAATTATTATGAAGTACTACTCCTTCAACACTTGGTAACTTTTTCCTAATATTTAAAACAAAAATAAAACATGACAGAGCCAAGGCCAAAGAATAATACTGTAGAACTACAGCCAATTCCTAGAACATACAATAATAGCATTGGAAGGGACTTTGGAAGTCTTCTAGTCCAATTCCCTGCTTGAGCAGAAGACCCTGTTCCATTTCAGATAAATGGTTGACCAGTCTCTTTTTTTTCTAGAGGCAAGCTGTTCCAGTAGTTGATTGCTCTCACCATTAGGAAATTTACCCTTAGCTCTAGGTTGCATCTCTCCTAGGTTAGTTTCCATCCATTGTTTCTTGTCTTGCCTCATTCCTTTGGTGAAGATAAATCCTTTGGTGATCTTCAGCTAGAGAATGAAATGTGGGGGACAATTTAAAGAGAAAATGTAGTTGAGAGATCTCAGTTATTCAAATATATTAATAAACTCATGATCTAGATATACCCTCCAACTTAAAATTTCTTGACACATCTGTGACCTAATTGGTCAAGGAACAATCACAGGAGAAAAACTTTGGATTTAATCTTAAACCATACTCAGAATTTAGTAAGAATCAGTTGGAGACCATGAACAATGCAATCAATCAACAAATGGAATTTATTTCATTATATCTTCTCAAGGAAAAAATACGCAATTTAATTTACAATCTTCTCATGAACACATTTATTTTATTTATTAAACAAATAAATATGGGGTGACATAAATGTGACTCCAGTGGCTTACAATACTTGCAATTAATGTATCTATATCTGTATCCATGCCATCTAAATCTACATCTATATCTATATATCAATGGAACCTATTTGTGAATAAACATGATTAGGTTTAATTAAGAAGGGCAGTTGTTTGCATATTTAATCCTTTATACACAAAAGTAAATTAGAACACTGTTGAAGGCTAAGTTTCACTTTTTTTCACTGCAACAGAAACATTCAGGAGCTGAACTAGACAAAGTAAATTATTTCATACATTTTACCATTTTTTTATCTCATCTCACAATCAACAATCAAAATAGTATATTAGTTTCTAGCTTTAGTGTTACTTTAAAATAACTAGGACAGGAAGAAGGGAATGGAAAAGTATATTAAAATACATATGGTTTGGTCAGAATTCATGTTCTGGATGTTTTCTCTTTTATTATCCCCAACAACATCAGCTGATGGTTTTTCATCTCAAAATCAAAGTAAACATTCATTTTCTAAGTAATCTTACCTTTCTACTGATAGGGAATAGGAAAAAATATGGTTTTTCAAGAGAGAAGATTAAAATTGGATAGTGATTTTATCTGAAACTGTCCTAAGTGTTAACACTTGTGGGCAAACAGTAGTCAATCAAAGTTTAGTCAGAAATAATGGGAGATATTTGGGATAAGTAGAAAATTTTATATTTTTATGGAAAGACTATTTTATTTTGAAAGAAATATTTCATTTCAAATGCCAGGAATATCTTAACTTATTCTTATGTCTTTGAACATTTGATATTTAAACTGACACATTTTTTGCACTGATCAGCATTGGACATGAATTGCATTGGCTGAGATTATACTGAAGAATTTGAAAGAGTTCCAGGATAGCATTTTCTGTTTGTTCCTGAGTTTAGTATGGTACGGACTACTTATCTTCTGTATGTCAGTTGTTGGATGATTTGACTGCCTTTTTAGGGCCAGTGGATGTCATCATTAGACTCACCTATTAAAGAATTTTGGCAGATTACTTTATTTCACACTGAGTAGGAGACAATCATATTTTGAAATTCTCATTATTACTATTTTCTAGGTTTAGCCCTTCTCCACGACACCAAAATATTTGCTTCTTTATTAGGAAACTTTAATTCAGTTCCTTCCTTTAAGGCTGAAAGTTTGGGATAGCTGTTTAGTATGAAGAATTTTTATCTTTCTCGCTCACCCAACTAGTTAAATCATAATTGCAAATGACAGACTGATGCTTGAAGACAGTCTGACAAATCAAGAAAATAAGGAACTTTTGCACTAATTTATTGAAAAACTGGGATAAATTGAGGATTTGTCTATTTGTCTATCTAGCTCTATGCAATTTTGTTTGATTAGTTCTTGAGAAGAGGTTATACAAATAGGATTATGCAGTTCCTATCCATCATTATCCTGTTGCAAACCAGGCTTAAAAACATATCAGTATCAACTACAGACTGAATGATAATCTATTTTCACTTAGTTTCACTCCTAGTGCTTGACGTGTTTAATATCTGCCTTGTGGTCAACTGCAGTCTTAGAACTGTAATTGATCACAAGTCAAATATTAGTGCTTCTTAAAAAACATAAATGCCATGTTAGATGCACAGAAGTATAATTATTATTATTGGCAACAATAATAGATCCAATAAAGTATGATAGCTACCCAGAAGGGAAGATGGGTGCCATAACCATTTATTAAATAATTGCACTATATTCTGTATTGACCAGACCTCATTATGTCCTTCTGATCAACATATATTAAATACAGTTTCAGAGACACTAAAACAATGCAAAAACAAACGAACAAACAAGCCCAAGAATAAACTGGATACCAGAAGCTAAATCTTATTAGGATACTTTGAGAGAATTGGATATATTTAATGTTTAAAAAATGTTTGAATGAGGAATATAACTGTTTCCAAGTATCTAAAGGGAATGACAAGACCTGATATGTAGCATCCCAGATTACAAACTGATTGCATTAAATTACAAGATGATAGATTCTGATTTAATATTAAGAAAACATATTAAAAACAGGTGGAGTTCAATAGTAAAACTGTTAAAAGAAGAAGTTGAGCTGTCTTTGCTGGATATGAACAAATAAAAGTAGACATTCAGCTATCAGTGGTACTTGAATTTGAATTCTTGCAGCGAGCAATAGATTGTACTTAACTTAAATATACTTTTTGGTTCTAGGATTCTATGTTTTCTGCCCACTAATGGTTCTTCTAGGTTCCCATAACAAGTAAAATATTCCAGAGCAGCAATTTCAGATATAAGATCTTTTAAATATTTCTGAGGTCTGCAGTATAGCAAACAATGAAGCCTGTGAAATTAAAGTTATTATTTAAAACACATAGTATTTTTCAATAACTGTAATCCAGGAATAGAAATATTTTACTGATATCTAATCTTATACTCTATAAAATAGTATTCTGATACCTCTTCATCAGCAGCAAGCTTGATAGTTAGAATTACAAACTGAGAAAAAAATGATACCAAAAGTTAAGTAAAGCAATCTGTCTCTGATTTTTGGAGAGTTTTGTTCTTCTAAGAGAATTGTTTAACCTCTTTTAATAATTATCTAACTTGGATTTTAAAAAATGAGTAGTGTAGAAAATTGAACATTCGTTCCCTGTCATTTTTTTCTAGCTGGTGATTCCAACTGCTTGATGGAGAAACACATTCCTGCTTTCTAATGGATATCCAGATAAAGCAACACATATTTCCTCTCATGGGTGGTTAATCAATCTGGGTCTTTCTGCATAGAAAATGTGTGTCACTTTTCAAAAGAAAACTGTTCTTCAACTTTATGATCATAAATACGTTTGGGGTTGAGTAAGAGCATGTGGGGAGGGAGGGCAAAGGGAACAGCTCATATATGAAATTGCAAAGATGTACACGAGGAGCACAGTTTGCACTATAGGATCATAGCACATCTTCTGTTATTTTGATGAAATCATTGGAACTTGTAGCTCAGGGGTGTCAAACTCAATTTCACTGAGGGATGCATCAGCATTATGGTTGCCCTCAAAGGGCCAGTTGCTGTTCCCTTCTCTTCCTCAGTCTTGCCCCACCGACATCTCTCCTCTCCTCCCTATCGCCTTCTCTCCCCCCTCATTCCTTCTCCTTCCCACAAAACCAATCCTTTTATATCCTCTCTTCTCTTCCCTCATGTGTTCATTCACTGGCTGGCTGGCCTTTTCATGCAGTGCTCATCAGTTGGAGCTGCATGCGCTGATTCTGGGGTCCCTGCCAAGGCTCGGTTGCCCCACAACTCCAGCTGATTCTTCCCCCGAAGACTGCAAGTGGCTGCCAGCCACCCCCGAGTCTGCCAGAAGCCCTGAATAGCTGGAGCTATGGGTGCTGATCCCAGGGCCTCAGCAGAGCCCCAGCAACACCACTGCTCCAGCTGACTCTCCCCCAGGCCTCTCTGGTGCTGCCACCGCTTCAGCTCACACTTCCCCCCCCCCCCAGCTACATACTCAAATACCAGATCTAAACACATCATGGGCTGGATCTGGCCTGCAGGCCGTGAGTTTGACATGTCTGTTGTAGATGGTAATGGAGACAAGCTTTGTACCAGGTCAACCATTCAGATTACCTGGAGTTATAGGAATATTCTAGGCAACTTCTGTATCTCATTTAAATCAATTGGGGCTTGATCTTTAAATCCTGAATGTGTTTTATAAGCTCAGCCAGGTAGTTTAAATAAAACATGCTGTCAAACACCATGTCTGCAAGCACTAAGAAGCCAGCATTGGTTTGTCAAGAACAAGTCATGTCAGATTAACCTTATCTCTTTTTCAGGTAGAGTTATTAGTTTGATCAGTCAACAGGATTGCTGTGGATGCAATGTACCTTGATATCAGTAAAGTATTTGAATCAGTCCTGTAGACAAGATTGACAAACATGACCTAGACAGTTCTGCAACTGGTTGAACAAATATGCCCATATATTATTTTGCACTGACTTGGAGGGTCAATAATATCAACTCAAGTGCCCCAAGGTGCTGATCTTGGCCTTACACTATTTTAATAAGCTTCCTTTCCACTCCATCTGATTAAATGACTTAAAGATAGAATGGGAAGGATGCTTATTTAATTTGCAGATGACATAAAGTTAGGAGAACTTTAACATTTTACAGAGCAAAATTGAAGTTTGGACCAAATCCAATAGGATGATGATCAATGAAAATGCATGATGGAACAAAATGAAATAATTGAGTTTATTTTGCAGAACTACAATAAACATCAGGCATAAAATGTTATAGAGGCAGTTACCAGAAACAATCAAGATATCAGATGCAATTAAACAGATAAGTTTCCAAAGAAAAAATTAAAAAACAGAAAAGCTTGATGGTGTCTGTTAGCCTATTTGTTACTTGACACAACTTGTTCTTGCAGCTTTCTGAATTTTATTTAAATGCTTAGAAACAATTCAACTTTATTCCTTTATTTTTCTGGAAGCTTCTTGGTTCTGATACTGAATTCACTTCCTCATCTTTGTTTCCCAGAAAAACGGGCTTAGCTCCATTTATTACAGATCCAGACAGTTTTATCTTTCCAAAGAACATGAGAACCCACCCCTATTGTCTGGAGCAGCACCTTTTTCTCTTGACTTGATGGAGATTTCAGGATCCCAATCTGGATCTACTTTCCTTACCTCCATTCTGTCAACGCTGCTAACATTGGATGTTTTTGCATTGACAACAGATGGAAATATATTTTTACCTTTTACCTTTTGCTTTTAGAGTTAGATGATGCTGGGAGGGGGGATATGAATGAGAGTCCAGCTAGAATAACAACACTAAACCTAGTGTGAGAAACAAGGTTATTGTAACCAGATCCAATAAGGAATTGGCTGCTGGAAAATTCGAGAGGAGGCCTGCACTTCAAGCTAATTGGGGAATGTGATTTATGACAGTTAATTGAAGGACAGAATTGTCCTTTTGATACTATGTGCTCAGGGGAGGGGAATTCAGTTTTTGGCTTTGATTATGCATTGCTGATATTATGCTACTCAAAATAAAGATTCTTTAAGGTAAACAATGCCTCAAAGTTCTTTTGAAGAGTTTTATCTGTGAGAACCATGACACATTCTCTCTTTCCATTACATATTTTAGCAATAATTCTCTAATCTCGGTAAGAAATGTGGAGATTATAAAAACTGATAAAGAAATAGGTGAGAAGTTAAGGAAGAAAAAAAATGACAGTTGAGTCCTGAGAAAGTAAAAAGCCATGTGAAAGAAATTCAGAATCATCCCTCTTGGTATTCTTTGGTATAAAAGAGAGTTCTCGGGAGGAAATGGTGAAATGAAGTGGAGCTGATGGTGGTAGAGGAATGAAAAGCCTGTGAGCAGACCATCTCTTTTTCTGTGGATAAGGAGAGGAATTGAGATTGCCCACGAGGGCTATATAATTGTTCCTCACGAGGAAACCACAAGATAACAGTCTCTGGTGGTTTTAGAGCTGAGGAGGAAAGAGGGAAAGCCACAGTTGGTACATTTCCAAAGGCAGTTGGGTTTGCATACTTTTTTTTCTAATTCACTTTCAGAAATAGCTTGTTAACTGATTTTTAGCTATCAAGAACCTTGTATCAACAGGTTTTAAAGCACTGGGTGTGTTTTCTTCAATCCTTAGCAAAAAGAAGTTTAAATACAAGTTTAAGGACAGAACAAAATGGGAATAAACAATAAAAGGGTGATTAGAATTTTAATTTTGGGCTAAGTGTCCAAATGGATTTGAAATAAGATTTTGAACACTAGAGGAAACTAGAAGGAATTAAAGATTAAAATTAAACTGAGAAAAGTATTTAAATTTCACTTAGTAATACAGAATAGAGTAAAATACCTTAATATTAGATATACTGAAGGATATTTTGAAGGAAGAATCCTAGAGCTAATGAGAAATTACATTGAATTTAATAAGAAAAATAATAAAAGTAAAATGTGTTTTTTATTGAATATAGAGAGAGAATGTTAAAATGTCAAGCAGAATATATTCTGGCTTTTGGTGTATATTCAATATAGCTCCTCCCTTTAAGGTTGCAAATGTATGATTTAGTTTCAATTTAATGTAAGCAGTATTTCTAAAAATGTTGTATACCTCCCTGCAATTTCCTTAAGCACTGGCAGTTCTAAGGCATGATTTCTTGCCTTGATGTGGCAGTCTTTAATTTCTTTCTAAATAGATGTGGTTTTGTTTCATTCTGATACATTTGAAGGTTACCGACAATGCAAAAACTAATACACATTAGACATTCATTAATAAATGATCAGTGAATTCAATTTAAGTAAATTCAGATTCAGCTACAAAAGACAGCCCGCTGTTATACATACATGCTAAATCGCACAGGGAGATGAAGGTAAAATCCATTATGCTGCATGAAGATTGCTATAAATTTTTACATCGGGAATCACACTAGGGATGTAAAAGAAATCCACAATGGAAGTGAAATGTGCCTTGTCAGCTCATCAAGAACAGAACAGACCCATTTCACTGTCTAGAATAAAGCAATATGATGTTGTGTAAAGCAAGAGAATATTGGAAGGAAAGCTATAGGAGGTATATATGATTAGCTTTGGACTTTTTGAAATATATTGTAAAAGCATTAATTACTATAACTATGCCAGGGTAAACCAGGTCAGAACAAAAACAAGGGTCTCTAGAAAATGCAAAAAATCAGCCTTCTAGACACAAGGGGTAATGGTGGGAGGACTCATAATATGAGTCCTCCTATATTTCTATTGCTCCCGTGAGCTTTGTGACCTTGGCAGAGGATCATAATGCTTAAAAAAATTGAATTATTCATCCTGTCCAGGGCTCTGAATTGGTCAATACAAAGATTTCCTGTCTAGTTTCACTAGAATCTTGGTCAATGGTAATGACAAATTTCATTATAGTACAAGTTAAGTTCTTATTGATTTAATTAATGGGAGAAGGTATGTGCTATCTAATTGATTCAGGTTTGTACAGAAACTCAGAGGTAATGGAAACTGAAGCCTCTAGTTCCTGGTAGATGTGAAAACAATCTTTTCCACATAAGTTGGAATAAATTAAAAACAAACATTATAAAGATTATAAAGCCATTAAGTATGTGAAAAACATGCTTTCACATTGTTTTCCAGTACTGTGATTCCTCCTCATTTACTTCATCCTGAAATGCTCATGTCAGTTTGCCACCACATTATGCCCTTCTACAGGAATTCTAGAAATTGCCACCACAGGATAGGCAATCAACTCATATAAAAATCACTTTTGTTTTATTTTATTGTTTTAATGTCCAATCATAATGACCCCATAACTTAAATGTTTCAATATTTTTAATAATAGACTAAACAAGGAGTTTTTTTAAAAAAAAAATCTTCCTTTTTATAATGAGTA
Organism: Bothrops alternatus; assembly: GCA_034064705.1. Taxonomy (NCBI): domain Eukaryota; kingdom Metazoa; phylum Chordata; class Lepidosauria; order Squamata; family Viperidae; genus Bothrops; species Bothrops alternatus. The sequence continues at coordinate 6,460,613 of JARGCV010000001.1, read as the reverse complement.
CATACATGAATTATAGATCAAGCAAGGTCACATTGGTTCCAAGGTTTTTCATCCATTTCTCAGTTTATAGAAACAGAATGATGTAAAAGCCAAGCTTTATCAAAGCAGTCAAGCACTTTCACTTTTCCATATTTAGCATAGCTAATTAGCTTCCATTCTTTTGTGTGGGTTCTTTATTGGATTCATTTATTTCAAGGGATTTAGAATGTTGCCTGGCTGCCAAACAACACTGGGTAGCTTACATAGTTAAAAAGAAAGAAAAAGAAAGGAAAAGAGAAAAGCACAAGTACCTTTGGATAAAAACCAAATCATTTAGTGAAAGAACATTATTGTATTTCAATAAATACTAGGAAAACTTTGATTTACGCATTTAAGTTTAACAAAAGGACTTACAAAAGGATGGGGTGAAGTCAGTGCTTTTTTTGTTTAAAAAAAAAAAAAGGTGCCAGAACTCACACACATCATACAACCCACCTTGCCTACCCTACAAGGTTCCATCCAAGAAAGGTGCCGGAACTACATTCTGGGCGTTCTATGACAAAAAAAAAGCCCTGGGTGGGGTAATGTTACCAAAATGAGTATGAGCTTTGTAATAATTCTTTGGGGGGAGATCAATAATATCTGAAGAATGGTTGTTAGCTCTTCTACCTCCTTGTATAATCACTTGCACACCCAAGATTACCATAATGGGCTTAAGTGGAGTAGGCGCCAGATTAAATTTACTTTTCCATCAAAAAAGACCTCACAACTCTTTCTACTTGGATTAAAATTTCTTTAATTACTGATTTGATCAAATATGCAGGTTACTGGATTAGCTCAACTATAAAAATAGTGAAAAAGACAAGGGAGAATAAGATTAGAAAAAATTTTGGGAATTGGAACTAGGAAAAACAATGATAAATGAAGTGAAACATAAATAAAAAATATATACATAGTAACATTCAGTGTGTAGATTGGCTTAGTGGACTTCCTGCTGTTGGAAAAAAATATTAGAAGCTGATAGGGTTTTCTCTGGCAAGAAGATTTTACAGAAAGGTTATTGGATTCTCCCAAGAAAGTTATTGTCATAGTTTTACTCTCAACTGGTAATTTATTCGTGGAAAAGTATGTTTGCACAATTGCCTTCAGAGGAAAGGTCAGTCTTAAGCACAAAGTCATGTAACTTTATTCAGTTAAACACTGATCGCATTAATGGTATAACAAAAAGTTAGGATTCAAGCAACCATATCACTTGTACATTTTAATTACACTCAATGGATGTGTTGCAGCACAAAAGATGGTGCTGATGTTCCTTGTCAATAATGGAACAATTTTCCCTCTTTCAGGAAACATTTCCCCTTGTTTATAGGTGCTAATTACATAAATATTATGTGTACCCGTTTATGCTAACAGTTTAAGTAATTGCCTCAATGCTGATTGATGCAACATTCCACTGAATCACAAATTCTATATATGAGAAGATCAATTACCAGGCATCTTTCAAGTCCTTATTTATTTGTGGAAATCAAACATAATTCATAATCAGAAAAATCAGACTAGAAAGAAAATGTAAGATGCAAGCCGATGATATATGTGCAAGCATTGTAGAAAATCATCTTTCTTCCCCAATAGACTGTAATGAGGCCCAGAGGGATTTGAATTCCCAAATAATTTGCTCAATTAGTATTATTACTTCTGCTATTATAGCTTTATGTATTTATTTGTGCATTTATATATATATATATTTATTTGAACTATTTTATAGAAATTAGCATGACAAATCCACAATCTTCTCTCCTTATAAATAAGGAAATAAATAAAACTAACCACCCAGAATGAGTTTCCTACTCCCTCATCCCCCCCCCTATTTCTGCCTTGCAAAACTTTCTCTTACAGAGAGATTTCTGGAAGACCAATTCCTATCAGAATGGGACATCTTGCCATGGCCAATTCACCATTAGATAACTCAGCACGAGACAATTCAATTTAATAATTTAAACTCATTTAAAAATTATTTTATTTTTTGTCATTCTCATTTCATTTTGTCCCTCCTTTGACATCCTTTCTTTAATGATTCTATTCCACCATTTCTTTGATATTAGTTATGTAACTCTTGTCCCATGGCAAGTTGTCCCAGGGCGAGTTGGCTGTAGCAAGTTGGCCAGTGGTGAGTTGGCCATGTTGATTTGACCAACTTGGCAGCAAGTTGACCATGGCGAGTTGTCATAGACCTGTTCCTATGTCCCATCGAAATCCATGATTCCTATCCCACATTATAATAATCCACATGCTATAGATATATTTTTGGGAATGGAAAAGGAGATAATGGGAAGCCTCCTTTCTGTAGTCAACAAACTAAATATCTGAGCGGCTGAGTCAATCAATCAATCAATCAATGCATCCATTTATTATTACAGCCAAAGGTCAACACATAAATTAAACATTCAAATAAAACAAAACTAAACAGAACCAAACAAAAGAAGACATAGCAATATATTACAAATTAATGATGTAATCAATGGGTGACCAAGGTCTGCCTAGTTTTACAGACAGTATAACAAAATCAAGGCTGCCTTCAGAAAAACTGAATCATACTGACCTGACAATAAAAAATACATTGAGTATAGTCTAATGCTAGATAAAAACATGTAATAAAATTAATTATAAAAGATTGTTTAAAAAGATCTAAAATGTTTATTTATGTTTCTGGTGAATCCCCAATGCTGCTGTGCAGAATCTAGCCACCTACGCCGTGATCACTGCCTGCTCATCCTTAAACAGCCACTGGAGATAAATACTTTCTGAAGGACTGGGATAACTATCAATTATGGGGAGGATATGGTTTTTCGGAATAGCTCTATAGAAGGAACATTGAAGGATTATGTGTCCAATGGTCTGCACCTCTCCTGAGCCACAGGAGCAGAGTCTTTCAGTCAATGGTGTCTTTTGCTGAGTCTAATTTAAATAGATAACCTAATGTTAAATGCAGAAGAGAGAAGGATCCTATGTGTCTAGCACTGAGCTGAAATGCAATAATCCCCCCTATACTTTATCCTTCCACTTCTAGCAGCAGAAAGAAAAACAGAGGACATGAACTAGGAGACCACTACAATAGAAGTTAGTTTAGCTGGATTTTTCCTCCTTCACAAAGCCATTACTGTAGGCTGCCCTATGGAACCATCCTCAAAAAGAGACAGAAGCAGAGGAACATGGCAGTCTTGCAGAAGTGTTCTCAGCTGGACTGCTCTCTCCTTCCACTACTGTTAACTCTCTTAAGGGAAAAATCTGAGAAGTTTGTTTTTCAATTATATTTATGGTAATTCTATCCATAGTCATTTCTTTTTGCTACAACCAGGAAAAGGCTGCTATCTTTTGCTGTAAGCTGCTGCTTGAAAGACTGGATATAATGGTAATAATACACCTTCAACAATTGCAGTGATGATTCATGAATAAATAGCTATGAAACTTAAAGAGCATTTTCTGAGTATGAGGAGACCCAAGACTACACAGAAAACAAAGTATGTGTGTATCTCTAGGGGCAGAAATCCTGTTTTCAGGCAGAAGGTTTAATTTTGGGCTTATCAATGACTAAAATAAAATAATTTCATTTCATATTTAATCTCCCTGTTTCAATCATTCATGTCTTGATTATCATTCAGCTGGACTACCACAACACAGTCTTTGAAGATGACCCAAAATCTTCAGTAGGTATCACAGCAAGATTATTGGTAGGATATTACAGAATTATGCCTACAGTATATAGCTTGTAAAGCGGTGGGTGGTCAGGAGGCTTCTGGGCCTGATTCAAAATGTTGTTCCTTTAAGCCCCTTACCAGAACTGAATTTGCCCATCTGGTTTGATCTCTGACTGAGGGCTGTCTGAAAGTTCTCTCCCCTGATGGGGATAAGATGGCAGGCCTTACATGTAAGAGCCCCCACCTTCTGTTATACTCTCCATTGCTGCTGTTCTGTTTTATCATTGCTTTTTTTGTGAATTTTGTTTCTGCGTTAATATTGATTTGGATCTAGATAATATCATTATGTTGTTGTTCTTTTGTTTGAGGTTGGTATGGATTACAGTAATGAATGAATGAATACTTTTGAGTAGTATTTTAGTTCCAGTTAAGGCTGCAGAAACTCCTATCTGAAAGTCTAGAGCAAAGTATAGTTTTCAAACCTGGCAACTTTAAAATGTATGGAATTCAGCTCCCAGAATTCCACAGCCAGCTGTGAATTCTGGGAGTTGAAGTCCACATATCTTAATGTTGCCAGGTTTGAGAAATATTACTCAGAGAAATGCAGATGTTCAGTTTTGCAATTAATAAACTAGATGAGCCAGTGAGGGCATCTGCAAGGATCAGAATATCAAGATGGTATTATGTGACTGAAGCTCTGATCCTTTTCAATGTGTGTCTCACACACATATGCAGGGCTTCATCATTATACACCTTATACATCATCTTACTTTTTAAAGCATTTCTGCAGATACTTCAACATGATTTCATATAAGGTACCATCAGCCTCTTTACTGACTAACATGAAGGAACTAATGTGCAAAAAGCTCCCTTCTATCTACAGCTGCCTACAGTTTTTATTAAAGAATTTCTATATTTCTTTGCCACAAAACAGGCAGATATTCCACACAAATAAGAAAACCTCTTCAGTCTTCATACCAAAGTGTTTTTATCTGTTGTCTTTTTGTTTTTTTACTGAAAATGAAATCAATAAAGTAAAATAAAACAAATCACAATTTGAATGCTTCTAAAGAACAGGAACATGAGAACATTGCTAGCAAAATTGGATCTTACTGATGGATCACTAATATCCACAAAGAAGCAATATATACCCATTCTGGGAGGGAGGGAGGAATGTAACTGAATAACATGTCATATTGAAATGGAGATATTGTAACACTACATACTTGAAATTAGATAGGAAATTACAAGATTTGGCAACAAGAAGATAAGCAACAGAAACCACAAGTAGGGGCAAAATGACACATATGCTCAAGCAGGGCGCAACTACACAGACAAACGGACACATAGAGTAAAAGCAAGGCAGAACTCCAAAAAAGGTAATAGTTTTGTGAAATTTTATTTCCCTATTTTTGGAAATCAATTGTATAAAAGATCATGCTTTGCTGTTATTCAGTGTCTCAGCTCCTTTAGCAGCTGGGACCCTTTTGCTGTAGCGCTTTGATAAAAGTTTTGTGAAAGTTCGTCATTCGTGTGTGGCTCTGATTGTCTTCTGCACTAGGCTGACTCACTTTTGGGACGTTACAGAATACAAAATTTGGGGAATTCCTCCACTAGTAATTTACAAAGCAATCAGCCAATTCAGCTTGGTGTGGAGAACAAATTAATTGAATTCCAAACATTTTCTTAGGAATACAGATTGATGTACTGAGTCTCTGAAATATACATATATAAAAAAAATACCATCCATCAATATGTTAAAAAGTCAATAATGAAAAATCTGGAAGGTATACATGCACAGTCAGCTCATTAGTTCCTGTACACAAAAACAGCAATGAACTAATGTGAATAAAGAAAGTGAAACAGTAATTAGTTGAAATTAGATCACAATAGTGAAGATCTGTCAGCAATGCACACAATTTAAACAGGCCAATATAGTTTCTCAACAACCAATTCATTTGTTTTCCCAGATGAAGAGGCAGTTCATTGCAGAGGATAGTCCACATGTTGTGTGTGTGAGTAGATGTAGTCTACTTGTATTGTTCTGTTGAGCATTTCCATGATTTGTTTACAAGAAAAGTGCCTATGTTGCTTAAAAGCTAACCATTTAACTCCACATTTGCAGAATCCTATCTGCATGGAGATCTGGTCTACTCAGGTAATCCAGCAGGAAAAGTTAGCACACATATGGAGAGATAACATTCTTAATTATGATATATCATTATACGATGTGCAATATACAATACAATTCAATATACTTTATTGATTAGTCAATTGACCATATCAAACATGAACATCAGCCTCCATAAAATACAATAAAATGAGATGATATAAGGAAGTAAGATAAAATAGACTAAAATATAATAAGTAAGATAAATTTAAGATTAAAGATAAAAGAGCAAGATTAAACAGCATAAGGTAAATTAGACTGTATCAAATATATAAAACTGATACAAAAATGCAAATTGATAAAAAGAAAGCAAAATTTCATGCTAGATTGTCACCCCTACAGTTAACTCTAATTGGACCGAGGTATTTTGTCCTATATGGAGGCAGGACATATAACAGAGGATGACTAAAGTATTTCCAGGAGAATTCAGAGGAATTGCTGATGAGTTGAGCAATCTAGCGTAACCATTTGACTCTCTGAACCAGTCCACATTTCTGCTCATGCCATTCTTCATCAAGAATAAGCATTGATCACATTTTTCAATACAGTACTGACCAATTGCAAGTACAGAGAACATGAGCCTTCCATGCTACAAAGTATTGTCCATTTGTAACCGTGACTGATAGGAATGCTTTAGAAATATACATGGTATTAAAATATGGCAAATTTTTTAATATTTTCTTTGTCATGAATAAATTTCACCTCTTGGTATAGCTTAATGACTAATGAAAGCTCAGATCATTTTTGTTTTTTAAATATATTTTATTATTATTTTATATTAAATAAATAAATAAATATTATTATTTATAACCTGTGTATCACTTCTAGAGTTAAAGACAGACAATGTTAGAAGGGAGGAGGGAAGTATGTACTTGGGGAATAGTTAGCCATAACAATATTTCAGTACAGTATTTCCAAGGTCAGTTGTAACCAGAGGAGATACGGGAGGGAAAGTTCACACTTCAAACTAATTGGAGAACGTGATTGATGACTGTTAAATGAAGGAATGAGTTATGCTTTGTTACGGGTGATTGGGGGAAGGAGTATTCAGTTTTTTGCTTCATTATGTACATGCCGAAGCTATGTAGCAATAAAAGGATTCTTTAAGGTAAAGAAGGCCTCAAAGTTCTTTGAAAAACTTCTTCTTTCGGAACCATGAAAATCTCAGGGGTTGCCACAAAGAAGAGGGGGTTCAACCTATTCTCCAAAGTCAGGACAAGAAGCAATGGATGGAAACTAATCAAGGATAGAATCAACTAAGAACTATTACTGATAGTAAGAACAATAAGTGAATGACTTGCCTCCAGAGGTTGTGATTGCTCCAACACTGGAGGTTTACAAAAAAAATTGGACAACCATTTCTCTGCTTGAGCAGGGGGTTGGACTAGAAGACCTCCAAGAACTTCCTTTCCAACTTGTTATTCTCTATGGTTTTAGTACTTTTGGTCTTTCACAAGGAATTACAGGCCTGATATCCTCACAGTCATTTGAATCAAGGAACTTAAATGGGAGACCATCATGAAATCCCAAGTCTATAGAAATTGGTTTTAAAAAATCCTAGAAGATGTGGTCATGAACGTCTTCCATATTGTTGCCAAAACAAGTTAAAGGTGATTGCGAGGCTTTACACTTTCAAAATTATGCACATTATTTGCTAGATATGAGATATTTGCAAACTGAGATTTTTGATTTTCTATTAAACTTTGCTATTAGGAAATCCTTGAGAGTGTTCCAAACTCTCCCTCCCCCACATAGGCAGAACAATTTCAAACCCTCTTCATTAGAAGTAGAGTAGAAAACTATCATGAATGACTTTTGCTTTACTCTAATATTACAGCTGAAAGAAAATTATAGTTAACTACTGTAGGCAATTAGATGCCTTCTGGATGCTTCAGAGCAGAGTTCCCAAGTACCCAAGCCCACCATGGCCAAACATATGAAAGGCCTTGGATTACGTAGCTCAATGTATGCCAGTCTAACTAGTTATTCATATTATTCAGGTACTGAATACCCAGTTTCTTGTCTAGTAATGAGAAAGGATTTACCTACATCTGATTAGACATAGGGATGACTTGATAGCAGCATCCCAATATTTGAGGGGCTGCCACAAAGAAGAGGGGGTTAACCTATTTTCCAAACCATCAGAAGGCAAGACAAGAAATAATGGATAGAAGCCAATCAAGGAGAGAAGCAACCTAGAGCTAAGGAGAAATTTCCTTACAGTGAAAACAACCAGTAAAACAGCTTGCCTTCAGAAGTTGTGGGTGCTCCATCATTGGAGGCTTTTAAGAAGAGCCTGGACAGGACTTCCGGTTCTGGATCACGGCGCTCGCAGCTGCACGAGGAGACTGCTCTCCTCATCAGCTGATTCTCTGCTGCCGGTAGACCCTTAATTGGGTCAAAAAGCCTCCTTGGAGGGGCAGCTACCGGTGAGGAGGTCCTCATTGTCCTTGGGAGAGTGGCAGCTTCTTCCAGGGACTGAGATTGCTCCTTTGGGCTGACGGTGGAAAGAACGGCCAGTAAAATGGCCATTCACCTTGCCTCTGTAACCAGAAGTCAGAAGAACATCTAAGCACAGGAACCATCATGGCTGAGCCGGGTGAGACTTTTTCCCTTTTCTCTCTTGGCTCTCCTTTTTTGTGTGTGCCTGTAAAAAGCACTTTTAAAATCATTTCCCTGCTCTGAGAAGACGGCATTGGTGAGTGTGGGAAAAAGAAGCTTATGGATTGAATTAATTTAAAATGACTTTTTTCTATTTTTTTTTCTCTTCACTTTGGGGTCTTGGAAAACTTTTTAATATTGAATCTGCTATTGGACTTGTATTCTTTTTTTTTTCTGTGCTTCCTGATCTTGTTTATGAGATTCCTGGTCTATGAGAGAAGATTTTTACATTGTACTGAGAACACCTTGGGGGAAAAGTTAAAATTGCAACTTTTTCTTTCTTGCTAATGATCAGACTGACCTTGACTTTCAGATTACCATAAAAGGGAAAATACAAACAAAATAAACAGCTGTACTGGTGGGGGTGGACATTGATTAAATGTTTTCTGAACATAGCCTCTACTAAATGATACAGACTGTTTCTAATTATTTTTGAAATGGAGCAACCCTTGGTTCAACTTGACTATAAACTTATACTGGAAAAACTTTATGAAGCTACTGATGAAATATGTTCACAAATAAAAGAATTTACTATACTTTGAATTTACAAATTGACTATCAGACCTTATCTGAGCACTCTATAGACAAAAAAACAATAGAAGCAGGACTAACTAAAGGTAAAGAAGATTCTATCCTATTTCATATGCATGCTGATGAGATATTCAAGGAACTAAAAAGGATTGCAATTAAACCACTTACAACCTTAAAACCAACAGAAATGGACAGACAAGCCCAATGATCTGAGAACTATGGTAGCTTGGATAAACAATTATCATCTACAAACTTGGACACAATTGAGCCATCTATTCAACAGCTTCAAACGTGGAGATTTGATTTCTCAAAACAACAAGGGATCACTTACAAAGGAGCTAGGTCTCTAAAATGGAAAAGAGGACATTTCTGTTTGATTCAAAGGATACTACAAGGCATAAAGAGTGACTTGTTCATTGATATACAGGCCTTGTTACGGAAACCGGTTTGGCATAAAAGGAAAGCTAGAATAAGATTTAAGAATGTGACTTATGGTTTTATGTAATGGGTTTAAAAGGCTTATTAGATATGGATTGATTTATGGCTTAAGACAGTTAAATAAGAGGTTAGATTGAATAAAAATTAACTAAAGGTTTGAATTTAACAATAAGTTGTATTAATATGTTTTGGATATAGTAACTCTGGGAGGACGTTAAAGAAATGTGATACAGATATTGAGGGAATGATTGTTAGATTATAAAGAATAATAAAAATAAAAAGGTATTTTTCTCTTTTCTTTTTTTGTTTTGTTGTTGTTTTTTCTTCTTTGTTCTTCTTTTTCCTTTCTGATTTGAACTAATATTTTCTTTTCTTATTAGAACTGATAGTCATTTTGGAATGGAAGAGGAATAGGAAAAAAAAGAAGAAATGATATTAATAAATGTTTATTGAATATGTTAAGGGAAAAGGTTATGGGGAGACTCCCGAAGTGTTAACTAGGTATTTAGATTAGAAATATGGAATATAGCAAGTGAAATAGTCAAACTTAACAAAGGATCTGGATTTGTGGATATATTTAGATGAAAGATTATTGAGGATTGTTATGATTGATTTAGTTGTATTGAAATATACCAATTTGAATATAATACATCATTAGAGGGAAAAAAGAGGAGGTTTTTAATGACTTAATCTGAACTTTATGAGTATGACTTTGTTTTGTGAACAATTGATTGCCCTGCCACCACGTTGTTTCTTAAGCACTTGTTTGTAAAATGGAAAAACCAATAAAATTTCTTTTTTTAAAAAAAGAAGAGTCTGGACAGTCACTTATTCAGAATGGTGTAGGATCTCTTGCTTGAGCAGGGAGTTGGACTAAAACAGAGCTTTTCAACTGGTGGTACACGTACCACTTGTGGTACATTAATGAGTGGCTGGTGGTATGCAGCCCTGCCTAGCCAAGTGTAGTGGGGGAGGGAAAGAGCCAGCACAGGCAAGGACTTACAGTGAGAGAGTCCTCTGGAGCTGCAAAGGCCCCAGGCTCACTTCTGGCTCACCCTCCCCCATGAGAAAGGAGGAGGGGAGCGGAGACAGGAGAGGCTATAAAACGAGGAAGTTTGGGCAGGAGAGGGAGAGAGAAAAAAAGCAGCAGCCTTGGGAGGAGGCAGAGTCAGCTGCACCGGATGGGGAGGGTTGGGGGAGAGGAGATCAAGCAGGCTGGCCATTAGCTGATCTACAACTGGTGTGGCAGCCACCTGTGCTGGCAGCAGCAAACAGGCAAGAAATGCAGCGGGGGAGTGGTCGCCCTCCAACAGGAATGAAAAAAGGCAGCAATGGCTGGAGGTGAGGCATGGAGGAGGGAAGGAGATGGAACGTGGAAGGATTCTTATGTGCTTTTGTGACTTTGAAGTTCTGGGATTTGTGCAGTGAGGGCTTTGTGTTCTTAAGGAGTATTTGGCAATTTCTATTTGGCTGATGCCTGATGTCTCGAGTTAGTTTCTATTGCTCTGCTGTTGTTAGCTGTAAGTTTTGCTGCAAGGGATTTTGAAGTATTTTTTTTCTGAATGGATTTTGCCTGTAGCATTCCTTTATTTATGAATGGAGCCATTTGGGGAGGTTGCCTTAGCTGGCAGCCAGTACTTACATTTTTTTTCTTCCTTAAGTGCCAGCTACACTGCTTACTTTCCTTTCTAGCCAGTAGCTAATTCTTAAAGGGGAATGTGCCCTTTTAAGCTAGTTCGCTCAGCAGCTCGTCTTTTCTGTCTCTGGAGCCTTTCCTTATTTGATCAATATATAGAAGAGGGAAAATATGGGGGAGTTCAAATTCTTCCTTCAGAAGGAGATGGAAATGAGAAAAAGGGAGGCAGGGAAGGGAGGGAGGAAAGGAAGTTCTGCCTTAGCACTTGGCCACCAGCAGCTCTGCCATTGACTTTGCTTGTCAAAAGGTTGCAGAAGGGGATCACATGACCCTGGAACACTGTGACCATTATAAATATGAATCAGTTGCCAAGCATCCAAATATAAATCACAAGACCCTGGGCATGCTGCAATGGTCGTAAGAGTGAAAAATGGTCATAAGTCATTTCAGTGCAATTGCAACTTTGAACAGGGGTTGTTTTTTTTTGGTCATCAAGTTTTTGACACCTTGCTGGGTGGTACTCGAATATTGTCATATCCTAAAAGTGGTACAATCGGTAAAAATGTTGAAAAGCCCTGGACTAGAAGATCTCCAAGGTCCCTTCCCACCGTTATTCTGTTATTCTAATTAAAGTGTATTCATTGAATAGATCATAAAATATCTTTCTTCTTCTTCTTGCTCTTCTTCTCCTTTTCTTTTATATTTTAAACAAGTGGCTCATTTTCTCATGAGATAATTTCTTTTAAAATCACCATTATGCCTTACCCATTTCTCATATTTTTTTTTAAAAAAGAGTTCTAACAAACTCTACTATTCTCTAAATGTGGGTGATGCTGATAAATGAAGTAAAACAAAAAAGATGCATTATTAAAGCATGATTAGCCACAAATAACTTTTATGTTTAAAAGTTTTTTTTATTACTGCTATAGATTTAGTACATGTACTATCATCTTTCATAGTGGGAGTCAATGATAGTACAATGCAAGAACATTCTCCAGATCTATTATCTTTCCATTACCTCATCTGATCATTAATTTACAGGCTGAGCCAATATAGAATTCTATTCCTTCAACATTTTATTATCTTACCTGTTGATTGTTTTCGTGACACTTGTGCTTTAATATTTGTTGTTTTGACTGCCATTCACTTTCCTGGGGTTCTCCTCCATTTCCTTTTTAAGAACAAGATTTCTTCAAGTTTCATCTTCTGAAGTCACTAGAATAATGCCCTTTGCACAGCAATAGTTCCATATTTAATTCATTATAGGAGGATCTGAGATTCCTCCTCTGTTTTTTTTTTATGGCAGCAACTTATTTTTCTCAGAAGTACCATAAAAAAATGTAAGAAAAGCCCCGCTATGTCATCAGATCTAATCCAGCATCTCGTTTTCACAGTGACCCAGCAGACTCCTAAATGAAGTCCACAAATAGGATTGGGGCAAAATAAATAATTTTGCAAATGAAGGTAATAGAAAGTAGCTACTTGGGTCAGAAAACTTTATTTCCATCTCAACATGGCCTTCTAGGAAAACATAATTCTGATAACTATAGAGCTGAAGGAGATTTAGTCTAATTTAATGATGTCAAAGTAGCTTCTAGACATTAACAGTCTAGCTTGAGAATGTAGGCCATTAGTAGCTAGATAACTGAGGCCAGTGTAAAACTCAATAACCATTTGGGAATTCTTGGTTTTTAACTGAATTTTTCTCCTCTATAACTTAAGCCTACTGAAGGTGTTAGAAGGTAACTGCTCTTATTGTTATATTTTTACTTACTCCAAGTCATCAAGAGTCCAGTAAACTGCCACAGGGAAATATTGATTGATTGATTTTAAACATGTAATGCCTGCTTTCCATTAAAACATTCACAGCAGTTTACAATCAAATTAAAACAACACAGTAAACCAAAGCGGTTGATTAAAGTATAATTAAACCATTGTATGAATTATAAAAACTTACATTAAGCAATAAAGTAAAGTTAAAATGCACCAATCCTCTTCAGAATATTCTATCGCAATCTGAGCTTTATAAGAAATAAATTATTTCAGATGGCATTTTAAGTAGATTCACAGAATATAAATTTTATTTTATTTTTTATTTGAGAGAAAAATGGCTTTTTCAAAGATTCTTTGATTTTATTACTGATACCTTCCAAGCACATTTTACATAGATCTTAACTGTTACTAATGTCCAGATGACACATTGCCATACCAGCAACTTCATTTTAGGGTAATTTCCTGTAGAAAAAGGACATATATATTTTATCTAGAAACTGTTTTCAAAAGAGAGAGAGAAAGAGCATCAGATGGTGTGCATTTTATTCAAGACTTACAGAAAGTACCCCTGCTGTGATTGCTTTCTTTCTCCATCATGGGTTGAGCTCACTTTTTTTTAATATATAAAATTCTTTTATTAAAACAATCAACATTGAACATAAAAACATATTGTGCAGCAATCATCATGGCACCTGATATACAATACTAAGTATTAGTCACTGAAAACGTCTGAATTAGTAAGCCTTTTTCCACCCCTCGCGTCTAGCTTCAACTATACTCCTGTTACACTTTGTTTGATTGGTGTTTCTCTTATCTGGTTCCATATTAATGTGATCAACATTAAACCAAAGATCCTATTGCTAAACAATCATCCTAGAACATAGCATACAACATTAGGTATTAATCTTTGTAAACATCTGTTTTAGTAAACGTTCTTCCCTCCTCCCTTCCCTCTTCAAGTATACTCCGAGTACTTTTTGTTTGGTTGGTGTTTCTCTTATATATGGTCTATCTGCTGTATTTAAGGAGGGAACGTGAGCTTTCTAAAGCTGAAATGCACAGTTACTTTTGAGATGACGGTTTTCATGCAGTTAATTTATCTTTTTGCAAATATACATATATGACAACCAATTATTCAGGAGAATCAGAGCAGCAAGAGAAGAAGGTTCAGAAATATGTGTTATGTGAAGCTGACCATTTGAAACCATGAACATGATGATGGCATTTGAACTTTTTCACAGGTCATCTGTGGGAGAAGAACAGAATATATTTTACTTGGCAAAAGGCAGGCTTTGGAGTCTAATTATCTAAAGCACAGGTGTCAAACTCGCTGTACGTGACGTGTTGTGACATATCGTGACTTTTTTTTTTTTACATTGCCAGAGCTGGGGTGGGCACGGCCTCTGCACAATGCAACCGGCTCATGGGCCAGCAGTTTGACATCCCTGATCTAAAGCATAGGGAATTGTGAAAATAAAGGATTTGGGAAAATGTGGAAAATCTGAAATGTTTACATTGTACCTTGAAACAAGAGGTCAAAGAAGATAGTGTGAAGATAAAGGTAATAGAATGAGTATAGTGTTGGTGTCAAGCAATAAACATCTATTGATAAAGAAGAGGGGGACCAAAGACTGCATTTTATGCAGCACTATACTTGACTGTGAAAATTCAGGCATTGTTTTACCTTTAAAAGCATAGCACTCAAACTGCAGTGACATGCTTTGCCTTGATGACATTATTTAAATATCACATTTAAACAGAAATCCATGCAGAAAAAGCCTTTTTGCCAAGAGTTGTAATGAGCTGTAAGAATAACTTGGAGGGACATGAAAAAGAGATGCAGCCAGGGCAATAGTCTGATAAGAGCTATCTCAGCCCAGAGAAGAAAGGGAGATGAAGAAAGCATGTGAAAAGGGATCCCCCCTAGTTCCCATGGTTTGTCTTCCTGTCTAGACTACCTCAAAATGCTAACATCAACCTTATGCTTCTCTTCTCTTCTCTTCTCTTCTCTTCTCTTCTCTTCTCTTCTCTTCTCTTCTCTTCTCTTCTCTTCTCTTCTCTTCTCTTCTCTCTTTGCCCCTCCCCTCTCCTCTTCTATCTCCCCTCTCCTCTCCTTCCCTTCCCTCTCCTCCCCTTCCCTTCCATTCTCAAGATATAGCTTAAACAGAACAGTGGCTTCTCTATTTTTGCATTTGCTTAACAAATATTTTATTTCAAATAAGAATCTCTATAATAATACCCACTGATAGCTGCATTAAGCTCAAATTCTACCTCCAAAATGACTCAATTATGAGCATTTTATTTTAGTTTTAATGGGATGTTCTGCAACTGAATTACTCAATATTTACTCACATTATGTCCAGGAGCACTTTCTTTAGCAAATTAAATTAAAAACAGCATTAAAAACTCCAGCAATGTATCATACATATAACAAAATGTGCTATTTCCTTACCTTTTTTACATGTGTCAACCTTGTATGTATGAATAAAAGGGTCAGGCTTTAATTACATAGTCACAACTATTTTTTTGATTATTTGACACAACCATCTCCCAGAAACCATTATGATATGACAGAAGTAGCAATAGGAGATACTTAGCCATTACCCAGCCTAATTATTCAGTTACAAATTGGGAGAGAAGGCAACCATTTTAGTAACTGATTAAGAACCAGGATAGTTCTTTAAAAATGTCCCTCTCTGGATTTATAGCAAGCCCTAAAAGACTGCAGTGTTTAAAATAGGAACATGTCTGGTTTTTTTTATCTATTCATTAACTCTCAGAATTATAAATGTCAACAGGAACGTTGCATTAACCTCATTTATAATCTAATTTAAAATTATACAAATATATAATTTATTGCCACTGGATATGTAATTATGGTCTTTTCAGTTAACTCCCTAACAATTCTTGCCACTATTGACTTTTAAAAATTATGGCTGCTGTAACTGTCTTCATAGAGTCTGCCCAAAGGAAAAGGAGAAAAAAAAAACCTCACAAATATTGTGGACAAATTGTGCTGCCATTTTTTTATGATAATGAGCTCCATTGAATTCTGTGTGAGGGGGAGGAATGGAAAATGCCATCAGATTTGCAAGATTCTGTTACTACAATATTCTCTGACTATTTTTTAAAAATACAGATCTAGTCTTCTCCTGGATCCTGTTTCCTGATCTGAACAACCTATATCCTATAAGATTTTGACATAGTGTATTATGGAAGCCTAGCCAACTGTCATCTAGTCAAAAGGTATGTAAATAAAACATGGCTTATCTAATCAACATGCTATGTACCTAGTAGGGAGGTCAACAAAGTTAAGAAGATGTGATTGAGGCCCCATCCATTTTGTAGAAATTATGCCTTCATGTGGAAATAAAAATAGTAGAACTTTAATTGTGGTGAGAGGACTGTGATTGTGATTTTTTTTTAACCATCTCTATCCACACAAATGCTCCTTTTTATGTAGCTGAGTATGGCTCACATTAGCTGGCAGTAGCTCTTTGGCTGTCAGAGGTTAGCTCTTTCTTAGCCCAGCATGAAGTCACTTGGTAGTGAGAACAATTAATCAGTGGAACAACCTGCCTCCAGAAGCTGTGAATGCTCCAACACTGGAAGTTTTTAAGAAGAGATTGGACAGCCATTTGTCTGAAATGGTATAAGGTTTCCTGCCTGAGCAGGGGATTGGACTAGATGACCTCCAAGATCCCTTCCAACTTTACTATTATTATTATTATTATTATTAATACTATTATTACTATTATTACTATTATTACTATTATTATTAATGAGATTTTGTTTGCAGCCTTAGTTGCTGCTACTTCTGACTTGGATCTTCTGTCCTCTGTCTACTGACTACTGCTGACCCTTCTTGATACCATCTCAACAACTAAGCTCCAGCACAAATTATCCTATTTTTCTGTTACAGGTGTGGGATGGATTTTCTGCACAATTTTTGAATACTTCTGCACAGTTTTATATTAAAGTTGCATTGATAAAATAATGTATTATTTAGTAATGTTATTTTCTCCCCTCCCCTTTCTCTGTTTTCACTAACATGTCTTGTGAATGAAAGTAATGTTGTTTTCCATTAGTACAGCTACCAGAACATCATTTCCTCCTTGCAAATATATTGAAGGCAAGATGCTAATCAGTAATGCAAACATGTAATTACCTCTATTATCCACAATTAGCTAGCAGGAGAAACATTCTAACTGCTCAATTTAAAACATTAATAAATCACAATTCTAATCTATTACCACCATAATGTGACTTCTTTTGAGGTTGAAAAGAAAATTCATGAAGCTAATGAAAATCTGGCTCACGAAGTCTTTTTTATTAAGATTAGGACATAAACTAGGAAGTAAGCCCCACAAAGTACAATGGGATGTATCTCTTTAAATATCCTTAGCATTGTGGTTTAAGCTATATTTGATTTCATAAGGTTTACTTCTAAATAAGTATTCTTTTAGTATTTGCATTTTTGGGGGGTCAGTCTTGAATCCTGGAAAGATCTATGTAGCTTTCTAGACAACCTTTTTGGAAGTAATTTGTCCGTGCCTTCTTCCTTGGGATGAAAAAGAGCAGCTAGCCCAAAGTCAACCAGCTGGCTGTATGGCTGAAGTCAGATTACAGCTAAATTCTCCCTGTTTTTAGCAGAGCATCTTAACCACTAAACCAGCCTTTGTATTTCATACCCTAAATCAGAGGTCCCAACCTTTTGGGCACCAGGGACCAGTTACGTGGAGAGAAGTTTTCCCGTGGACCGGAGGGGGCACGGTTTTGTGTGCTGCCTGCATCCTCCAGATGGGACTTTCCTTGTTTGTGCAGCCCAGTACTGGTCCATGGGCTGGGGGTTGGGGACCCCTGACCTAAATAATGTAAGACAGTGGATATCTAGCTTCCTAGTTTGAGGAACCCATTCTGGATTAAGTTTTCTAATTGCCTGTAAATCTGCAGTCTTATTTTCTATGGACACTTCCAATATATGTTGAATTCACCATTCTTTATGGAAGTAGACAAATAACCAAAAACAGAATAAATAATTGAATATACCTAATACTTGACTGTGAGCGAACATTGCTTACAATATTAAATATTTTAAATACTTAATAATCCAAAATGTTAGCAGTTTGTTTACCTAGGGCTTTTATTCCTCCACCCATTTGTAATTTCTTGTATTGGCTTCTCACTAAGCCCTCTGTAGTGTGAAATGGTGGATATCCCTTTCCTCAAATAAAAAAATGGAAATTTCACATAGGTGCAAGAGTATGGTTTGATGATTACAAAGAATCTTTCTCAAATTATTGCAAAGATTGCAAATGGTGTATTTGTGTTGAATCTTTGCTGTGGCTAGTCTTTTATTTGTGAGCCACCATTTGCAGAATAGTACCATCAGAAGAAAAAAAAATCCTTCTGCCATAAGATTTATTTTTCAGAAATCCTTTCTTCAGAATGTCTTCCTTTCTCACATTGAACTCAATGCTTCTCAATATTCAAGAAAGTTTGAAAAGTTTTGGGCTGAATGTCATAACCTATATGAATTGGGCACAAATTTGTATTCAGCATTGCTTGTTTACAAATAGTTCGTTGAGTAAGTCACAGGTGATTGATTCACAAAACTTGCTGAAAATCCACCATGCTTTAAAATCACAACAGAGGGGTTAGACATCAGACCAAGCCAATATCAAAATATATCAAACTTAATCACTCAGTGATTTCCCTGGTGAAAATATTGCAGATTAGCTTTTAAGATATAGCAGGCAGCATTGTAAAGGAAGAAAAGATGGCTTTTCATAATTCTGCTGTGGCGTGTATGAATGCTTATATACTGGAGAGGTAAAAATGTACCTTTTTAGACTCCTCTTGTAATAAAACTGAATTTCCTCTCCATTTGAACTTCATAAAGGGTAGCTATTAGATTGATCAACAATTGGAAGACTGGTAGTAAATAATGAAAATAGTTTGCAAGATAGCTAAGACAATTTGCTAAAAAAAATTCAGTACTTTCAGTACCTTCATTTACTTTACAAATAACGTGTGTGTGTGTGTGTGTGTGTGTGTGTGTGTGTGTGTGTGTGTGTGTGTGTGTGTGTGTGTAAAAGAGCTGTCCAAATCATAGGCCATATACCATAATCCATGTCCTGGTGTTTTTATAAAGATGCAAGGGCCCAACTCATCAGTCCCCATTTAATAAAATATCCAGGCAATTCTAATGTATTCCATGCATAGCTTTATTATCAGACCAGTATGAGGGTGTTTCTGTGAATCTGGCCAAATTTTGTTATGCTGTCTCCAAAACTAGGCATACTTTGATTAAATCAATGAAATGGGCATTATTTTGCTCCCTCCACTGTTGATTGTTGTATCTGGCCAGTGACAGTAATAAAGTTATATGTGTATGTATGCATGCATATTTAAAAAAAATATCAGTAGTTTCATTCACCTAGGCAACAAAATAGTAGAAGCTTATAGTATCCTGGGGCCTTGTTAGTGCATTCTGGCAGCTAAACTTACATAGCTAAAAAAGCATACACCAACACCATGCCTCAACCCTTAGAGATCCCATCTAGATTGTCGTTTGAATTTATGTAGAGACCAAATTATTTCAGCATCATATCTGAATCCAAAACATGTTTGGGGATTTGAATTTCTTTCACCCAATTGCCCCTTTCTCTTTTCTATTGTTGTTTTGGAAAGAGCAAAACAATAATGTTAATGAGTACTACTCTAAGTTTCCTGGCATATAGCAGCCATTTTAAAGCACTATGTACTGAGCTACAGTAGTTTTCCCAGACTTGACAGCTTCTAACTTCATACTGCCTGGGAACACAATGACATTGATGTTCCAGTACACCTGGGAATGCCAAGATGGGGAAGACTTATCTACAGTATTATACAGGAACATAAGACTATAAAAGCCAAAATTAATAGCAGTGGCACTGGCTAAGGACAGCAGAGCCTAGTCAGAAGTATCCTGGACCAAAATCTGATCTCTCCAGCCTCCACAAAATTTGGACTACTGCTCCAGCAGTTCCAGCAGCATTTAAAATGAAGGGAATTCTAGTCCAACAACATTTAAAAGGATACAAGTCAATGAACCTACTTTAGACCAACAAAATATAGATAACAACATTTGAATTTGGAACTTATTATAGAAAAAAGAAATTATCTCACCAGCATTTTAACTGTTTGTTTGTTTCTTTCAATTTATATGTCAACTTTATATTATACTGAGATGCTTTCCACTGATATCAATTCTTTTATATACAGAACAATTAACAAAAGGAGCTATAAATATATATAGCATCCAATTATTCTACTTCCTTCCATCATTTAGGAGAATTTGTTGTGTGCATTTTGCCCAAGATCTGCCAATATCTAACACTTGGTGCATTGGATAAGGAACAGGGAAAAACCAGATTCTAAACTCATCCTCGTCTATGTAAGCCCATTAAATGATTTTGGTCTGGTCACTTTCTCAACTCATAGGAATATTTTATTGAGGAAAAATCTAAGGAGTGCTACTGCATTAGGTATCCATTGTATTATTCGCTAATACCCAATTTCAAAAGCATCAATACTTTTCCTACTCTGTTTCTTCAGTGTCTAACTTTTGCTTCCGTAAAGTGTTACAGGGAAAACCATCCCTTGCCCAGTTCTGATCTTTGTTGCAATAACACAGCATCTGAGTGTTTTCCAAAGGCTTCATTGCTACTCTCCAAATCTTCACTGTCAGTTCTAAAGCTAGTTGTTGTACCAATTACTATTAATTTGCTGTTCTTTATTTTTTATATAGTCCCATTTTTTTCACTCTAGTCCTAGATTTTTATTACTGAAGCTTCTAGATCATTTGCGTATTTAGTTAGCAGAATAGTGTCACCAGCATCACACATTATTGATGTTTCTTCCCCCAGTTTTAAAATCACACTAATCTACTTCCAATCCAGACCCCCTCAGTATATATTCAGCATATAGGTTGAATTAATAAATAGAGAATATACAGTAAGGTGACCAACCGTCCTCTTTTAGGGAGGACAGTCCTCCTTTTGTAAGTTCTGTCCACCCTCGAAAAGTGTCCTCCTACATGTCCTCCTTTTTGATATTTGAAGACTAATCTGCAGGGCTTTTTTTTCCCCTCATAGAATGCTCAGAACGGCGTTCCAGCACCTTTTTTGATGGTTTTTTTTTTCAACTTTTGCATGAGGAATTGCTGCTGAGCGTGCCAAAACCCCCAGCTGGCAAACTTTGCACATACAAGCTGTCTGCAGCAAAGGTGAATTGGCAGGAACTTTGCACCCCTCCCTGCTACCCAACTACACCATCTCCTAGTTCGTCCCGAAGATACCTGGAGGAGACTAACTTCCATTTAGGGATGGAAAAATCAAGAAAAGAGGAAATGCCATTTCAATGATAAATTGAATAAGGAATTTCCATTCATCACATCGAAGAAGGATAACATTGTTTTCTGCAATATTTGCAGCAGAGAATTTTGTATTGCAGTTGGGGGCAGAGCAGCTATTACGAAAGACTTGACCAACAAAAAACATAAGCAATCATCAGATGCATCTGCTTCCAGTTGTAAAATAACAAGTTTTTTTAAAACTTCAAAGTATTCTGAAGATGAAAAACAGTTAGCTTCAATGGAGGGAACATTTGCATTCCATACCATACCATAATTCACAATCAAAGTTTTCGTAGTATGGATTGTACAACTAAATTATTGAAAAAGTTTCACGATGCTAAATTTTCATGTGCCAGGACAAAATGTGAGGCTATTATTAAATCAGTATTTAAAAATTATGACAAAATACTTACAGAAGACTTGGAAACTGCAGCATTTGTAATGGTTTTATCTGATGCATCCAATCATAATGAAACTAAATTGTATCCAATACTAGTAAGATATTTTAATGTTACCAAGGGCATTCAAGTAAAAATTTTAAATTTAGAATCCATTGAGGGAGAAACTGCTGAAATTTTGTCAAACCATCTATACAGAGTAATAAATGAAAACAATTTGAAATCCAAAGTTGTTGCACTAACAGCTGATAATACAAACAAAAATTTTGGTGGGTGAAGACGCAAAGGGGTGAATAATGTGTATGTAAAATTACAAGATTTACTCCAAAAAGAAAATACTAGGAATAGGTTGTAATGCACATATTTTGTCAAATGCAATCAACACAGTATCATGTGCCATGCCAATTGATGTAGAAATAATAATAACTACAATTTATTTGTATTTTAGCCGTTTTACCGTTCGTGTGGCTACTTTAAAACAATTTTGTGAAGAAGAGAATATTCAATACAAAAAACTTTTAAGATATTCAAAAGTTAGATGGCTTGCTCTAACACCTACTATAGAGCGTGTTCTACAATTATTTGAGCTTTTCCGTTTATATTTTTTAAGTTTAGACAAATGCCCTAAAATCCTGGAATCATTTTTCAATAATGAAATATCTGAGATATTAATGTATTTTGTACATAATCAAGCATCTCTTTTTCACAAAATGATTCAAAAGATTGAAGGTGAACACATTTCAGCTACAGAAGTTAGTCTTATTTTGAATGACTTTATCCTTCAATATAATACTCGATTTGAAGAAAAAATTCAGCCATTTCAAAAATGAACATATTCCATGTGAAAATTTATTTATTCTTGTTCAATTTATGTTGTGCTGCCCTGGAACTAATGAAGCAGTTGAAAGGGTTTTTTTTGGAAAAGTGAGAAATTAAGATTGAATGTTGATACTCTAGCTGCAGCACTTGCCGTAAAATTCAATATGAAGGATATTTCTTGTTCAGTTATTTCCAATATATTGTTAGAAGATGATACATTGACAAAAAAATTCATTCAATGGAAAAGTACTCATTTAAATAATAATTAATAGGCATGTAAGCATAATTACAATATAAAATGTTATTGTTACAAACGTTTTTATTATGCATTTATCATATTATAGTGTATTCTGTATTATTATTATTATTTTTTAATAAAAAATTCCTTTATTAAAACAATCAGCATTGTACACAAAATCTTTGTATGCATCAAACTTCATAGCATCTGATATACAACATTACGTATTATTCTTTGTAAACGTCTGGTTTGGTACACATTTTTCACTCCTCTCTTCAACCCTCTATTATACACCTGTTACATTTTTTAATTCTCTATGATCCCTAACAATAGGTCTTGAGGTAGTAGTTAAACCTTAAATATAAGATCATATTAATAATCAGTCATCATAGATCACGACATATAGCACTAGGTATTAATCTTTGTAAACGTCTGGTTTGGTAAATATTCTTTACTTCTCCCTTCCAGCCTCCACTATATGTCCGTTGTATTTTATCTTTTATGCTCCCTAGCAAAAGATCCTGAGGTAGAGATTCAGTAACCTGGGGTAGAAGTTCAGTCTGCTTTTTCAATATTAAAGTGTTCAACCTTAAACTTAAGATCATATTAATAAGCAGTCATATTGAGAAGCGATCATCGTAGAACATAACCTACAACAATAGGGATACATTCTTCACTCCTCATTTCAAGCCTCTACTATACACCTGCTACATTTTTTAACCTGTGTGGTCCCTAATACTAGGTCCTGAGGTAGTAATTCAATAACCTGAGGTAGAAATTCAGTCTGCTTTTTCAATGTTAAAAATGTTCAACATTAGCCATAAGATCTTATTAATAAACAATCACCACTTATAACACTAAGTATTAATCTTTGTAAACATCTGGTTTGGTAAATATTAGAACATATACATTCAACATTAGATGTTAGTTTTTGTAAACATTTGATTTGTTATACATTCTTCCCTCCTCACGTCGAGCCTTAGCTAAACGCCAGATGCATTTTGTTTGATTGGTGTTTCTCTTGGATATAGTCTATCCATTGTTTCCAATCTGTCAAATATTGTTCATTGGAACGACCCTTCAAGTATGCTGATATTTTCGCCATCTCCACCAGGTTTGTTACTTTCACAGTCCATTCTTCCATAGGCGGTATTTCTGGGTTCTTCCAGTATTGTCCCACCAACAATCTCACTGCTGTAATCAAGTTCAGAAATAAGTTTGTCTCTGAGGTAGTGATGTCCTTTGTAATCCCTAACAAAAAAACCTGAGGTAGAAATTCTATACGCTTTTTAAAAATGGTTTGAAGTGTCCACCATATCTTCCTCCAGAATGCTTTGATTTTTCTGCATGTCCACCATATGTGAAAATAGGTAGCTTCCCCGTCCCCACACCTCCAGCATTTGGGCTGGGAGCCCGGGTAAATGAGTGATATTTTTTTCGGGTCTAGGTGCCATCTATAGAACATCTTGTAGAAGTTTTCCCTTAGTTGTTGCGATTTCGTGAATTCTACGTTCCTCACCCAGATTTTCTCCCACGTGTCCATGGTGATAGAGTGTCCAAAGTCTTGTGCCCACCTTACCATACAGTTCTTGACTAGCTCGGTTTCAGAGTCCATTTCTATCAGAATGCTGTACACTCGTTTGATGTGCATGGCCCCCTGATCTCTAATCTGTGCAATTAGTTTCTCGTCGGTCCAGGAGAAGCCCTTCTTCTTATCTTTACGCCACCTTGATTGCAGTTGTACATATGATAGCCAGGTACCTCCTATTCCTCTGTTTGCTAGCGTTGCTTGGTGTACCAATTGGAACCCATTTTCTTCTCCCAGTACCAGTTTACTGTAGGGCACCACTTCTTGCCCTTGGGTTGTGTTTACATCCCCTATTGTGTGTCCAGGGATCGTCCAGGTGGGGATCTTGTCATGTAAAAGGTATTTATATTTCTTCCAGACCCATAACAACGGGATTCGTAATGGGTTCTCCTTGAAGTTCTTGTCTGCCTTTCTGTCATACACCAAGTATGCGTGCCAGCCGAATAGTAGGCCATGTCCTTCAACATTCAATATTCTGTCATTCGTCATATTGATCCAGTCACTCAGCGCCACTAGTGTCGCTGCATAGTAATATAGCTTTAGATTAGGCATTTTTAGTCCCCCTCTCTTCCTTGCGTCCTGTATGATTTTTAGTTTCACCCTCGGTCTTTTGCCATCCCAAATATATCTGTTGATGTCTCTCTGCCAGTTGTCCAGATCCACATCCTTTTTGAGTATGGGCAGCATTTGAAAGAGAAATAGGAATCTTGGTAATACGTTCATCTTAACTGCTGCTATCCTGCCCAGCAGGGACAGTCGTAGTGTTTTCCACCTTTCCAAGTCTGCTTGTATCTTGTTCCACAGCTCCTCATAGTTATTCTTGTATAATTTCGCATTCGTTGCTTCTATCTCCACTCCTAGGTATTTAACTTTCTTGACAATTTCGCAACCTGTTATTCTTTCCAAGTCCTGTCTTGCTTTGTTGTCTAGGTTTTTGACTAGCATCTTTGTTTTTGATATATTTACTTTGAAGCCTGACACCCTACCATAGTCTTCCATTATCTCCATCAATCTCTTTGCTGACAGTACTGGTTGCGACATTGTCACCAGCAAGTCGTCTGCAAAGGCACATAATCTGTAATCCTGTTGTCTGATCCGTATGCCCTGTATGTCTTCTGTTGCTCTTATCCTATTTAGTAGAGTCTCCAGCGTTAGGATAAATAGAAGGGGTGATCGCGGGCAGCCCTGTCTCGTGCCTCTCTCTATATTAAATGAGTCCGTTAAGTCTCCATTGACAATGATCTGACCTGTTTGTTTCTGGTAAATTGCCGTTATGGAGTTGTGAAACTGTACTCCCATTTTCATCTTCCGGACCAAGTTCGTCAGGAACGGCCAATTCAGTCTGTCGAAAGCTTTTTCTGCATCCACAAACATAAGAGCGGCGGGTATCTGGTTGTGCCTTTGCAGGTACTCTATTATGTTCAACAGCTGTCTCACGTTGGTTTTCATCTGGCGTCCTTGTATAAATCCCCTTTGGTCCGGGTGTATTGTTTTTTGTAGTACAGTCATTAGTCTATTGGCCAAAATTTTTGTGAAGATTTTGTAGTCTGTGTTTAGTAGTGAGATGGGCCTGTAGTTTGCGGGCTGTGTGTTGTCTTTCCCCTCCTTTGGGATTAATGAGATGTAGGCTGTTTTCCAGGATGGTGGGACCTGGCCTCCTTCTTGAATGTTGGCAAATAGTTTTCTGAGGGGTTCTAGCATCTCCTCTTGGAGATGCTTGTAGTAGGTCGCTGTTATCCCATCCGTCCCGGGCGATTTTCCTGCTTTCAGTTGTGTGATCGCTGAGTGTATTTCCTCTTTTGTGATTAAGGCATTCAGGGCCTCCCTTTGTGTGTCGGTAATTGCCTGTATCTTTTCTTTTTGTAGGAACTCATCTACCTCTTTGTCTTGTATCTTATCCTCGGCATATAGTTTCGAGTAGAACTCCGTGAAGGCTTTCTTGATGTTTTTTTGTCGGAATTCTTCCTTGCCTTTGTATTCTATCTTTTCAATTATGCGGGATTTCTGTTTCTTTCTTATAATGTAGGCTAGCCAGCGGCCCGGTTTGTTGGCCTTGCAGAATGTCTTATGTTTTGCATATTGTATATTCCTTGCAACTTGGTCAGCCATCAACATGTCAAATTGCTTTCTTAAGATCTTGAGTCCTTTGGTGACTTTGTCCTCTGGTCTTTTTATTAGTAGCCACTCCATTTTGCTTATCTCATTTTCTAACTCTTTTCTTTTTTGTTCTTGTTGGCGACGGTGCCTGCTATTCATGGCTATGAGGATCCCGCGCATGTACACCTTGCTGGCTTCCCAGATCATTTCTATCGGTGTTTCGTTGCTCGTATTTTTGGTGAAGAATTCCTTCATAGCTTTTTTGCATTCCGCCACCTTGTCTTCGTGTCTAAACAGGTTTTCATTGATTCTCCAGGACCTCCTCTGTTTCGGGCCGTGTCTTAATTCCATCCTCACTGGGTTGTGGTCTGTCAGTGCCTTGGGTAGGATTTTCACCGCGTTTAGACAAGTTAGCAAGTCACTAGAAGTTAATATAAAGTCAATTCTGGAGAAGGATTGATGTCTGCCAGAGAAGAAGGTGAATTCTTGTTCTTTGCCGTGCCTTTTCCTCCATACATCTGTCAGTTCGAGGTCCTCCTTCATGTCGAAGAAGGATTTAGGCAGCTTGGAGTGTTTTTGCGGGTTCGGTGCAGTTCTTTTTTTGTCTAGAGCAGTCTCTATGACCCTGTTCCAGTCGCCCATGATGATGTAAGATCTGTAGTTAAGTTGTGCTACTTTCTTGTGTAGCTTTTTGTAGAATTTGCCTTGTTGCTGATTTGGTGCATATACGCCCATAACTAGAATCTTCTTGTCCCCTTGTGTTATTTCAATTGCCAGGTATCTACCTTGGGGGTCGGACTCTATTAGCTTGGCCATTACATGTTTCTTTACGTATATAACAATCCCATTCTTTTTTCTTGGCGCCGCTGCCACAAAGTGCGCGCCTAGTTTGTAGTTGATCAGATATTTCTGGTCTGCTGCTCTGATGTGTGTTTCTTGTAGGCAGATTATATCGCTTTTACCTTGGTTCAGATAGTGGAGAATTTTTCTCCTTTTCTGGGGGGAGTTCAGTCCGTTCACATTCCAAGTCAAATAATTAGTTGCCATCATCTGTTGCGGGATACTCTTGCGAGACCATTTCTGTTATTTCTCCTGTTGTCTTCTTTGGTCCCGTTCCCATGATATCCGGATTGTTGCTCATATTGGTTTGTGCGGTCTTGCTTTGCTGGTCTGTGTGTTTGGTAGTGGAGCCTGGTAGCCTGTCCTCTGTAGACTGTCCTGCTTCCTTGTTTTTGTTGCTCTTTGCTCTCTGCGCCCTCGCCTCTCTAGGTATTCCATTCATTTCCTCTGCCGCTGCCCCAGTCTGTGCCTCTGTGCGGCTTGCTCGTTGGCCTCGATCCCTCCCGCTTTCCCGTGGTCTATCTGCATCTTCTCTCGCGGTGGGTTGAGGGCCTCCCGACTTCAGTTCCTTTTCGAGGAAGTCTTTGGCTTTCTGGACCGAGGTCAAGTAGTGTCTCTTGTTTCTATAGGAAAGTGACACTCCTGTTGGGGTTTCCCACCGGTATTGCAGTGCACGCGATCTCAGTTCTGTGGTCAGGAATTTGTAGTCCTTTCTGTCTCTCAGCATCGCCTGGGGGATCTCTTTCAGAACCTTCACCTCCTGTTCCTCTATGTAGAATGCCTTGTTATTATAGGAAGTGGCAGAGATGTGGTTCCGGAGCCTCTGTGTTGCGAAGTGGATGACCACGTCCCTTGGTTCCTGCTTGTTCACTGCCCTCCAGGCGCCCACTCTGTAGATTTTTTCGCATTGCCACCCAATCTCATTGGCGCTCCTGCCCAGGAATGTTGCCAGGGCCTCTACAAAGGTCCTGAGCAGGCTTTCTTGGGTTTCGTGTGTTGTCTCTTTCCACCCTCTGAACCTGATTGCAAATGCCATTTGCCAGAATTGCATCATGGTGGACTGGTCCTGAACCTCTCTTTTCACCTCTGCAATCTGTCCCTCTATGCGGTTTTCCACTTCTTTCATCATCTTTTCCGCATTCTCCCTTGTTTCTTGGAGGTTCTTGTAATGTGTTTGCATTGCCTCCTTCATTTGTTCCAGGTCAGTGGCCGTTGCTTTGCGTTGTTCTTCCCACTTTCTCTCCAGGTCTCTACCTTGGTCTGCCAGCATCCTTTTCATGTCTTTGTATCTTTCCTCCATCTTCTGTTCTGCTTCTATGCATCCTTTCTCCGTCTTTGAGCCCATTTCTGCCAATTTTCTATCCATGCCATCCATCCTTACCACCATCATCGCTATCATCTCATTTAGTGTCTCAATCGTCTCTTTTAGTTCTTGGATCATGCGTACTGGTATGGAGTCATGGGTTGGCGTTTGGGTCTGGGGGCCAGCAATTGGATGGGGGTGTTTGTGGTTGGGTGGGGTGTTCCCTGGCAGATTGGAGGGCTGGGCCGGGGAGGGTGCGGCTCCCTTCAGGTCTAGCAGTTTGGTTTGTTTTGTCCGTCTGGCAGCCATTTTGAGCTTCTCCTCCTGTTGGCCTGTCCACCCTTAAAGCAAAGAATTGTGGGAGGATTGTTCCTGTGCAAGATTATCAAGCTGCTAGGATAGGTTGGATCAAACAGTTTATATTTTGACAGAAAAAAAATTTTTTGTCCACTAGGGGGTGCTATTTGCTTTCAAGTAAGCTTCGCTGTGCTGGCAGGGATAATGCAAGGTGGAAGGATCTGTGGCTTGAGACCTGCGCAGATGGCCCTTTTCTCCAGGTGCAGTACACTTAGAGTTTTTGGGGTCTGGGGGGTCTTCTGGGGGTCTTGTGAGGGTCCTCCCCCTACTGCTGGGCTCCCCCTGCGTCTACTGTCCCTCGGTGTTCTAATCGGGCCCCGCTGGTCTTACCGGTGCCTTCCGTCGTCTTCTTCCCGCTCCAGCCGGCTCTCCTCGGCTGTCCTCGGCTGCAGTTACGTGGGTTCTTGGCTTCTTCGGGCCTGTTGCTCCCTCTGCTCTCCTCCTCTCTTTTCTGCGTCCTGTCGGCTTTGTTTGGTTCCGCCTCTCGCTTCTCCGCTCTTGTCGGCTTCTTACTTTCTGGCTCTGGCCGCTTCCGCCTTTGTTTGCTGCTCCAGTCCTCCTCCGCTGTTCTCTTGCCTTTTCTTCCACTCTCCGACTCTTCTGGAGGTTCTCCACTGGCCGGCAGGCCCCCTCAGCAGCAATCTGGTGTCTCCCTTCCACTCCGCCGCTCGCCTCTCGCCCGTTCTCTGGATCTCCGTGACTTACGGCTTGGCGCGGCGTTCTCGGGCCTGCCGGTCGCTCGGCTGCCGCCGGCTTCCTCCGCTCCATCCGCGGCTTCTTGGGACCTCCCGGCGGTGAGTCTGACCTCGTTTGAGAGGTTCGAGATTCCTTTTTAATCTCTACCTCTTTCTTCGTCGCTCCCTGTCTCTTTTTTGTATTTAATTTGAATTTCGCACGAGCTCCGTCCCGGAGCTCGCAGGGAAAGGCTCCGGTCCTCGTGACCGGAACCGGAAACTCTCCGTATTCTGTATTATTGTTGCAATGAATAAAATGTTTTTTTTATTTACGATATTTTTTCTTCAATTTATTTGTGTCTTTTTCATTGTAAAAAAGTTGGTCACCTTATATACAGCCTTTCCTAATCTGTGCCAATCTGCCTTAATATATTCAATCCAGACTTTGGTTTATTGTCCTGAGTGTAGATTTCACATTAGGATTAGAATAATACATGAATAAAAATAAATAATACAGTATTCATATGTCAATTTATATGTGCTATATATGTTTTATATAGATTTATATAGCTTTACATCCTGATATTTCTCTTCTTCTTTAACACTGAATCAATGTAATACATATATCTTGCAAATATCTATTTCATTAAAAAAGCAGTCACTATGTTGCTAAGTGGATATTTAAATCTTGCCTTACCATGAAATTCAAATATTAATTGTTAGGCAGTTGTAGGCAAGTTGATGTTCACATACCTATAAAATATTCAGAGAATGATATGGAACTCCCTTACAAGGAGCAAATACAGTTTATTACAGTAACATTAATTAAATGTTTTCACTACTCAAAGTATGTTTTATAAATGATAAATTATTATGAACAAAAAGTATCTTACTTTTAGCAGAACCAAGATATTTAAGCCAAAATTGTTCCACCAAGCTTTTATTTGTTAATTTTAAAAATAATTTCAGAGGCATGCTTCCTTTTAATCATCTTATACAAGCTAAGAGAAAGCAATTGAAGCAATACTTTAGTTAGAAAATATTTATTGCCCTTTCCTTCAGAAAAGAGAACCCGTGAATTACTGGGACCATGTAGATCAGATGTGGCCCTTTTATGACTTGTGGACTTCAACTCCCAGAGTCCCTGAGCCAGCCAGCCGTGCTGGCTCAGGAACTGTGAGAGTTGAAGTCCACAAGTAATAAAGGAGCCATAGTTCCCTACCTCTGATGTAGATGGTCATACTTGCTTTAAAAAAAAAAAGAATCTAAAAGAACTAAGAAGTTAGAACAAAGAAAAAAGTTATTGCTTTAAGGCATATTCTATATCTGCAAGGAATTAAGTTTTATTAATGTTATTGCTGATTGTCATGTCATACTTACCACTACTAGGCATTCATAGGTTAATTCCATCTCCTTTTTTTCTTGAAACCAAGCTAATAAATTATTGACTTGGGCAAATGAGCTGGAAGTTCTTCACTCAAGGAAGCATTACCATTGCTAGAGCCCACTCAAACAACACCTCCCCTGCAGGCTTTAATCAGCCAGGAGGAATATTAATCTAAAGATTACCAATACACATATGGATGATTTGCAGGGATTTTGGAATAGTTATCATCATATTTTAATAAACCAATGGCCATATGTTGTAATAAACATTAAAATGTTTCTTATCATCACAAAATGAGATTAATTCATCAGACATTTTTCATATTTATCAGATTGCTTGGCAGACTAATTGGATGTCAGTGTTTATAAGTTAGATATGTAATATATTTGTGGAGACCACAACTTGTATAATTTGGTCTTTATTCATGGTTGTCCTGCTTTGGTTTAATATTCATATTATTCCCTCATAATCATTATTAGAGAAAAAAGATGTAAAGATATTAATGTAATTTGGAAGTATATGCCAACACTTTACATTTGTCAATTTATGAAGAACTTTATGCAGCTTGAAATGCAGCTTAAAAAATGACATTGTTGAGAAAAAAATTACCACTTTAGGCTTAAATGCCTATATTGAAGAAATTGGTTTATTGGTTTACATCTTTATTGATGTAATGGAAAGATTGATCGATATGATTCTGTGGGGGCAAGATTGAACTCATTTTCATAAATAACAAAACTGCTTTTGCATGTGTTGGGTGTGTAGAAGAATATTTTCTTTCATTAATGTGGGGGGATTTGTGTTTTCTTGGGATATATATTTGTATTTTTTCTTTAAATATATATATAAAGATAAAATTAAAACATATAAAAATGATTGCTGGAATTGGGTATGTCTAGTTTAATGAAAAGAAGGACTAGGGCTGGTATGATAGCTGTGTTCCAATATGCCACAAAGAAGAGGAAGTCAAGCTATTCTCCAAAGCTCCTGAAGGCAGGACAAGAAGCAACAGATGGAAACTAACCAAGGAGAGAAGCAACCTAGAACTAAGGAGAAACTTAGAGACAGTTAGAACAATTAACCAATGAAACAACCTGCCTCCAGAAGTTGTGAATGCTCCAACACTTGAAGTTTTTAAGAAGAGATTGGACAGGCATTTGTCTGAAGTGATATAAGGCTTTCTGCCTGAGCAGGGGGTTGGACTAGATGATTTCCAAGGTCCCTTCTGTTATTCTGTTAAATAGCATTTTTTAAAAATAGAATATATCATTGTCCATATTTCTTTCAGGCTTTTTTTTTCTAAACCTGAGGCTATGGTGTCAGAACAAACTGAGCCTGTCTAATTACATATATAGTATGAAGTAAATAATTTAAGATCACCAGGAGATTAAAAGAATAACTTTAATGTAACCTAGCTTTCGTTGGGAACTTCCAACATCATCAGGGTTAAAAGAGCCAGTTAATAAGGTGTCTCAAACAGGACTAATCAACGCCCACACTCGGTTCCTAGATCACATCACCTGTCCTAGCCGGTTAATTTGCATTTTGGCCGTTTCCCCTTTCTGTCATTGCCTTGAGTTTTCTCACTTGTTCTTCCAATGGTAGTCTCTAAGTTAGTCAGGATCTTTGCATCTTCCCTCCCTCCAATGGTGTTAACTCTTGTATTACCTTTCCCTCTAGTGCGGATCTTGGGGGGGGTGTTTGGTTTCTCTTTTACATTGTTATATATCCCTTTGGGGTTCCAAACGACTTTTCCCACCCATCCCAATCGTGGGATGATGGTTTCTCTCCGATCTACGCTCACCCTCCTCCCTCCTCCTCCCACGTAGGTAACACCTATCCGGGTGTCATACAATCTAGTGTGTGTGTCACCACATCCTATCACGGCACTGTTCACATAAGATGTCTCTGGTGATTCTGTCCGCCGCCAGCAGTTATCGCTCCCGTCCAAGGTAGGTGTTCCGCATTTTGCTAGAGATCTCACCCGTGGGTGTGGATATCCCCCGTTCGTGGCTTCTCGTATGTCTATGGAATGAGAGGGGGAGATGCCTCCCTCCTCTGCATAGCATGAGCGATCCCTCATTTCGCACCTCCCTCTCCTCTGCACCAACCGTCTCTCTCTGTTGTCACGAGCGGTGCTGGGCTCCGAAGTTTTGCTGTCGAATTCCTCAGGTTCTCCACTGACACAACCGTTGCTCTTTCTCCACCCATATACATATACATATATACATATACACATATATACATATATACATATATACATATATACATATATACATATATACATATATACATATATACACATACACATACACATACACATACACATACACATACACATACACATACACATACACATACACACACACACATATATGTGTGTGTGTGTGTGTGTGTGTATAGTGTTTCTTTTTTAGATAGCACCCTGTAAACCCAAATATGGGAGGAAGAAATCATTCTTTCCTTTTGCTTGTTTTAGCTCAACCCAGAGCCATCTGCAAGCACAAATATATATATGTTTTTAAAATTGTTGACAAAGAAATAAGGGATTTCTGAGATAGCTATTTCGAGTTATTTAACTCTCTTCAGTCAGAACTCACCCTTCCGGGATTCGAACCTGGGCAGTCTGCACACTAGGCAGATGCTTAAACCTCTAAGCCACAGGCTCTCTCCCGCTTTGTCAGTAATCAGGGAGGGAAGATGTGTATATAGTGTTTCTTTTTTAGATAGCACCCTGTAAACCCAAATATGGGAGGAAGAAATCATTCTTTCCTTTTGCCTGTTTCAGCTCAACCCAGAGCCATCTGCAAGCACAAATATATATATGTTTTTAAAATTGTTGACAAAGAAATAAGGGATTTCTGAGATAGCTATTTCGAGTTATTTAACTCTCTTCAGTCAGAACTCACCCTTCCGGGATTCGAACCTGGGCAGTCTGCACACTAGGCAGATGCTTAAACCTCTAAGCCACAGGCTCTCTCCCGCTTTGTCAGTAATGTCAGGGTGCTATCTAAAAAAGAAACACTATATACACATCTTCCCTCCCTGATTACTGACAAAGCGGGAGAGAGCCTGTGGCTTAGAGGTTTAAGCATCTGCCTAGTGTGCAGACTGCCCAGGTTCAAATCCCGGAAGGGTGAGTTCTGACTGAAGAGAGTTAAATAACTCGAAAGAAATCTTTTCTTTCTTTTGCCTGTTTCAGCTCAACCCAGAGCCATCTGCAGGCACAAATATATATATATGTTTTTTATTTAAGTTGCTAACAAAGGATAAGGGAGATCTGATATATATCAGATCTCCCTTATCCTTTGTTAGCAACTTAAATAAAACACACACACACACACACACACACACACACACACACACACACACACACACACACATATATATATATATATATATATATATATATATATATATATATATATATATATATATATATATATATATATATATATATATATATATATATATATATATATATATATAAAATCTCTCATGGGTGCTACTGCAGAAGCTATTGATTATAAATCTGAGACTGAAGACTATGTTTATAAATATGTAATTCCCCTTTTCCAGAAAGCTAAAATATCAGTTCCAGTTTTCACAAGATAATATCATTCACGAGCACAAATCTGTCTGTGCAAGCTCTTCCAAGTCAAGCATTTAAGTAAAGGAAGCTTTCTATGTATTATTTGATTAACAAATAAAAAAATCTTATGAGCACCACAGAGTAGAAAATGCAGTAAGTTCTAGAGAAATT
Source organism: Bothrops alternatus (assembly GCA_034064705.1). Lineage (NCBI taxonomy): Eukaryota > Metazoa > Chordata > Lepidosauria > Squamata > Viperidae > Bothrops > Bothrops alternatus. The sequence goes on along the minus strand of JARGCV010000001.1, from coordinate 6,425,868 downwards.
GTTAGTATCTCTGGTGAAATGTGATAATCCCAAAAATCATTCTGAACTTTTCCTGCAGCTTTGCTCATAGATAAATACTCAGATAAATCATCATGTCAAAAGAATCTTGTTAATTCTAATCAATTTCATGCAACACATCTCCATCTGAAATGCTTCACTGCAGGTACTGACACTATGTGCTACTCTGAAGTTTGCCAGTAGGGTTCATTCCAAGGATGTGTTCAAAAGTTCATTAATGTAGCTCAAAAATAACACATTGACTAAAGCAAGATTTGCTATAGCAGGAGATATGTGCATATTATGGGGAATATAATATGATTGCTGTGAATGAGTGGAAAGCCTCTTTAAGACTATAAGCACATTTAGAGTACATATCAAGACTGGAAATCTTAAGTAAATAAATTGCAATCATCCTAACAGTCACTTTTTCTTTTCACCAGACATTTACTAGTATTATTATTGTGTTTCAATGCCACCATAATTTGAAGAGTAATGATGATTTATGACATAAAAACAGCAGCCATAAAAACATATATCAACAAACTGAAGTGAATAATCAAATGCAAATGCAATAATTGCCACAAATTCAAGTAGGCATTTTGATAAGACGTCTCACTCCCCAAATCCTCTTTGGAACAATTAGGTCTTCAGTAAACTTCAGAAGGCCCACAAAATAGAAGCTGACCTCACCTCACCACAGAGGTAGGAGGTGTTCTGTGGCTGGCTAAGATCCCTTGTACCTCCTTGTCTGTCCCATGGAATCCATGGCAACCAGGACCTATGTCACTCGTGCTCACAGCTCTGCTCTTGTTAACCAAAGGCATTTCATGTGACTGTACAATAACCACTTCTCCCATCTCTGTCCAGTCCTTACCAGTCACAAATGACAGGACCACTCTCAGATGGCAAACAACATATTGTATGCCGTCCAGCTCTTGAAGACTCTGAAAAATTTACTTAATGTCATCATCTTTTATTTAATTTCAGTCCTTGAGGTTGTTTGCTGATATATGAACCACTTAGTTATTCACAGCAAAGAGCTTTTTCTCTAGGTATTGCCACTGTTCATCTCTGAAAGTCACATCTTCTTCTTGCTCTTTCTCTCCATTACATTGGATCCATCATGTTCCTATTCCTTAAGCCTGAAAAAATTTGAAATAACAATGTACAGTATCTTCCACAGGCTTTCTTTTAATATAGAAATATGGTCCTAATTGTTTGTAATGAATCATTCCATCTAATACATATTAATGTATGTGTAGCTTATTCTCATTTCTATAATTTATTTATTTAAAACATTTATACAATCACTCATCATATACTGAACTCTGGGCAGGTCCCAATCAACAATTAAAACAATATAAATAATAAAAACATAATACCATATTAAATCTATAAAAACCATAAACATATCTGTTGATCATTATTACAGAAGCATCTTCATTTATTACATTTTAAATGCATATCAAAGTATTTTAGAGGCTGAATGGAGGATGAGGTAGAAATTTTGACAGGAGACAGAAAGATCTGGAAGACTGAGGTCAAAAAGTTGCAAACAACGGAACTGTGTGGAGAAGCAGGGTCAATTGGAATCTAAAAAATCAAAACTTATAAGAAAATTCTGGACTGTCAAGAAGGGAATAACAGAAACCTCAGGGTCCCTAAAAGAAAGATTTGTTATCTCTAAACTAAATCATTTGCTAAATGTTATAGCAAACCTCTGATATAAAGAGCAGTCTTCTGAGACTAACATCAGAAAAGACTTTTGACACTGCAGTTGCACTGCCAAAACTCTGACCTCTGGGGGGAAAAAATCCATCAGTCTGACTTGTAAGATTCTGTTAATGTAACCTTACAATAAAATGGTATTAATTCATCTGGGTATTCTTCCTGTCTGAACTATCTTGCAAGTCTGAAAGTACGTCCCCCACCCCATTGCTTTTACAGTCCAGGAAACTAAGACTGGGAGACTTTGCCTCATCCATATTCCTTCGGTGGGCTAAGTTGCCTCTTATCCGATCATTCCCCTAGCTGTGATTCTTCCTGTTGTCTCTCAAGGTCATTCCCACAACATTACAGAAGAAGAAGGGGGCACATTAATTTTCCAGCAGAAATATTTTGATATTAGACTATACATTAGGGAAAATAAGAGATGCAGTAGCCAAGAATAAAAAGAGGAACACCAAGAAATTGCTTATATATTTCCCACTGTCTGCTTGGGCTTCAGAAAGTAGAAACATTTATTCTTTTATTAAATGTGACCTTTAGAGTTCAGAGCTTTCTCGTTTTCAAGTAAAGTGTGTGTAGATTTCAAGAAAACTAAACATCTACTTTACAGTGTAAAGGGGCATTTTTTTTCTTTATGATTCTTTGAAATGTATTCAGCTATGATCTGCTCAAATTTAGAGTTTTCAGGAAAGCTATTTAAGATATTGCTGAAATAAATTATAGAATGTTTTTTTTTAAAAAAAAAACAACACAACAACACATAACTGCAAGCAATTACAGGGATTCATTTCATTGACCGGATGTAATAATATGTGGGAATTACTTTAAGAGATGGGAGAAGAAATGCTGCCCATGGAATTAACAGATAAGAGAGAGCATAGCCCGCAGATGTATAACAGGCAGAGGAAGAGTTCCTCACAAAGGAACTTTCCTAACTTCTCAGCTCTAAAGGAGATAGTGGAAAATTTGTACTATCCGACTTACAAGATTCTCTTAATATAGCCTTAAAATAAAATAGAAATTAGCTCATCTTTTCGTGTTTCCTATCTGGTTTACCTGGGAATGCTGACATCTGCTATAGTCACAAAAGTATGCATATTTCTACAAGACCACCTACTATTATTTGAACTTTTTTACAAAGATGTTTATCAGTTGTGATTTCTGAAATACTGTCTCTTTCAATGATTACTTTGTACTCCTCGTCCAGAAACTATCAAGAAATGAAACAAGAAAGCCTAATATTAATAGACAAGAACACTCTGTCTGTGATCAAGGATACTGCTCTTGAAGTACCAGGGTTAACGTGCCTATATGTGAAATCAGGTTGTAGAAAAAAAGCTAAGGACTTTCTACTGCCCAGTGGTCTTCTGGATATATTCTCTGAACTGGGAGGTCTATGTTTGTTGTTGGGAGACTTCAAGACTTCAATTCCAAGCCTTGGAGGCTTACTTCAATAAAGACTAGGAATTCATGGTCTCTATGGCAAACATGGATTATCTCTAATAATCTCTAGCCCACCACATATGTGGTCATATGTTACACCTCTTCTTTATCTCAGCAATATTTTATTAATTGGACATGCAGACATTTTTACCATGTGTTTGTCATGATGAAATTGCATTCTGATCTCCCACCTGGGATGTTTGCAGGATGCATAGATGTATTCAGGTGTGTCCACCCCAGTTGCCTAATGGATCCAGATGTACTCTAATAGGCAACTCTCTACAGAGCCTGGTGGTCTAGTAGCAATAGGGGGCAAACTTGAAACAATAAAAATTAAATAATTTAAAATAATAAAAAAAACAAATAAAAGCACAGATAGCCCAATTGGCTTAGAACAGCGTTCCCCAAAATCTGCTCTGTGGACCGGTCCCAGTCTGCAGCATGCCAGAAACTGGTCTGTGCAAACAAGCGAAGCCCCATCCATGGGATTCAGGCAGCACATAAACCATGCCCGCTCCGGTCCGCAGAAAAACCTCTCTCCATGGAACCAGTCCCTGGTGCCCAAAAGGTTGGGGACCTCTGGCTTAGAACACCCTCCAGGACATTTTTCATCATCTTTCTTGTCAACAGTCAGAATGACCAGCCTTCACAGGGAAACTGGATGGAATAGATAGTCCTATAGGAACCCAAATCCTATCTATAAAAGGCTTTAAAAATAAAAAAAACAGCTCTTAAATTACTCCTTTAAATGAATTGGTAGCCATGTGCATCCCTTAGCCTAAGTGTAATATGCTTCAACCAATGAGTGCTGGTTAGAACTTAGCTACATTCTGGATTAGCTGAAGCTTCTAAGTGGTTTTTAAAGGAGCCTCATATAAAATGTACTCAAGTTGCTTTAACTAGGAGACAATATGAATAAGTGTGCAAGTCTCTCTTGTGTTTATAATGCTACAATTGGCACACTAGACTGTTCCAAAAGCATCTCCAGCTAATACCTACATCTATCGTATTAGCTGGAGACACAAATCTAAAAGGACCTTCAAGATGTAAATCTGCTCCTCAGAGTAATGCCTATGCATCCAAAGATAACCTGGTGTCATTGGAGAACTTCAGTGGACAAATAGTATCTCCATGTTTTCTTGGTTCAGCTTCAACCTGTTTTGTCCCATTCAAACCCTGACAGCCTCCAAACACTGAGAAAGGACATCAGCACACCTCTAAACTCAGATAGCATCCATGTGCTGATGATATCACAACGCAAACTATCAGACAATCTCACAGTTTGTCTTCATATTGTTATTAAAGAACAAGGGAGAGAAAACCATCCTTTCAGAAATTCTGCAAAGCAGGAGCCACAGTGCCAATCTCTCATCCACCACTAATCTTTGAGAATTACTGTTGTAGTCAGTACTAACACACTACACAAAGTAGTGTCTTCAAGATTCTTGAAAACCTGAGCAAATTTATCAGCAAAATGCTATGTGAATTGGACACAATAACCAAGTGGGAGATCTTGCCACTGACTTTTCCCTAACAGGAAATTAGTTTATTTAAATAAAATAAAAATAAATAAGGTCACCGGATCACAGCCTACTGCCACAATAATGGCATAGAAATATACTTTAGTAAAGATACTTTTATATAGAGAGATAGGAGAGAGAAAACACATATTAACATAAAATAGATAAATATATGTATTGATTAAGAATTACTTTATTGCAGCAGGATATAAATCTAGTAAAGAAATAAATAGATGTGGCCACCAAGCCTTTTTAGTTTGTAAGCATGATTCTTCAAAGCACAGGTGCCAAAATTCAAGAGAAAAGTTAAAAGTTAAGAGAAGATGTAGGCAAATAAATAAGTTTTTTGTTTCATTTACAAGAGAAGCATTCCACTGCTGACTACCCCCAAGGAGTTTGCTCACACATTATTTATGCCACAAAATTTAAAAAAAAAAAACCACCTGGCACATTTTCCAGTTCTCTTCTACTTCAGATGACAGCAAGGGAAATAAAACAGTCCTGTGGCAAAATTGTTAAAAACAACAACACAGCAATGTAGTTGGTAGCTCAGGAATGGAAGGAAGAGGAAAAGCAGAAAAGGAAGATGTTGCTGTTCCCAGGTTTCAAACTGGAGACTTTTCACATGTGAGGTAAATATGATACTCACTACTCTGTTGAAACACTGGTCTAAGAGTAGCATCAGCCAATGTTAAGGAGCTGCATGGTGTTGGGACTAACCCAAAAGAAGATAGACGTTGGAGCCCACCAATGGAGAAGGAATATTGCCTATATCTAAGGAACATATGGCTTCGAGCTCTTCTGGTAGTGATTCAGACCATGAAAATGATAGAGTGCGTGGGAATCATTTACTGGTGGGGAAAAAAAATGGGAAAAAACATGCAGCCCCCGGGGGGGGGGAATCTGAGATTACATAGGAACAGCCTGCTCCAGCAGCAACAGAGAAGAGAAAATGTTTCATCCTAGTAAAATGAGGTATGTCAGTGTTTCATGATTTTAAAAGTAAAGTCTCAAGTGATTATGGAAAATCCTGGATGGATCAAGAAGGTGAAACGAAGCTTGACAGAAAGGCTTCTCTCTATATCCAGAACAAGGGACCCAGCTGAAGGAATGGATTACTGATATCAATGAAGTGTGGGAGGCGGCAGTAAAGATGAGCTACGGTATATAGGAATTCTATTGTTTTAGTTTTAAGTAGTCTTTTTTACATTGGCATTCATTTTTCTAAACTATTTGTTCTGAAGTGTATTTGGATTGAAAACAATTTGTAAGATGGGATGCTTTTTATTAATGCACATTAAAAGTGTATTGGGGGCGGGGAACCAATAGTTAATCAGCCAAACCCTGGGAATGTGCAAAAAACACCCATTCACAAAATTAAAGCTGTCTATTGTGTTTGCATACATGGGCATTTTTATGTTTGAATTTCATAAACATCACATTTCTTTAAAAAGGATTGTGTCCTGTTAAGTCTTGCATGTGGAAAGGAAAGTGAATGTTTGTTGGTTTCCTAGCACAAATGAATGGGGTAAAGAAACAAAGGAATAATTCAATCAGGGCCATGTCTGAACAGACCTCCTGGCCACCACTGCAGTCAAAGTAGAAGAAGGGAATGAATCCAGAAAAGGACTTCTTTAACCAGTTTAATATCTAGCTGTTTAATGGATGGGACAAGCAGCTGAAGGCCACCATGAAGAAAATACACCAAGCTAAAAACCAGGAAAGTGTGAGTTCTAGTGGGCCAATCACTCTCACTGAGCCAAGTTCGCTCACAATGTTGTTGCCTTGAGTAAATAATAAAAATAATAAAAGAGGGAGCGAGGGAGGGAGAGAGAGAGAGAGAGAGAGAGAGAGAGAGAGAGAGAGAGAGAGAGAGAGAGAGAGAGAGAGAGAGAGAGAGAGAGAGAGAGAGAAGCTAGCAAGCAGGCAGGTAAACAGACAGATAATGGAGACTACAGTTCTGTTTCTGGTATTTGATGCCGCTTCTGGACACTACCCTAGTTTTCAACCCTCACTATATTATATGCCTTCGGATCCTACATCTACTAACTGGCATTGATGCAAACTTGAAAACCTAATGATTTGTAACTAAACACAGGATCTCCTATGGGAGATTTGAATACAGTGTTTAAATTATTTAAAGTATTTATAGATGTGATACTAAGGATTCTAATATGAGGAACAAGCCTGAAAGGGCAACTAAAGGTCAGAACGGACTACTGGGGCAATCTAACAACTCTGAGGCAAGCTACGGAGGCAATGAAGATGCTTAGATTAAGATGCTATGATTATATCTGCAACTGAAATTCCCAAAGGACATAGATGGGGAACCTTGAGCCCTTATGTCTTAGCAGTACTGAACTATTAGAACAGAATAGAATAGAGCTGGAAGGGACCTTGGAGGTCTTCTAGTCCAGCCCCCTGCTCAAGCAGGTGAATCTATACCATCTCAGAGAGGTGAATGTCTAGTTTCATCTTAAAAATCTCCAGTGATGGAGGCTCACGATTTCTGGGGGTAAGCTGTTCCACTGGTTGATTGTCAGGAAGTTTCTCCTTAATTCCAAGTTGCTTCTCTCTTTGATCAGTTTCCAAACATTGTTTCTCATTCTTCCCTCTGGGGTTTTGGTGAACAACCTGCCCCCCTCTGCTTTGTGATAGCCCCTCAGATACTGGAACACTGCTATCATATCTCCCCTATGTCTTCTTTTTTTTAGACTAGCCAAACCCAAGTCCCACAGCCGTTCTTCATATGTTTTAGTCTCCAGGCCTTTGATCATTTTAGTTGCTCTTCTCTGAATTTTTTCCAAACTCTCAACATCTTTTTTGTGCTATGGTGACCAAAATTGGCTGCAGTATTCCAGGTGTGGTCTTACTAGGGTTTTATAAAGCTGTACTACCGGTAATACTTCATGTGATCTTGATTCTATGCCTCTGTTTATGCAACCCAGGATTGTATTAGCTTTTTTGGCTGTTGCTGCACACTGCTGGCTCATAGTCAAGTGATCGTCCACTAGGACTCCAAGGTCCCTCTCACAGTTACTGTTTTTGAGCCAGGTCTCGCCCAATCTGTACTTGTACCTTTTTCCTTTTCTCTCCCACTCTTAACATTGTTAAAAACTCTTTCAGGGCAAAGATATTTTGTGATTTCCCACATGGCAATTGGTAATTGGTTCTCCTCCCCTCCCTTACCCTTCCATTCTGCATTCAGATTTATTCACAAATGAAGGCAAATATACATGTCCCAGGGTAATGTTGTAGGAATGATCACCAGGACCAGAGTTTTAGATTTCCAAGCTTTCGGACTCATGTTGGACCCTATCCGTGGGGATCTTCTCTCTCACCAGATTCCGAGCTTTTGGAACACGAGTCCAAAACCTCACAGGACTTAAAGGATGGGCTCCAGCACGGGTCTGCCAGACTGGATTGGCTGGGTAGAAACAACTGGGAAGTTCTTACCACATCTGCACCCAGTTCAACAGAAAGAAACAGTATGTCTAAAACCAGCTGTGCTTTTTTATTGTAAAGTTTATGAAGGTGATTAACTCATACATTTAAATTAAATGTGCTCTTTTTTGTAAGAATAGAAGAAATGTGCCAGGCTCTATATAAAAATAAAATAAGCAACATCTGTTTAACGAAAATACTAAAATATTGCTTCCCTAGAACAGCAGAAATGCAGCCCGGAGTGTTGTAAATTTAAATCCTTATGAAAGGCTATGATGCCATCCTAATTTGAAACAAGACAGAGGATGGGGTGGGAGGGACAAATGGAGTAAAGAAGGTAAATTTAAGTTATACTTGAAGTTCTACTGCCCTCCAGGGGAATATTTTGGGGGAAAGGCAACATCTTTATACTGAATTTTTACAAGCAAGAATATATTCCTATAAAAGGAACTCTGTAGTGCATTACAGTTTGAGCAATTCTAAAACAAGAAATATTCCACATAAATCACATGGGTTATCATTTGGAGAGAATGTTATCACTGATGGTTTATTATTGTTCTTCTCAGATGCAAACTAAGGTGATTTAAAATGCAGCTGCATAATGTTTGGATGTCTAAAACTGTTTTGTTAAGGATCAAGAGTTTTCAGAGACCATTCCATCTGTAATACATTTTAAGATTTAAAAAAATCTTTAAAAATCTATGCCCATTTCACAATATTCATTTTATTTTTTATGTTACTCATCTCAATCCATGCAGGTTTTATATAAAGATCCCTGATACATAGTTTTTTCCTAGCATTTTTGTGTAATCTACCCTTTTATGCAAGTATGCTGTGCACACTTTTTTTTATTTTGCCACATTTTAAAAAATTAACTTTTCTTGAAAACACAGGGTTTTCATAACCTTTCCAAATGCATGTTAGGCTTTGCACTGCTTCCTAATAAAGAATGACAGTGAATTATACTGAATAACTGATTTACATTGATTGCTGCCATCTGTCAAGCAGTACGTTCCATTTGGGGGGGGTGATGTCAGAGCACTTCAGTCTCAAAGAAATCTGTAACTGATTACTTTTACTTCTCAAGTTGCAACTTCATTTCCATCACATGCAAATTAAAATGACATGTCAAGATAAGATCTCTAAATAATATTTAAACTTAACATTTCAGAGTTGCACACAGTGGACTTTCGTAATTCTATAAGCTCCAGGTTCAGTCAAGAAGTGTCCGAGGCTCTGACATCTCTGCAAATTCCAAAATGACTTACCATTCCTAGACTTCATCATATAGTCTGATATATCTATCACATAAAAAATGAATGATTAAATTAGTAATACGCTTCAAAAGAATATTTGCTATTTTGGAGAAAATAGCATTTTGTGTAGTATTCAAAAACCAAATTCAAGGCAGTTTGTTTATATATTGGCTTGTATTGGTTTATTTAAAAACCAATTTGTCATCTGTACAAATGCAGGAACAGGCTGACTTAGGCATGATAAAAGTGTACCTGGAGAAAATTCACATGGACTAGATCAGGGGTTCTCAACCTTGGCAACTTTAAGACGTTGAAGTCCACAAGTCTTAAAGTTGCCAGGGTTGAGAACCCCTGGACTAGATACACGGCAATTTGTTCATGTTTTCTTTAATCTCTTCAAGGTTTTGTTGTAGCAAAATCTAGCCACGAGATGGCTCCCTTTTTTCATATGAGAGAACATTTAATACATAGTTCAGGAATATTCGTTTTCACCTAACCAAAATGTAGAACCCTTTAAAAATATGCATTCCAAAATTTCAAAGGGGAAAAAGGGAGCACTTGTGACAAGCCAGTTGTTCAATGAAGGGTTACAGCCAGGCACTGCTTTTCTTTAAACATCACTGAAGAGTCATTACAGGTAAGTCTTCAGTAGTGCAGTTAATGAACCCCATGAAATGAGCACCTTATTCCAATTTGTACTATTCAAAGTGATATTTCTAGGGAAAATAGTGTAATTGGTTCCAGCTTGATAGAAATAAGTAATTAAAATTATTAAATGTAAAGTTTATGTGTTTATCAATGAAATACTGCCTAACACTAAAAGGGGATAAATCTAGTAGTGGGATTCAGCTGGTTTGAACCACTTTGGCAGAACCGGTAGCTACTTTTTTGTTACCCAGGCCCAGAATAGACTTCCAGAAGTGGCATCCACACAGAGAACCGGTTGTTCACATATTTGAATCTAGATAAACCTATATCCAAAGTCTACCAGCTGCTTTCTATATTCTGCTGTAGTTCTTCAAAACGAGGATCTTCCTTTTTTGAGCTTTCCTCAGACATGTTTTCCTTTTCTTCATTTTGCACAAAAAACAATTAGCGTCTAAAAAACCCCGCTCATAAGCGAGCCTCGACCGCATGTGTGTTGGCCTTGTTCTAACTGAATTTTGGCTCGCATTAAATGAGACCTGGTATCACTTTATAAATCACACAAAATTGAATTCTGTGCTCTTTGAAATCACATTAGTTGCAACCTACCTGTATTTCCTTTTGTGTCCCACAGTTACAGCTAGAGTTACACCTCCAGTTACAATTTTGTGATTGAAACCAGTTATCTTTAAAGAATCCCCCCCCCTTCATGGAAACAAATATTCCTGGTTTTCCAAAGGCTTCATATTATTGTTTCTCAAGTCAGCTGCTACATGTTCAGCATCACTTTTTCCCAATGCCTTTTCTTTTTCCTTCCAGATATAACTTTTTCTGTGAATAATGTGTGACATCACAATAAAATGCAGCAAATCAGATTTGGTAACATAAAGTCTTAAGATGTACTGTATGCTACATTTGTCTTCACAATATTTCCATAATTTGGCCTTAAATATGCCTTCACTTTCCTATGGTCCCACACATTGAAGGAATGCTAAATTTCATGTCAGCGTTGTTTCAGACTTGAATATATTTTATTTCAGTTTTACATCCATTCATTCTGATAACCATCTCTTAGTTCATCAAAAGTAGTCTGTAAAAGTAGTCTGTACAGTGGTCTATTTAAAAGTAAAACCAGCAGAGAAGTTATTCAATTTTATCAGGGCATTAGGTTATAAGACCCCATTTAAGTTAGGGCTATTTACATCTAATTTTGAATTTTGTATGAAACATCTGGCCCCATATAAAGGTTGTGGAGGTGCTAGAGTGATGATGCAATACATTTCAGTGTACTACATACCTTCCTTTCTAGCTTGGTGCTACACAGAGGACATGATGCAAGAAAGTTTTGAAATTTTAAGGAAAACGTGGTAAGAAAAATATCATGTATTCTCTGTAAAGTAGAAACTCTTTGGGTGACTTATCACTGCAAATGCAAGATATGAAATCAACATGTGATTCCACTGAGCCATACTGTATAAGTCATTCATGAAACCCTCAATATGCATATTTCTACATCATCTGATTCAAAATAGACCTTTTCCCTCTCATTTTAAGCACAGTGTTTCAGCTAACTGCATAATCTTAGTGCTGAAAATAATAATCTTTTGTCAGAGTCCAACGGTCCTGTAGCTTGCATACTAGAGGCCTAAAACAATGCAAAAATTATCAACACATCACTAGCTGCATAACCTTTCTGAGATATACCCCATTTCAATGATCCCATTCAACATTAAATTTTATTTTATATATTGGACAAGGTTTATTAAGTATTGGCAAATTGGGAAAGATGAATTGAACAACAGAGAAATATCAGACTTTGACTGCAGAAAAACCAGCTAGCTATTCATGTAAGCCATATTGTTTGAGAACCTTACATTAGAATTTTTCATCCAGTTGCCATGATTCAACCTTTTAAATACCCATGTTAGAATATTTCACATTCACCTTCTCCAACTTTGAGAATTTGTGGGGTACAAACTCTAATGCATCTGAACAAAGCTAGAGGATGAAGATATATGCTTTATGTCTAAACACTTCTGCATCCCCTTGCTCGATACATATTTTTCAACACCAGCTACTGACTTTAAAAAAAACCAATTTTTTTTAAAAAAATTAAATTGGGTGTATCATGCTTAAATTTCTTATGCTGGCTAGTTCAATGGACAGTAGTGTGTATGTTTTTATTCATGCACACAAAAGAGCAAACAATTATTTATTTCAGTCATCAGAGCAAAAGTAATTGATATACTCATCCCTCCACACATGAAGACACCAAAATCAAACTTCTGTATCAAGATATAACATTCTATTGAAAAAACCTTCCACAAGCAATTGATGTATGGGATAGGTGATAGCACAAGATTGACTACTTTGCCAGAAATACATATGACCTGATAATAGATTTATATAATAGAGGACTGGAATCAATAGAAGCAGAGAGGCACGGTGGCTCAGTGGCTTAATGATGCTGGAGATGGTTTCAGCTCCAATGTTCAAGCTCTGCCTCCTGCATGGCTGGGTAAGCTCTTGTCACTTGCCTCAGCTTCTGTCCACCTAACAGTTCAAAAGCATATTCCACGCAAATAGACAGATTACCACTTTGGTGGGGAGATGTGCTGGTGCTCTGTTCAGGCAGTCAGATTCCTGGCAGCTCTGAACCTTCCCAGTTGCGGTTCCCACTTGTGAGGCAGCTCTGAGAAGGGAGGGGGCCTTGGGTGACGCTGCAGGAAGAGCTGCTCGTCTTTCTCTCCATGGTGCACCTTGGGAAGCCTGCAAGCATGTTCCATAATAGGGCTGGTATATTGGCAAGGCAAACTATTATTCTTCAATAGCAGGGGTCTCTTCAGCGTGCCTGGCTGAGGAATTCTGGGAGTTGAAGTCCACAAGTCATAAAAGGGCCAGGTTTGAAGACCCCTGTTCAATAGCATTGTGATCTCCTGGCTATTGTAACAATGCCATATGCTAATAATAATAATCAATAGAATTAACTATATGTAGCTTGGTGTTGAACTTTGGAGCACTTGGTGATCTTAAACTTGGGTTTTTTTGCTTTCAGACATTTTATTACCCAACAAGCCAACATCATTAGTGCTAGTCCATGTGAGGTTTGTTCCCTGTTTATACACTGGGAACAAACCCTTCACCCACATGCTGATTTGCAAATGGTCTTACCTTTTCAGGTGATGAAATATCTGCAAGCAAACAACCAAGCTCAAAGAACACCCATGATTCTAATCTCCTGGTTTCTAGCCTAACACCCCCTAAAATTCAATCTGCCTGGAAAAATCTGCAAACTGGTTAACGTCCATACAGAATAAACATTGTGATAATTGTTCACAATTTCTATGTTTCCTAATTTGCAAGGCAAAGCCATTGTGAAAAAGGAATATTTTGATATTTTCCTGATAATACTGTCAAAGGCAAAATATTATGCTAGGTCACAATAAAAAGCCAGGATTGCTTCAACATAACATTTATTGATGAATTTCATTTATTTATTACATTGATGTGCCATCCAACCAGTGGTGGGATTCAGCCAGTTCGCACTACTTCGGCAGAATCGGTAGCTAATTTTTTGTTGCCTGGGCCCAGAATGGACTTCCAGAAGCAGCATCCACATAGAGAACCGGTTGTTCACATATTTGAATCCCACCACTGCATCCAACTCACTGTGTTCAATGGCACCACTTCAAGACATCCACAGATGGAATAGAAGGTTACACTGTGTGGCTTTTTTCAGTAGAAAGCAACAACTTTAAACATCCCAGATTGTAAATAGAGCCTGAGTTATTGCAAGTTTATCACGCCTGCTGTTAGCCAGCTGAGCTTACTTAAAAGCTTAAAAACTGCTGTGAGAAATCATTTAGCCACTATGGGCATTAAACAAAGATTCCAGCCTCTCGAAACAAAAATAATCTTTTTAAAATTGATAAAGGAGCTGACAAAAGTTCTGAGGCTCTAATCATCCTTTCATTAATTCTGTAAGACCTATTTTCCTAACAGTTGCTTTGATACCATTGCTTTTCTTCAGATAGAGGGATACAGCCTCTCTTAGAGGTCAAACAGATAATTCAAAGCACTAACTCTTAAGAAGGAAGTTTTCATTATATAACTTATAAATTTCAATAGAAAATAGTGAAACTTCTGCCAGGAAACAGCCAAGTAAGAGAGCACCAAGGCCTCCACATTATATGTTTGTTAAATTAAATTATTGCAAGCACATTGATTTGGTTAAATGCTTTGTTTACTTGATGGGCTAAACTTTATTGTAGTTCACAAAGATTACATCTTCTATGTTTGTTTGTTCAACAGTGACAATTTTTGTGTGATACACTGAACTACAAACTAACCGTCCAAATTTTACTTAGCATTTTGTACAAATCAGCAGAGTGTCTAGCTTATGGTTTATTGTATCATAAAATATGCTTATTTACATTCACCCATCTGCACTGCATATATTTTAACTGAACATATGCAGGATCTTGTGTGCTTAAGGAAAGTCTCACACCTCAAAAGGCCACAAGCAAACCTTTGAAAAGCAGTAATTTGTTTAATAAAGAAGTGGGTAAAAAGAGATAAAGGAGTCTGTGAATTTTACACCACTAGTCATTGCCAACTATAGGGGGGTGGTGCTCATCTCCATTTCAAGGCCTTTGACCAGCATGGTCCAAAGACATTTCTGCAGTCATGTGTCCAACATGATTTCATGGAGTGTTGTTACCGTCCCATCATGTAACAGTGAATAAAAGGGGAAGGCACCTTTTGTCTGTTGCCCTCACGCCCCAGAGAGAGAGAAAAAAAAAGTTGTAACTGTTTATCTACTCACATTTGCATGCTTTCAGACAGCTAGGTTAGCAGGAGGTGGGACGAGGCTGAGAGCTCACTCCATCACATGGCGCTCAGATCTTGAATCTGGGTTGCCAACTTTCCAGCTGACAAGCTCAGTATCATAACCGCTGAGCTACCACACCACCCCAATAAAGAAGTAGAGCAAATTTTAAATGCTCATCAGGAGAATTAGAAGTACACATGAAACTGAGGATGTCACTAGATTACAGGAATTAAACTCTTAGGCAACATGAGGACAACTGTACCTGAGATGCAAAAATGCTAATGGCAGAAAAGAAATTGTAACATTTACTGGTCATCTGGAGTTTTACAGCTCAAACAGGCTAGCTCTAATAAGTACCAATAAGCATGAAAATATGGACTTACAAAATCTCCATGTCCATTCCATGCCAGCCTAGAGACATATACAACAGTAACACTTTTCTGCCATCCAGTGTTTGCCTCAATTTCTGCAGCCTACATAGCCAGGCAAGGCACAGCAGAAATAAAGTAGGAAATTGTAATGGAGATTATCTAGAAAACCATCTGTGTGTGATTGAATACTTTGGAGAGAGTTAAGGGAAAGAGAGCACCAAGTTTAAAAATTGCTTAACCCTCGGAGAGAGATGAAGATGAAGAAAGCTGAAAGTGGCCTAAAGTAGAACTGAAAACAATTTCTAAGTGAGTGAGTTGAAGAGAAAATTGTAGATTAATGAGGGTTTGTAGAGAGTGAATTTGTACCTGTTACTTGATGACTACTCCTATGGCCTTTATTGTCAGCTAACAGCTACATTTTTCCAAGTGTTAACAAAGAGTGGAGAAGTATTAAAATGCAACAATAGAACCCACAAAAGGTGTTTGTATAGGCTCACATTTACCCTCCCATCCTTTTTGAAACATGCTTCCAACTCAGTCAAATTATTGTATGCATTTGACGATAATCAGACAGAAATGACTGGATACACACTGAACAGTAATCTAAGATTATTTGCTTTGAACTTGCCTCTTCTTTCTTACATTAAACCAGCTCAAAAGATTCATATGGCCCACCCAAGCCTTTAAAGCCTGGTTCTTCTCCCAGAGCTTGGTCTAAAGTAGTTGGTGTAGCTTGATCTAGAGTAGTTGGTTTGTTTTGGGGGTGTTTACCAGGTCTTTCTATTATTCTATTTGTAATAATCTTCCATTTGTGTTTGTATTGTAGAATAAACTTGGGTAGTCTATAAATTTAATTTATAAATAAAAATGTCACCCACCACATTACATGTCTACTTCCTGCCCTCTCTGGTAGTTCTTCTTTGTCTGAAATGACCTAACAAAGCATCTATATCCTGATATCATTGCCTTGTTGTCTATCATGGTCTTTTACATGTCAAATCTGCAACAGAAAATCATAATATCAGTACTTTTCAGCAGAAGTGATTATCCGGATGGTGGAGACATTTAAAGGCCAACTCTTCTCCCATTATAGCTCCCGTGCTGTCCCCAGAAAACTTGCAAACTGAGGTAAAATACCTTACCTTGATGTCACAAGTTTCAATTTAATTTAACATCAACATTAGATCACTTAATTTATGCACCTTGTTCTGTATGATATCTATAATAAATTGTAATATGTGGTTTTCCGTAGATAACTTAAAATATGTTCACCCATAATAAGATGAAAGAAAAATAGCCCAACCAGATAGTTCAAAAGAACTTTTAAAAGAAAAGCAGTGAAAGGAGACAAAAATGGAATTGCAATATTAATCAAAGGCAAGTATCCACATAAGTAAGATAGGGCCAAGGATAAAAGATAGCTCTAAACATTCTCTCATAGCTCTATCAGTTCCTTTTCAGAACAAAAGCTGATGAATGCTTAGGAAAGTAATATTATAGTCCCAGTTCCAAAGTGTATTATTTAGAGGAGACAATGAGAAAGGGAAAGATATGGGGAAGCTAATTTTCAGAAATTCATGATTTTGAAGCACTTGGAAATTGCAACAGGTTCAGAATGGAGCTGCAAAACATAAAATGGACTTTACATTTGGATTCAGTACCCAAGTAAGTCTCCTGTACCCCTAAAAAAAAATCTAATTTTGGGATATATTAAGGACCATCATTTCCCTATAGAAACAACTTGCATATAACTTGCTCTAAAGAATCCCTTGTGCCATATGCTCTTTTGGTTGTGAGATGCTGCTAAGTTGGCTGTGGCAAGTTGTCCCGCAGGTGAATTGGCCATGGTGAGTTGATTGTAGTGAGTTGGCTGCAATGAGTTGTCCCATTCCATGTTAGGAATACTCACTTTTCAACCCAAACAAACTGACTCTTATCTACAGCTACACTCTGCATCAATCACCAACAATACACAATGAGTGCCTACAGCCTTTCTCCAGAACCGCTGAAAATATAGTGCACAATAATAGTAGTGATAATGGTCTTGATAATAATAGTTGTATTGTGAATGAAAGACAATCTAAGGCAGTGATGGCAAATCTTTTAGAGACTGAGTGCCCAAACTGCAACCCAAAACCCACTTATGCATTGTCGGGTGCCGGGTGAATGTGGCCCATTGGCTGAGTGTGGCCCATTGGGTGGGCATGGCTGTGATGGTAACGGCAGACTGGGTGGGACTAAAAAGTTCAATCAATCAATTCCAACTTTGCAAGATTTTTTTTCCTGTGAGAAGTTGAAATTGATTGATTGATTGAACCTTTTTTTTTTTTGCACACAACAGCGGAAGCCTAAAGTGAAAAGGTTTTATAAAACCCAGCTGAAGGCCTAGGACTGGGGTCACAGTGCACGTGACCACAGAGAGGGCTCTGAGTGCCGCCTCTGGCACCCGTGCCATAGGTTCACCACCACTGATATAAGGGGTATTTCCAACACATTCCTATTACCTGGACAGGACATTAAAAATGACATAATACATTTTACAGCTATTAAGTATTTTATGCACTAGAAGCGCAGTGGCTCTGTCAACTACCTTCTGTGTATTTCCCCCTCCCCCTTTTGGAAATTGATCTAGCCAAAGGGTTCAAATGTTCAGTCCAGAAAGCTGAAACTTAAACACAAGAGGAGAAAGAAAGCTAGTTACTATGGGGACCAAGAACTTGGCAGCATCATTACAGATCTTCAAACATAATAAGAGATTGTGGAAGGGGGAGTGATACTTCTGAAGGTGGGTGAAACGGATAAGCAGATAAGAGGAGAATTCAAAACCAAAACAAACCAGAAAGAAGAGTGTTGCATAGGACATCAATTCCTGCCTATCTCAGCTAAAGCAGATCAGTCTATCTCATGGATACACTAACCCTACCTCCTCTCATAGCTCCTTCAATAGTTGAACCATTTAGTTTATTCCCTCCTTTAATGATCTGCATTAGGAAGGATAGGAAAAAAGAAAAAGAAAATAAATATAATGTAAATGATTGACTGAAAGTTATCAGGAAAAGCCAATGAGGTTTTCTTTCTTCATATAATGGGCATTCTTTTATAGGAAGTAGAGGTGTCCACAAAAAAAACACGCTGTCTATCAAAGTAACAAAAGCAGCATTTTGCTTATCTACTGAAACCTCCATATCTTTGGGAAGGTCACAACACACATATGAAGGGGACAGAGTTTGAGCTCTATAGGAGTGATGCTGAACTACTGGAAGATCAGGCAAATGACAAACCAGCTATAACTCTACAATGAACCTGGCTGCAGCCATCTTTCTTGTTCTAGATTGCCACATGAATGGGAGGGGGTGCAGAGGATTTTTACTAGTCTAAACAATTCTGTGTTCTCTAGGAACCAACATCATTCTGTTGGTTATGTTAGAGGCAGTGGTAGGATTCAAATATGTGAACAACTGGTTCTCTGTGTGGATGCCACCTCTGAAAGTCCATTCTGGGCCTGGGCAACAAAAAATTAGCTACCAGTTCTACCAAACTGATGTGAACTGGCTGAATCCCACCATTGGTTAGAGGATTGGGCAGGGTGTTAGAAAGCCGGTCAAATTATTCTATTGGAAAACATAGCTGATTGCATAGCACTGGGGTAGGAAGTTTGACTTTGTAATAGTGTAACTCTTTGAATGGATTTTTAGACTTGGTTTCATTTTTGACTGTACCAATATTTTGTATCCAATAAACATGTTTTTTTGAGGAAACCTCTAGCCTTGGAGTTCTGATTTATTTGGCTTTATCTATCAGCACCATGACACCAGTATTATGTCACAAGCTCCCCATCTTTTATATGTGTGTGTGACATCATGAGGCATGCAGAAAAGAGATGGAACATGTGGTGGGATGGTGTAACATTGTTTTCTCCATGTTGATGAAAGAATTGGATTGTGCAGACAAGTAGGTGTTCACAGATCGACTATACCAGCACCCTATAACTTTTCTAGGAGATAAAACCTAACAGAAACTGCAACTTTAATCTTCCACATGTTTTACTAACACATACTATTTTATCAGTATTAAATATATCCTGCTTTTTTTTCCTTGGAACTATTCCTTAAAACAACCAACATTAGTAAATAAATATAATCTAATATTAATTCCTACTAACCGAAAGGCTTTAATCTAGTGTCTGCTACAGGTTGTCCTATTTTGTAAATATAATGCAGAGTTCTCTAGAATCTCACTATAGAAACCACAGGCAATTATGACATCAAAGTCATATGGTAATATTTTGCCTGGCAACTCAGAATACAGGACCATCTAGGGTTAAATAGGTGGGGTTTTTTCCTCTTTTTTTTCCATGTTTCCTTGTTTGCATTTTTTTTTACTTTAGCCAATGCAGAGTTGTGTGTTGTTTGTTAAGAGACCATTAATATATTATGTTGACTAATATAGCTACAGTATATAAGCATGAAAGGAAATTCATTTATACCGTGTTCAGTTGTTTATTTCCACAGAACACAGCTATGTTATTTCTCCACTCAATTTGGCAATATTCAGTCTCTTTAGCAACAAGCAAGAGATGCACAAAAATGCTGTAGTATTTTTTTCTTGCTTTTATTCTTGAAGAAACTACATACACCCAGAGATAATAAATAAGCATATGTAGAACGATAGCCCTACAAATGATAACTCATCTGCAAGAGATAAGTATCTGTCTGGAATCTGAAAATTCTCTTTATTTATTTATACTTCATATTTCTTAACTTCCTTTCTCCCTTGGAGAGGGGTTCTAGGCAGTGTATAATATTATTTAAAAAATCAATAAAAATTATATATAAAGATCAGAATAATCTTATTGCCACTGTGGTCCCCAAACAGCAGGTAATTCAGCACAAGATAAACTTTCTTGATGGATTACTGTACAGTATGTCCTTCACCATAAAAAGATGATTCTGTATGAAAGTTTACTTTTTGTGTAACAAGAAATAAAACAGCAATTGAATATCCCATAATTCCATCTAGGTGTGGCTTATTCTATAGGTAGAGCTTGCTTAACAACTGCTCATTTTACAACCATTCAAACTTACTACAGCCACAGAATGAATGTTTTGCGACCTGTAAAGTACCCAGAGAGAGAGAGAGAGAGAGAGAGAGAGAGAGAGAGAGAGAGAGAGAGAGAGAGAGAGAGAGAGAGAGAGAGAGAGAGAGAGAGAGAGAGAGAGAGAGAGAGAGAGAGAGAGAGTCATTGTAAATTGTTATGCCACCCTCAACACAGGACAGCATGTCAGGCAGGTCAGCTTTGTGATTCTTTGTGGTGTTCCACGGTCATGTGACGGTGATTTGCAATGTTTTTGCCAGTTTCCAGCAACAAAATGCCTATTCAAATGAATGTGTTAGCTTAAGAAACCTACTCAGTGCTACTTTCTCTGTAGATAACTGTCATTCTAACCTGATCTAATGCTTTGAATGTTGAGTCCCAGCTCTTTGACATAAAAAATGATATTCCATCTTTGAGAAGGCAAAAGGAACATCTCCCTTATTACTCTGTAGCCAATATATGTAAGGTTAGAGGGTGGTGCTGTAAGGCCAGATATTGCAATTTCCAGTCCTATCACCTCTCATTTTGGAAATTAACTTCTGAATAATTGAGAGGGAGGTCATGTAGTTATATTCCTGGATTAATATATTGCTACATCTGGAGACATTAAGATTAATGACAATACAAGTTATTAACTGATTAAATTAATTTAATGTTCAGGCTGATTCACTTGTGCTGTTCATGTATGCCTTCTGTTTCAAAAGTCCTCAGTTCCATTTGTGCTTTCAAGAAAACATGGATCAGTTTACCTTTCTCTTACACTCTTAAAAAAGGAAAGGGTATTACTAGCAAGATGGAAATCTGTGTAGAATGTGGCCAATGGTGAGATGATAGCAGCTTTAGTGCAAAACATCTGGAGTGCACTTGCTAACCTAGCCCTAGGACAGAGAATGTATGTAGCTTCTGCTAAATAAGTAGATAGGTAGAGGATCCCATAGATACACTTTGCAGAAATCCTAATAGGGGTGTCAAACTGCAAGCCTGCAGGCATCATATGGAGGCCGTGCCCATCAACCCCGATGACGCTAACAGAATCAGACTCAAAATCACCAACATCCTCTGCACCAGCAAGCCACTCAAAAGCAACTTACCCAAAGAGGAACAGACAGCACTACTTAACGTGAAAGAAGACACCAGCATAATAATCCTATCAGCAGACAAGGGAAACACCATGGTGGTTATGAACACATCTGACTACTAAGCCAAATTAACCAACCTACTCCAAGACTCCACATACAAACCCCTAAACACAGATCCCATCACCTACCTGGAAAAAACCACTAGATCCAAAATAAAAGCCTCCCCCATTAGCGAAGAGATCCAGCAAAAAATCATTCCCAGAGAGAAATCATCCAGATGCCCTAAGCTCTATGGTCTCCCCAAGATACACAAAGAAGGAACCCCACTTGGACCCATAGTCAGCTCCATAGGCTCACCTCTACAAAACCTACCCAAATTTCTCGCCAAACAACTACAGTCCTATGCAGAATCCATCACCTCACATGTAAAAAACTCATTCCAGTTCATAGAGATCATAAAGAAACAAAACTTACAGCACAGCAACCTACTCGTGAGCTTCGATGTCATGTCCCTCTTCACCCAAGTGCCAATCAAAGAAGCCTTGACAGCTATCCAAAACAAATATAACCCCCCCAAACACATCTTAGATCTGACCAACCACTGCCTATCCAACACATACTTCATCTATAATGGACAAAAATACAAACAAATAGAAGGAGCACCCATGTGATCACCCCTCTCACCTGTCATTGAAAACCTCTATATGGAACACTTTGAATCCCAAGAAAAATCTGATATCACAAACCCAAACTCTGGCTCAGATACGTAGATGACACCTTCATAATCTGGCCACATGGGAAAGAAAAACTGGACAACTTCCTCACACACCTCAACAGCCTACACCCCAAAATACAGTTTACCATGGAAACAGAAGCTAATAACCAACTTCCCTTCCTGGATGTCTTAGTCTACAAAAAATCCAATGGCTCCCTAGGACACACCATCTACCAGAAGAAAACACACACAAACCGCTATCTGCACACACTCTCACACCACCACCCAGCCCAGATCAACTCCATAGCCAAGACACTCATCTCCAGAACCAAATGCTTAGCTGACAAACAACAACTAAAAACCGAATTACACACTCTCACTAATGTACTAACATCCAATGGATTCCAAAGAAATAAGATTACCAACCTAATCCAAAAAGAAACCCCCACCAAAATCCAAGACAGAGAACAAGAAAATGGCAAAGCCCTCCTCCCATACATAAAAGGCACCACAGACAGAATCAGCAAGATCCTCCACAAACACAACATCAAGACAGCATTCTGCACAAAAAGAAAAATATCCACCATCCTAAGAAATCCCAAAGAAAAAATTGAGTTAGAAAATCAAGGAGTATATGAAATCCCATACACCACTTGCCATGCCACATACATTGGACAAACCAACAGAAGAATAAGTGCATGCATTGAAGAACACAAGAACTCAGTCAAAAAAGAGGAACCAACTTCTTCCCTGGTCCAACACCTTAAAGCCACAGAACATGGAATTGACTTTAAAAAGACCAGAACTATCGCCAAAACTGAACACTTTAATAACAGAATAATCAGAGAAGCCATTGAGATAGAAAAATGCCCACACAGCATGAATAAACGAGATGATACCTCCCGCCTACCAGCTGTTTGGAAACTCGCCCTTATTGACAAACGAGTCCCTAACACAAAGAATGACACCAGACCAACACTCACAAAAACCACACAGGATGTCACCACCACACATCCACGCAAAAAGCAAACCCAAACCCACACCGATGATGAGGCACGACCACAAACCAGAAGCCAGACCACAGCTGCATCATTAGCCACTTTAAACCCCTCCAATCCATACATGAAGCAAACTGACACCCACCATGAAGATGAGGCACGACCATGAACGTGAAGCCAAACAACAGCAATGCAGCTCACCATTTCAAATCCCCCTGCAACTCAGACTAACCTGAGCACAACAAAGCCCCCACCCAAACAGAACATTCCCCCATCCAATCAGAGCACAGCCAACCCCCCATCCAACAAAGCACAGCCAAGCTCCTAACCAATCAGAACACACCTCCACCCAATCAGAACACAGCCAAGCTCCCACCCAATCAGTTCATACCCCCATTGACAATTAAAAGGAAGAAACAGCTATGATCACACATTGCTCTTAGAAGCACAAAGCTGAAAACACCAGCCTGAAGATGACAAATGGGACTTCGTCGAAACGTCACCAAGACACTTCCAATTTTATGCGGGAGAAAACCCAAATAACCAAAGACCTGTGTGTGTGTGTGTGTGTGTGTGTGTGTGTGTGTGTGTGTGTGTGTGTGTATAGGTCTTTGGTTCTTCGGGTTTTCTCCCATGTAAAATTTGAAGTGTCTTGGCGACGTTTCGACGAAGTCCCATTTGTCAAATGGCTGGTAGGTGGGAGGTATCATCTCGTTTGTTCATGCTGTGTGGGCGTTTTTCTATCTTGATGGCTTCTCTGATTATTCTGTTATTAAAGTGTTCAGTTTTGGCAATAGTTCTGGTCTTTTTGAAGTCAATTTCATGTCCTGTGGCTTTAAGGTGTTGGACCAGGGAAGAAGTTGGTTCCTCTTTTTTGACTGAGTTTTTGTGTTCTTCAATGCGTGCACTAATATATATATAACACAGAAAAAGCAGTAACAATATAATACTGCAGCTAAAATATCTGGGTTATAGACTGGAAAACCATATAATGTAAGTTTTTGTTGACATCTAGGGTATATCTGGATGTTTGCAGCCATCATAACAAATTATGTATATTGTATGAACAAATTATATGAATGGTTCAGTCTGAAGAAGAAATGATAACTTGGTTATATAGTCAAGAGAGCTTTTTGCAGACACCACATATTATGCTGCAGCTGGAGATTCTCATGTTTTTTCCTATTCATTTTCTTAAAAGAATTTTGGGTGTACTTATTGTAGCTGATTAGGCCTATTTCACTTAGTTTGGAACTGGATGCTTTTTCTCATGCAACCTTTGAAGCTCTTATTACTATCAGCATATTTCCATTTTTCTTTTAGTCTTAGCAATGTTTCCAGGAAGATATTTCTTTGTAGGTTCAATATGGTTCCCATCTGAGTAATTGATAACAGATTTTAAATGTTTTTTAATCGAGACTTCAAACACATGGCTGGAGTGATTAAATCTCAGCAGCTTGGAATGTATTTCTTCATTAAAAACAGAGAGGAGGAACATGTTAAAAGCAAATTTCTGATGTACCAAAAAAATCATAATAATATCAAGTTAAAGAGCAGCTACAATCTTTAGATTAAAGAGAAAGTTCTGTCCATGACCCACTACAACAATTCTTTAAAATCTTTGTAGAAAAAGTTGAGTTAATTTTATCACCATTTTCTTAAGACCATAAGGGCTGAAAAAATCTTGGGTAGTAGAGGATTTGAGCACTTAGTCCCAGGTTCTGCATTCAGTGGGTGATCACTATGAAAAAACATGACACTAACAGCAATACCTCTTATTTCCTATGCAGATAGTCAATATGAGCCAAATCATTTATAGGAATACTTGGCTTGCATAAACTTTCCTCCTTTTTAAAAAAATGTTGTGGGAGGTAATCACTTAAATTGCATTTCTGGACAATCAGGCACAATTTATGAATGCTACATAGACCAATGAGTATCAATGTTATTGTTATTCTGAAAGATTTTTTTAAAAATCTGCAATTATTAATATTCAGAGATTTCCAAAATATTTAGTTAGGATATGAAGTTTATAATGTAAATACTTCAAATCTGTTATAATCAAGTCATTCTAATATGCTCTTTTGACCACATGCTTTTCTAAACATGTACCCTTTTTGTGCAGAATGTTTGATTTGAAAATAACAGATCCACACACTGCCCTCTGTATCCATATTGTATTAATCTTTCAAGCTATTTCCACAGGAATCATTAGGAGTGAGATTATTACAAACCCTACTTGTTTGGAAATTTGACGGCATACCACAAGCTCACACTACTATTAAGCAGTAAGTCAGAAGCTGAAGGTCCACCATGCCCCAAATATGACAATGGTTGTTGCTTAGGTCCAAAGACACATTAAGCGTCTAAAGAAAAGCTATCCTTAGTGAAGGTTGTACATGTTTTAGTTTCTCGTACTTCTGAATATTCAGTACTGGCACTAATATTTCAATTTCAACTTTTAATTTTGCTATATTCCTTGGAAGGACTCACTTTCACTGAATATGTTGCAGTGGAGTTTAGATATCAATCTCTCTGAAATGTTTTAATTTGAATGTCCTACTGAGCAAAGGAGTATCCTCACTGCTCTAAATCAGGGGTCCCCAACCCCTGATCCATGGACCAGTACCGGGCCGCAGTATGCCAGCAACCGGGCCTCACAAACAAGCAAAGCCCCATCAGCGAGATGTAGGCAGCACACAAAACCACACTCCCTCCAGTCCATGGAAAAACCTCTCTCTATGGAACTGGTCCCTGGTGCCCAAAAGGTTGAGGACCTCTGCTCTAAATGACTTCTTACTACTATATAATTCTATGACTCTGGATTTTCTTTTTGTTTACTGAACCTATGGTTTTTCATTTTATGTTTTGACTCCCAACTTAGCACATTGTCTCCTGATTTGAAGCTCAAAGCCAGAGAGATGGCTGAAGAGGATTTCAGGTGGACAAGGCTTCAGTATCCTAGGTAACTATTCCCCATGACCAACAAAGATAGAATAAACTATGTCAAGTCTAAAAACTACAGAAAAATAACACTAGAAAAGAGTTGAAATTGGTGTTTTATATTTTTTTCAGAATGTAGACTGCCTCAGTTCAGAGGTTTATTTGCACAGGCATCAAGTTTCATGTATTTCTCAGAGCATGTTCCTACTGTGTTTCAAGTTGATAGGATAGCCTAAAGCCTTTTGTGATACTAGATTAGGGACTGCCATTCAAAAGAAAAAGAAAAGCTATAAAAAAGGGGGGGAAACATGGAGAGTGTGGAATTTGATGGCCTTGAACATTCCTAAATTAACTCTTTGGTTCCTGGCCAATGTCTTTTATATCACTTTGTAGAAGAAAGAGTTAAGAGTTTTCTGGGGTGGGGGGAAGTAAAAACAAAACCATAAGGCTACAAATACATAATAAAGTGCTGGAATTCATTTACTGTTCAGGCATCTAGAAGTAATTCAGCAGACATCCGGTAGATGGCACAAAGAAACCGTGGATTTGGATCATAGCAACTGCCAAATATCATTAAAAGCTGTGCCTTTCCCAGGACAAGAAAACTCGATGCAGATGTTGAATGTTGACATACATCTTAGTAAGAAATAACAGAGGTTGGGGTGAAAGACTGTTTTACAGTTTCATATACCTACTTACATTTTTCTAATCCTTCAGAGAATGGCTATGATCGCTGAGAAATAAGATGACAATAAAGCAAGCAACCTATGTGTCTGAAAATTTCTCCAGTAATTAAAATATTTATTTTTTTTAAAAAATGAAAGTTTTCTGGTAAGGCAAAAAATATTTTGATTCTAATTTGAAAGTTTGCAGCCTTATTGATGCATTCCTGTTTTATTTAAATAATGTCTAGTTCTACTTTTAGTCTTATTTAGCGACTGATCATTTTAAACAGGAACATCAAGAGACATTCCAACCCCCAGGTGCATCAAAACACATAAGCAACCAGTTTAGTTGTGACTAAATGATCACTGGCAGATGTGGATAGAGGTAAAGAGTCCTCTAAGTGGACATCAATTCTTGATGACAGCACAAATATGTCAGTGTTGTTTTCTTGGCAACTCTATGTACTATTGCCTCTTCCAGAACTTTTTTCTTTCCAGTATAGCCTCTAGTCACTAGAGTGGAAAGAGAGAGAGACAGAGGAAAGAAAGAAACAGGAAAAGAGAGGAAAGAGAGAAAGAGAAGGAGGGATGAAAGAGAGAGAGAAAGAGAAAGAGGAAAGAGAGAAGAAAGAGAAAGAGAGGAAAGAGAAAGAGAAAGAGAGAGGAAAGAGAGAGGAAAGAGAGAAAGAGAGAGAGGAGAGAGAGAGAGAAAGAGAGAAAGAGGGAGAGGAATGGCACTTTTCCAACCAGGCTGGGCGGAGCCGGCAGAGCGGCCTTCCTGCCCCCCCTCCCTGGCCAGCTGGATGAGGGGTTGGGGGTCACCACAACATGAGGAACTGTATTAAAGGGTCATGGCATTAGGAAGGTTGAAAACCACTGCTCTAGTGCTACAGTTTCCCATACTCCTACCAATTCTCTTTAGCTTTTTCAAGGTCAGATAAAAACTGCTAATGCTGAGAAATGACTATTTAGACATTTCTCTGTATCAAGTGCAGTGCGAATTTTCCTCTCCCACCTATTCAAGCAATTATTTCAAATTATGCTAACCAATTGCAAGCAACCTCTAAACAGAACACTCTCTGTTTGGCAGACTAACTGAAAATATGAGCACTTTTCCAAAGTTGGAAAAGAATTGGGAATCAGGGATTATTTCTGCCTCTCACAGAGTCAGCATAACATATCCCTCAGCAAGAAGTCGCTTCTTCTCACCTAATCAGTTTCCAAAATGTATACATACAGTCAGTGGTGGGATTCAGCCGGTTCACAGAACCGGTAGCTAATTTTTTGTTGCCCAGGCCCAGAATGGATTTCCGTAAGCGGCATCCACACAGAGAACCGGTTGTTCACATATTTGAATCCCACCACTGCATACAGTTATCCAACATTCCTGTTGGATTGGAATTATATATAAACCTGCAGTAAATCAATCAATCAATTTGTACACATGTCAGTGCCGATCTTATGAAGAACACATGGGAGGATAGTGCAAGCAATTCACATCTATATGTTCAATACGATATTGCAAACATGTTGGAAAGGTAATTTAATTTAAAACCCAAGCATTTTTTTAGGGGGAGGGGAGTTATTTTAAATTGTTGAGGCATGCCTGGAATAAAAAGACAAATAAAGAACAGCTTATTTAGTGAATTATATTAAAATCATGGCTATTTACATGGAAGCTTGAAGAAAGACATGACTGCTTTAAAGAGCAGCCGAATCCACATCTTTGTGAATTCCAAAATGTTTCTCCAAATCACTTTGACAGTATGCACATTTCTAATAAACAATCTGATTCCTTTGATCACAGCATCCTTTGAACGTATTGTCCAAAACAATGAAGTCAAAGAGAGAGAGCATCCCTTCCCATTTGGCTTTTCTTTTTGTTTGTTTGTTGATATGATTTCTGGAATTAGAAAGAATTTAGGGGCAAACCATTAAAAAAAACCTCCCCCTTCCCCCAAAAAAGAAATATACACAGCTAATTGTGGTCCATAAAACTGAATTTCCCAAAATTCTGTTTAAACCATAAAGCATCATGCCCAACCTACACAAATTCATGAAGCAGCTTATCACAAGACAAACATAACCAGGACTTATTCTTAAGAATACAACCTGAATGTGATAATGAAATACCCAGAAGCTGAACTACTCTGGATGAATACTGTTCTGTTATGGTACAATAGCCAAATTAAAAAAAAAAAGTAGAAATGTAACCCTTGGTGAGAGGAATGTTTTAATGACTAGGGGCTCTTGTAAAGTTCTTGTTAAGGCCCTTTTTTCACTGAGGTCAGTTTTCCCCCTCAAAGTCTGGCCTAAATCATATCTCATTTTTATATGTTTGTTATTTTTGATCCACCCTAAAGTTGAGGTACAATGGCCACTTTACCCTTGCATTTAACACGCCTTACAAAAAAAAGGAGGGAGCAACTCTTAGAAGAACACAATTACAGACAGCAAAATTGTAACAACAGTTTTTACCTCTAAACGTGTATCTCTCTTAGCCTTTCTACATGATCATTTTTTTATACGTGGTGTCAGCATTCCAGAACAGGTGTAAAGTATGGGCATATTTGAGGGCATATTACTCATATATAGCTGTTTTTGACAGACCCTGGTTTGAAGTGAGACATAGCTAATTTAAGTGTCTCAGTCACTTGTGTTTGACATTCAGTGAAATCTTGCCTCTGTCACAGTACTTTAACGCCCTTCTCAGCATGTCTAGGACTGAAAACAATTCTCAGTTATTACATGCTGCACCAATGTTACTCATATAACATGGTAACACTCCCATAACATGATGGGTTGATTTAAGTATCACAACTTTCCCTGGATAGTCTCTTATCTATTCTTCTTCCCCATAATTAAGGGCTTCCTTGTCCATCTGAGTTTGCTAAAATGGATCATTAAGAATATCCAAATCATGAAAAATCTGTATTATTCAGATTCAGTAAATATCTCTCTCTCTCTCTCTCTCTCTCTCTCTCTCTCTCTCTCTCTCTCTCTCTCTCTCTCTCTGTGTGTGTGTGTGTGTGTGTGTGTGTGTGTGTGTGTGTGAAAGAGAGAGAGAGACTCTGCCTGTCTGCCAGTCTGGGTGACTATGTGTAAAGAAAAATCTGACAGCTAGACAGCTGCATGCAGAATTTTTATTCCATCTTTCCCACTTTTCACAATACAGTAATGCATCTCTCTATTGCTAAAGAAGCTGCAGAAATATCTCTGCAAATCCTTTTAAAGATTAAACAAAGCAGGAAAAATATCCCTCAGTCTCTCATGCATTTTTTAAAAGTACAATTGCCTGGTTCCTATATACATTTTTACTCCTGTTTTATTCAGGATAGGATGATATATAAGTATATTTTTTTCCTGGAAGTAGTGTTGATCCATACATCAGCACTCAGCCAATGATTTTTGGGCTAGCAAAATTAGCAAAGTCAATCTTGGTTGATATTTGGATAGGACACTCCCAAGAAATCAGATGAGAAGTTGAGAAAACATTACAGAAGAAAGCATGGTCTTCTGTACCTTGATTTTTGTATCAAGAAACTTGATTTTTGTACCAAGACATTACTGATATTGCTATGTGATCATCAAGATTCGAGTTCAGCTCTAGGCAGGGGGTCCCATATCTGGGATATGGCTTCCATACCTACAACACTCCAGATCAGGGCTCCCCAATCCCCAGCCCATGGGCCACTACTGGGCCTTAAGCCATTCAGAACTGGGCTGTGGAAATGGTGGGTGAGTGCGTGCATGCACATCCCTACTACTTGCATGAACAGTAGGCAAGTGTGCACACACTTCCATTTGCATGAGTGGCAGACGTGTGTGCTCAGTGCTTATGTAAATGGAGCTCTCTGTGTGTGCATTTGCCTACCACTCCATAAAGCCATCCCTTCTCCCTTCTTCCCCCCTCCCCCAAGCTGGAAAGGTTGGGGAAATCTGCTCCAGATGATAACTAGATGACAACAGCAAGTTAGCCTTTTCTGTGTCTCTTTATTCCCATCTTTTTAGAGTAGTTAAGTGGCCACTTCTGACTAATCTTAGCTGAAAACCTTGGGGACATGGGGGGCATGGACTTGGTTAGATGCAAGTCCAAAAGAAAGGAATATAACTGTTGACTAAAATAGGAAGAAAAAAAATCCTACAAAAATAGGAAATCGTTTCTGTATTCTTTGCCAACAAAAACCTGCCTGGTGGCATTCATGAAGTTGTCAGATTTCTTTGAGGCAAAATCCATATTCATTCCTAGCAAATTTGTACTGTAGTGTATGGCATAATGAAAGTGGGAGAATTCCTCTTCAAGGGATCAGGATAATACTTGATAAAAATTGAGGGCCCTCTCAGACTCGCAACTTCTGCTCAAAGAGTAGATGGCAATCATAGCTAGGAGAGCCTTTGCACAACTGCATTTTGTGTGCCAGTTGCACCCTTTCCTGGATCAGAGTCCCTGCACTCAGTCACTCAAGCCTTCTCACATCTGGACTATTGCAAAGTGCTCTACATGGGGTTACTCTTGAAGACCATTTGGAAGCTACAGCTGGCACAGAATGCCATGGGGTGGGCAGTTCTTAGGACCCCTAGAGCAGTCCATGTTACACCACTGCTTTGCAAGCTGCACTGGTTGCTGGTCTGCTTCCAGATGCAATTCAAGGTGTTGGCCATTACCTTTAAACCCTGCATGGCATGGGTCCAGTCTACCTGAGGAACATCTCAGCCAGATGGGACTGGCCTGCCTTACTCATGCTGGCAGAGGGGGCATATTGTGGATCCTGTCAGCCAAGAAATTTCAGCTGGCAGGCTTCAGAAGGAAAACCTTCTCTGCTGTGGTTCCTGCCTTCTGGAACATCTTATCCCCTGAGGTGAGATTTACTCCCACCCTCCTGACATTTTGAAAGAGCATTAAGACCTGGTTCTGCCAGATGGCTTGGGAACCCAATGGGTGGGTTTCATACTGGACATGGTTGACTAATTAAAATTCAAGGCCGCCTTCCCCCAATGTGTCTAGCTCCCTTCTTTGTCATCTTGTCTCAATGGTTTTATCTGTTAATGTTTTTATCCGTTTTGTTTTTATAATGAATGGTTTTGATGTTTTCAGTGTTTTTATGTAAGCCACCCAGAGCTGTTAGATACAAAATGGGAGGCAAATAAATTTTACAAATAAATAAAATACTACAGAGTAAGGAAAATTCTGAGAGGCTATCAATCCAGGTGATAAACAGAGAAAACTGAACTTTGTGAAAAATCCAATCCAATCAGTCAAACAGAAGAAGAACCCATCCCTTTTCAGATGGGTTTTTACAACAGGAGACAACAGTCTTCATTTTTCCAGGTGGAACAAAGACCCGGTTAGCAGAAGTCTATAATTTAGACAACAAACTAGTTGCAACATATATTATGGATTATTTTATGATTTGAAGTCCAGGCTGTGTTAATTTGTCTTCCTCTATCTACTTGGACCTTGGAGAATGTGAGATACATGCTTTTTCTTATCTTCTTTTCTTCTTCTTTTTTTCTCAGTTTCTGTCAGTCCTTCCAGGCAGCTCAGACTAGGAAATCAATGTCATGTAGGTCAGTTCTACTTCATTATAAATCTATAGTAACCATATCTTGAAAACTTAAATACACTTTCTCCTCTCCTTTTAACTTTATGAGAACTAGAGAGGGGCTTGTCTAAGATCTTTGCTCATTCCACATTCTTGCTCTGAATTCAAGTCTGTTTTATCTGACCATTACCTTATTGTCAGCATTTCCTTCTGTCTTCAAATTCCATTTGCCCTCTAGAGCAGCGGTTCTCAACCTGTGGGTCGTGACCCCATTTGGGATCGAATGACCATTTCACAGGGGTCGCCAAACAACGCAGTCTGCCATTTTTCCCCCTTTTCCTTAGCTGTGCTACTCCCTCTTAGAGTCTAATTAGAGTCTAATTCTATTGGCTTTCAAAAGTCAATAGGAATTGTCCAGGCTGTCTCTGCCCTGCTGAGCCCGCCAAAAGTCCCAGTCTCCAAACGATGCTGCAAGTTGTCTGCAGCGAAGGCGAGCTGTCTGGAAGTTTCCACCACTCCCTGCTGAGCAACTACCGGTACTAATGTAAGTAAAAGAGGGCCAGGGGTGGGAGGTGGGAGGCCGGCGAGCACAGGGAGGGTTGCTGGCATGCGTGGGGCCCGGCAGGTGCCTTACCTTCCTTGGGCTGGGCCAGCTGGTGGCCCAGCCGGTGGTCGCCCTGCGCCGTCGCTCCCCCTTGCCAGCTACGCCTCGGCCAGCACAGGGGGCGGCACCACGCATGCGCGGCGCTCCCAGGCAGGGAAAGTCCTTGACTTACAACTGGTTGGGGTCCTCAACTTACGACCGGTTGGGAAGTCCTCAACTTACGACCGGTTGGGTAGTCCTCGACTTACGACCGGTTGGGGGTCGTGGCATTAAAAAGGTTGAGAACCACTGCTCTAGAGTCTCTGATCCTACAACATGTGATAAAGATTTACAATTCTTATGATTCAGTGTGGACATTCATGGGAAAGGATGCAGCCTTTAACATATATCTCTTCTAACCTGGTCATGCTATGGGAAAAAAAGAATGGAGAATTTATTTATTTTCTTGTAAATCACTTTATCTGGTGTAGAGTAGTGGTGGCAACATACCTTATGAGCTGTGGGGAAGTTGTGGGGAAGATACAGCAGGGTCATGTAAGCTTTAGAGACTTCCTATGGAAAGCAGTGGGACCCAAGCCACCATATATAGTACCTGTGTATGTATCTGATTATGTGTGAACATTTTATGATTCAAATTGAATATCATAATTTCTTCTGAAATAATTAACAATTGTTTACCAATTCAAAAGAGATAAAAATATGCAGTTAATGGAATATTTCCTGGCTCATTTGTCAACTCATGATCCAAGACAAATCCTTAGATGAAAAATCTCAATTGTGCTTTATGCTGAATTATATCGTACTAAACTAAGGTTTGAGGATGTGCTACATCTGCTGGTTTCAATAACTGTAAAATTATGGTAGTTAGGACACATAACATTCACTTTGAATTTGTGCAGCTAATTTTAGGATAGAGCTATGTTTTAGGTTACCATTAGAAAAGGAGAAAGCTTCATATTGTATATATTGCCATTTTGATTAGCAATTTTAATCAAGGTAATATTATTCTGTTGATAGACTAGAATAGAACTGGAAGGGACCTTGGAGGTCTTCTAGTCCAGCCCCCCATTCAAAGTTATTTAAATGGTTCTGGTTCACACATATTCTGATTACCAAGATACTGTTTATTTCATCTATTTTAAATACAAAATGTGTATTTACCAAATCATCATTTATTATAATTTTCCATGCCTAAGGTAAAACTCTAATTTAATCCACATTCAAATACATTTTGTATATTCTTGATTAGCATCATCTGTTATTTGTATGTTAATACTTCCATATTAAACTTTCATAAAAATACTTCAATAAAAGCAGGTAATTCAAGTAGGATTTACATTAGGTTTTAAGAAAAAAATGAGTATTAAAAATAATAATAAAATGACTATGTCAGACCTCCCAGGGCCTCCCTTAACCCCTGAGTGACCCAAGCTCCACTTAATGACCCATGTGGTTGCTTAGCAACTTCACCAGGGAGAGCAGGGATTTTGTTCATTGAGTAAGATGATTATGTGGGTGCCTCACTTAATGATCATTATGACTTACAATCATAATGGGCAAGCTCGTAAGTCAAAGACTTCTTGTATTGGATTTACAAATGGAATTGGATGAAGATTTAAAAAATTAAAAAGATATACAAATAATAAATCAAATAGCCATGTTGATTATTTTCCTATTTTGGAATATAAGGGATCTATATTGAAGTAACGATACTGGAATTAAATACGGTCTTTAATAATGATGACAAGAAACCAGAGAAAGTGCATGTTAGAACTTTATTCATGGGCTTAAAGATCACTGGAAGAAAAAAAATATTATTTTTTTGATTATAGTATGACTATGATTATGGTTAATATAATGGATTGCTATCTCTGATGATGTCTATTGTTTTTTTTACTGGAATTGGATAAAGATAGCTATTGTTCATAAAGTTTAATTGTGTGTAATTGATTGATTTAATATTTATGTTGTTATTTTGGATATATAAATAATAGGTTATTATGTCTGGTGATATTTAATGTCTTTTTGATTGAGACTGGATAATAGTTTGTAATATTTAATACTTTAAAAATTGGGATTTGACTGTGGTTATTTGAAGAGATGAATCAGGGGGAATTTGTTTAAATGAAAATGGAGCAATAAATATTTAAGTTATTTCTGACAGTCTTTACTACACCTATATTGATTAATAAGGAGAGTTGATGATGTAGAGATGGGCTTATATTTTAAGAAACAGTGATAAGTTTTTAATGTTAACAATACTTGGAACAAAGTGGGCAGTTTCTTCTTCCTCCATTTCTCCTTCCTCTTTTCTAGTTTTTTTTGGGGGGGGGGGAAGGTTAGCCTTGGCTTGGCTTTTGTATTAGGTTGGTGTATTAGATTTACTTGCTTAATATAATCCTCAGTAAAAGTACTGAAAAAAAATCTCATAACTGTAAATAAGAAATCCATAGTACCTCTAAGATAGTGATTTCTGAAATCCAAATTACCCTTGGTTTTCTCATATCAGAGATAGCTGTGCTGTCCAAATCTCATGTCTTTCTAATTCCAAAAGCTTTCTATTTCTCACACCACTCTTTCCTCCAAACCAAACAGCAAGCTGCAAAATACAATTTCAAATAAAGTAAACAACTCTTCTATTTCCTTCTTGTTTTATAACGCCTTATATGTAATCTGTGATTCTTCCTTTCTTTTACACAGACTACCACTATTTATACTGCCACTATTTAAATGGTACATCAGTTGTCAAATCAGGTATCGTTTAACACAAAATTATCATTCCGGGCAAGACATTCATTTTTATCACAGAAATTCTCCCCAGCAATGACTGTTGTATTTTCTCCCATCTAATATGCCTTTTTAATTTTATTTCATGATCAAACATAGTTATTTTGAAGTAACATACAATTCATTTTTGTGGTAGTAATATCCAGATATTTTACTTTCTTCTCAAAACACATTCTATTCATCAGTTCTGTTTAACCCTCTATTTTCACATTTTTGTTAACATTTTTATCTTCTGTTTATAGATCTTAAGACCTGCTAATGTACCAAATTCTTTTAGCTAATAGTTTTCCTATTAATGTTTCAATTCCATTTAAAGGACCTTAAAACCCAAATCATCTGCAAACGCTTAACTAATACAGTTTTTTTACTCTTAAAATTCCCACAATCTACAAATCTTTTCTTATGTTTCTATTCAGTATTTCAAGAGTAAAATAAATAAGAGCATAGACTGTGGGCATCCCTGTTTTGTTGCTTTTTCTATCTCAGAATGCTTTGTTAGATCTCCATCAACAATTATTTGTGCTTTCTGTGAAATAAAAAAATTCTGATCGGTCCCACCCACGATTCCTATTTCTATGGCAATGCAGCTAAGGGATCGCTTACTATATGTTAATTTAATCACAATTAAAATTAGTAATCAACATCATATCCACCGGCTACAAAAATGTTCTGATACATTCATGCACAACATTGCGTACTAATGTGGTAAATGTAGTGACTCCTTGTGCAAGTTAGAAAAAGAGATATCTTTTGAATAGGATGGTGCAATCATGAGAATATTATCTGCAAATTCTAAGCTTCTCTGAATGAATGGTCCTGTAAGCCCCCCAGCCCTGAAATTGCTACTGCCATTGACAGCTATCTCTTCCCTTTTTTTAGTTCTGCAATCTCACATGATATAGGAATTATGTCAAATACTACAATATTAACAGAAGGGGTAAATGAATGGAAGGGAAAATAATCACTGCTTTTTCTTTCAGAAGAAAATACGGTAAGAATTGGTAAGACCCACAAAATCAGTCCTGTATTCATGATTAATATAGATTTACTATTCCTAGATTTCCCATACATACAAAACACATACCATAAAGAAGTAGATTCCACTAACACTGAACTTTCCTAGATAATGTTCATGAAATCTGTAGTTCAACAAAAATACCGAAAACTATGCATTTTCAACACATCGAGCTATCCTTTAGCTATTTCTGTAAGAGTGACAAATGCAATCACTTCCAGATAGTGATCAATCGTACTTCCCAACAACTGAAGTCAGTGGTCAACAGAGAGGAATTTGGGAATTGTAGTTCAGGAAAATTGGGATAGGATATTGGGATATAGATTCTTTAACCTCTTAATTTGCCAGTACGTCACATTGTTAGATATCAGTCTCAGATAACTAAACATGGAATATTTTATAAAGAAAGAATGAGATATGATGTTCCAGATTCAATTTTTTTCTCACTCAAGAACATTCCCTATTCTGTTCCAAATTTGTCATATGGGGATGATGACATTGGTCTAGATTTCAGAGACATTGAAAGTATTCTTGTTTATTAACAATCATAGCCTATCAAATAGAATATTGTAGAGAAGACCAGATAGCTGCCACTCATAAATATTAACAACTATTTTCCTCAAATGTTCATATTTGTAAAAAAAGTAGTCTTTCTAAAGAACAGCACAATAAGATTTGATCAAGTAAAATCAACTGTTAACATGAATCAGTTGTAATGCATATGTATTTCTTAACAAATTTCAAGAATAGTACTACCAGCTGTACTTTTCAAAAATGCAATTGATCCTTTAGAAATTTTCAAAAATGAGGCTACAGTATTAAAAAGAATGAAAAGAAGGCCTCCAATATTTCCACTGTGAAAGATAAGATGAAAATTTCCAAAGCTCTGATTAGAATAGTTTTTTAGTTCTCAGATACTGTCAGATGTGCCTCTTGTATTTTGTTCGCCATTCTGAATGAAGTTGCTACAGTTCAGAAAAGTTTATTTTGAAATTTTTACAGTTAAATGCTTGGTTATATTTTTAAAAAGACAGTAATACAATTAGAATCAACTATCCTAGTGGTAACATATGTAGAACTGTAAAGGGGTGACATCCCCCAGATCACCTTTTTTTTAAATCTAAAATAAAGGCACTAAATCTTTAGAAAGACATTTTAGAAGGAACAGATCGAAGAGTTTTGCAAATAGAAATGTCTATCTTTGTAGGCACACACACCCGTCTCCCCATCCTCCATCTCAGGTTATGGAATACTAAAGAATTAAGTCAGACTTCCGGTGGCTCCGCCGGCGCCGCCAGGGTCTCCTCTGTGAGACTCCGTTCTCTGGGTTTGTAAAGCCGCAAAAAACAGCGCACACCAGCTGTTTTTCGCAGTGAAAAACCCCCTCTCCGGGCAAAGGAGAGGTGTAGAGCATCGGGAGCAAGGTTGAGCCCCTCTTAAATCCCTGGGAAAGAAGTTTTCAGGGATCAAGAGTGAGCTCCCTAAAGCTCCGAAGGACGCTCCTGCCCAGAGACGCTTCTGTCATCAGACAGAGAAAGACGCCGCGACCACTTCTGCTTTTTTAAAATACAACACAGGAGAGATTGTAAGCAGACTGAGTGAATACAGGAGTTCTTAATGGATTGCAAGTATTTTTATTGTTTTTTTGGCTATATATTTCTAACGTCTACAATCAACATAAGGCTTTCAAAATGGCGTATAGCTTTCACTGCTTTCATTGTTAGGGAAAGTGCTGGAAAGTGAAAGTGAATTCTTTACTTTTTTCTCTCTTCCTGCTCTCGTAAGCGAAGTCAGAGAGACGGCTGTGATTGTCTTAAATTTAAAATGGAGTGGAATTTACAGTTAAATGCTGAACCTATTCTGGACTGTATTGAGAAATTTCATGAAGAAAGGTTTGAAATAGTGAAGAGTTTTACGCAAGAGTTTAAAGCAATATTGAAAGAAACCTTTACAGAAATATTAACTAAATTTCTCTTTCCAAATGAAATTGACTTACAACCGACTGCTGAACAATTTATAATACAATCTAAACAAGAAGAAGAGCAAGAACAATTAACTAGAATCTTTCTCCCAAATGAAACTGATTTACAACTGACTGCTGAGCATTTTATAATACAATATAAACTAGAAGAACAACAGGAAAAAGAAGAAGATAGTTCTGAGAATAAAGACTATAAAGGGAAATGGATCCTGCTTGATGAACAGTTTATTTATGGAGAGGAAGAGGATTTGTTTCAAGAAAGGAAAGGACGGCTATTTTTTTTTTTAGTTAAGCAGCAAGAAGAGGATGTAATTGAGAAAAAAGAGACATTGATTCAGTTTAAGAAGCAACTTATTTATGGGACTGAAGAAATAAAGAAGAGAGACTTATTATTTGGATGGGAGGCCTCGTTATGGAGGTTTACTTGGTTAAAAAAAACCCTAGAATTCGTTTGAAGAAATGAAATTTAAAATTGTATGTAAGGAATTATGGGTAATCTAAAATTATGGACTGAATTAAGGACTAAGATTATGAGTAAGATGTAAGAGAAGATGATTAATGGTTGATATAATTAAATTGATGAAGAATGTATTTGTTTTGATGATCTAGGTTTGACATTAGATTGATTTATTGATGAGATAGATAAGCATTAACTGATTGGTTAAAGTTGAAGGAATGTAAGTTAGAAATGGAATAAATAGACTGTATTTGTTATGGAGGTTTATTTGACAGATGAGAGAGCCCAGAAGTCGATTGATAATAATTTATAATTAAATGAAAGGAATTAAGGCCAATCTAAGACTATGGGTTGAATCAAAGATCAATTTTATAAGTAAGTCGTAAGAGAGGATGTTTAAATGAAGATATATTAAGATATATTAAGATATATTAAATTGATTAAGAACATATTTTTTTTGAATTGAGGGATTTATTGTTATTGATATTATTTGTTTATTTTTTTTAAAAAAAAAGAATGGTATATATTAAACTTGATGGTTTGGGTGATTTTATATAACCTCTCAATGGATTGAAGTGATTTAAGATTTGACTTAGATTGATGGTTTAGATGTAAATGATAATTATTATTCTCAACAAGATGAGTTGTTTGTTTTGTTTAATGGATTGAATTGATTTAGAGAGTGTATATAGTATATAGTTTAAAATTCTTGTTAGGATTATATAATAATTTTGTTTGATGTAGTGGGGTTTTCTTTTGTTGTACCCTGTACTCACTCTGGGAAGTCGGGGGGGGAGGGTTAGGGAGGGTTTATAATTTTATATATGATGTTTTCTCAACTGTAATTGGGGTTGGTGGAAGAATATATGTAATTACTGTTATTAAGGGGTTGCTCGGGTGGCCTCTGGGCACCACATCTGATGGAAAAGAGGAAGGAGGAGTGAAGGCTGATGTAAGTGGAAGTTGATAAGAAGGGGGAAGAGTAGGATGGAGATAGAGAAGGATGAAGAAAGAAGAGAAGGAGGGAGGAAGGTAGGTAGTTAGTTGGTAAGTGAGGGGGGAAGGATAGGGTTGGGGGATGTGGTGGTGGGGGTGCCGAGCAGTGATGTTAATTGTTTGGGATGATTATTTTCAGTTGAGTTATTAGTAAATGTATTAGTAAATGTATTTATGTTTTGTTTATGGATGATTGTTTATTTTAATACTATGATTTGATCTGACTAATTTTTTTTCTTCTGTAAAATTTTAAAAAAACCAATAAAAATATTTTTTAAAAAAAAGAATTAAGTCAGAAATCTGCAAGCTAAGCAGCATCTTTGCTGTCAAGATGATCTCCAGGATTAAGAGTCATAGAGGATTTATAGCTATCACTATTAAAACGAGGAGCAGTCAAAATTAAATGATGGTTGATTAGGGAAGAGATAAATTGCCTTATTCATGTAGGAGTAAAGTTGAATCTTTCTCAGAGCTTTATCCATAGTAATAGGTGGTTCTTCCATCTGCTCTGCCACTATCAGCCTTACCAAGTAAACCAGACAAGAAATATGACCAGATGATCTATTTCTACTTTATTGTAAGTCTACATCAAAGAATCTTGCATATCTGAAAAAAAAAAAGAATTGTCCCGGTCTCCTTTATGCCCCAAGAAGTTAGGGAGGGTCTCCTCTGAGCTTCTTGTTCCTCCCGTTATCCAGTTTTGGACTATGATGTCTCTTAACTAACCATTCCCTAGGCAGTGTTTATGGGCCCAATCACTCAACATCATTCCCTCATACCATTACAGCCTTTCATTGAACCTAAATCCATAGGAAAAATACATTAATTCTTCTCTAGTTTCAATATTGTCACAAAGATTTGTGGTAAAAATATCACAGGGTGATTATTTATTAGATTTTTACCTCTTTTTCGTCCAAGAGCTGAAGAAAGGGATCCATCTTCTTTTTATTTCCATAAAAAAAAGTTGGCCTGAGATTTTGGACTTGGCAGTGTCTGGCCCAAGATCACACAGTGAGTTTCTATGGATGAAGGAAGACTCAAAATTGGTTTTTCCTAGTTCTAGTCCAATGTATAATTGATATACATTATCAATAAGAAGAAACTTCGGGGAGGGGATACCTTTCCCATATCTAATATACTGACTTATTTGTGAATATGAATCAAATCCTATTTTCATGACCTATTGATTTCAAATATTTTCAAAATTGTTTAGCTGATTAATTTGAATTCATTTCAGTTCATGCATAAAAGAAGATGCATATTATGAAGATTTGTAACTATTTCTTTCCCAATTGCCAGAGAAATGGCATAACATGTCAGGTACTTTCCTTTCTGACACATGTATACAGAGATTTAAACCTACCTCACATGTTCAGTAACAAAACCTTTTTCTCCTAAACTGGATCCTAGCTTGTATATTGATTTCTTATTCTAGCTTTTAAAAGCAAAGCTGTTCTGTTGAAAATTTGTATTGGTTAGAGCCATTACATACCATTGTGATCTCTGCATTATTAATAAGCCAGTTCAATTCATCTTAGGACAGATTGCAAATACAGATGTTGTTCTCACTGCAGAGGTGCACGGCAGTCACTTTGCATGCATGTAAAAAGGCTTTCTGCATTTGTATTCAAAGGCAAACAAGACCTTTAAAATCTTGTCTGTGGGCAAGATCGATTTATATTCCCAGGGAAGAGAACTGGGAGCATAAATCCCATAACTGAGATCCTTCAAGAAAACTGATTGTGGCATTAAGGAGGAAGTGGGAGGGTAAAAAGTCATCCATTAAAAGGTGGAAGAGCTAATATCTGCTTTCCTAATCCAGAGGGACGGTGACTTTTCCATCATATATCCAATGGAGACCTATGCCCCAATGGATTATTCAAAGTAGATTACAAGTAGTCCTCAATTTATGACCACAATTAGGACTAGAATTTCTATTGCTAAGCAAAGCAGTTGTTAAACAAGTCATGCCCCAATTTTATGACCTTTTTTCCCCACAGTTGTTAAGCAAATCATTGCAGTAGTTAAGCAAAACTGGCTTCCCTCTGCTGGGAAGTTTGCAAATGGTGATCACATGACTCCTGAACATGGCAACTGTTGTAAATTACATGCCAGTTACCAAATGCCCAAATTCTGATAATGTGACTGTAGGGATGTGGTGATGGTTGTAAGTATGACACCCAGTTGTAAGTCATATGTTTCAGTCCTGTTGTAACTTCAAATGGTTGCTAAACAAATGGTTGTAAGTCAAAATCTGCACTTGGTTTTGTCCAATAAGAGGAACTTATTGTATTTGCAATATTCTAGACTCACAGGATCTAAGCCAAGTTTTAGGTTTCTTCTTGTTGATTCCAGGGCAGGAGAAGGAGCAAAGCAGTAAGAAGGAAAAGGGATTATATCTGCTTGCAAAAAGTTACCCATATGATTTAATAAATATAGTATACTTCCACTTTACCTCCTTTGATGGCTAATTAGTGCTGATGCCAGGACACTTTTGTAGTTAAGATAAGAATGTGAAAGTTCAGCTTTCTTAAAAATTCAGCATAGTCAAGGATTCATTTGTCACTGACAAGCCATTATCTCATATTCTCATTCCACAACAAAGCTAATAACCCTGTCTCATTCAGTATGATAGCTGTAAGAGCCACACACAATTCTTCTGAAGTGCATTGAAATAAAACAAAACAAAACTCAGAGCTACAAATCTGATGTACTTATGTGAAATAATTTCTTCTCTGCAGGGGTGTCTTCCCATTTCTCTCAAACACTCATTGAAGCAATTGCACCAGTCATCTTTATTTTCTAAAAATAGTTATAAAAATGTCCTGGAGCTTTCTTTTCAGGGTCTTTGTTAATTTAAAAGCTATCTTTTTATCCAAAAAGGTTTCTTTATCTACAGACATATTCAAAATAAAACCCCCCTAAAAGAATAAAGGTAAGTCTACACTAAAACTCTTCTAGCTCTCAGTTACAAGCCAAGCACTCATTTTCAGCAGTTGTATAATCCAGGAACAGTTTTTACTACATAATCTGTTTCCTGTATTACAGAATTGAAGGTAAAATGATATTACACTAAGAATGTAGACCAGGGGTCTTCAAATTTGGCCCTTTTGTTACTTATGGACTTCAACTCCCAGAATTCCTCAGCCAGCATGCCTGGCTGAGGAATTCTGGGGAAGTCCACAAGTCATAAAAGGGCCAAGTTTGAAGACCC
This sequence comes from Bothrops alternatus, assembly GCA_034064705.1. Lineage (NCBI taxonomy): Eukaryota > Metazoa > Chordata > Lepidosauria > Squamata > Viperidae > Bothrops > Bothrops alternatus. The sequence goes on along the minus strand of JARGCV010000001.1, from coordinate 6,382,538 downwards.
CTGATTTAGATGATAATGTGAATTGTTTTGCAGTTTTCAAACTGTGGTGAGTCAGCCCTCTGTATCTGGGTTTTAGGCTGTTCCTTCTGCCACCTTAAATAGAGGAATCTATTTAATACTTCTACATTACACGACAGCTACCACTGAGGAAACACTTTTCTTCTCTCTTCCTTGTCTTCTAAGTCCTTCAAGCACTTTTACACATTATTTTTGTTGGGAGATTCTATAATGCAGGCATTAGTTTCCTGAACCTAAAATCCTTTCCACCATTACATCCAGTAGAAGTAGTAATGGTTAGTAGAGGGTTGGTATACTTTTACCTGTTTTCTACTGGTTAGATATTCCAGAACTTTTATCAGTTCCTGCTTCTCTTCTTCCTTCCTTTTTTTGCTTTCCTATCTCTCTCCCTCTGGCGAATGAGTTCTGTAATCTAAAGTCTTTCTTAAATAAATAAACAAATAAAAATCAGAGATCCATGTTCCCATCCTCAACCCTGTATATGTGTACTATCCAAATGTGTTTGAATGTGTGGGTTATGGCTAAGAGTGAAATTCTGCCAAGATCACTTCTAGCCTATTAATTCCAGGATCTGCAAAGCTACTCTTGGGAATTTAAGGATTTTCCCCAACAATATGTGATGTGATACAAGGAGTTGTAATATGAGGTTGGAGAAAAGCAGAAGGACTTTCCATTTGTTGACTTTTGCTACAACAAAATTTCCCTTCCATACAAGCTAAAATGTTTGTGTTTTTTTCCAACCCTTGACCAGCCGGAAGGCTGACATACTTCATTTTTTTTCTTTCATAGTTCATCCCATCTCTGGCCTCCATGATGAAGAACCATACCTCATTAACTGCAGTGGTGTTTATACAATGGTAGTAAACTGTGAATACCCCTCATGCACACTTTTTTCTGAATGTCAAAACATACATTTTCAATAAATAAGCAGCTATCCAGAACAGCTGGAAGATGACTTTTCTAAAACATGTCCTGTCACCAGCTGTTCCTACTCTTTAACTGCTTTCTCATTAATTAAGTATACATTTCATTTGGGTAAAGAAAGCAAAATATGTTCAGCAGCAGTATTCTGGTTTGCCAAGGGAGACACACTGTACCAATTACTTTCTTATAATATTCTTTTAAAGAGGCCAACAACAGATTCAGCTCAAATATTACTTGGGATATAAGGGACACCAAGGCATTTTACTTTTTAAAGAAATTGTTCAATCATACATTTTGATTTCTGTTACATCAGACTATAGCCAGGTCTTTATAGCATCCAAAGCATGCTGGGCCTTCTGTGCTAACACTGGTATGTTACACTAATGTGTTTCTAATATTACATTACATTACTCAAGTAAAGAAAGCAGATGTAGGAAAGTCAGGAGGGATTTGTGCTATTTTGGAACTCATAAACCTTTATATTTATAGTTTTTAATTTGTAAGTCTGCATGCATATACATCAATATCTGAAAAAAAAACCCAATACAACCAATGTGTTTCTTAAAGGAGCAGCAAAAAAAAAACTTTTCGGATAATTGCAATTCATGTGGTTTGTTGCTTCTTTAGCTGGTCACCATCTCCAATTGGTCACTGTCAACTTGTACAAGAGGTAGATTTTTTTTTCAGTAAGTCACTATGTGGTTGATTGGCTTTAGCTTGAACTCAGGCACTTGTTCTTGTTAGCCAGGAAACAATGCCTGAGATAGAATATCCTCCTCTCCAAAAATAAGAATACCATCTGCAGAAAATAATTGACTTTAGGACAAGCTTTTAGTTTAGGAAATGAGAAGTTAACATTGACTTCCAATATCCAATGCATGCACCTCTTTTCAGATTAGCTCCATTACAGAACTTATCTTTTACTGAAAGCATGTCTCAGGAAAAAAAATGGCAACTTGGTAATGTAGACTTCAGTTCAATTCCCAGAATTTTCAACAGTGGCCATGCTGGCTAAAGAATAAAGAGGCATTGATTCTTCTGTTTTGCATAGTTTTGAATAGCGTCAGTGAGATTCACCTATCCTCAATCTGAATATCAGTAAATAAATCAGATATATTGTATATAGTGTTTAGGGTGCTGGCCTAGAAACGAGGAGACCAAGTTCTAACCCTGCTTTAAGCATGAAAGCCAGTTGGGTGACTTTTGGTCTGTCACTCTGTCACAGCCCAACCTACCTCACAGGGTTGTTGTTGTGGGGGGGAAAGAGGAGGAGAAAGGTATTAGGCATGTTTGCTGTCTTGAGTTACCTGTGATGTAATAAAGGCAGTATAAAACCTAATAAAAAAATAATGTATCAAAATTGTACAGTATTCTAATTTTAGCTCACCTCTGCACCTCTAAAATGTATGACCATTTCTAGAATTTGAACACATTTTAAAATTTCCTCCTTTTTAAAGTGCAATTAAATTTATCCAAGCCTATGTAGTATTGAATTCCCTTGATGAAAAAAATAAAACAACTTTCTGCCAGATGTTTCAGTGTATTTCACAGGTAAAAATTATACAGTCATCATATAATTTATTAGACATAACCCACACGGTTAAGGCTGTAAAAGAAATTATGATGGACCCATTAGAATAAGGGTATCCCTACAAAGAAAAGTGACAATACATCAATATGTGACATCCATCCATCATCGACTTAACATTTTGTACAAAGTATTTTATACTGCAATGAGAGATGTCACCAAAAACGTAAGGGAACTTGCATGGCAAATAATGTTTTATGCATAATTTTGTTTAAGGAAGATGTATATGACATCAAACTGCATATAATAATTGCATTTTAAAAGGATGTATGTTAGATAAACGTGCGTACAACAACAAATATGGATTTGTTTAAAAGGTTGATGGATAGGCTAACATATCACCACCTTCAATCCTAGCATGCTTAGCTCCTGTTGAATCTTTTATGTTCTACCATTTTTCACATCTTTTTTCACATCCTTCCTTCTCGTAAATACAATAAAAAATAGAAAGAGTGTTGAAGGGGGAAAATGTTGTAAATAATGCAGTGCCCTCAGAATTTCAGAGCTTTTCATATTTGTCAAATTCCAGTTCTAAATGTAGAACCTGTTGGCAGCATTACATACTATGACTTGTTGGGGAACTAGTGTCATGGATAGGCATGTCAAGTGCACTCATGATTTTTTTGATGGAAAGAAAGTGCAGACAACTAACCCACTTAAGCTATAAAGGATATCATCATTGTGATGACAGGGCATGCAAATCATTTTGACCTTCTTACAAACCAAGGCAGTGGTACATAACAGACAAGACACAGATTTATCAACTTTGAAGAGAATCAGGACTGTTTCCAAGTCAGTGTTCTTCTCATGCAGTCTACATGATCAAAAGTCATATAATCTGAAGCAGGGGTCTTCAAACTTGGCCCTTTTATGACTTGTGGACTTCAACTCCCAGAATTCCTCAGCCATCATGCCTGGCTAAGGAATTCTGGAAGTTAAAGTCCACAAGTCATAAAGGGCCAAGTTTGAAGACCCCTGATCTGAAGCATCTATTTCTGGTTATAAATTGAGAAACTAAGGCTTACATGCTCCCTCCATTTATTTTAAGCCCCTATATATCACTGAACCCACTGGAGTTCTGTGTAGGCTCAAAGAACTCAATAAAGAAAACCTAAATCATATTATCTGCCTACCTTGTCTTCTATCTATCTATCTATCTACCTATCTATCTATCATTTACTCATCCATCCATTTAATGGGGAAAGAGTTCATTTTTACAAAACTGAATATAGACAAATTATATTATTAATTACTATCTATAAGCAATAGTCAATGGTTTGTAAAGCAGCCATGATAAATAAAAACACAAGCTTAAGCAAGGTGTGTTTAGAAATAACCAAAGTGTGATTTCCAATGGGAGTAACTTCCAGATAAGCATAACTGCTGAGGTGAAGCAACAAACTGTTTCTGAATTAACATCAATCTGTGCCTCATAGATGGAGATAAATCATTTGAAGCATGTTGAACCCCTGAAACATGTGATATAAGTAATAGACTGTTCACTTTCTCAAAAACAAATTCATAATCCCAATAAAATAATTTACCTTGAAGAAATGCACGTGGCACAACGCAGGAAACAAACATATTCTGTATATAAAGATACCGATTTTATGTACTTTATAAGATTGAAAAAAGCTACCACTGGATTACTTGCTTTTGACCTTCTCTGAGAAGTTATTATATGTGAGCACTGTCTATTATTTGCCCATTCTTATGTACCCGTATTCGTTCTGTTTGTAACTTCAGATACGCATATTCTCTGAAAGTCCTAAATTGCTTATAGGAAGAAACATATCAGATATTCAGAATAAATTTCTCCTGACTGTATATCTTTTAGACTTTTAAACTCTCATTTATATTCTTGTCATCTTAATTTCTCCTAGGAAAAGGATCGTTCTGAGATGGTACTAAAATCATCTTTAATTTTATGTGATATTTAAGAGGTTCTCTTCTGCTGTTCATTTTTTTCAATTCCAAAGATTCTTGAAATTCCTTTATTCTACTTTTTCTGACAGATTATATTTAAAGATCACTGTTTCAAGTTCCACTAATTAGTAACTATATGTACTGCACATTTAATTTAAATATTACTGTTAGGGTATATTATTGTTGTTTTAATATATACTATAAGACATATCATCTTTTTAAATATTTATTATTATTATTGTTGTTGTTAGTATTATCATGGCCGCTCACTCCTAAAGACTCTGGGTAGCTTACAACAAAAGAATAGAAAATGTAAAGAGTTAAAAAATATGACCATAACAAATCAACAGTCCAGATTAAAAAGCAATTTATATCTCTTTAAAAAACGTCATGGGCTTCTCAAATACAAATGTCAGGCTTGCAAACACTGCCAGAACCTAAGGTCTTCTGAATGCCAGGAGAATGAGTACCAATCTGTATCTATGGGGGGGGATGCTGTTTCAGAGGGCAAGGGCAGTGATAGAGAGGGCATACTTCCATATAACTTTCTGTATTGGAGAGTGCTTGTGCTCTCTGAGCTTGATTGTTTACTTGGAGACATTTCATTACCTGACTAGATAACATCATCAGTGCTAGAAAGTGTGGGGTTTGCTTCCTGTTTATATCCAGTATTACGATCTGCCAGTATTTCCAAGGATAAATCCACACTTGTGCTGGCATGGCAATCTACTGTAGATAGCAAGCCCCACCCTCTCTAGCACTGATAATATTACCCAGTTGAATAATAAAATGTCTCCAAGCAAACAACCAAGTACCAAGGACTCCACAGTTCAAATCTGAGCTACATATGCTCTCTTCTGTTGGAATGTTCTATATATTTTGATTATTCCAAGTGGCCCTAAGTTTTCCTTAAACTTCATTTTTTTAAAATCTATATTAGGTATCTGATTCTTCTAGCTTAGGTCCATACCTCATTAACAGAGCACCTGACTACCAGATTGCAGAACACAGGCTACCTTGTCAAAAGGATAGTTAGTAGCAACTGATGTGACAGACAGAGTTTTGGAGAGCTAATTAGAGTCAAGCATAATTAATACTGGTTTAAGCTGCTAAGCATTCTGATTTAGATATCTGTTAGTTTACTATGTTATTTAAATACTGTCCATTAAAATATATCTAAGCCTATGTTTTAAATTAAGCCCTCCCAAACTGCAATACATGTCTTATTTTCCTTCATAAGATTTGCATTCAGTCATTATGTATTAAATCCATTGGCTTTCCCATTGTCAGCTCCTGAGTCTACTTTAATGAGCTCCTTTGTCTAGACAGTTAAGTAAACAAAATCTACCACATGCTTATTAGCCCATTTGTAGCTAAACTGGATAACTACATTTGACTGATAATTGGCCTCAGTTAAAGAGGAATACTGTGCACTAATTACCTGTTTTAAATTACTAGTGCAGGTGCTTAGATGGTTTCTATTCCATAACTTCATTCAAAGGCTATACACCAGTCTTTAAAAAGTATTTTAAACTTTTGATGGGTTGACTTTCACTGGTCTTTTATTTACATTTAGAAAACAACTGTATTTTAAAAAGTTCCCATTATTATGGAGCTTTAGAGTATATATAATCTCATCTGCACACAAAAACATATAGTAAAATGCAATTTTCCTTTGTCAAGTGGAAAGCACACATTTATTTCATCTTTACAATAAGTACTGGAAACAAATACGATGCATCTTTATTTCATCTAGAACATTATCAGGGAACCCTGATGTATAAATTCTGGTATATTTTTCAAGACAAAAATGCTAATAATTATGGTTGACTAAAGTATACCAAGAAGAAGGTGGAAAAGAAGAAAAAAAGAGAATCCAGCTTGAATTTAATCCATTATTGTATCTGTATTCCCCACTTGGTAAACATTAAGGGAACACAGATAAGTGATTTAAAATAAACAAGCCAAAGACCGGGAATTTAGTTGAAGTAGAAATATTTCTGGATTTGAATCATAAATACGGTAAGATGCGAAGTAGTGTAAGTAGCTTTCAACAGAGCAAAAGAGTTCTGTCACAAGACACTTTTTTTTCTTTTCCATCTTTGGATTTTAAAAAAATAAATAATGATTTGTTTAAAAAATAAAGACATATACATATATATATATATATATATTTTTCTGGAAAATGTACAAGAGAGATATGAAATAGTAAACGAAAAAAGAAAAAGAAAGAAAGAAAGGCAAGGGTTAAATGCCGGTACTATTTCCTATATGTCTACAAACTATTCTATCTTTAACTATTCTATCTTCTGCCACATACTTCCCTTCAACCGGTGAGAGTGCACAGGGTCGGCCTCCTCCGGGTCCCGTCAGCGAAACAATGTCGTCTGGCGGGCCCTAGGGGGAGGGCTTTCTCTGTTGTGGCACCCGCCCTCTGGAACCAACTGCCTCCTGAAGTCCGCGTTTCTCCCACTCTCCCGGCCTTCCGAAAGAATCTAAAAACCTATCTTTGCCGGCAGGCCTGGGGATGATTGTCGATTGTTGTGTGACTGATGAATATGTGTGGGGTTTTATTTTTAAATATTTTTTGCTTGGACTTAGATTGTAATTATTGTTTTATATATATGTTGTAAGCCGCTCCGAGTCTTCAGAGAGGAGCAGCATATAAGTCCAAACAAAATAAATAAATAAATAAAAACTGTGCCTGCTTCTATCACTACTTTGTACATTGTTTACTTAACGTTTTTTACTCCTCTCTTCCTGATGGCCTCATCAGCTCCATCTTTCTTGGTCTTTTCCTTCCTCTCAACCAGTTCAATTTTCTTTAATTATTAATTCATTCTTGATCTTACTTTTTCTTGTCCTAACATTTATGATTGTTAAATAGCTAATTCCCATTGCATTCAGTTTAATATTGTATTTTTCTCAACACATCCAGCTCTCACTTTCATATTGTAAAGTGGACAGCAACATACAGAAACACGGAATGCATGGCCACTTTTGCTTCTTTTGTTTATCTTCCATCAGCAGTTGTTGTTGTTCATTCGCTAAGTCATGTCCAACTCTTTACAACCTCATGGACCATAGCATTCCAGATCCTCCATTGTCTCCCAGAGTTTGCCCAAATTCATGTTCATTGCATTGATGACACTATCCAACCATTTCATCCTCTGCCATGCCCTTTTACTTTTGGTGGCCAAAGTATTTGAGCTTCAGCTCCAGTATCTGTCCTTCTGAAGAACAGCCAGTGCTGATTTCCTTTAGGATTAACTGATTTGATCTCCTTGCAGTCCAAGGGACTCACCACAATTTGAAAGCATCAGTTCGTTAGCACTTAGCCTTCCTTATGGTCCAACTCTCAGCAAGGTAATGTCCCTGTTTTTTAATATGCTGTCTAGGTTTGCCATAGCTTTCCTGCCAAGGAGCAAGTGTCTTTTAAATTTCATGGCTGCAGTCACCATCTGCAGTGATTTTGGAATCCAAGAAAATAAAATCTGTCACTGCTTCCATTTCTTGCCATTCTATTGGCCTGGAAGTGATGGAACCAAATGCTATGATCTCAGGGTCTTTTTTTTTAAAAAAAAAAAATTGAGTTTCAAGCCAGCTTTTTACATTCTCCTATTTAAACCTCATCAAGAGGCTTTTTTAGTTCCTCCTCACTTTCTGCCATTAGAGTGGTATCATCTGCAAGAAGAGAGAAGGAAATTGGTAGAAAGAAATCATTTGATTTCTGTGTATTTATTAACCATCAGTAGTAACAGTGGTGGTGATCCTAGTAATAAAATATGATGCTTAATACAATTAAATGCACTGTACTTATTTTAATAAGATTTCAGTATCAGGATTGCTTCAGATTTGTTCTTCAGTGCATTTAATTTATCTTCAACACAAGTACATTAAAATTACTAATAGTTTACTACTACTAGATGGAATTGAAAATAGTGTCCTCCGCCATCAGAAGAAAAGCTACATCGTATGATCTATGAAAACACAAGCAGAAACAACTGTGAACTGTGAACTGTTCAGAAGCACAGAAAGTACAGTTGGGTATATTTTGGTTAAAGCTACGTGTTATAGATATATATAGTTAGACTTGGAGGTTGATGCTTAAAGAAAAAAAAATTCTCATTTAATATAGCTTAGCTACTGTTAATGTCCTACAATCCTGATTCCAACTGAGCTTTTTCCTTGCAGCCAGCAGATGGAGAAAAGCTCCATGCAAAGGTTAGCAGAAGCAGTCAGATTTCCAGTACTTTCCTTAAAATCAATGAAGATATATATAATTAATGCTTTCATTTTCCTGGTTTCTTTGCCCACCCAGAAGGAAATCATCTCAACAAGATGAGTGGTGTGATGTGCCTATAAGGAATTCTGTACTACCCAAGGGAACTGAGTAGATAAACGTATTTTAAAGAACTCTAGCTGTCCAAACTGGGATAGACAGGAATGGACATTTAAAATCTATTTCACTGAAGATGATTTTAGATGCAGGTAGAACAATTTTAGCTGCACTTTATATGGGGATAAACTAGAATTCGGTGTGCTTTACAAGAGATAATAGCAGGCATGCAATGTTGTCATATCTAAGAAAGCTTGTATGAAAAGGTGCTCAGGAGTGGGTGTGTTTGCTTTAATGGGAACCAGATTTAACCTCCTTTCATAGTTTAAACCGAATGACCCCCATAAAATCCCTTTCTTTTATGACAATAGCTGACATTGCTCCTTTCTTCCAGTTTTCTCAGGAAGCCATACTTTACCTTGAATTTGCATTAGACATATTTTCTTTTCAAAACTCTAGTACCCTCTGACAGCCCATGAGTTACTATCCAGATAATTAATTGTGAAACAGATAGCTTTAGGGAGGTAGCTATAACTTAAATATGAAATTCAGAATTATCCCTCTGGTACAGTCACTTCTTCCCAGACACACCTATATCAGTCTGTTATGATGCCAACTCACAATGTGTTTTTCTATTCCATTTGTATTATTAGATATCAATAGTGAAATAAGCAATAAAGCAACAGCCTCACAGCTGGTATTTGTACCACGTATGGTATTTGTTTAAACTTGACATGGTTGTTCTGTGTCTCTTGGGGTGTGCTCCATCACTGGAGGCTTTTAAGAAGAGACTGGGCAGCCACTTGTCTGGAATGGTATAGACTAGAGTCTCCTGCTTGAGAGGGGGTTGGACTAGACAGCCTCCAAGGTCCCTTTCAACTCTGTTATTCTGTTACTCTGGTGGCTAACTCTATCCTTGTTTGTTTCTCTATATGCAACATTAACATCTTATTTCCTTTTAGATGTTCTCTGTTAGAATAAATTCCCTTTCCTATTGCAAAGCACAGTTATCTCTTGCTGTTGGAAGGAAGATGTAGAAGCTGTGACTAAGATTGTAAGAAATTTTAACCCAAGGATAAACTGAGTTCAAAACTCACTCAGTTGCTGATGCCCCAGAGCATGCTCTGAAAAGTAAAAATAAAAAGGAAAATATAGCCTAGCAAAATATGGAAGGAAGATAAGCTTGAGAGAAAAAAATGAAGAAGGAAATTTAGGCAGGGCACCACCAGCATAGGTTAGCTGATGTAGTGTAAGGCCACAGTTTTTCACTACTCTCCTCAGTGATTAGGCCATGACAAGATATACAGATATATTTTAACCTGGAAAATTCAGACCCATTTTAGATAATAGTTGTTATGCTCAGCTCTCAAAGCTCAAGGAATTGACAAAGGCAGTGGGGCAGGGTAAGAGGGAATGTAAAATGTAAAATATAAAATGCTTGCTAGCAACTTAATGCTATAATTTGCATTCAGACAAGTAGGGATCTTCAGTGATTCCTATAGAGCAGGGGTGTCAAACTGCCGGCCCACGGGCCGGTTTCATCATACTGGAGCCGCACCCACCCCATTGCCGGCAATGGTCTTTTAGTGCCTGCTATAGAGTCTTTTAGTGTTGAAGTGCTACCAACTACAGCTGAGATCTACCCAGACGTATAGTTTTCCATATGACTTTGGTTGAGTGTATTCTCCTAATTCCTTTTCTTTTAAAGTGCTTGGGGTGAGAGCTAATTACCAAGCTTGCTATATCTAATATCTGTGAGATGTTAGCAGATATGCATTGTTACAGCTTTATAAGTATACCCATTTGAAATTCTCTGTACCAGGTAGATCTTTCTCTATATCAGGCATGTCAAACTCGCGACATCACGTGACGTCGTGCGACGTATTGGAACTTTTTCGCCATTGCTGGCAATGGGGTGGGCGTGGCTCCAGTATGATGAAACCGGCCCACGGGCCGGCAGTTTGACACCCCTGCTCTATATCTCTGTTTCTTCTTATTCCAATAATCTGTTTTACTAAGTAATTTGGGGCTATGTCTGCAAGAGAGAAGAATTTTGTTTGTGACTCTTCCTTCACATCATCCTGCTCCATTACACAATGCTCCATTACATAATGGTTCAGGGGCTAAGTTGAGACACAGGTATGGCCTATAAAAGCAGAGGATCTCTTGAGCCTTTTAAAAAGGGAAATAAAATGTCATTTTCTCATGACATTTGGAGGTAATTGTAATAACATTAGGCAGAACTGAAGATTATTTCTTCATCACAGATCGGATGATTTTCGTTTGCTTCAGGCAGCCTTTTGTTACCATAGCAACTGTAAAGTGCTACACTGCATTTTTATTCCCACAGGCACATTTTTACACATATAAATTTTTACATATTTACATTTACAGGTAAATGTATTCACAGATAAATTTACATATTAATGTATGGGTAAATTTACATGCTTACTTATACAGGTAAATTTTTACACATGTAAAATAAACCATAGTTATTTTCTTTAATTGAGCTTCTAAATAATGTATGCCTATTTATGGTATAATGACAGGCATTTTAATCTGCATTTGGGATTTTACATAATGGGGAAAAAGGGAAACAGGTAGTCCTTGACTTATCACCACAATCAGAACCAGCATCTTGGTCATTGAGCAAAGCAGTCATTAAGTGAGACGCCAATACGGCCACTTCGCTTAATGACTGCAATCCCAGTTTTCCTAGCTGTAATTAAGTGATAGTGTGGGTTGTTAAGTGATTGCATGGGGTGTACCAGGGTGGAGGAGGTCCTGAATGCCTGGTGACCATCAACATATAGAAATCTACCACAGGCCTGGAGGTCTTAGCTGGCCACAGGGCCAACCAGCATATGGGAACCTGCTATAGGCTGGGAGGTTTGGATCCTTTCAAAAGAAAGAGGACTATAAGGAGTGCCTGTCTTTAGATAGAGCCTTTCTAGCTTTCCAATTAGGAAATTACAAAGGCAATCATTCTGAAGACTAGAAAGCAGCTGCAAAAAAGAAAAAGAAAAAAAAACAGCAAATCCAGGCATGGTGAGTTGGGAAAAGTGTTTTGACTTCCTGGATGTGATGGGGTGGGGAGAAAGCCTACATTTCCCAATCTTGGTGGAGCAGGAAGAGAGATAAAGCCTCCTAAGTGTGGTGGGCAGGGAGAAGTAGCCTGGGATCAGGCTGAGGCCTCCAGGCTGTGGCAATTTTGTGTGCTTTTTTTGGGCTGGGTGGATGGCTGAGATGGGGGACAGAGATAGGTAGGTGCTGCAGTTGCAATGCCACCACTGTCATTAGGGTGGGTGTGCTGACAAGTGCCCCAAAATTTGATCATGTCACCAGAGCAGTGCCACAACAACTGTAACTTCGGGCAGAGATCATAAGATCGGTGCCATTGTAATTTTGAACAGTTGCTGAACAAACAGTTGAAAGTCGAAGAGTACCTCTAACAGGAGAAGGAATAGCTTCTAAATCTGGTTTTCTGATGAAGTATGAATTGAGATCTTCATTCCTTTTTCCTAAAATATGAAAAATGATTCCCAAATGCAAACACACGTCACCCTTGTTGCTTCATAAACAGGATTAATCAGAGAATCTGTGGGACAAATCAAGCCATCATCTTCATCATCATTGTTATTTTTTTCTACCGCATATGCTTTGAGATCCACACTAGAAGCATTTCTTCAAGTGACGCTTAAATCTGATAGTGGGTAATCCAATGTAATTTTTAAATATTGTTTTTACTCTAAAAGAAACCCATTTATCCAAGGGCTGCCCTCAAACTTAAAAGCTCAGTAATTTAAAAAAAACAGTTAATATTCTTGTATATCAAGTATTTCTATATAGCAATTCAAATGTAGTTTTGTGGGGCTCACAGAGACAGTAAAGCAAAACTTTGTTTAGGATGCATTTAAAGCTTATATAGAGAGAAAGATTAAGGCATCTGCTTCAAGGAAGTTAAAAAAGTATTAAAAATTGGAAAGTAAAGTCAAAGAAACCTTGAATAAATAGGCAAGAAACACCTAAACTGGTATTAGATTAATTGTATTCCTCTGGCATAGAATTTTTGCTGAAATATATTAAGGAGACGTATTGAGAACAGGGAAAAATCAGGGAAACTGTAGGCTTTCCAACTGAAACCTTGTAGCATAATTCCTATAATTAAAGATTCCTTTGGCGCATTACAAAAGGCTTAAAGCACAATTAATTTTTGTGTTTTTAAAAGTTCTATAGACATGTTTATAGCTAAATATAGAGATAACTCCTGAACAGATGCAAGACTTTTTCAATAAAATATTTCAATAGCTTCTCAAACATATTTAGAGAATTTAGCCCCTTTCAACATTACAGGAAAACACTGTTGTGACTTCATTTAATATGATACAGACTAAAGTTTTGGGAACATTTTATGAAAAAATAGTTTTCTTTCAATCTCCATTTCCTAGGTTACAGTGCAATATTCCTATCCTTCTGCTTAAATGCATGGTAAGTAAAACCTTCACTACTGTTATTATTGTAACTACAAATGGAATAATTTCTATAGTTAAGATGCAATGTAGAATGCATCAAGGATGCCTAGTTATCTCATCTTATAATGTATTTGGCTATAGAACCTTTCCCTTTTGTAATTAAACAAACTATTCAAGCTATATTCAAGCTATAAAGCCAATGGTTTCCCCTGTTGAGTCATGTCTGACTTTTGGGGATGGTGCACATCTCCATTTCTTAGCAGAGGAAGCCAACATGTGGCCAGCATGACTATACACTAAGGCACATGGAACACTGTTACCTTCTCACTGAAGTGGTACCTATTTATCTATTCACATTTGCATGTTTTCAAACTGCTAGGTTGGCAGGATTCAAGCTATATAGATTGCTAAACTTAACAAAAGATGTTACTGTATACAGATTATATTTTGGCCTAATTGACAAATGAAATTCTTTACTTAATTTTACAAAGGCAGTATGGTAAGTACTCTCGATATACAATACATTGGAATAAACCTAATAGTTCTGAAAAGATAATAAGGTTTCTATGGAAACATGTTGAAAAATGTTTTTGTTTTGTTGTTGTTGCTGTTCTTTTAACTCTTTTAAATATTTAGAAATAATTATTCCGCAAAAACAAATTCTGGGTAGATTTGAAAGTTTTAAATTATATAGCACAGATCAAAATGGATTGATTGATTATATGCCTTACAGATAGACAGTTAAAAATATCTGCATATCTGTGAGGAAGAATAAGTGTTGTGAAAGGAAATTTAACTTCATGATATATATTTTAAAAGATATGTCTATCCACTCAGATACCGTGTTTCTCCAAAAATAAGAGCTAATTTTTTTCCCACCAAAAGACGCATTAGGAGTTATTTTCAGGGAATGTCTTATTTTTGGGGAGTGGATGTACTCCATGAACCCTACAGGCTAGGTGGCGAGTGCCTCCCCTGCCCTGCATTGCTTTGGTGGGTGTCTGGCAGGTGAAGGGAGGCAGCTGCCTGCATTCAGCGGGCCGGTGCCACCACCATGAGGTGAGGCAAGGTAGGTGGCAGGGGTGTGAAGCTGCCCCAGGTGCCCCACATCTGCGCACCTCAGGACCCACGCAGTAGGTCACTCCCTGCTCAGCGACCTCCCCCTGCCTGTTCAATACCCACCTTTTCCCTTTCACTCCTCTCCCAAGTTAGACTGCCATGCTACAGAGGATGGGTGGAGAATGGGTCGCCTTACCTGGTCCCCCTCTACTGTTTCAGAGCTAGGGGGAGTGATGGTGAGAGGCTCCACTGCTGCTGCGCAATAGCTGCATCTGCTGCTGAAGGGGCTTTCTTCAGTTCCAGTTGCCCCCGCTTTGCCCTGCAGATCACCTGCCCAGTGGCAGCCGTTGCCTCCTTTTCTTCCTCCAACTCTCCCGTGGCTTGGCCTCCCCTGCCACCTCCCTCCACCAGCCCTCTGTCGCTGCCACCAGAGAGAAAAGAGAACAGGGAGGGGGCAGCTTTTACTGTGGGGCTGACCAAAGTTTTTATGCCAGACATACGTGGATCTCCGAGGGCTAGGATAGAGCCTGAAGAGCGACTTAAGGACACATAAAGGCTCAGGCTTCCCTGAATGCTAAAAGTAAAAGGGGGGTGGGCCTAAGCCACCTGAGGGAGAGGCAGAGGTGGAAAACTGTTGCAGGGTGGTTGGTTTCACCCACCACCACCTAGGATCAAAACTTGTCAAGTGGTCCAAGCAGTTGTTTTGCCTTATTGTCTCTGAATCCAGTTACGGATACAAAAGGATGAACATGTCTTAACTGGCAGCAAGTGATCAGAAGGTTTTGTTTTTGAGTCTTACCAACCATTTCTGTAGCCCCTAGGCTTAGCAATAAAGCGTTAGGAGGTTAGCTGCGTGTGGTGCTTTCACATGGAATCCTGGCCTGACCAGGATAACTTCCACTTACTTATCGTTTGAGTTTGAGCAAAAGTGCATGCCTGCTGTTTCTATATTTGATACAAGCAAAGACTCGGAACATTGAGCTCTTCCCATTGATTCTTCTCAGCTACTACACATGTTGCTTCTCCTTGGGTAGGAAGAACCTGCTGATAACAGAGCTTTGCTCAATGGAGTAATTTGTCAATACTATGTAGGAACACATCCTCAAGGTTAAACTCATGTTTAAAATATTGGGAAGAAAGAACAAACCTTGAAAGTTAAAAGATAGCGTTCCAACATAAAAGGGTTAAAAAAAACTTTTTTAAAAAAGAACACAGAATTTGCTGAAAGATAATTTTGAGTAAGACGTGATTCAGATAAATAAATAAGAGGCTTTAACAAAGAAAAGATACAGGGGGAAATGAGAAATACATTCAGTTCACTTAGATTTATGTAAAGGTTGCATAACAAAAATAACATCAGCATTTCTTTTTATTTGCAACAAAATCCAAAAGCCACTCTTCCAATCGAAAATGTACACATGTAGTTTACTTCTTAACTAGACATGCTGGGACAAATAGCTAATTTCACAGGCATATTGTGCAAGCTCAGACAGCTGAAGTAATAAAAAAAAACAGCTGGACCTCTCCCTGTTAAGGGTTTCTTACAACTTTTTCTTTAAAAAAAAACCTCTGTCTTCCCATCTTGAAGCATGTACAGTGTGCAGAAAGCAGAATAACAGAATAACTGAGTTGGCAGGGACCTTGGAGGTCTTCTAGTCCAACCCCCTGCTCAGGCAGGAAACCCTATACCAGGGGTAGGCAACTCTGGCTCTTTTATGACTCGTGGACTTCAACTCCCAGGAATTCTGGGAGTTGAAGTCCACGAGTCATAAAAGAGCCAAGGTTGCCTACCCCTGCTCTATACCATTTCAGACAAACAGTTGTCCAATCTCTTCTTTAAAACCTCCCGTATTGGAGCACCCATAACTTCTGGAGGCAAGGAAATCATGTTTGCAGTAAGAAAAGCTGGTTTTCTTTTAAGTAGGCATCTATTCAATTGAAGCCAATTTTTTTCCTTTTAGGGCTAATATATAAACAGTTAGAAAAATAAAATCCATGGAAGATTATTTCAATATATAATTACTGTATTGAGATTATTCTAAAGCAGGAGTGTTCAACCTTGGAAACTTTAAGACTTGTGGGCTTCAACTCCCAGAGTTGGCTGGGTAAAGAATTCTGGAAGTTGAAGTCGACAAATCTTAAAGTTGCCACAGTTGAATTCCCCTGTTCTGTGGCATCGCTTCCCAGAGATGGGAATATTTGACACTACCCACTATGGAGGAATGGTTGATGAAATTGCTAAGGCAAATAAAATCTCTTATATTAAGTTTAAAGGGCGCATATGCTCTCTGAAAAAAAAAACATTAAAAAACCTATTGCAAACACATAATTGGACAAATCAGCACTCCCTTCCAAAAACTTCTTTCATACTGTTATAATTGTTTTTAGCACAAGCTGTATTTAGATTGATTTAAGTTATAGGTTTCTTGGAAGCTTTTTATCTGTGGACTAAATCAAGTCCTAAGTTACAGTTAGGGATTGACAATCCAATCTGTCAATAGGATTAGTTTCTCTCAGCATTACATTAATTCTGTCCATTTTACAGTAGTTGGCAATTTTATTTTGGTAGAAATCAGCACAAATATGTCTATACATGCCCATCTGCTTTTCCTTGTAGTACACACATTTTAGTAAGTATATTTTCTAGTATGACATATTTTGGGCATGTTTTTTCTGGCATTATACTGTACATTTTATGCTTATATATAAATGTTTATATCCATGACTGAATGACAATCTATAGCCGAAGTCTCAAAAGTGTGGATTCTTATTGTCTCTGAATCCAGTTATGGATACAAAGCATGAACATTTCTTTACTGACAGCAAATGATCAGAACCTTTTGTTTCTGAGTCTCACCAGTCATTTCTGTAGTTCCTAGGCCTAGCAATAAAGCTTTAGAAGGTTGACTGCATGTGATGCTTTCACATGGAAACCTGAGGTAATGAAATTAATTGTTCTGCTGATCTTTCTGACAGTCTTAAGTGAATGTACTTGATAATAAATCCCATTGTATTCAGTAGCACTTACTTCTGAGTAAACATCTTTAGGAATTGTGTAGGCTTTGATTTTAATAATTATAAGCTATTGATTGATTATGTGCGAACAGGTCAATGCCAAATCTTACCAAATCATAAATATATTAAAATCAGCCGAATCAGTATCTGAATAAATACAGTTCAAATTTACACATGTTAAAACTTCTAAGGAAGCATAAGGTTCATGCAAGCCTGATCCCTAAATATCAAAATAAGGAGACTTTTCTAAAGACCTTGGATATCTGGTTCATACTCAAACTCAGAAAAAATACAGTTGGAAGACTCCGTGCTAAGCCCTGATAAATCTAGATCTTTATCTTCTTAAAGCTTTAACTGAATATGAGCAAGAACCAGATAGAATTTATCTCATGGCAGTTGTGTAATGGATTAAAATATTGATCACAATCCTTATTATAACATGAAAAATTAAGGACATTTAACATGAGGTTATCATAATATTAGCATTCTGTCTAGTTAAGCTGTTAATCCAGGGTTGGGCACTGATATCATATAAATGTTGCTGAACTTCAACTTCTATAAGCTTTGAAGGAAGCAAGAATTCAAGGTTTGATGGGCCACAAATTGCTCATTTCTGTCTTACACACACACAAAAAATTGTATTTGCTGCTTCTGTATTAAAATAACAAAATAATCAATTAGGAAAATACAGGATCCAATCTGGGTTGGTCACCAGGACCAGAGATTTAGTTTTCTGAGCTTTTGGACTCATGCTGGAGCTCATCCTCAGGAAACTTCTCTCTAGCAGAGTGTGTGCTATGTGTTTGGATGATTGTTGGATGAGCAGGTACAAAAGATTGTTGGATGAGCAGGCACAAAAACAGCCAGGGAAGTGATCGAAGCCTCATCAGTCAACCAGAGTGCTGAGTTACCACCAGCCTATCAAATAGGTGAAGGATGAGCAGACAAGCGAATGACGGCTAATGACCTAAAAGCCAGGCATCAACATACCCCAATCAATATCTAAAAAGCCACTTAAAACAGGCACTATAAATACCACACAGAGACTGACCCAGATTGGATCCTGCAACATTATCCTGGGATACGTATATTCACCTTCATTCAAGGGAAAATACAATTCATATGATATTCAATATAATGGAGAGATTATGTAGTAACTCCTATGTAACTTGCACATCTGCTCCTTGGTCCTGGATGATTAGTCAATCAGCTAATTACCAGGATGCAGGATATCATCTACTGCTTTTGCTCCCATTAGTTGTACGCCATAGTGATTTTGCTCCTTGTTGCATGGAAAAGGGAAGCCTAACATCCAAATGATTCTGGCCTGCAATGAAAAATACACATGCTTTTTATATATAACAGGTTTCAATAAATAGTATCTGATCTTAGAAGCTTAGTGGGTTTGAGGTTAATATTTGGAAATCTTAGAAAGTAAACTAGACTATGAAATCAATAAAGTATGAAAAAGTTTTGATAACAACCTTATAATAAGGTGGCTAGGGAGTAATATGATCTGACAGATCAGCAACAATCCTACTCAAAGCTTGTTCATAAATGGTTATTTATAAATTACCTACAGCAGGGAATTGAAGGGATGCTATTTTCAATAACACTGAACTGAGATAATTGCTAAAGCTTTCAAAGGCTAAATTTATGCTTCAGAATAATTTTCATAGATTTATACTTTTACCTATCTATAGTTATTCCCAATGATATTCTAGGACAAAAATTACAAATGGCACCAATTTTCATCCACCAGGAAGATTTCTGCTTAGTGCCATTGCATCCAGAACATCCTTTGTCTCCATGTGATGGTCTCATTTCTAATTGTGTCTCACCTATTTTGTACCACATTCTGTAACTGTTCTTAGATTGAGTTAAAATTACTTAGTGTAAAATAAAGAAGACAATGTGGAGACAGGGTTATCTGTGGTTAGTCAATGGCAGAAGTGAATGGCTAGACTAGTGGTGGCGAACCTATGGCACATGTGCCAGAGGTGGCACTCAGAGCCCTCTCTGTGGGCACTCGTGCCATTGCCCCAGCAGAGTTCACCAGAGTAGCGAGCACATGGCATTTGGAAGTGACAGGACAGGAAGTGAATGAGCAAACAGCATTGGCCCCACAGAGATGCCCCGGAGATGGCGAGGGACTGGCCCTGACCATGCCCATGTCGTGACCACTGCAGCCATGCCCACCCAGTGGGCCACACACCCCGCCCCCCTGAGGGCACCACAATGCTGATGCAGCCCTGGCACTTTGCAATAAATAAGTAGGTTCTGGGTTGCAGTTTGGGCACTCGGTCTCTAAAAGGTTCGCCATCACTGGGCTAGACTATTACCTAGAAAAGAAATATTAGAAAAATATCTAAAGTCAACTTTATTTTATCTTGTTTTCTAATGATTTTCTCTTCACTTATTAAGCAAATTAAAATTTATTTTGATATATTTTATTGAGTGTACAATTAGAAAGCCTACAATTAATCTTGAAACATAATGAAGGCTTCCTGGAAGCAACACTATTATTTGAAGCATCTAGTGTTTAAAAACAGATACTATCTCCAAGGGTGATCAAAAAGATTAAGATGATAACTATGATCATATTACAGAAATACTGCTCCTTTCTTGCATGTTGCATAAAAAAACCCTGCACAGTTGCAACCCCCATTTTGACTTTATATATATATATGAATTTTTATTAAGTAAACATTTAAAAACAGGTTGAACACACAGTGTGACTTTTCTGGCTGTTATTTTGTCATACATACTATACCATATACCATATATCTTCCTAGTCATTGATCTTTTATACCATTTACATATTACATTTTATACTATTTACATATTTATATATTTACATATATATTTACGTCTATTTATAACATAAATACATTCTTATTTCATATTCTGATCTCTATCTTGCGCTCACTTTGAGGTTGGAAATCTACACTTTCTCTCTTCTAGACGAGCTTTCTCTGTTTTGACATTTTCTCCTCGATTCTAATCAATAGTACATCTTATCCCAAACTTCCTAATACTCTGTTTCATCCTTGTCTTTAATTTCTAAGGATGATCTATCCATCTCTACACATATCAAAAAATTTACCCATTTTGACTTTTTTAATCACCCTGTGAGTGCCCCTGGATAGTTCATGAACTGAATGCCATTAATTCCACCATTCCATAGCTGATGTGGTGGCAGGGAGAAGAAAAAAAAAGTGAGGAGGGGAGCTGGTGAGACTGTTTTTGTTGGAACAAATAAAGGTGAGCAGCCACAATATGACAAACTTGTTTTATAACTCTGAGACTATCCTCTTAAACGGCATCATAATTATTCTCTCTCTTTTTTTGTATTAGATCATCTACTGTATGCCTGGAGCTTTATTTCAAATTCCTTAGAAGACAGTATCAATATCTGAAATCATTAAATTAGTATAAAACTTTTAAGTTATTTCAAACCATCCAAAATTATAAATACATTTTTGCAGGAATTTTCACCATTTTAACCATTACTTGCTAACCAATTTTATCAAACTGAAACAGTCCTCCAACTTAGTTTGTACTATGAAAAAAGATGGCAATTACTTCAAAACAACAGTACCTATACATTTCACAAAGTATGAAATTATTGTACATTTACTGTTACCATAAAGCAAATAAACAACCACCACAAATGCAAGGACAGTGAATAAAAGTTTGGCATTTGCTGCTAGCAATAATTATAGAAAAGAATTGTTTAGAAAAACATATCATAGCCAAAAGGAAAAGAAAGACAAATTATGGTTCCCCAAAAATTGACTGAATAGATGATGTGTATATGCATTGCACTAATCATTGTAGATATTGACCATGATTTGTTTGATTGTCAACTGTACTGTTTGTTGTTTTTAGACTTAGCTATTTTAAAATCCTGCTTGAAAGAACAATCCAACTGTGCCTGAATTCCAGACTGTCCTGTTTCTTCCTGGGCTCTAATGTATACATTGTTATCAAAACCGCTAAGTTTATATACAAGGCATCTCAGATAAGAATCCATTATATTGAACAGATTGGGACATCATATAAAGGTAATGTATTTATCTGAACACTGATGCTTTGTATTTAGCAAATAGATATTTTATTATTATATTTACTTTTACCTATTTTATCCTGGAAGTAGACCCTGTATTTTACTTTTATTTTCTTTGATATTATAGTAAGACTAATCAATCAATAAACTGTCTGTCTGCCTGCCTGCCTGCCTGCCTGCCTGCCTGCCTGCCTGCCTGCCTGCCTGCCTGCCTGCCTACCTACCTACCTACCTACCTACCTATCTATCTATCTATCTATCTATCTATCTATCTATCTATCTATCTATCTATCTATCTATCTATCTATCTATCTATCTATCTATCCTTTTGCAAGTATTATGGGCTTTGTTACCTTTCCAGATGTTTGCCTCTCTTCCACACTAGAGTCATTATCCAGAATTATCACCACCCCTTTTTGATGACTTTTATGGAGATTGAAGATTATCAGATGCATGACAATGATATGGCAATGACTTCAGTTCAGAATTCAATCTCAACAATACCTATACTCAGCAGAGGCTACCCCTGCAAGCTGCCCAATGATGCCAAAATGCCAGTCTCCAAGCAAGGAAACTGCTCCTTTAAAATCTGCTCAGCCCATAATTTGAGATGTCACTGGGGCTGCTTCAACTGTCACGTTCATCCTTATAAGAGGAATTTAATATGTTTGGGAATTTCTATTGGGAGCTGTCCGTGGTCCTACTTTACTAATTCTTATACTTATAGAAGCCTGGAAATAAAGCATCTGTCCAAATGGACACAGTTGAGATTGAACAGGATGCCTATTAAAAATCAAATTTAATCTACTGCTTTTGTATTGTGATTCTTCAGAAAGCAAACACATGAATATACTCACACATGTGATACTTTTTTCTAACAGGACATGAGTAGAGAGAGAAATGTTATTTTTGTCCTATTTTGAAAATCTGTATAGAAAAAGCAACCTAATTGAGCATGGGATGGACGGGAATTAATTCCTATCACTTGAATTCTTTCCATTCACATGTTGTGGAGTGAATTTTTCACAATCATGAACCAGCTTATTATTATTATTATTATTATTATTATTATTATTATTATTATTTAATTAAATTTTTATGCCGCTCCTCTCCGAAGACTCAGAGCAGCTAACAACATAAATAAAACAACATTTCAACATTTCAAAACTAAAATCAAAGCTAAAAAGCATTTAAAAAGACCCCAGACACATTCATCATTCACACACAATTACAGTCATCCCCAGACCTGCCGGCATAAATAGGTTTTTAGATTCTTCCGGAAGGCCGGGAGAGTGGGGGAAACGCAGACTTCAGGGGGCAGTTGGTTCCATAGGGTGGGCGCCACAACAGAGAAGGCCCTCCCCCTAGGACCCGCCAGACGGCATTGTTTCGCTGATGGGACCCGGAGGAGGCCGACCCTGTGCGCTCTCACCGGTCGAAGGGAAGTATGTGGCAGAAGACGGTCCCATAAGTATCCTGGTCCAGTGCCATGAAGGGCTTTATAGGTAATAACCAACACTTTGAATTGTGCTCAGAGACCGATAGGCAACCAATGCAGCATGCGGAGAGTTGACGAAATGTGGGCACAACGTGGAAGGCCCACAATTGCTTGCGCAGCTGCATTTTGCAATTAATACAATTAATACAATTTAATACAATTAACATTGTATTAAATCTATATTGACCAAGTAGGAAGTTAAAGTTAGAAGCTCTATATGAAACATAGACAACTGAGTACTACTTTTATAATTAGGATGTTCAGTGTTCAAAAATTGTCCTACACTCTGGATTCCTATGCTATTTCTAAATAGGATGATTTCACAATTCCCCAAGAAATGGCAGAATGAATTCCGCTGAAAATATGGAACTTCTATTACTCTATAGAATAATATACGGTATTACTCTTCTGTTATCACAACATACATTGCTTTTTAACATATTTATAAGGCTGCTGCCAAAATATCAAATGCACTCTGGGTAGCAAATAAAATAAAAATGGAGCAAAATCACTATCCATAGAATATTTTTTTAAAAAGTTGAAGTCTCTAAAAAAATTTCATGAATAACAGACACTCTATTAGCAACCTGGCTCCAATGACTGGGGGGAAAAACTAGTTCTTCATGGCCACCTGTGATGGAGGGTTATCCTAATCTCAGTGTGGTGACATTTTCACATAACTAGGGTCATGACATAGAAGGTCTATTTCCAAGGTCACACTAAGCAATGATAAGCTCCCAGAGCATGCCCACTTTGCTTGATCTGGTTGGATGGGCAAAAACCATAAGGGAGAAGCAATCCCACAAATCTGGCTTCATGCTATCTAGGGCTTTGAAAGTGATGGCCATGATCCTGTATCTGGAATCCTGTTGGGAGCCAGTATAGTTCACAAATCAGCAATGTTATGTAGACATGTTGTGGAATGCCCAATACTGTCCTTGACACTATATTCCTGACCAGCTGAAACTTCTTAATGCTCTTCTAGGAGGATTGTTTAGCAATAAGATCTTATGTTTAATGTTGATCACATTAATATTGAAACAGATAGGAGAAACACCAATCAAAATATAAAATGTAACAGGAGTATAGTTGAGGCTAGACGCGAGGAGGGGGGGAAAAAGGCTTACTAATTCAGACGTTTTCAAAGACTAACACTTAGTATTGTATACCAGGTGTCATGATGATTGCTGCATAATATGTTTTTATGTCCAATGTTGATTGTTTTAATAAAAGAATTTTTATATATAATAATAAAAAAAGAGTGCATTGCAGTGAGTCAATTGGTAAGTGACTAAAGCACAAATGACCATGAGCAGTGCTGCCTGGTCAAGGAATGGGTCCAATTGGCATATGCAATGGTACAAAGGCTTTCCTGGCCATAGCTGCCACTTACTCTTAAGCAGCAGCCCAGATTGTACATTATTTCTGCTTGTAGAAATGTTACCCCATTCAGAGTTGTTAAAGTTACTAGATAACACCTAGTGAAATACAGAACTATTTCAAATCCCCATTGGAGAGTGTTCTGTTTCTAATTACTTGTTTCTATTTTGTTTAGCTTTCAATTAATGCTCATATTATCTCATTCACACAAGTAGAAAACTTGATATATGTTTTCCATTAATGTTATGTCTAAGCTTCATGCTGCTCTAGATGGTCAGTATTATTTTTCCCCCACAGATCCTTTTTGAATACCAGCTTCTAAAATAATGAGTACAGTAGTTGCTATCCTTTTGTTGGTGTTGTTTTTATGCACAGTCCAGATGTTTATCCTCAGTTGTGTTTCTTTTGTGAGATATCATATTTCCCAAGATAAGGATAACTGCAACGTTTGGAGAAATGCAATTCTCCCATCATGTTTCTCTGTGATTTGAATAAAATGTTTATCAGGACTGTACTATCCTACACAATCATTATATATACTTTTTTTTATTTGTAATCATCTCCAGAAAAAGCTTTTATCAGGATACAGAGAGTGGAGCATTTGGGAAAGCATGACAAAGCAGCTCTACTTCAATTCATCTGGGTACAATCTCATCTACTTTCATAAAAGGAAATTTAGGAAAACAGCAGGTAGTAAGTTGCTGAGAAAAAGAAAATACTCTGGTTATAAGAATGGAGATGTTCATTAATAGATGTCCAGAGGGATGTTGAAGAAGCATAGCTCATAACCTTATCCCAGCACGCCCAGCATTCCTTGAAAATAATGGTCCATATGATGAGCACAGTCATCCTAAAAACTAAGATCTAAGGTTGACCAATAAATATGCAGTAATGCTTGATCTGTAGCTATTCTATTGTATGTGCAATGAGAACAGTCTCTTGGGAAAAGGGAAAAAAAACCCTCTCGGGGGCTGAATGTTTTCATAATTGCATGTTAACTTCAAAGATGTATTTAGTGCCATGTTTACTTCATCTACCCTGACAATTTTCACAAAAATGAGGTCATTCCAAGCAGGAGATTTCCTTGTGGCAGCTGCCTAAGATTCTTGAACTGAAAATGCTAAATACAAACTATATACAGATCAGAAGAGCCAAGGCAGCCTAGAATCGTAAAAACACACGTTCTAGTCTATCTTTTGACACAGAAGTTGACTTAGCGCTTTTGGATTAGTCACTGTTGAACCCACCTCCACAGAGTTTGTGAGATAAAATTGGTGGAGGAAAAGTTATGAATGACACCTTAAGCTCCTGGATGATTTCTAAAGGCAGGTCTATTTCTCAGGTGAAAATGGTATTAGATTGAGTGAAATTGGGCAAAAATGTACTAGCCACCAAAACTGATTCCATTCACAAATGAGTCCAAGACTTTCGAGTTGATGCTTAAATCTTAAAGGAGGATACCTACATAATTTTCAGTACCTGCTGTATATTTAATTGTGTATCATTGTCCATTTCAATTTCTGCACTTCAGGAAAACATTGTGAAATGATATGGACTAATTTAGCTACTCAAAACATTCATCTCAAAACATGTTATCACATAGTATCATGACCATGGTGTGAAGTGGTAACTGATTTAATTCCAGTGAATCCAGACCAGTGCTCATCGCACAATGAATACCTGCTGAAGTTGTTTTAAATAGTAATTTTGCCATTACTACAAGTAGTTCAATAAGTTTTAAACTTTTTTAAATAAATCTACTTGACTTAATAATTGTTGAAGATGATGACATGATTTGTTTGAGTTATATCCCTTGAGCTCCTTGAGGAGGTTTATACAGGGACCTTCACTATGCCCCAAATGCTCCATGGGATAGGTCACACTGAGAGAACGTGACCAGCTCAAAGTCATCCAGGCTAGTTTCATATTAGGGTGAACTTGGAGATTGATCTTCCATTCCCAGTCCCAGACTGCACCATATTGATTCTTCATTCATCACTTAGAATCCAATGACTAATTGTTAAGTTCTTTATTTTTAACCTTTCAAAGTCAAGCTTGGCTTACTTGTTAAATACCATTTTGGTCATTGAGCAAGGAAATAAAAATAATCCAGCTCTCACAGATTCCACCCCAAGAGTACTAAATTTGATGATATCCAAAGGTATTTAATACATTATCAAATGAAGAATTCCTTAGTACCTCACAATCTTTAATGGAATTAAGAGTGTGTCAGACAATAGCTTCAGTTTATAACTATGAGTCAAAGTCAATATGATATCAGTATTTTAATAGTATTTTATCATGTTACAGGATGCTGAGGAACATCATATTTAGTTTTATTCCTTTTAAGAAATCAAATATAAGCACTGTGCACTACATCACTGTTTTTGAACTTTGGCAGTTTTAATATGTCTGGTCTTCAACTCTCAAGCTCTCGGAATTCCCTAACCAGTAACCATCTACCCTTTGTAATTACCCTTTGTAAGAAGGCGAGGAAGGAAGGAAGGAAGGAAGGGAGGGAGGGAGGGAGGGAGGGAGGGAGGGAGGGAGGAAGGAAGGGAGGGAGGACAATATTTTTTTACATCATGCCTATACATGTTTACTCAGAACTATGTGTTTTGGATGTTGGTACAAAGTAACAATACTAGAAAAATTCCCTAGAACTCCCTAGATACATTCATTTACTGATAAGAGTTCTTCTGTAGGCAAATCAATTTTGGAAAGGTTTCCAGAAAGTAGAAAGCCCCTAACTGAAGTGCAGCTTAAAAAAAATGAAAAAAGAAAACACAGTAGAAAGTTCCTCCTCTGGAAAATATTTCAGAACTGAGCTAAAATAAATGGTATAAATATAAATGGTATAGGTAAAAAAAAGTGCAAGGGAAAATTTTATATTAATCTTCTGTTTATTTGACACCCTGAAATTGAATCACCACTATGTTGCTTAGTGCAGCAGTGTGTGAGAAATATTAATAATTACTTTAAAAACCTCTCTCTTTGATACCAAAAGGATCTTACATTTCAAAGGCTATGTCTAAACACTCATCAAGCCCTGCTATAAAAATAACCCCACTGTCAAGTTGAGTCAGTCTCTTCACTCTGAAAATCTCTGATACTTTGTAGCATTACTCTTCAAAAACAGTTTTTAATGTGCTACCATTTTAGACAGATTCTTCATTTCTGTGAAATCGCATTATCACTGAGTTCAAGCTATTAAAGGTAAGTGTAATGGTATGTGGGAATGACCTTGGGAGATTGGCCCCAGAGATGATGTCTAGGGAACAGTCAAATAAGTGAAAGCATAATCTGCAGCTGGGGCAAGAGGCTCAGAAGAGACTTTCTCTAATTTCTGGAAGTGTAAAGCAGACAGGGGGAGAATTTTACTTTCAGAGTTGCAAGATTTTGTTAATGTAGCCTTAGAGTAAAGTAGAATTAGGTCATCCAGTCATACTTCCCATCTGGTTCACTTGGTATGGCTGACATCAATTTTTCAGGTCTCATACTCTTTTCCAAAGAGAGGAATTTTGGAATGGCTGCTGATCCTCAAGGAATTCCACTATCCATGCATCTGGCAACAGCGTTGCTGCAAAAGCAGCAGCAAGTGGATGGAAATGATTAGCTACAATTAATGCAATAGTTGGGGGAGAATTTGCCCTAACCTGCAACAGCAGAACAGATGGCTCAGTATTCACAAGGGAGCTTGTTGAAAAAGTTTGGAGGGAACTAGGATCAATTCTGGGTGATCACCTCTCCATCTGAAATGTTTACAGGAGGCAAGCTGGAGAAGTTTCCAAATGATTACATCGAAGTGACTTTTGTGCCGAGTTGGCTGAAAGAAGCAGCAAATAAGTGGGAAATACCATTCATTGAAAGGAATAAATGTTGGACAACTATCAGAACTCCATGTGTGAACTCAAGGATACTTTGGCGATCCCATACAAAGAATCACAGCTAATAGAGGGATCCGGAAAGCCAAGCAGGGACAGGGGAGAGTAAGGTCATATATTTCAGACATTAGATTACTTGGTAGCAATGTAGGATGAAATGACTTAGCCCTGATTGACCAGTTCAGAGAAGATCTGGCTAAGGAACTAACAGACAAATTGGTAAGACTAGGCCTCCCAAATACCCTGTATTGTGTAATAATATACACCTGACTGGAAGAATTAAGGCAGGGAAGGAACAGTAACTTGGAACAAAAGTACATATAGCCTGCTGTTCCCCCCATGCTACCCTTCCCAACGGCCTCAGAATCAGGTATGATTTCTGTCTGGTCCACTTTGGAAGGCTGACAGAATGTAACCATTTCACAGAAGTATAGCACATATTTAATTGCAGGAGATTTGATAATAGGATTTTTTTTAGTTGAGCTAATTCTGCCCATAAGTAGATAATTTCCTGAAAATAACAGTATTTCTATTATTTCTACTCTTTTTTTAAATGTATGCCTAGTATGATCAGTGCTTTTTTGTTTTTAAAAAAAGGTGCCAGAACTCACACATGTCATACAACCCGCCTTGCCTACCTTACAAGGTTCCATCCAAAAAAGGTGCCGGAACTCTGTTCTGGGCGTTCTATGACAAAAAAAAGCCCTGAGTATGATGACCTACTGTATCTTGACATCATGGTGAGTCAAAACATTCTAATGACGCATTAGTAATCAGCAACGGCTGTGTGGCTAATGCTGAAGAACCATATCAGGCTCAATCAATTCTGTGTCTGCTTTACTATCCAGAATGTCAAATTCCCTATCTATTCCCTTTCCTCTTAGAGGCTTACTTGGCAGCAATAATTTCAAGGAACTTTCACACACTACTGTTGTTGTGATTCCAGATCTCAGAGCTCTCTAGCAACTCTTTAGGGTGACCCGGTCCCTCCTTAACCCGAGGGGTCCGGGGCCTCCCTTGCAGGGTAGTGCTGAGGACTTTAACAACTGTTTCGCAGACAAAGTAGCTCAGATCTGGGCCGACCTAGACTCCAATTGTATAGCAGAGTCGACTGATAATGATTCAGTCAAGGGGACAGGGGCATGCTCTTGTCCAGTCATCTGGGGCAAGTTTGAGACTGTTACTCCTGATGAAGTGGACAGGGCCATTGGAGTTGTGAGTTCCGCCACCTGTTTGTTGGACCCGTGTCCCTCCTGGCTGGTTTCTGCTAGTAGGGAGGTGACACGTACCTGGATCCAGGAGATTATCAACGCTTCTTTGAGGGAGGGGTCCTTCCCGGCTCCTTTGAAGGAGGCACTCGTGCGCCCCCTCCTCAAGAAGCCTTCCCTGGATCCAGCAATTCTCACCAACTATCGGCCAGTCTCTAATCTCCCCTTTGTGGGGAAGGTTATTGAGAAGGTGGTGGCACTTCAACTCCAGCGGTCTCTGGAGTTGAAGTGGGCCCTCTGCATCTGGGCCCTCTGCAGTCCGGGTTCAGGCCTGGCTACAGCACCAAAACTGCTTTGGTCGCTCTGATGGATGATCTCTGGCGGGCCCGGGATGGAGGCCAGTCCTTTTTCCTGGTGCTTCTTGACTTCTCAGCGGCGTTCGATACCATCGACCATGGTATCCTTCTGCACCTGCTGGAGGGATTGGGAGTGGGGGGCACCGTGTTTTGGTGGTTCTCCTCGTATCTCTCTGGTCAGTCGCAGTTGGTGTTAGTGGGGGGTCAGAGGTCCACCTCTAGGTCACTCCCTTGTGGGGTGCCTCAGGGGTCAGTTCTCTCCCCCCTACTTTTTAACATCTACATGAAGCCACTGGGAGAGATCATTCATCGGCATGGAGTGAGATACTATCAGTATGCTGATGATACTCAGCTGTATATTTCCACTCCTGGCAAAATCAGTGAAGCGGTTGAGGTGATGTGCTGGTGTCTGGAGGCTGTGAGGGTCTGGATGGGTGTTAACAGATTGAGGCTCAACCCTGACAAGACAGAGTGGCTGTGGGTGATGCCTCCCACAGACATTTCAATCTGTCCTTCCATTACCCTGGGAGGTAAAGTTATAAACCCCTCGGAGAAGGTGCGCAACTTGGGAGTCCTCCTCGATCCACGGCTGACATTGGAACATCATTTGTCGGCTGTGGCGAGGGGGGCATTATCCCAGGTTCACCTGATTCACCAGTTGCGCCCTTATTTGGATCGGGAGTCTCTACTCACAGTCACACATGCCCTTGTCACCTCGAGGACCGACTACTGCAATGCTCTCTACATGGGGCTACCCTTGAAGAGTGTTCGGAGACTACAATTAGTGCAAAATGCAGCTGCGCGAGCAATTGTGGGCCTTCCACGTTGTGCCCACATTTCGTCAACTCTCCACATGCTGCACTGGTTGCCTATCGGTCTCCGAGCGCAATTCAAAGTGTTGGTTATTACTATAAAGCCCTTTATGGCATTGGACCAGGATACTTATGGGACCGTCTTCTGCCATATACTTCCCTTCAACCGGTGAGAGCGCACAGGGTCGGCCTCCTCCGGGTCTCGTCAGCGAAACAATGCCGTCTGGCGGGTCCTAGGGGGAGGGCCTTCTCTGTTGTGGCGCCCACCCTCTGGAACCAATTGCCCCCTGAAGTCTGCGTTTCCCCCACTCTCCCCGCCTTCTGGAAGAATCTAAAAACCTATTTATGCCGGCAGGTCTGGAGATGACTGTAATTGTGTGTGAATGATGAATGTGTCTGGGGTCTTTTTAAATGCTTTTTAGCTTTGGTTTTAGTTTTAAAATGTTGAAATGTTGTTTTTATTTATGTTGTTAGCCGCTCCGAGTCCTCGGAGAGGAGCGGCATAAAAATTTAATTAATAAAATAAAAAATAAAAAAATAAAAAACTCTTCTGAACATTTCTAAAATATAGAGGTGGAATCTTGCCAGAGGGGTGGGGCACCTTCATATCTCATTCAGTTTTGTCCAATATTTCTAACTTTTCCTTGACCATCTGTAATATTCAAGACATACAGATCTGGACAGGTATGGAAAGGATGAAGCACTTCATTAAAATTTGAATTTATTTATTAAGTAGCCTTTAATGGGCTTTAATTTATGGGTCTAAAATAAAGAAGAGACTAGAATCACCTCTTACCTGACACCTAATGTTCTCAAAGAGTATCCTACTAAATAGATTTTTACAGCAAAGCAAAATATTATTACCTTAAGCAATATTAAAGAACATCTAGAGAAGGCATCTGACTGGTCATATGGTAATGGACCTCAGTTGAGCTAGTGTTCCCTAGGATGCATTCTGTGTAACTGGGACTTTATCCTGATATCTTGGCTCAAAGGTGAGAGAAGAATTTTTCCAATCCTTCCTCTTTATGTATTCTACATTCCTATATAAAATCTCTTCTTGGTGCTTGCATGGAGAGACTGGTATCTCTTCTTTCAAAAAGGGCAAAATAGATTGCTGGGTAATTTTGAAAGGGCAAATTGTATGAGGGAAAAGAGGGGGGGAGCCATATTTTTTTCCTTCAAACAGCAACTTAGAAAATGAATCTCAATGAATAAGAATCCTTGCCTCAAATATGAGGTCTGAATTTGTAACTGCTGCCGAGGACTGAAGGTTGAAACCAGTGGAAAGGCTAAGAAAGATAAACTTTTCTCAAATATTGTGCAGCCATGAGATGGGTGGTGAATAAATTTAATAAATAAACAAATATAGCTGTTTCTCCCTCCACGCTACTGACAGTCCCCCAAAACAGTGTATCTTGTATCAGATCTTGAAGGATTCCTGTACTTTAGCATGAAATCTTTTGTTGCGTCCTTATAGCAGCGGTACCCAATCTTTTGGGAGCAGTTTTGTGGAAGACAATTTTTCCACAGATTGGGAGAGGGGGAGGGGGAGTGTGCAACCCAGACCCCTCGTATGCGCAGTTTACAGTAGGCTTCACACTTCTATGAAAAACTAATGTCTGACAATCTGAGTGGAGATGAACCAGGGACTGGCTACAAAGACAGATGAAACTTCGCTCGTTCACCTGCTGCTCACATCTAGCTATATGGCCCAGTTCCTAACAGGCCACAGACTGGTACTGATCCATGGCCCAAGGGTTTGAGACCCCTTTATAGCTCTTCCACATACTCATTTTGTTGAGTCAAACTGCTCTGGCTCCTGAAAACTTCTGCTACAATTCTTTCACTCGTTAAAGTGACAAGGGGACATCCAGAGCTGCAGGGAAGAAAGCATTTCACAATTTTTTTCTGAATTTGTGAAAGAAAACATAGGCTCTGATGACATGTTGGCTGACAGCAGGGAAGCAAAATAGAGCTTATCAAAGGTTGTCAGATGAACTAGAAATAACATGTGGGCCCCTCCTTTTTGGTTCTCCAATTATGATTCCAGAGATATTGCAGACATAGACAGAACAAATGAGGCAGCTGAGATATGTGTGAAATTAGCAATGATCAGGCAAGAAGGCGTAGAAGATTAAAACTCTGCTGGGTTATTTGAAGATGAACAACATGCACTATACATACTGAACATTCCTCTGCAATCCTTGGGTTGCTGGGAGTGAATATGAAAGAAGCAACAGCTTCAAATTGCACATAACAGAGAAAAAGGCTGAACTAGACAATCATACATCTTCCAAATCTTTAGACAAAGAATTATTTAACATTCCACAATTGATTCTTTATAAACTTTATGAATTTGCTTTCTAGACAAAGCAGAAAGAAAAGTGCAGAGCTGTTCTAGGCAACTCTATCAGTTAGTCACTCAGAACTAGTACTGAAAACATAACCCCAAAAATAGAGCAATAAAGAAAAAAACAAATACAATTTGGATATTATATATCGATAATAAAACTTAGCATAAGCGTCAATCCATTCTCTCTGCAATGCATATGTGCACACATACATTGCATGCACTTTATCCTGGTAAAATGCTGAATCTGTAGTGAAGCAAGTTATAATTCCCAAGACACACATTAAAATATATTTAATATGCCCAAGTATAAGCAGTCCCAGCTTCCATCTTTTTTTATTATTCAGGCAATATGGTGTTGAATCTTTGTTTAATTTTAAATCATTTCTCTTTATGGTAAAGATTTCTAAAACTCTAAACATTGCTACTGATTATAGTACTAACAAACTTGGATATTTGTAGAACCCCCAATAGTGATTGTTTTGGATTTAGATGATAATAAAACCAGAAAAATCATTTAAAACACTACATACAATTGTCATGTACTATATAAAATGAACTTTAAGACTGGTAGACTAAACTCTCCATTTTCAGAAACCCAAAGTGGTGGCTGTTAGGGGTTGAAACACTACAGTTAACCACAGAACATTACAGAACCACATGTGAACAAAATTAAAATACACACCCATGGGTTGAGATTTTCAGCTGAGAGTGTCATGTAAGAATAGTTAAATAATCCTGTTCACTGTTTCCAATTAGCCTACTTAAGACAAAACAGCTTTAACAAAATTGTTTTTGAAGTTTATTTGCAGTTGTTGTTTTGTCTGAATATCTGAAAAATGTGAGGGTTTTCATATGAAAAGAGACTTGTGGAGAAATTTAAGAGACAGAAGCATTTTTGATATTTTTACAAGGATATATTGTATCATTTAGAACAGCGGTTCTCAACCTGTGGGTTGTGACCCCTTTTGGGGTCAAACGACCATTTCACGGGGGTCGCCAAAGAACGCAGTCCGCCATTTTTTCCCCTTTTCCTTAGCTGTGCTACTCCTTCTTATTCTATTGGCTTTTGAAAGCCAATAGAATAGACTCTCTTGAATAGAGTCTAATTCTATTGGCTTTCAAAAGCCAATAGGAATTGTCCAGGCTGTCTCCGCCCTGCTGAGCCCGTCAAAAGTCCCAGTCTGCAAACGGTGCTGCAATTTGTCTGCAGCGAAGGTGAGCTTTCTTGAAGTTTCCACCCCTCACTGCTGAGCAACTACTAAATGTAAGTAAAAGAGGGCCAGGGGTAGGAGGTGGGAAGCCAGCTGGCACAGGGAGGGTTGCTGGCGCATGTGGGGCCTGGCGGGTGGCTTACCTCCCTTGGGCTGGGCCAGCTGGTGGCCCAGCCAGTGGTCGGCCTGCGCCATCGTTGCTGTTTGCCATGGCCGCCCAGGAGCGCCTGGGCCTGCCTGCCAACACCCCGAATGGGTGGTGGCCAATGTAAGGCTAGCGGGGCAGCGGCGGGCACTGGGAGGGTAGCTTATACGCGTGGGGCCCGGCGGGTGGCTTACCTCCCTTGGGCTGGGCCAGCTGGTGGCCCAGCCAGTGGTCAGCCTGCACCATCACTGCTGCTTGCCATGGCCACCCAGGAGTGCCTGGGCCTGCCTGCCACTGCCCTGAACAGGCGGTGACCAAGGTAAGGCTAGCGGGGCAGCGACGAGCACTGGGAGGGAAGCTTGCGTGCGTGGGGCCGACTGTCAGCTGGCTGTCGGGAGCTGGGCTGTGCGTAGCAGCCCCGCCAGTTCTCCACCGATGTTCAGACTCCGACCCAACTCCCAACTGACTGTCGGGAGTCGGGCTGTGCTCCTGGGGGCCATGCGGACATCGGCCAGTTGCTGGCTGCGTCCTCCCCGTCTCCCAGCTCATGGCAAGCCCTGGGGCTTGAAACGAACCCCCGATGCCGCCCTGGGCCGACTCAGCCACGTGGGCGGCCAGTCCGAGCTGAGCCAGGTCTGGGCCACTGCCTCCACGCCACGCCGGAGCTTCCCCCCGCACTGCCCGGCCCACCTCCCTCAGCATCGGAGGCCACCTTGGCCCTCTGGCGCCCGGTGTGGCCCTGGGGCTGGCGGGCAGGAGCGGCTCCTTCTCGGCTTGCCGGGCTCTGGGCCTCAGAAGCGGCCAGGTGGCAGGGAAGAGGGGGATGCCCGCATGTGCATCGGAGGCCAGCCGGACAGACCGGGAGGGGAGAAGCGGCGCCTTCTGAGCGGGAGCTGGCACTCCGCCCGTGCCTCTCTCGTGTGTCACGAG
Organism: Bothrops alternatus; assembly: GCA_034064705.1. Taxonomy (NCBI): domain Eukaryota; kingdom Metazoa; phylum Chordata; class Lepidosauria; order Squamata; family Viperidae; genus Bothrops; species Bothrops alternatus. Next base: position 6,347,348 of record JARGCV010000001.1, on the reverse strand, counting down.
TCAGGGAAGGGTTTGGCGGTGAAATGCTGCACAGCGTGGAAAGGGGCTCCCACAATCCCGCCACTGCGATGGCGTTCGGGAGGCTGGAGGGGTGGCCAGGTCCTGGGGGGGCTGGGAGAGCACAAGAGGTGCTGGGATGAGGATGGGGGGCTCCAGACTACCATCCCCAGCAGCCCTTAAAAGCACTGTGGAAGAGTGGGGAATGCTGGGAGTTGCAGTTCATCACCATTTGGGAAAACATGACTCTCCAAAGATCATTCCTTCCTTCCTTCTGCCTCCGGGCTTTCTATCAATCGAGGCAGATTACAGAGCCACGATCCACTCCCACGAGCTGGCAACGGGACCCCGAAATCAAAGGAGAAAACTCGTTTCGGGGCTGTAAGAAAGGATTCCTCTCCCCCACCCCGACCCCTGCTGCAAGCAGCGCCAGAGTTTGGAAAGGCGCTGGTCCGGGACCCTTGGCTATGGGGGCAGGCCGGCGGCAGCTCTGCTCAGATATGGGGGATGAAAAAAAAAAACAGCCGGAAGGGAAGAGAAATCATTCGAGCAGCTCGGAGCGTTTCATTTGGAAATGTTGGCACCAGTTTCAATCTGGGCGTTTGTGCTTTCTTACCCCTGTGCGCATGCACCTGTGCGTTTTCCCCGGTGGTAGCCAAAAAGGGAGGGGAAGGGGCAACGGAAAACGTCCTTTGATACATTATTTACACTCCTGCCTCCCCAATCAGGCTTATTTGGAAATCGGTCCGACGGACCTGGCTTCCTCAATCAGCCACCAGGGGTTAAAATATCTTTCCCCTTCAGGCGTTATAAAGCACCCTTTCCTTCCTTCCTTCCTTCCTTCCTTCCTTCCTTCCTTCCTTCCTTCCTTCCTTCCTTCCCCCTTCAATCTCCTTCCTTCTCCATCTCCTTCCTTTCCCCTTCAATCTTCCTTCCTTCCTTCCATCCATCCATCTCCTTCCCTTCCCCTTCAATCTCTCCTTCCTTCCTTCCTTCCTCCTTCAATCTCCTTCCTTTTCCATCTCCTTCCTTTCCCCTTCAATCTTCCTTCCTTCCTTCCATCCATCCATCTCCTTTCCTTCCAATCTTCCTTCCTTCCTCCTTCAATCTCCTTCCTTTTCTTCTCATTCCTTCCCCCTTCAATCTCCTTCCTTCTCCATCTCCTTCCTTTCTCCTTCAATCTTCCTTCCTTTCTTCCATCTCCAACTCCATCCCTTCCCTTTCAATCTTTCTCTCCTTCCTTTCTTCCTTCCTTCCTTCCTTCCTTCTTTCCTTCCCCTTCAATCTCCTTCCTTCTCCGTCTCCTTCCTTTCCCCTTCAATCTTCCTTCCTTCCTTCTCTCCATCTCCATCCCTTCCCCTTAAATCTCTCTCCTTCCTTCCTTCCTTCCTTCCCCCTTCAATCTCCTTCCTTCTCCATCTCCTTCCTTTCTCCTTCAATCTTCCTTCCTTCCTTCCATTTCCAACTCCATCCCTTCCCCTTCAATCTCTCTCTCCTTCCTTCCTTCCTTCCTTCCTTTCCCCTTCAATCTTCCTTCCTTCCTTCCATCTCCATCCCTTCCACTTCAATCTCTTTCTCCTTCCTTCCTTTCCCCTTCAATCTTCTTCCTTCTCCATCTCCTTCCTTTCCCCTTCAATCTTCCTTCCTTCCTTCCATCTCCATCCCTTCCACTTCAATCTCTTTCTCCTTCCTTCCTTCCTTTCCCCTTCAATCTTATTCCTTCTCCATCTCCTTCCTTTCCCCTTCAATCTTCCTTCCTTCATCTTCCCTCCCTCCCAACATTTGTGAGCAAGGAAGAGTAAGCTTCTCCAGTGAGCATTGCTATATTGTTTTTGTAATTCATCACTATGCTTTCATTATGTTCAATTCGTAACAATGAAAATACACCCTGCATATCAGATATTTACACTACGATTCCAAACAGTAGCAAAATTACAGTTATGAAGTAGCAACGAAAATAATTTTATGGTTGGGGGTCACCACAACATGAGGAACTGTATTAAGGGGTCGCAGCATTAGAAAGGTTGAGAACCACTGATTTAGAAGCTGTATTCTTCTAAGCCAGGGGTGTCAAACTGCTGGTCCACGGGCCAGATGCGTCATCCGAAAACCACACCCACCCCATTGCCGACAATGGCAAAACCGTCCCGATACATTCCATGACGTCACATGACGTCGCAAGTTTGACATGTCTGTAAGCAGTCCCTAATCACTATCAATTCAGTTTTTTTATTTTATCAAAATATCAAAATTCTTTGCAAAGTATTACATTTATTGGTATTCAGGAAAAAGATTATCATATGAAACTAACAAAGGTTATTTCTCTCTCTCTCTCTCTCTCTCTCTCTCTCTCTCTCTCTCTCTCTCTCTCTCTCTCTCTCTCTCTCTCCCTCCCTCCCTCCCTCCCTCCCTCCCTCCCTCCCTCCCTCCCTCTCTCTCTCTCTCTCTCTCTCTCTCTCTCTCTCTCTCTCTCTCCTCTCTGTCTCACTCACTCACATCACACATACCTGGAAAAAAAAAGAAAGCAAATAACGCATTCAGAAAGCAAGCCTTTTCCAAGACCTATAGTTTTTTCCTCCTATAGTTTTCCAATTTTTCTCACAATTATTCCCTTTATGTTTTTTTCCAGTTTCTCCTTTTTATTGTCCTCAGGCAGATATTAATATTTTTCTGCTGAAAGATCTCTGGTATACAGGCAGAACCATTTTACATACCTAAAAAATGATATGAAGGGATGATGATGATGATGATGATGATGATGATGATGATGATGATGATGATGATGATGATGATGATGCCTTCAAATCAGTTTTGACACTTGTCAACTGCCTGGACTAGTTCCTGCAGTTTTCTTGGAAAACTTTTCCAGAAATGGTTTGCCATTGCCTTTTCTCAGAGCTGAGAGAGAGTGATTGGGCTAAGTTCATCCAGTTGGCTTTATGCCCATGGCAGGACTAGACCTCACACTCTCCCAGTTTCTAGTCAGATGCCTTTATTCACCATACCACCCTGGCTCTTGTCTAATTAGCTCAGTAGTAATATATAGGAGATTATTGTCAATAGATTGATTAATCAAAAATAGGTTTCCACTTTTTCACTACACTAAAATAATGTTTCTATTACCTATGGAGATTCTCAGTCATCCAGGTCATAGTTATCCCAAAGAAGCTTTTCCACGAGGCAATTGGACTTTCTTGTTTTTCTCTGAAGACGTTTTGCTTCTCATCCAAGAAGCAAAACGTGAGCCTATAAAAAGTGTTACTGCATAAACCATCAGACCACTCTTTTCATAAGTTTTCTAGACATGCACGATAAAGGTGTAGCTTGATTTCAATACAAAAGAAGCATATCTGAGGGATTTTAGTAAGTACTTTTAGACATACATTTTGAGTTAAATTCTAATTATCACAAGTTTTTAACTGCAATGAATCCTTTTTGATCCATGCACTGTAAATCATTTTGGGGCCCAAATCCTTTGTTTTCCCTGGAGTAGAAGTAGTCTAGCAAAATTGATCCACTTGGGCAAAAAGGGTATAAATTCAGTTTTATCCTGAACATCTCAAGAAATATATTATGCTTCCAGTCCATCAAAAATGCTTCATTTGAGTGGTTTTTCAGGTATGCTGATATCTTAGCCATCTGGATTGACTATATGCAAAAGAAATATCAATTGAAAGAACTAGATTTGATATACAGATAAATAGTTATAAAATAGTTATAAAAAAGTAGTTTAGCGGGGTTTCTTGCGTTCTTACTCTGTATTCACTCTGGGAAGCCTTGGGGGGAGGGGGGAGGGAGATAATAAGTAATAGATTATGTTTCTCAACTGTAGTTGGGGGTATTAAGGGAATAGATTTTTTCTTTTTTAGGGCGTTCGGGAAAACTCTAGACACCGCATTGGATGGTGAGGAAGGTGGAGTGAAGGTTAGGTATGTGTAGAGGGTTAGAGGGTGGAGATAGGGAATAGAGGTGAGTGGAGGGAAGATGTACAGAAAGGCGAAAGTATGTAGTTAGAAGGATAGAAGAGGGTTTAGGTTGTTGGAGGATGTGGTGGTGGGGGGGTTCCGAGCAGCTATTTGTAGTGATTGTTAAATATGTTATTTGTTTGTTTTCAGTTGAGTTATTATGTTATTATGTTATAATTTTGTTAATAGTTTTTAAAATTTAATAAAAAAATATTTAAAAAAAAAAAGAAATATATTATGCTAAAGGTAAAATCATCAATATTAAATAACAGCAGTGGAAATGTTGTGTTTTTAATTCTTGCATGATGCCCACAGTCATTTGTGTGAGATAAGCAGCTATATAACTTATAGAAACAAATCCCAAGCATTTAAGGACCTACTAGTTGGAGGAAGAGCTGTACAAATTGTTTGCAACTAATTAAACTGACTAATCTAAGAATTAGAACAGATAAATAGAAGAGTATTGATAGGTTTGCAATCTTTGTTCACAATTTATTTTCCATCCTAATAATGTTACAAAAGAATAGGGAGGATGTTGGAGGATTTATGCCAGCCATTTTGCCTAATAGTTACCAATCTGGAAATTGTCAAAGTCCAGTCCAATTTACTACACCAATTTCCCCTGCCTTAAAAAAAAAGAGTATTTCACTGCTTTTGTAAAAGAAAATTGGTTCTCGTATAAACATTCAGACATTACTCTAATGAGCTCTATGTGGGGCTGTCTTTGATGACCTCTCAGCAACTGCAGCTGTTACAAAATGTAGAGGCCCATTTATTGCAAATGAAAGTTAGTAGAGCCCCACACCATCTGTTTTATAGTTGCTACATTGGTTAGAGAAGGAAATGTTGCTTATTGTTTCATTGCTATATGCTAACTTTGCACTGGTTTTTATGTTTTTGCTGTTTTGGTATAAATGCCTGAAAATCTTTTTTTTTTTTTTAGTCCAGCTCTATGTAAGCAATAAAGAAACATGCTATTTAAGATTAAATGATAACATACAGATCAATTTTTTAAAAATTATGTTTTCGCACTGAGCAACTACAAAGTATGTTTTCATTAGAGCCCATGTACTGATTTTTACCGTAAAGTGAGAAAGTTCTCTGTCCAAAATGGATGACTTAGAGTTGGGATAAGGTGTAAAGACAAAACAAACTAAAGAAATATTTATAGAGAGAAAGAAAAAAGCTGTCCTATATTTAAATACACCTTAGTAGCAACTGATATCTGAAAGTGGTCAGTCAGCATACTAATAGCCCTCTCTCGCTCTCTCTCCTTAACTCATAACAGACAGAGGAAATAAATTATATCAGTCTATCTTCCTCAGTCTCTATTTTTTCATGTGGAAGATCATGTTTGCTTTGGCTTAAGCCGCATTCAGTATAAGATCCCGATTTACACACTGAAGTTTATGTAATAATAATAATAATAATAATAATAATAATAATAATAATAATAATAATAATAATAATATAGTAGTAGTAAAGTTGGAGGGAATCTTGGAGGTCATCTAATCCAACCCCCTTCTCAGGCAGGAAACCCTATACCAGGGTGTCAAACTCACCACATCACATGACGTGTCACAACATATCACGACTCTTTTTGCATTGCCAGCAATGGGGTGGGTGCAATTAAAAAGCAATTTCCAAAACTGATTTGAGCCTGAAAAATATGTGAACACAGTGTCCTTAAGGACACCATTTGTGATTTGAAGAAGATAGCTATTTCATCATCTCTCGGTGCTCTAAATCCACCAGAGACCACTGTCTTGTGGTCTCCTCATGAGGAGCAACCATGTGGAGCATTTGTGGGTGATACTGATTCCTCTCCTTGTCCAGAAAGGAATTATGATGAGCCGGTCTACTTGGTAGCTTTTCATTCCGCCATGATTGCAATTGTATTTTTAGTAGAGGTGTCTTCAGTTTGGCATTTGTTCCCCAGAATTCCAGAGATTATGAAGAGAACTATTGAGAGACTCTGTCTTTCTGACCTCAAAATTTCACAGGAATTGTGGCTATAGCCATGAAATAAAGAAGCAACTGCTATGGGGAAAAGGACCTGATAGTCTAGACAAAATATTAAAAGACACAGATATCACATCAAAAACATACAGTATTTGATGGTATGTGCCATGGTTTTTGGAGTTCCACCTTGTAAAAGCTGGACCATCAAAAAAAACAAAAACAAAAAAACTCTGAATTTAAATAAATTGTGATGATGAAGAAAATTATCCAGAACTTGTTGATCAAAATAAGAACAAATGTTTCATGCTAAAGGAAATACAACCACATTGTTTTTTGAAAGCACTAATTATAAAACTCAGATTTAAATAATTTGGGCATTATAATGCAAAGGCAAGATTATTGGAGAAGATGCTTCTATTGGAAAAATGAAATGCAATCAAAAATGTCTACAGATATCATCATGTCACAGAAGTATAAGCTTACAAGAACTCAAAGAAACTGGCCAAAAAAAAATGTAGCCCAGTTGATAGATCGTAAAGAGTCACAAACAGCAGCTGAACAAGAACAACATGTTACTTGCTTGGAGGTTCTAGCAGGGGAGCGCAGCTATCGTATACCCTTGTGAGAGGGAATTGGTTTGTTGTAATAATTTGAGATTTGTATAGATGATATTCAAATGTAACGGAATTACTGTGCTCAGCCGCCACGCTACTTTTCAAATATGTAAATGTAATATTGTAAAATTAATAAAAAACTTGAAACTAAAAATAAAAAAGAACAACATGTTGCTATAATAATCTGGAATCCAGCCATCAAAAGTATGGTATATCAATGCAGCATTGCCCTGATTACTTAATTCTCGACCTATTGTAAATTCTGAGTTTTCTCAAGGGCATCTACAAATAGACCACATTACAATAATCTAATATACAAATTGTATTCAAACTCTTTAAGTGCTGCAGAATGATTGGCTTTTACTGCAATATCAGCTGCAATAGCCAACTTGAATACAGATACCAACCTGCTTCATCAAAGGAGGCAGAAATTTAGGGAAAGAAAAATGTTCCTTGTGGCAATGTGCCTCATGGGAAAAAGCAGGAGAATAGTCAAACATGTCACCCACATACTGCAGCAAAAGGCTATTTAGCTGTCCTCCAAATTCATAATCCTGCATGAAAAATTGTAGTGGCACATCTTTAGTCAAGAGATAAAAATACAGTAAAATAGTATGATCCCATTATTTTAGACTGAATGTCTCCTGTTTCCTAGATGGTATCAGTCTGATGTCTGAGTCACTGCTATGTCTGTTAATGAAAAAAAATATTCCATAATCTGAAAACAAGCGATAACTTTCATACCAATCAGTGATGTTGTTCCTGGCAAGTCCCTGCACTGCAATTGATTTTTCCTCCCCTGGAGCACAATTGCAGTGCAAGCAAATTGTACATCTGTGTTGCATATAAATTGTCATTGCAGCTCACTAGATAATCATATAACTGTAAGGCTGGAAGAGATCCATCTTGTCCAAGCCATGATCTATAGCACCCAGAAGATTGTCAATGCACATTAAATCTTGTTTCTTTTCAATCTACGTAACTGTTCTTGATTAATCACAACTCTAAGCAAATAGTAGGATTGAATGTGAGCCCAAATTATTATTTATTCTGTGAGAATACAGGCTGCTCCAATTCTGAGAGATCCCAAGCTGTCAAAAAGCTTCTTCCTTGAAGTGAATTAATTAGTAGGACATACATTTAACTCAATAAGCTATAATCCAGAGCAATACAAGGAAAATCCTGTAACTTATTAAAGGTCATCCATTTATCAGATTGCTGGATAAGCTATTTCAATATTTTCCTGACATATACTTTTACAAAATCATTATGACTATTTATTATGGGCATGGCAGTAGAAAGTGTACAGCTATTGGCTAGAAACCAGAGGACTGTCTATTTAGCTAGCTCCATTAGTAGACAGAGTAAGAGAATGACAGAGTTGGAAGAGATCTTGGAATTCTTCTAGTTAGATGACTAAAAGGTGCCTGCATCTGGAGACAAAAGAAAGATATTTGTAAACAAAAAAGAAACAAAAAATATATTTTAATTGCCCAAAACAATTTTTAATCATATTTTTGAGACTTCTTAAATGTTATCATCATCGAGCAACTTCATAATTTTTTACAAATGCTTTACTTCAAAATAATTATTTCTAATTCATCCACTTTTAGCTATTAGCTATTTATTTGCTAGTACAATGTTTGTTTTCTAGTTTTGTAATCGTAAATAAATTAGATTTGTTTTAGCTTTTACTATGAATTTCTTGATACTGTGAAAGGTCAAGAAGGAAGACTGGAGTTTGATGTGTACTACAATACTGAAGATGAAATAGGACTTGGACTCTGGTGGAATATGGTCCATTTGTTGAGATGGACAGATAGAAGAAAGTTACTTAGGAAAGAAGGGGTGATGAAGCGATAGATGGATTCTTGGAAAAGACAATACTAAATAACATGAGGAATTGTAAAACAGGCAGCAAATGAAAGGCAATATTCTGAAAAAGTATAGTTGCTACTTTCTCATTCTACCAGGTAATTATCAAGTTATCACGTAAAATTCTAGGAAGAGACAATCCCTGTTCTATTTTGCTCACACAATAAGAGAGTCCAGTTTCAAAACAATATAAGGTCTTTGGTTCTTCGGGTTTTCTCCCACATAGAATTTGAAGTGTCTTGGTGATGTTTCAATGAAGTCCCATTCGTCATCTTCAGGCTGGTGCTTTTGGCTTCGTGCTTCTAGGAGCAATGTGTGGTTGTGGCTGTTTCTAACTGCCAGTAGGGGTTTGAACTGATTGGCTGGGAGCTCGGCTGTGTTCTGATTGGGTGGAGGTGTGTTTTGATTGGTTAGGGGCTTGGCTGTGCTCTGATTGGATGAGGGGTTGGCTGTGCTCTGATTGGATGGGGGAGTGTTCTGTTTGGGTGGGGGCTTTGTTGTGCTCAGGTTAGTCTGAGTTACAGGGGGATTAGAGATGGTGAGCTGCATAGCTGTTTGGCTTCGCGTTCGTGGTCATGCCTCATCTTCATGGTGGATGTCAGTTTGCTTCATGTATGGACTGGAGGGGTTTAAGGTGGCTAATGATGCAGCTGTGGTCTGGCTTCTGGTTTGTGGTTGTGCCTCATCATTGGTGTGGGTTTGGGTTTGCTTTTTGCCTGGATGTGTGGTGGTGACATCCTTTGTGGTTTTTGTGAGTGTAGGTCTGGTGCCATGGACTGGTTTATCAATAAGGGCGGGTTTCCAAATGGCTGGTAGGCGGGAGGTATCATCTCGTTTGTTCATGCTGTGAGGGCATTTTTCTATCTCGATGGCTTCTCTGATTATTCTGTTATTAAAGTGTTCAGTTTTGGCAATAGTTCTGGTCTTTTTGAAATCAATTTCATGTCCTGTGGCTTTAAGGTGTTGGACCAGGGAAGAAGTTGGTTCCTCTTTTTTGACTGAGTTTTTGTGTTCTTCAATGCGTGCACTTATTCTTCTGTTCGTTTGTCCGATGTATGTGGTGGGGCAAGCAGTACATGGGATTTCATATATTCCTTGATTTTCTAATTCAATTTTGTCTTTAGGGTTTCTTAGGATGGTGGATATTTTTCTGTTTGTGCAGAATACTGTCTTAATGTTATGTTTGTGCAGGATCTTGCTGATCCTGTCTGTGGTGCCTTTTATGTATGGGAGGAGGGCTTTGCCGTTTTCTTGTTCTCTGTCTTGGATTTTAGTGGGAGTTTCTTTTTGGATTAAGTTGGAAATCTTATTTCTTCGGAATCCGTTGGATGTTAGTACATTAGTGAGAGTGTGTAGTTCGGTTTTTAGGTGTTGTTCATCAGCTAGGCATTTGGTTCTAGAGATGAGTGTCTTGGCTACGGAGTTGATCTGTGCTGGGTGGTGGTGTGAGAGTGCGTGCAGATAGCGGTTTGTGTGTGTTTTCTTTACTATATTATCATAAAATGAGAGTTCTGTAGTCCTTAGCATTGCTACCGTCCTCTGGATAAATAGTCTTTGGGGAATGACATTTCCTTCTCTTTATGCATTTGTTTTCTCACAACTCAAAAAAATCATTGTCTGTGATGCATTATAAAAAAAAGAAGCAGACAACAGCTCATTGATAGTCTCTCTGTCCTACAAGAAATTAATCCAGCCGCAACTAGGATGCTAAAAGCTGACTCAAGGAAAAAAGATGATAGAACCAGAAAACTGGTGTAGAATTTTGAGTCATTTAGAAAAGCAAAGTAACACATTATTTAGCAGTTACTTATGAAAAGAAGTTAGGTTGTTACTCAGAAGGGTTTTATATATTTTGGCTGCATGGCAGCTGACACAAAATATCCCCAAATGTTATTTGCATTGATGATTGGCTTAAACATGATATATAAATGTACTTACAGAGTAAGTTTTAACAGAGGAAACTTACAGTATACTGTGGTATAATTCCAAATATATTGATGTGTGTATCACTCATCTAATTTGGGCACTTTGATAGATCTAACAGAAATAAGTTACAAAATCCAAAACAGAAAAGACCAAACCATGTCATTTAAAGAAACCTTCAAATTTCTCACATTACCAGCAGAAGACATTTAATGTCTTTGTTCACACAGATGCGGCTACCATCTTGCCATCTTGTGATCTTGATACAGGAGAGGAAAAAAGATAAATTCCAGAGAATATTAAATGTGGCTCCCATCAAAACTAGTAAGACTAAATATCATATTGATTTCAAAAGGCTGAATTCTGCTCTGTCTTTTCTATGGTAGAATTAGCTTTTATAAAACACTTCCGTCAATCTCATGCTTAGCATATAAAGGGACTGCCACTAGACCAGGCAAACTGGAGATCCTGAACATTAAGCACCACACCACACCACATACTTTGCTGTATTCTTAAAAATTCAAAAAAGGAGGAAGAGTCCAATCCTTTTGACCATTTATAAAACCGCATAATTAATGGCATGATGGGCTCAAGTATGATCAATCATTTTTAACAGATATTTATAAGAGTTTTATTTTCTTCCTAGAACTAATAGAACTGGCCATATCATAAGAAAACTGTTTCATATGCTCACTTCTGGAGTCAGAGGGCAATACTGAGGTCAAGGACATAATGTTTAGCATGTTAAATTATTTGCCTTGCATCCTCTAATGTTTATATAAATGAGATATATTGCTCTTGATCTATAGTTCTGGGATATAGCTACTATTAATTCAAGAACCAAAATAACAAGTAACATTACAGTGCTTCATAAGACTTTAAATATTACAGTGTTTTGAAATTGTATGGTGAGAAATTCTTCTTTTCTTATCCATTATTCCAAATGCTTCTGGAAACATTTCTTTGTTACACTATTACTGCTTTAGGGTACTGCATCCATTTCTGTAGAAATGCTACCCTTATGCCTGAAGTGTGAAATGTAAAATATTTGCTCAAAATTTCTGCAGGCACTAGAGGTTCAGTGACAGACAAATGAAAGCTCATACACAGAAACACATATTGAATGTGGAATGTCTTATCAGGAGACAAAAAGGGTTAAAATAACTTGGATTTTTAAAGCAACACCCATATAATAACGTCATTGCAATAAGAATGTTTACAGAATAAAAATTATTTTCAGAACTTTAAGGATGTTTTAGTGTATCGCTTTCCAGTATGTTTGAATCTTTTAAATAACTACTAAATATGGTAAAACATTCTTTCTTTCTTGTGGCATTTCCCACAACTATTGTTGTATGATTTGTCAAGTTGTAGCCTGGTGCAACTTTTTTTTAACCTAGTTCTTCCCATTGTTCCACTGTTATATGTTCTTTTGTATCCATTTTATCATACAATTTTTAATTTGTTCTGCCTGTCATACCTGAGTAACAATTTTAAATATATTCTAATACATAAACTTGATTCTGCATGTTTCAAATTCCGTCATTTTCCCCAGGGCCCCTCTTTCTCTGAAATCACTTTTTATTTTCCAGTTATGTACAAGAACATTAACCATGATATATTCTTTCATTCATTAAGGAGTACTTGCTGTGTGTTTAGTCTGTTCTTTGAGTCCAGACGTATCATACTGAGACATGTGCTCAAATCTTGCTTAGTGTAAGGGTCCTTGAAAGAAAAATGCTAATGTCATGTCAATGCTATTTCTATGCTGAGCCAAGGACAGGTGGATTCCACTTTAATGTGGCCATCTGGCTATGTTCTAAGTGCAGATTTAGTCAGGTTTAAATGATTGTGAGTTTTTTTTCTTTCCATTAAGAATGAAGAATGAATGGTCAACTATGGATCAAATTAAAGTACGTGTCATTGTTTTATAATGCCTGAATAGTAAAGCCCGTTGTATAATTAAATTCCAGAAAATTGATTACCTTTCATTTACCTGATAGTCTTTTCCAAAATTAAAATGCAGCAGTATTTTGTGCTCACCACTGCATTTAAGGGAAAGGAGGGTGATCAGGAGAGAGTCCAATACACGAACTGCTGAGAGCTCCAAGTGACATAATAAATAACGACATCTACTGTTTTAGTAATTATGATTAGAGCAATTCCAGCACATATCCAAATTCATCATCCTACCTTTTCAGTTTTTAAAGCATTAGCTCTTTTTAATTTTACTGCAGACTGGAACTGCCAAATGAGCCTTCTTAAATCCTGAATTTTCCAAAGGGAGATTCTGATTGCAATAAATGAGTGCCACGACCTTACAAGAAGGTAGGGCAGCACATTGCCCAGCATATTTGTTATTATTGTTATTGTTCTCTCACACATACATTGGGGATCTGTTTAAAATGCTGACTGTCTTGTTCACTAGAGGTTTTTGGGATCATCTATAAATTTTCAGGAGAAATAGTTAGATATCTGTGACAGCACAATTGGAAAAATATCTGCCTGAGATTCTTCTGAGATTTGGACGCATGGTCAACTTCATAGAATGAATTACTTAAAAAAATAATTTAGGTATTCTCAACTATTTCATATATGAAATCCTGGCAGGTAATGATAGAATCATTGTCAAGTTTTCTTTGGAATCTTCAGATAGGAAGACAGTGCAGAGAGTGGTGAGGATGGCTGAAAAGATCATTGGAAGTTCCCTCCCTTCCATCCAGGACATAGCACATAAGCGTTGCTTGAGCAGATCCGTAAGATTGTCTGGGACACTACACACCCTCTTCATGACCTGTTTTCCTTGTTACCTTCTGGGAGGAGGTTCCATGGTATCTGAAGTAGAACATCCAGATTCAGTCACAGTTTTGTGCCATACAGTATTAACCTTGGAAACTCTAAAGCAGGGGTTCTCAACCTTGGCAACTTTAAGACTTGTGGACTTCAACTCCCAGAATTCCTCAGCCAGCTTTGCTGGCTGATGAATTCTGGGAGTTGAAGTCCACAAGTCTTAAAGTTGCCAAGGTTGAGAACCCCTGCTTTAGAGTTTCCTACTTCCGTTATGTATTCAACATGGACAGTGATTAATATGTATATGTTACTTATATGTAAGGGTGTAGGTCTATACATATGTTGCATATAGTATGTTTTAAATGTGTGTTATGTATGTGTACACTTTGAGAGGAAACAACTAAATTTCATTTTTTTAATGTGTGCCATTGTGCCCATAGGAAAAAATGACAAAAAAGGTTATCTAGTCCAAAAATCTAGTCAGTCTCTGGATCTGGATAGATGATTAGATATAGATATAGATATATTCTTAAGCACTATCTTCCTCATAGAGGGGGGTCTAATACTGAACACCACAGCCAAGAACTGAATATTATTATACTAATAACACTACATTTCCAGTATAGTTATCAATTCATATAATTGAATTTGTGCTCAAAATCATCCAATGGAAAGCAGTTAATAGATGAAAAACTGGCCCAATAAATAATTTACTGAGTAGTGGTTTTAAACCAAGTTAGTCTAGTTCAGACATGTCAAACTTGCGATGTCACGTGATGTCGCGCAACGTATCGGAGCTTTTTTGCCATTGCCGGCAATGGGGTGGGCGCAGCTCCGGTATGATGAAACTGGCCCGCGGGCCGGCAGTTTGATACTCCTGGTCTAGTTCAAGTCAAATCACCATGGCTATAAAAAAAAACAACTCTTAAACTATACTTAGCTGTTTTGTCAAGGAGAGCTCTGCAGCATGTACCTTGTTTTTATGCTATGAAACTAAAAGCTACGTTCTAAGGATCCAGCCTCAGAATAGGCTGAACTGACCATAAGGTAACAGGACAAGCCCTAAACTGCTATCATTTTAATGGGTCTCCATCACATTTGTGTAACTTTTTTAAAACATGCAAAGCCAAAAGTTTAACAATGGAAACAACTGAGGAGCCATGTCTGGAAGATTCTGAGAGAAAATCATTACAGTGTATTGTCCCAGTAAATATTGACAACTCTTATAAACAGGGTTCTGCGGCCATAGATCTGGGCTCTGGAGGCATTTTCCAGGCTTCCAGAGCCCAGATGGGGCCACTGGGGGGGTGCAAAATTGCTCTGCGGCCATGAATCCAGCCTCTGGAGGCTTGGAAAAAGCCCCTGGAGCCCAGATCGGGCTGCAGAGGGGTGCAAAATTGCTCCACAGCCATAGATCCAAGCAGCAGAGGTCTTTTCTAGGCCTCCGGGGCCCAGATTGGGCCACAGGGGGCTGTGGACACGTCCCCCGGCCTCAGATCGGAGTAGTAGCAGGAACTCCAGCAGAGAGGAGACACCTTTTCCAGGTGAGTGATCTGCATCTCGGAAGCTCCCTAAAGCGGTTTCTTCTCCCGCCCCTGGCTCCGTAAAGGGCTTTTGACTGGAGCCGGAGCTGTTTGTGAGTTCCGGCACCTTTTTTTGCCAAAAAAGCACTGTTTATAAATCTAAACTGAGAATCCTAAAATATATTGTCATCTATAATCTAGCAGAAACATCAGAGAGGATAGTAACTCAATGGCAGAACTGTAGTATGTATGCAGGAAGTTCTCAGTTTCAGTCTGTAGCATTTTCATGCAGGGCTTGAAAAAGACCTTCCAGGAACCTTGAGACCTGCTATAGCCACCCATCTCAGATACAAACTGATCTTTAAAATATTCTAGTATAACTGAGGTAAAACCCATGTGCACCAAGGGTGATTGAATTAATAGAGTATAATTTTAAGATTGTGCTTTTTTTATTCTGAAATTGAGATGGCTATTTCAGCCTTTACAGGTGGTCCTTGACTTATGACTGGTTGCTTAGTGACCATTTAATCTTATGATGGACCCCAAAATGTTACTTACAACCTGGATTCAAAGTCAAACAGATGCCGTCCCCCTTTGTGATCATGTGATCGCATTTTAGGTGTTTGGCTACCAGCCCACATTTAACAGCCATTTCCCGTGGTCACATGACCTTAATTTAGAACATTTTTTTTAACAGAAACTGGCACTTCCAGTTTCCAGCAAAAATACCCATTCTGAACAATGGGTTCACTTAATGACTGCGGTGTTTGCTTAAATACAGCAGATCCACTTAATGACCATGATGATTCCCTTAATGAATGCTGCAAGTCATAAAATAAGGTTAATCACAGGATGACCCCTTAACAACTGGTATAACTTCTGGGCTCAGTTACAGTCATAGGTTGAGGACTACCTACCATTTCCCTGATTGCAGTGAGGAATTTTATGTAACTTATTTAGCAGCTAACCTAAAGTCATATAATCTATTTAAAAACAAGGCTATACCATGACATGTTCACTCTTATGGGGCAAAAATATCTCCTGTTGTCACTGCTCATTTTACTAAAATATGAAACTGTTAAAAAAATTGACATGTTTTAGGTTTTGTTTATTATGGTGTATCTCTGGTCAATAGTTGTAATAAAGTTTAGAGTTAGAGGGATAATGGGCAATGGACTACCTCAATAAACAGAAACTTCCTATCTTCACAGCTGTTGTTACTATAATTTGGTGGTATGACTTTATTGGAAATGCTGTCATGAGTGGCTGGTAATATTTATGTTCCATTTTTTCCTATTATACAGAGAGCAAAACATTTTAGCTAGGAGAGAAAAAATGGTACTACATATTCATTGTTGTCATTACTTTCCAGAACAACCACATCATATTATATTTTTGTATATAGCAAATGCCACTTCATGGGCAATGAAGCTGGATGAAAAAGCCAATTTAGGCACAGCTATTAAGTGAGATGTAATCTTTTTACTTGCATAGACTTTTCACAATGTACTTGATTTTGACCTGACATTTCTTAATCTAGACTCCTTCTTTAGATTCCAATTCCTATAACTCCCAGTCTGCATGGCCTAGTTAAAAGAGAAATAAATCTTTGATTCTACAGTAATTTAAATTTAAGTTGTGAGTGAATCTAATCCAGGTGCAGGTGTGCTTCAGCAAATATAAATCAGGACTCAAAACTTCAAAGAAGACTTGTATAACATCAGGAAAAAAAAACATGGGGCAAGATATGAAACCTGACTTCCTAATATAAAACTAGAAAGTACCTTGTGGATTCATGGGAATAGTGATAAAAAAAAGCAGCAGCAAGAGAAATCTTCCCAATTAAATGTGAATGCTTCCAATAACAAAACATGACAATTGTAAATTTAACAAAACAGCATTTCTTGTTCAACTTTTTAGAAGTAGCCTGGAGGCTGATGAGAAAAATGCTGAATCTTGCACAGCATTAGATAAGCAACAAGAAGAGCTAGGAAAGAAAAAATATTGTCTTTATTAGTGTAATAAGGGCATTGTATAATGATTTCCAGAAAGCTGGAAATCAGCTCAGCACTGGGCAAAGTAAAGTTAGCTTTGAGAATTTCGTTTTCAAAAACTGAGTTCTACTAACATTGTAGAGAGTAGATGGCTGTAAAGGAAACAGGTGGCTGTGAGTTCCAGTTCCACCTTAGGCACAAAGCCAACTGGGTGACCTTGGGTCAATTACTCTCTCTCAGCTCTAGGAAGAAAGCAGTAGCAAATCTCCTCCAAAAATCTTTGTAAGGAAACTACAGGGACTAGTCCATGTAGTAGTCACTGAGAGTCAACACTGACTTGGTCATACACACCCAAAAGAAGTACTACAAAGAAACCCAGAGCTATAATTGTGCTTTTGCATTCAATCTGAAGTTCATTGCTACTGTAAAAAAAATTTTTTTAGTGATCATGAATACTGATTTATGGCATGAGAATCCCATTTTTACCTTCTGAAGTGGGGAAAAATACAGTGGAATATATTACTTTCTCAAGATAACTCAGCATTTTGAATTTTCCCAGCACTTACTGGCTATTCTTAAATTTCATATATTGGTATGACATATTTTGGAGCATTATGGCACCGAAAAATGAAATACAGGGGAAAAAAATAGTTAATGGAGCACATTTTAGGCTACCATCTTTCTTCTAGGGAAGAGAGACCATGGCTCAAAGGCTTAATGGTGCTGGAGGTGGTGTCTGCTCCAACGGTTCAACTCCTAGCACTGTGTGGCAGGAGGTGAGCTCCCATCACTTGCCTCAGCTTCTGTCTACCTTGCATTTGAAAGCATGTTCTATGCAAGTGGATAAATAGGTATCCCTTTGGTGAGGAGATGAGTTGGTGCTCCATGCGAGCAGTCCAATCCTTGCCAGCTCTGAACCGGCAATGCACATTTGTGAGGTGGCTCCGAGGCAAGGGGGGGGCTTGGATAACATTGCAGGATGAGCGGCTTGTCTTTTTTTTTCTAGTGCAAAGCTGGCTCGCCCTTTTGTGGCACACCGTGGGAAGCATGCAAGCATATACCTGACAGAACTGATAAACAGGCAGCAATAGGATTGTAGTCTTCTGACTAATATTATAATGCCATTTATTATTATTATTATTATTATTATTATTATTATTATTATTGATGATGATGATGATGATGATGATGCATCCTTCAAGCTGACAACATCAAGCACACTGAACTCAACAAAAAGATTAGAAGTGAATATATCAAGAGAGTGAAGAAGATCTTGTGCTCGCTTCGGCAGCACATATACTAAAATTGGAACGATACAAGAGAGTGAAGAAGATCTTAAAGTCCAACTCAGTGGAGGATATACTATCAAGACAATAAACCCCTGGGCAATTCCAGTCATTAGATACACAGGTGGAATAGTGGACTGGACTCAAACAGAATTAAAAACCATGGATAGGAATACTAGAAAAATGATGACAATGAATCATGTCTTTCCTCCTCACAGTGACATTGACAGTCTCTATCTACCAAGGCAAATAGGTGAGTGTGGAATGTTGCAAGTACATCAGATGGTTGAAGAAGAAAAAAGAACATTGGAAGAATATCTGAAGGGCAGTAAAGAAGTTGCTTTGAAGCTAGTATACCAGAAAGGCTAACTCACTACTGGAGAGATCAAAGTGGCCTACAAGAAAGGCTAAATGAAGAACAGAATGGAGGCAAGGGGAGACATGGCCAATACATGAAAAAATAGCAGGGAAAAGATCTGGCAATGGCTAAGAGCAGGAAAGTTGAAGAAAGAGACAGAGGTGCTAATTCTGGCTGCACAAGTCTAAACCTTAAGAACAGATACATACAAAGCCAGAATTGAGAAGACAGCAACAGACAGCAAATGCCATCTATGCAAAGAAGCTGAAGAAACAGTGGACCATCTGGTTAGCTGCTGCAAGAAGATCAGACAGACTGACTATAAGCAATGGCATGACAAAAGTAGCCACAATGGTGCATTGGAAGAAATATAATTTGCCTGCAAGCAAGAACTGGTGGGATCATAAAATAGAGAAAGTCATAGAAAACGAAGGAGCTACGTTGCTCTGGGACTTTAGAATTCAAACAGGCAGGCACCTGCCACATAACACTTAACAATTGTTGCTAAGAAAGACAAAAAAAGTCTGTATAGTGGACCTAGCATTACTTGGAGACAGCAGAATAGAAGAGAAGAACTAGAGATCACAAAACACAAAGACCTGCAAATAGAAATAGAATGACTGTGGCAGAAGCAAGCAAAGGTAGTCCTAATAGTAATAAGCATTTTGGGTGCAATTCCAAAACAACTGGAGCACTACTTGAGCATCATCAGCATTGACAAATTCACCATTAGTAATTGCAAAAGGCAGCTTTACTCCGAACAGCTACCATGATATCTGTAACACCATCAAATATCCACATCTGCCTATCCCAGGTCCTTGGAAAGGACTCTATAGGTAGACAAAAATGAACATCTGGCTAATTTTGCAATGAACTATAATGTCTTTTAGGAAGTTCAGAGTTATTTTTTATTTTTATTTTTTTGCCCATCTGCTTCCTTTCAGCTATGTTTACAATGAACCTGTGACATAAGTAAGTTAGGCAGCAACATTGTGGTCAAATGTCTCTAAATAAAAACCTTTGACTTAAAAAAAATTAACATTTTAACCAGCATAACAGACATTATTACCATATTCCAATCCTCTAGATATATCAAACTATATTTTTTCTCAGACAGGCTGGGAATTACTGGGACTATACTCCAACATGTCTGGACGTCCCAACATAGGAAAAACTGCACTGTTTTTCCAGACATATAGAGATATTCTAAACTCTGAAGGGAATTTAAAATCTAAACAAGAAATGGAAAATCAGGGTATCAATTTATCATGGTGGGCACATTTACAAATGAAAGCTAGATATGATAAAGATGTTAAACTGTATGGATTTTATAAGGAGCAAACTTTGTTTGATAAGATATTGTTAACTTCAGATAAGAAACTAATTAAGAAAATTTATAATTTTTATTAACTTTGAAAATGGAAAGCAAACAAGTTAAAGAAACAATGTTAAGATGGCAAAAAAATTTGGATACAACATAGAATTAGAAAAATGGCAAAATTTGTGGGAAAGAAATTATAAACTGACAATGTCAACTTCTTACAAAGAAAATTTATATAAAATGTTTTATAGATGGCACGTGCCACCAGCAAGACTAGCAAAAATGTTTAAAAACATGTCAGATAGATGTTGGAAATACAAACATAAGTCAGGCACTTATTACCATGTTTGGTGGGCATGTGACAAAACAAAGAGTTATTGGAAAAAGATACATGCCTGGCTAGAAAAGATGTTGGGAGAACACGTAGATTTTAAATCCGAACTTTTTAAATTAGGTATAATGCCAGAAAAGACTGGTAAACAAAGCATATATTTGACTTTGCATGTTATTACAGCGGCAAGAATTATATATGCGCAGTATTGGAAAAATGAAGAAATACCGTCAGATGAAGAAGTAATTAAAAAATATTAGAATGCACGGAGATGGATAGACTGACTCTGAGACTGAAAAAAAGAAGAAACGTAATATTATCAAACTTGGGACATATTTTATCAATGGCTAGAGGAAAGAATAAAGGATTAAGAACTAAATATGTATTAGTGGATGTAAACTCAGACAGCACGTTTGTTGAATAAATACTATTGAATGTATGGGAAAAATAATAATAAATCTTTTTTAAAAACTGTACTGGATTCTATCCGTATTGATATTATTAGAATAAAGAATATACAAAATTCACCAAACATCTGAGCTTGTTCTTGAAAGTAACTGTTACATGTAATTGTGGGTGAGATTCTGTTCACAGACAGCAAAGCTTCTCTGAAGTTGTTCCCCCATCCAGTTGAGCACAACAAATCACAAGATCTTTCCATCTGAGCATGCAGCTAAATCTGGCCTATGAATGCAGCTTTTGATAGAACTGGTATTCCAGAAACAGTTATCAAACACTGTTGCCTTGCTGTAGATCACAGCATAAACAATGGACTGAGGCAGCAGTAATGGACAATGGAGTTGTTAGACCATTCAAAAGATAAATAAATAATGCTCTGCAGCACAGAGACAAATAAGTCACTCCCCTCCCTCTTCCCCCCTCCCATTTAGCACGGAGAATCAGGAAATTGCTCATATCTGTTTATTTTCAATATTAAATGTCTTGCAGTGCCATTCAGGCCCAACAGATGGTGCTATATACACCATGGATCCCCAGGAGGAAAACAGCATCAGATTGTTACAACATCAGGTTCAATTAGGCACTTAATGATCTAGATGTTGATCTGTGATAGCAAATTAGAGAAATGGGATTACAATATGGCATTGCTGTATGCATATGGAAAATATGGGTATCAGAGGCAAAGATACATAGGATCTTAAGATAAACCTAAACAGGAATGATTGAGAGACACAGGCAGATAATAGTTATCTGTGTAAACACACAAAGAGCAAAGTTTGTAATCTTTTGGGGTTAATAGATTATATAACATTAGCTGCCACTTTAGTTTATCACATTTGATTTACAGATAAGGCCACATTAAAACCTCAATTTAAATCAGGAAAAGCCACAAGATAATATTTGTAGCGCTTGAAGTTAATTCAAATGCATCCTTTGTGTGGCATAACCCCTCCCCAACAGTCTCATATATCTGATAGCAATACTGTATTAAAATTAATCCTCTCACAAAATGCTGATGTTAACTGGACAAACGACTGCTTGTACATTTAGTATGACCCTCTCTGATTAAATTGCTTTCAGATTGCTCCAAGACCTGAAATGTACCTGGAAGTAAATCAGAACATGACCCACCAGCTCCAATTAGTAAAAAGGCTGCAATCGTTTTGAAAGGTTTGATATGTTTCTTCGTATCTTTCATACCTTGTGTAATGCAATCTTTGAACTATCTTCAAAAGAACACTTTCAGAATACCATGCATGCAGTATAAACGTTCCTCCCCTCCTCTCTCCTCACTGTCTTCATTTTTTTTTCAAGACACAGTGAAGGTAAATAATTAGACAGCCACCTTTTTTCTGTCTATTAGTCATTGTTTAAGCTCAGTATATTGTTGACATAAGAAAGGTTTGCAATTACCTCAGCCTATGCCAATAGTGGATAATTTGTGTCTCCTGGTGTGCAGCCTCATAACTCCAGAGCTCCTCCAGATAATGCTCTAAAATTAACTAGCAAAGCTTCTGATATTTTTTCCAGAAATGAGAAAAATGTGTAAAGCCGCTTCAAGGTCTGACTCACTTATTTTGCTCAGTGATTCCCTCACTCCAAAGCTGACAATAAATTTTAAAGTGGACAAAGTATATTCATGCCCAGTCTTCTAAAATTACATTAGCCAGCCACATTTTTTGTAGTCTTTGGGGACCAAAGATGTTAAGAAAAGATAAAATGCAAGCACTACCACAAAATATTATTCCCTTCCCCCATCCTCAATTATGTACAGTCTCTCCCCAATCACAAGAACCTCCTGTGTCAGGCTCAAGCAGTGAGCACATAATAGGAAGAATGCCTTAATATGCAACTCCCATCAGCTGAACAAATCCACTTTTTTGGAAAATGGGGAAGGAAAGGAAGATGATTTATTGTTGTGGACAAGAGACCAGGAAAAGAATCTGAAGTTAAAGATTATGTGGGCGGTGTATATTTATTGCCAAGTGATTGCCACATACCGTATTACATGGACACTTGCTATTGCAATGGGATCCATAGCACCATTTGTTAGAATACATCCAACCTTATTTATTATTATTACTTAGCTTATGGTGATGCTAAATTAGTCAGGAGACTACAGTGTCTATGCCAGTGTTGGCGAACCTATGGCACGGGTGCCAGAAGGGGCACTCAGAGCTCTCTCTGTGGACACGCGCTCTGTCGCCCCAGTCCTAGGCCTTCAGCTGGGTTTTATAAAACCTTTTTGCTTTAGGCCTCCACCGCCGTGTACAAAAAAAAAGGTTCAATCAGTCAATTTCAACTTCTCGTGGGAAAAAAAAGGAAGAGACAATCCCTGTTCTATTTTCCCAGTTTCAAAACTTATTATATATATATATATATATATTTCTATGCCGCCCTTCTCCTGGGACCTATGGCGGCTTTCAGCAATAATGTAATAACAGGTAAGAAATTTATATATATTGTATAACCCAGTGGTGGCAAACCTATGGCACGGGTGCCAGAGGTGGCACTTAGAGCCCTATTTGTGGGCACGTACGCCATCGCCCCAGTAAAACCCCAGCTGGGTTTTATAAACCCTTTTTGCTTTAGGCCTCCGCTGCCATGTGCAAAAAAAAAAAAGTTCAAACAGTCAATTTCACCTTCTTGCGGGAAAAAAAAGATCTTGCAAAGTTGGAATTGATTGATTGAACTTTTTAGTCCCATCCAGTCTGCCGTTACCACTGCAGCCATGCCCAGCCAATGGGCCACACCCAGCCAATGGGCCACACCCACGCGGCACTCAATGATGTATAAGTGGGTTTTCGGTTGCAGTTTGGGCAGTCTCTAAAAGGTTCGCCATCGTTGGTCTATGCAAAGTAGTTGCATGGCTGCCAACAATTGCTAGTCCATTCAGTTCATGCTTGCGTGCTATCCAAAGTGCACTACAGGGGGCGAATTAACTCCATACTCAGAAGTCTTGGTGGCATAATGCAGCATCATCTGAGGCTTTCCCATCGCCAATATCACCTCACTTTTGGGTGTTGCATTCCAGTAGGTCTGGCACCAGTTGAATTCACATTGCTGCTTAAAGTGCTGGGGTTTTTTTTGCCACCAAAGTGTACCTATTTATCTACTTGCATGTAACATGCTTTTGAACTGCTAGGTTGGCAGAAGATTGGCAGAAGATCTCCAACCTTAGAGAAGAATTCTTTAGGCAGCTGATGTTCTTTATAACAAATTGTGCCTCTTCTATTTGCCTCTCTCCACACTTTAAATCTTTATAATGGAAAAGAATGAGTACATAGCATATTGTCTAATAAGAAATGAGAATTGAAATTCCAGTTTATTAAAGGGTAAACATGGCTTCCAATCAAAACCAATTCTGGGGATTACATGGAGATATTTAGGTAGCTTTCTTGCCAACAGTATGGAAAGACTGTTTTGTCTCTTTGTGTGTGTGTGTGTGTGTGTGTGTGTGTGTGTGTGTGTGTGTGTGTGTGTGAGAGAGAGAGAGAGAGAGAGAGGGGGGGGGGGGGAGGGAGAGGGAGAGGGAGAGGGAGAGGGAGAGAGAAGGAGAGAGAGAGAGAGAGAGAGAGAGAGAGAGAGAGAGAGAGAGAGAGAGAGAGAGAGAGAGAGAGAGAGAGAGAGAGAGAGAGAGAGAGAGAGAATTTTACTTCATTTTTTTAATTCCCACAAGACTAAACTACAGTTGAGATATTCCCTGGTGGAATCCCAGCCCGTTACAAACCATGTCTGGTCTCACTGAGATTCTGGTTGAGGTTAGCTGAGTTCTGCTAGCTATCTGAATAGGTTTTGTTATACTGGTAGAAAATAATAAATGCATTTAAAGACAATGTCAATGTTATGATCCTTTGAACATTGAAAATTTAGGTAGGTCCTAAAAATAAATATGGAAGACACTGACAAAGAGCTGATAATCTTCCAAGGATATAATGTTTGTTTTTACTAATATTATGGACTTCAAAATGAGAGGCTGAAAGGAAAGAAATGATTGCACGATGTCTAGCAATACAATAATGTTAACATCTAGCAATGGTGAAAGATTTTCCATTCCTTCCAGTTAGAGAGCATCCGTCATAATAGGATAGTTCCTGGCATTGTCATTATGGGAATATTAGGAAAGTGGTTTTTTTAAAGGTATAGCAGGCTGGATCCACAAAGCAGAAGGGTGTGAAAATTTCCTGTGGCATTCTAGCCCTGATTGCCTCAAAAGTAGGTGCTGAGAGAAAAGACAATGAATGCTACATTGCTTCTCTCGTGTTCTCCAGGTTACCATATGGCTTTAGGTGTGACGAAGAACACTGTCCTATTATCTGCAATCCACTGCAGAATGGGAGGATGACATTTCACCCTTTCACTTTCTTCTACTGGCCCTACTACTAGTAGTAGTAGTACTAGTAGTAGTCATCGTCAGGCTGCTGGTACCATATCCATTTTCTGCTCCTAAAAGGCAAGCAAAGCAAAATAAAAGCTCAGTGTGTTTGGGGAATCAGTTCTCTTTACCTAAGAATTCAAAATTGGGTATTACAGTACATACTTTTGTTTCCTCTCTCAAAGAAGGCAACACAGTCAAGTATAAAAGCAAAAGATCATAAATTTCGTACAAGTTTAATATGATGCAATTTATTACATTTTTAGGGTGGCATGATTTGGAATGGATGCATTAGATAAACAATAAAACTAAATCATGATTTAATACTTTTTCCCACCTGTTTAGCTTACTGTTAATTAAAAAAAAAGATGAAACCAGTGCCATTTAAATTCAATTTTGACACAATCTCTGCTTTATTCTTGAGTTCTTAGTGTTCCAATGGAAGAACTGTAAGAAAAAAATCCACTACTATACCAATGTTAGAGAAAGGTAACTAGAATCACCTAGCATTAAACTAAATTATAGTAGAACTTCTTACTACAAATTTTATTGTTGCTATATGAGTTCAGAGCTAGACACCCACAAAACATTTATTTATTCTTCCAATTCATGGAATAATGCAGTAATGTTATTCCTGTTTTTATTGAAGAAAGATAACTTTCAACAATCTTTTGAAAAAACAATTGGATGTTTGACTTTCCATGACAATATAGCAGGACCATTTAGCTATTCAGGGGGGAACCTCAGATACCTTAGAAAACAATCAGTGATTTAGAGAGAGTCATTTTCAAATTTTCTTGCACCAACTTAATCTGCAGTGCAACATTTGAAAAGATTTCTATTATAGCCCAGGGCATTTTATGGAACATTCCAGAATATGCTTTACAGATTATCCACAGGTTACAGCAGAGCTTTGCTGTGTTGTAAGCTATCTTTAAAGGGAAGTTGTCTTCCATTACTGATAACCTCAATCAGAACACCAGGGTTTTCAGAACCCTGTTTGAAAACAAAAGCATTGTTCAATTAGTTAATTGGTGTCATTACCTCAACCTCCAGACTTGCCATGTTGAATTTTTGAATGCAGCCAGTTGGGAAGGAAAATTAGAAGAGCATGCACATACACACATTTCAATTTGTAATATTCAATACAGAAAATTGAGAAACTGAAAGGGCAAGACAGGAAGATACCCAGACATGGGCATGGAGCCAGCATGCCTGTTCTTTTACATAAATGTACAATGTTTTAGGTTGAAAAACTAGAATTGCTGTGTCATGCCATAATCACATCAATTCTATCTGTGCCTGAAGATGAAATGCTTTCCTTTATTTAGTATTTGTTAAACTAAAAATTTAACAAAGGTTCTAGAGGAGCAGCTACTTAGGGAAGCATCATTTATAAATTAATATCATATTTGAATCTGATTTTAAGTTATAATGAACTGACCACTCCTATAATTGTTGTGGCAGAACGGAGTCAGTAATTACCATCTGCTGTTCTGTCACATGATCCCCCAAACATAGAAACTACAATTATGGCTGATAAATCTAGGAACTAGCTGAGAGAAGAACAGATAAATGGTTTTTCACACACTGACAGCCTCTGATGGAGAGGACAAGTTGACAGGGACTAAAAAAACTGGAAGGGAGGTGGTAATACTGCAGTTAAACTCAGACTGGAAGAGAAAAAAAAGCTGGTCTAAAGAGATGCAGGTTCCATTGTGGTGCCAATCGTCAAAGATGAATTGCTATGCAAGGAAATGGATCATGTCATGTGGAATTTGTTTACCATGAAGAGAATGTGAAAGGAACTGAGTTGCAATAACCACTAGATTAATTGATGCTCTTGATTCCCAAAATCAATCCTGAAATTTAATGGCAACTACATTTTAGGATGATCACACAGTCATATTTTCAGAAGCAATAACATTCTACGCAGGAAGCTAGCTAACCTCAGAATGGTAGAGAAAGTAGGAAATAAAGCAATTTGCTATATTCCTTTGAAGTCGAAAGCCATAAATGAGAGACAAATGAAAGCCTGCATTACAGTAGCTGAATGCCACTTGCATAGTTATTTAATTGAAAGAGTCAATCTTGTAAAAAAACCTAATTCTTTTCTATCTTTGGAAACTCCTTTATAGGTACTATATTGGTTTGCAAGAAGGCTCTTGTGTACTGCGTTTTGTCTGATCAGTCCTAAAGGGTAAAGGTTTCCCCTGCCCAGTTATGTCCATCTGTAGGGGGCAGTGCTCAACCTGTCATGAGTTCAAACTTCCAAGAACTCATGACTTATCATATTTATACCTAATTGGTTTGTGGCTTAAGATGTTGATTTGTAATTATTTTATCGCATCCTATACTGTATTGAGCTTTCCTGTGTTCATGCTTCTTATATTCCATGTTCCTACTATAATTCTTCATAGCTTCACTTTTTCCCTGTATGGCAACATCAGCAATGAAACACTCCAAAGGCTTTAATCTAGCCACATCCTACAACTTTTTTTCCCCCTTTCTTTCCATTTCTTGTACCTTTGAGTTATTTTTTTGGCTCTTGGCAACGTCCTGGACTATTCCCTGCAGGGTTTTTTTGGCAGCGTTATTCAAAAGTGGCTTGCTGTTGCCTTCTTCCTAGAGCTGAGAGGAAATGACTGCCCCAAAGTCACATAGCTGGCTTTGACCCTAAGGCAGGATTAGAACTCATGGTCTCCCAGTTTCTAGCCTGATGCCTTAACCGCTAAACCAAACTGATTTTCTCTGCCTATCTCTGTTTGTGCATTAATTATATGAAAGGCTAACTTATTAAAATGGCCATTTAGGAATTTGGAGAATCGGTTGTAAGACATAAGCATAAATTCACTGCCATGGTAGATGTGGCCAGTCACAAAACATCCATTTATATAAGCAAAGGGATGAGGTTGATCCCTGACATTCGCTTCTACTTCATAGGACAGATCTTAACCAGCTGACATGTATTCAGATGACTTTATTCAAAAGATCTGGGCCGCTACTCCTCTTTTTTTATTATTAAGGTCATCCACAGTCCATCTCATTCTTAGTGATTAAAAGGTAACCCATAAAAACATTTTTGTGTGCAAAGTTAGTGTTAGCAGTGGATATTTTGTTTCCATTTTTAATTGAAAATAAGTCTGAACCAATCAAGAGGCATTTCAAGGCTATCTGCGGCCACCACATGCCCTCAGTGAGGAAAAAGACAGTTGATCATTTTATTTATCCCAACATATCATCATCTTGGGAACTTGGGGACACTTCTGAGAAAAAAGTATATGATTCTCAATAAAATTGGAAAATTGGATAGTTGTAGTCAATTTTTTGAAAGTGAAAACATCAGGGAATTCTAGCTTATTCTAAAGCTATACTCTGTTTTCTGTGTGAGTGAGAGTATCCTGTGTCTGATTAACGAAACACTTCAAAGAACTTTCAGGCATTTATTAGTGTTACAGAGATGTCAGCACGGCATGGTGGAAATGCTAAGATCTGAATTTCTCTTCCTTTGCACATAACATTCCAGGCATTTCTCTTCCCCTATTTTGGGGTCATGATTCACATCTTCCAATTAACTTGGAGGGCAAAGATTCATTTCCGTTTCTTTCCCCCCCCCCGGGCTTTCCTTATATTCTCCTCCCCTTTCCCTGTCACCTGATTTAACTCTAAAAATACCAGACAGTTCTGCATATATTTATTTATTTATTTATTTAATTTGGACTTATATGCCGCTCCTATCCGAAGACTCGGAGCGGCTTACAACATATATAAAACAATATTACAATCTAAGTCCAAATAAAAAAAAGCATTAAAAATAAACCCAACACACATTCATCATTCACACAACAATCCACAATCATCCCCAGGCCTGCCGGCAAACATAAGTTTTAAGATTCTTTCGAAAGGCCAGGAGGGTGGGAGAAGCGCGGACTTCAGGGGGCAGTTGGTTCCAGAGGGTGGGCGCCACAACAGAGAAGGCCCTTCCCCTAGGACCCGCCAGACGACATTGTTTCGCTGACGGGACCCGGAGGAGGCTGACCCTGTGCGCTCTCACCGGTCGAAGGGAAGTATGTGGCAGAAGACGGTCCCATAAGTATCCTGGTCCAATGCCATGAAGGGCTTTATAGGTAATGACCAACAAATATTGTCAAAGTAAGAATATTCAATATTAGCAGCGTTGACATCCGGCCCCCCTTACATAAAGGACAGATCCTGTAATGTAGACAAGGCATATGTTAATGACTAGTTCTCTGTTTGTTGGGGTATTTCGCATGAAACCTTTTGACGAGCCTGTCAGCTTTCACCTCACTGGATTTCATCCCGGTGGCTTCAGACAACAGGTATCCCTTCCATTGTACTAGGTACTGCAATTTCCCTTTAAAAACTCTAGAGTCAAGAATACATTTCACTTCATAGTGGGTCTGTCCCGCAACTACAAGGGGCCCAGGTACCTTCTTTGGGGGAGGTCTTCTTATAGCGAGAGAGCTTAACATAAGAGCTTCATTGCTGTCTGGTACCACTCCTGCAGCCGATCAGGTACTTCTTGATAGATACAGGCCTGAGAGAGGTGATCATCTAATCCCTCGATGAAGTATTGAATCAGGGATTGTTCGGGCCACCCCTCTATTCGGCCTGCTATCTTGCAGAACTCTCGCACGTACTTCAGGGCAGGCCTGCCGGCTTGTTTTATTTTGTGGATTTGTTCTGCTGCTTTGAGGCCTATGGATGGGTCCCCAAATCTTTCTCTCAGTCCTAGGAGGGAAAGGTGAGGATCTCCCAGTTTGGGGGCTTGCTCACTGTATAGATTGTTCAGCCATTCAGATGCTTCTCCCTCTAGGTTGGACGCAATGGCATCAACCATGGTACCTGGTTCCAGGTAGAGAGAGGCCCTGCGATTCAAGTGAGAATGCACTTGGTTGAGGAAAAAAACCAGCTTCTCTGGGTCCCCATCAAAGGTTGCTCTGAAAGGTGGTGCAATTACAGGCTGTTGCTGCTGGCCCCACTGTGTCGCTGGTGCAATGGTTGCTGGGCTCCCTACTGTTCTAGTGGCCCCCCAGTTGCTTTTGGCCCCATCCTGGCTGCAGATTTATGCCCAGGGATTGCACGTTTGGGAGCTGTGGCCAATCTCCTTGCTGTGGCTCTTCTTCTACCAGCTGCTAATCTCCTGGCTTCTGTACCACCCCAAGGCATTGCAAGGCCTCTATTAGCTGTGGCAAGTTCAGAGGACATGGATCAGCACCTGCTGGGGAACCCAATCTCCCCATTGCTGCAGAGGACTCAGACTGGGATTCCCCCTCGCTTCAGGGCAGGAACATCTGCAATGGAAGGGCTGTAGGTGTTGTGATTCCGTGCCAGCCTGTGCTCGCAACAGCTGAGTCTGAGGAATCTGAGGAGGAGGTGGAGGAGGCATTTGAAGGGCCATCAGGGCAGAGGGAGGCTCGGATGAATTACAGGACTCGTGGTTTGATGCAGAGCCTGGGCCATCCAGTCGTGTTCCTGATGAAGCTCAGCTGTGTGAGG
Source organism: Bothrops alternatus (assembly GCA_034064705.1). Taxonomy (NCBI): domain Eukaryota; kingdom Metazoa; phylum Chordata; class Lepidosauria; order Squamata; family Viperidae; genus Bothrops; species Bothrops alternatus. Next base: position 6,317,055 of record JARGCV010000001.1, on the reverse strand, counting down.
AGAATGAGTCAGACTCGGAGGACTCACACCTGATGGACTTACTAATTGATGCTCGCACATGTTGTCACTTAGCGAGAGTAAATCAGCAGCATTCAATACGGCAACTCCAGAGTAAAAGGAGAAGGCAATGAGAGGCAATGCCTTGGGACTGCTGAATAAAGGGAGGAGGTGTGGGCGGTGCTGGTTGCTGAAGGCAACCGTTTGCAAAGTGCTTCTTGGAATCCTGGTCTGTTCACCTTGCTTGTGACTTCTCTTCTATTTGCATCACGTTTTCCTGTGGACTATTTTCTTCCTTTGAACTTGAGTTTTGCTGTTTGTGTTTTGGACTATTTAACAGGTTTGTCACCCATATTAAAAGGGGTTTGTTTTGTTTTAAAGTCTCCAGCCTATTGTATCAGCAGGGGTTTGTTCCTTGTGCTTTTAACAAGGACGGCAATAGGCTGGGATAGAACAGTAGGCTTATCTCTGTAGGAATTGATTTCTGGTTTTCATCTCTGAGTTTTGAAATCTTTCCAGTGACTCACCCAAAACTTTGTTATCTCTCCATTCTGCTTTTCAAGTCTTTGCTCTCAGCTGGGAAATCTGCCAGATTCCTCTTTCCCCCAGCTTGCCGGCTGTCGCTCCCCCGCCCCCGGGAAACTGTGGCAGCCAGGGGGCTGGCCTCAGGCAATCTTTCTTTCTCCATAATGTGATCTTCCCCAAATCTTTACCAGCTCCTCTCAAGCCTAGAGGCAGTGGATGGAGTTCGGGACCCCAGGTCATTTGAAAAGGATTGAGATCTTAGCATGATGTCATGTGTCTGATTAACAAAACACTTCAAAGAACTTTCAGGCATTTTTTTAACCTAAAAAGCCTTTATTAGTGTTACAGAGATGTCAGCACGGCATGGTGGAAATGCTAAGATCTGAATTTATCTTCCTTTGCATTTCCAGGCATTTCCCCTCCCCTATTTTGGGGTCATGATTCACATCTTCCAATTAACTTGGAGGGCAAAGATTCACTTCCGTTTCTTTTTCCCCGGGCTTTCCTTATATTCTCCTCCCCTTTCCCTGTCACCTGATTTAACTCTAAAAATACCAGACAGTTCTGCATATATTGTCAAATTAAGAATATTCAATATTAGCAGCGTTGACAGAGAGATTGAGATCTATTTTTTAAAAAAACTTGGCTGCTTCTTTTAAAATATTTATATTTTATCATATTGTACTATAAAAATCAAAAGTCATCCCTGTGTATAAGAATCCATTTGAACTGGGCATTAAGTTCTAAATTAATATAGTATGGGTGATATGGTTTTGCCCAATTTTACATTTTCTCACTCTCAGTCCCTTTAAATGCAAGGACCATTGAAATTACAGTGAACTTTAGTGTAAATTCCCAATGCTACACCTCCGATTGATAAGGCTAATCAATGCCACAATGTAAGCTGTGCTAGAACAGCACAGAACAGCAAACGGATTAAATCTATACAATACTTAACTTTCATCAGTTTTAGTGCCAGAGTGATAAAAAGTTTCACTGCAGAGATGTTTAAATCATTTCATCCCTCTGGACTTCCTCTCCTTCTCAAACATAAACAGATTTCCAGGCTATTATTGTGGCTTGTTTAACTTGTGCTTAATTCATTGTGTTCAAACTGTGTCTTCGCTTTGACAGAAGTACTTTATTAAATATAATGACACCCCTCAATTACAGCTATAAGATTTTGTATGCCCCATATGGAAGGCTCTTCTCCCTTAGTACAGATGCTCTCCCCACTAAGGTGACAGCTGGTCAATATGCCAGCCTTTCCTATGAAGAATGAGAATGTAACAGCTCAAATATACAGAAAGTCTATTTTGCATATCCTTTTAAAGTGCCCACTATACACAGACTGGCGGTTAGAGTTAATATACACACTCTTTAGTTTGAAAAACTCCTCTCCATGATGCGGAGATTGACATATTCTCATTAAATGACCCAGGTTTTTTGAAGACAGCAGTGAAACTTTTATTTATAGCCTCAGTTTATAAGAACCATTTGGTCCCTTCCATGCAATATTAACTTTATAGGATTTTTCCCTTCCATATATTAAATACACATATATACATTACTGGTGTGCTGCATTTTTTTAAATTCGTGACATGGTCTTGGACAATAAATAAATAAATAAACAAATAAACAAACAACTAAAATATCAAAATATCAATCAGTATCAGATTAACTATTTATTATTTAAACCTCTGGGCAACTCGGAAAAGTTGATAATGCTCAAATTCCAATAAGGTTTGTGTCAGCAAAAAACAAATTGGAACCATCTTCCAGATGTAGTGGATCCATCTTCCAGATGCACACCTACCCTCAACCTCTCTAGAAGAATTAGGATCAAGCAAGGATAGATTGTCCAGCACTAGAAGGCCCATATAATATAATGATGAGTAGGAGTAGGAACTGGAAGACTATGGACTATCTTTCAGTCTAACTTCTCTTACTGGAGCACTGAGATGATAAAATAAGAAGGGGCTATGCTATGTATATTACATATACTGTAATAGTAATGGGCTATGCTATGTATATTGAATAAAATATCCCTATAATAGTAATTAAATAATACTTACATATTGGGTTTACCCATTTGAGGCACTGATCCAGACTGAACCTTGGAAGGGAGAAGGAGCAGGTGACCCCAAATAATACAAGATCCAGAGAAATGTAGAGAAAACAGAATGTGGGAAGCTGTTGGCTCTTTCAAATGACAGTTAAAAGAACAGCCCATCACTTGACTTCACTATTAAAACATCCTCCTTAAAATGGACAGCAACTTTCCCTGATTGTAGAAGCCCACTCTACCTATATCTTATTCAAATCTGGAACAAAAACCCAATGAAAAATGAAGAGAAAATTTTCCTCAGTATTTTTTTCTGGTGACCAGAACTGGAAGATCATTGCAATTGTCATCCATGCAGTTTGAAGTCTAAATACAATGAAAGCAGAAGGCCACACCTCATTATGAAAGTTAAACTAATACAAATTTCATGGTACCTGAGGAATCCAGTTAATGAATATATATATGCATTTTCCAAAACTGACAAAACAATCAGGTAGCATTACTTATTAAAGTGCAGTATTCTTTTCTACTGTTAATTTCCATTATTGTACCTTGATCAGAGTCTCCTTGAACCACAAGATAAATGGCATTTAATTTTAATAAAATAATAATTAAATTCAGAAAACAAGGATGTGAAGATGAATGGGCAGAAGTATTAAATCTGATCCTTGTCAAGTGACATATGCTTTCTCTACCATTTTAAATTAATACCACTGATTAATCAGTAATTAAAGTTCAACTCTCATAATTATGAACTAAACTATACAAATAAATTATCTAAAAAGTATAAAGGGTACATCAGTTGCTATATTGATGTAAGAACCATGCTATGAATGAGTCTCAGTATATTTTATATAAGCAAGAGAACTGATCTTCTTGTTTCATCATGAGGCTTGAAACTGAAAGAAGCAAACTCTCATTTTTAATCAAATTAAAATCACATTGCTTATTACTTAAATAGCATCCAGTATTTTGGCAATCCTAGGGTGGATGAAGTCTTGTATATATATTGCTCCTAGAAGCACGAAGCCGAAAGCACCAGCCTGAAGATGACGAATGGGACTTCGTCGAAACGTCGCCAAGACACTTCAAATTCTACGAGGGAGAAAACCCGAAGAAACAAAGACCCACACACACACACACACACACACACACACACACACACACACACACACATCTATATCTTTAGGAACAGAAATTGTTACAGCAGATTTCCCTAGCTGGATGCCCAAGTATGTCAAATTCCCAGAATTCATCAACCAGCAAGATCATTCCTGTTTGCTTTCCTCTCTTCTTCTTATTGCTTTCCTCTCTTCTTTTTCATTTTTTTTAAAGAAAAGAAATGTATTAATATGATGATGATTGTTTAGGAATATTGGAACACTTTAAAAAAGATGAAATATTTTAGATATTTAAAGGTGACTGAACTCAAGAAAAATATATATAATACATATAAAATGTTTTGAATTAGAATTAAGGGATTAGATGACTAGATTTATTGAATAGAATGTTTAAAGATTAAATATATTTTAACTATAATTAAAAAGAATTAGAAATTCAAGAAAATAAATACTACTAAGCTAGGAGAGATATATATATATATTTTAAAATATTTTTTATTAAATTTTAAAAACTATTAACAAAATTATAACATAATAACATAATAACTCAACTGAAAACAAGCAAATAACATATTTAACAATCACTACAAATAGCTGCTCGGAACCCCCCCACCACCACATCCTCCAACAACCTAAACCCTCTTCTATCCTTCTAACTACATACTTTCGCCTTTCTGTACATCTTCCCTCCACTCACCTCTATTCCCTATCTCCACCCTCTAACCCTCTACACATACCTAACCTTCACTCCACCTTCCTCACCATCCAATGCGGTGTCTAGAGTTTTCCCAAACGCCCTAAAAAAGAAAAAATCTATTCCCTTTATACCCCCAACTACAGTTGAGAAACATAATCTATTACTTATTATCTCCCTCCCCCCTCCCCCCCCAGGCTTCCCAGAGTGAATACAGAGTAAGAACGCAAGAAACCCCGCTAAACTACTATTTTATAACTATTTTATAACTATTTATCTGTATATCAAATCTAGTTCTTTCAATTGATATTTCTTTTGCATATAGTCAATCCATTTTTTCCAGTCCATCAAAAATGCTTCATTTGAGTGGTTTTTCAGGTATGCTGATATCTTAGCCATCTCCACAAGATGGGTAACTTTTAGTGTCCATTCTTCAATAGATGGTATTTCAGATGTCTTCCAATATTGTCCCACCAACAATCTTGCAGCCGTAATCAAGTTCAAGATCAGCTTAGTCTCTATGGTGGTACAGTCCTTTGTAATACCCAACAAGAATAACTGAGGTAAAAACTCAATACGCTTTTTCAAAATATTTTGAAGAATCCCCCATATTTTTATCCAAAAAGCCTTAATTTTTTTACAAGTCCACCAAATGTGAAAATAAGTAGCGTCCATAGAATCACATCTCCAACATTTGGGTTGCATATTTGGGTACATAAGCGATAATTTTTTTGGATCTAAATGCCATCTATAAAACATTTTATAAAAATTTTCTCTTAAATGCTGAGCTTGTGTAAATTTAACATTTTTCACCCATATTCTTTTCCAAGTTTCTATCGTAATTGGGTGTCCAAAATTACCTTCCCACTTAATCATACAATCTTTAACTAATTCAGTTCCAGAATCAATTTCAATTAAAGCGTCATATATTCTTTTGATATGCATAGCTCTTTGGTCTCTAGCTTGTATAATTAATTTTTCATCCTTTAAAGAAAAACCCATCTTAACATCTTTTTGCCATCTAGCTTGAAGTTGTGCATGATGATACCAATTGTGAGCTATACCTTCCTCCTTTAATCTATCTAATGATTTCAGTTCTAGGCTATTCCCTTCTTTAATTAAAAGTTTATCATATGGCACCACATCCTGAATTTGTTGTATACCTACACTCTGTATTGCATGCCTGGGAACTGTCCATAAAGGGATTTTACCACATAATTTATAATAATACTTTTTCCAGACACGCAACATAGAGTTTCTTAATATATGCTCTTTAAAGCTCCTATCCAATTTTTTGTCGTAAACTAAATACGCGTGGAACCCATACACTAACCCATATCCTTCTATATTCAATATTCTTTCATTTGTTAAGTTGATCCAATCACTTATTGCCACTAGAACTGCAGCATAATAATATAATTTAAAATTAGGCATTTTCAAACCACCTCTCTCTCTTGTGTCTTGAATAATTTTGAATTTAACCCTTGGTTTCTTGCCATCCCAAATAAATTTGTTTATACCTTTCTGCCATTCCTCAAGATTCCCATCTTTTTTAAGTATTGGCAACATTTGAAACAAAAATAAAAATTTCGGCAATACATTCATTTTAATTGCGGCTATCCTACCTAACATAGATAATTGTAATTTTTTCCAATTCTCCAATTCTTTTTGTACCTTATTCCATAAAAATTCATAGTTATTCTTATATAATTTCCCATTTGAAGCTTCTATATAAATTCCTAAGTATTTGACTTTTTTAACTATCTCACATCCCGTTATTCTTTCCAGATCTTGTTTTAATTTATTATCTAAGTTTTTAACCAACATCTTTGTCTTGAATAAATTTAATTTAAAACCTGATATCTCTTTCAGGAGAAATATATATTTTAAGTACTATGTTCTTTTCTCTGTTCTGTTACAACTGCTTTCTTCTATTCTTTTGTATTTTTTTCTCTCATTCTTTTTCTCTTCCCCTCTCTTTTTTCCCTCTCTTTTTACTTTTATATTTAATACTTAAGAAACACAAAAATGTGAGATGGCTTATATGGAAAAAATAGAATCAAGTCTGTCAACATAAATGTAACTAATTGCTACCAATAAAAATACTCAGAATTTGGTGGGAGAAATAAACTAAAATAAGGACTGTAACAGGATTGATGATAAGGCAATCCAAATGAATGGAAAGAAAAGAAATGTTTTAATATGATGATTATTTTTTGGGAATATTGGAAAATATATATATTAAATTGTCAGTTATTAAAACAATAAGAATTGTATTAATGCAATGTTTGCAAAAAGGATGTTTTTAGGGAAAGAGGAAAGTAAGCAAAATTAATATATGAAATACATATATTACATATTAATTAGAAATTAATTGTTAAGGACTGTTTTTATAAATGTAACCCAGACACCACACTGTTTACCAACTATTGAATGACTTATGTTTGTGTAAAAAACTAATAAAAATTATAACAGCAAAAAAAAGATCATTCCTGTTTGTATATATTTAATTTTCTTGAAAGCTGTTGTCTCTTCTTCATTTACAGATAAAGTCTTCCAATACCATCCAGACATCACAGCAGGAAATATCTTCCCCAATCACAACAACAAAAAAGATCCAACAAATTTAACTACTGTAATCTGATGAATCACCAGGATGATGTGAGAAAAAATCTTTAGGAATGTAAACATATATTATCAAAAAACATTTAATTGCTTAGGAGAAGTGTTGCTATTTCTCAAATTTCAGATCTCTTGATCACAAATCTCATGATAGAATTAGTGTCAGCTCAGTTCTTTTATACACAATAACAATACTTTCCTTATTCTAACAAAGGGTGTTTGTAGTCAAGTGTAAAACAATTTATCCTTCTAGCATCAGGGGTCAGCAAAAGTGACAGCCAAGTAATTGTGTAAAATTATATTACTACGTACAGTCGCTTATTTTCTTTTAATAATGGATGTCTGAAAAGGCAATCTTGAAGTTAAGGGCTGTGATTTTTGTGCATTGCTTAGCAACATGGGCAAATATAGAAGCACAGATGCAAAACCTAGTGACCTTTCTTTTGTGCTCAACTCTGAATACTTAGCTATTTGTGTGTCATGTATGAGAAACCATGATGCAAACAATGAGATGTTCCTTTCGGCTTTAGCAGTTTGAAACAATTAAATCAAGCTTCTGCAATGAACACTAAAGGAGTTGAAACTGCCTTTCTTTGGGTTTTAAATGATGTCTGCTGATTGAAAATCTGATTTATTCAAATCATCTATGCAAATCCACATTCAGTCGTATTAACTGTCAGCCCTTCAAGGTAGACCAGACTTGGATATCAGAGTTGTGAATGCTAATGCTATTGCATTATAAGATTACAGTGACAGAATCTTGCAAAACTGAATGTGTTTTTCCCCTCCCTTCCTTCCTCTCTTCCCTCCCTTCCTCCCTTGATGAGAACTAGATCCTTGCTCGAATTAAATTTCTTTTATCTGACTATTACCTTGATTGTAGCTCTTACCCCTATTTGGTTATTCTTACTACCCATTACATTAACACATTTCTTTCTTGACCTCATCCTTGGGTCAGACCAAATGAACCAGGTGGCATTTCCTAACATAATTCTAAAGAGAGAATGTCATTCATGTTAGTGATCATACAGGTGCACACACACGTACAAACACAGAGAGAGGGGGGGGGGGAGAATATTATTTTCCTCCTTGAAAGGTTATTCCATTTTCCAGTAATCATCTCTTTGTTAATCTAATATGAAGCAAACTTCTATATCTTTAATTCAGCAGGCATATATTTTTCCTAGAGGTTTTCCTAGTATGCAGCTTTCTAGAAATGGAAGAGATATATGTATAATTCATCTCAATAAATATATCAATCTACATCAATTGTGGCAGCTGATTCTATTTGTTTTTGTATAATCAAAATGTTCTCTCACTTTGGGGTGTCAGACCATATTTGCAGAGGTCACAGAAACTTTGTCATGCTTTTATAACTAGTAAATTCCATAAACAAACAAACAAACAAACAAACAAACAAGCTATACCATTAGCACAGGGTTATAACCCTCAATTTCAGCCAATGGAATAAGAAAATTCTACTAGCAATATACAGTAGTAAAGCCACACAGTACTGCCATGCAAATCAGTCCAGTCCATGCAAATCAGCAATCAGCATTGCTTGCAGTCATTTATTAATTTGCTGAGAAATGTTACTTTTTAAGGTAGAGCATTTCTAATTTTTGTTTTACATAGCTTTCTCTAGCATACTGTTTTAATGCAAAAAAAAACCTTTTGTTTGCAATAGTGGTAAATATCTGTAGCTCAAGTGTAGGATGAGGGTGAAGTTTCATTCTCTGAGCTTGTGGGTTGGTTTCTGAATGTTTCATTATCAGGCTAGATAATATCTTCAGCAAAGTGTAGGGGATAAGATGTTACCTAGTCTGGTAATGAAATGTTCAGAAACCAACACAAAAGCTCAGAGAATGAACCTTCACCTTCAAATACTTTTGTGTTTAGCTTTTTGATGCATTATTTAATAAATATATGCCTTTTTAAATATCCTTAAGGATTTTCCCACAAAATGCACTCCATGAACTCCTACCATATTTGCTACAATAGTTTTGGTATTGGAGGGCAAACAATTTTCTGCCAAAGTAACGCACTCATAACAATACAAATGAATATAAAACTCATTAGATGGATGACTTGTAGTAAATTGCTAGAAAAAAAGCTGAACTGGGCAGATCAAGTCTTAAATGAAACAATGAGCTATGCATAATATTCAGAACCATGGATAGCTCAGAAAGTAAGCAGTTTGCACCAGTAACCAGTAATTCAACCAGTAACCAGAACTGAATTAGGTTTTTCTACATAGTAGCTTTATGTCTTTTCTACATGTACTTGTTGGGGAATAGGCTAAAATTGTATAAAGCTCAGTGCAGCCATAAGGACATCCACTCAGATACCATCAGTAGGCATGTACAAACATTACTGGCCAAGAAGAATTTAGAAAACATTATAATTTTTCTCAAACACTGATTAAGAAAATCAAACTTAGGGCAATTTATTGATGTCTTATCAATGAAATAGGTTATCTGGGCACAGTGTGTGTTCTGAATTGTAATAATCTTTTCACTTTTGTAGAATAAATTTGTTAGTTGATGTGCATAAGTCACTCTATGCGTTATAAGGTAGAGTGATAAACAAATGTTACAAATAAATGCAATACAATTTTTATTCCATTCTCTAGTTTACAAGGAAATTCCCAGACTAAAGCTGTAAAAACCCAAATTTCATAAAAACTGCAAAAATGAAACAGCAGGGAAGAATCTAAAAATATAATTATCTATCAATTTAAGAGCAGACAAAGAGAAAAACTTAAACTATTTGAATGCATTTTTAAAAGTATATGCTTGGTATTATGATGATTCAGTTGAGGGGACAGGGGCATGTTCTTGTCCGGTCATCTGGGGAGAGTTTGAGGCTGTTATGCCTGAGGAAGTGGACAGGGCCATTGGATCTGTATGTTCTGCCACCTGTTTGTTGGACCCGTGTCCCTCCTGGCTGGTTTCGGCCAGTAGGGTGGTGACACGTACCTGGATCCAGGAGATTGTCAACGCTTCTTTGAGGGAGGGGTCCTTTCCGGCTCCCTTAAAGGAGGCACTTGTGCGCCCCCTCCTCAAGAAGCCTTCCCTGGATCCAGTAATGCTGACCAACTATCGTCCGGTCTCCAACCTTCCCTTTGTGGGGAAGGTTGTCGAGAAGGTGGTGGCGCATCAGCTTCAGCAGTCTCTGGAGGAAGCCGATTATCTGGGCCCTCTGCAGTCGGAGTTCAGGCCTGGCTACAGCACCGAAACTGCTTTGGTCGCTCTGATGGATGATCTCTGGCGAGCCCGGGATAGTGGCCAGTCCTCTGTCCTGGTGCTTCTTGACCTCTCAGTGGCGTTCGATACCATTGACCACGGTATCCTTCTGCACCGGCTGGAGGGATTGGAGTGGGGGACACCGTATTGTGGTTGTTCTCCTCCTATCTCACTGGTCGGTCGCAGTCGGTGTTTGTGGGGGGTCAGAGGTCCACCTCTAGGTTACTCCCATGTGGGGTGCCTCAGGGGTCGGTTCTCTCCCCCCTACTTTTTAACATTTACATGAAGCCACTGGGTGAGATCATCCACTGCCATGGAGTGAGATACCATCAGTACACTGATGATACTCAGCTGTACATCTCCACTCCTGGCCATATCAGTGAAGCGGTTGAGGTGATGTGCCGGTGTCTGGAGGCTGTGAGGGTTTGGATGGGTGTTAACAGATTAAGGCTCAACCCCGATAAGACAGAGTGCCTGTGGGAGATGCCTCCCAATGACACTTCTATCTGTCCCTCGATTACCCTGGGGGGTGAATCTATAAACCCCTCAGAGAAGGTTCGCAACTTGGGAGTCCTCCTCGATCCACAGCTGACACTGGATCATCATTTGTCGGCAGTGGCGAGGGGGGCATTTGCCCAGGTTCGCCTGGTGCACCAGTTGCGTCCTTACTTGGATCGGGAGTCTCTCCTTACAGTCACACATGCCCTTGTCACCTCGAGGATCGACTACTGCAACGCTCTCTACATGGGGCTACCCTTGAAGAGTGTTCGGAGACTACAACTAGTGCAAAATGCAGCTGCGCGAGCAGTTGTGGACCTTCCTCGTTGTGCCCACATTTCACCAACTCTCCGCATGCTGCATTGGTTGCCTATTGGTCTCCGAGCCCAATTCAAGGTGTTGGTTATTACCTATAAAGCCCTTCATGGCATGGGACCAGGATACTTACGGGACCACCTTCTGCCACGTACTTCTCTACGACCGGTGAGAGCGCACAGGGTCGGCCTCCTCCGGGTCCCATCAGCGAAACAATGTCGTCTGGTGGGCCCTAGGGGGACGGCTTTCTCTGTTGTGGCGCCCACCCTCTGGAACCAACTGCCTCCTGAAGTCCGCGTTTCCCCGACTCTCCCGGCCTTCCGAAAGAATTTAAAAACCTACCTCTGCTGGCAGGTCTGGGGATGATTGTTGATTGTGGTGTGACTGATGAGTATGTATGGGGTTTTATTTTTAATGTTTTTTGTTCGGATTTAGTCGAAATTGTTTTATATATATGCTGTGAGCCGCTCCGAGTCCTCGGAGAGGAGCGGCATACAAATCCGAATATAAATAAATAAATTAAGAGAAGTAGGTAATAAACAAATTTATGCTATCTCTGGAATGCTAGTATAAAACAACAATCTCTAATGGCCAATCAACTCATTTCTGAATTTCAGGGCTGCTGAAGAGAGGATTCTATGGTGGATCCAAGCATTTTGGAAGCTTTGGATCTTAATTACTGAAAAAAAGGTTTTTTAAAATAGATTCAGATAAGAACAAAGCACCTATACATGACATCTGTCAGTAATGAAAATCAGCTGATTGATGAAGTTGCCCTAATTCCATCTTCCACATCATACAACCAAGTCTTCTTTAGCATCTACACGTCATAACTATTTTTATTAGAACTTGGAAAAATAAGCATTTCTCCCTGGTATTCTTTCAATTATTTTGTGTTACTTAAAAGTATTACGGCACCCAAAAATAAATCTTAAATTTGCAGAAAGTGAGGTTAGCTGGCAAAAAAAAAAAAGAGGAGAAAAGAAAACCTGCATGTTGTGCAAGTTAATAAGTATGGGCTTGTTTTAAAGCCAAATAGCCTTCCAAAAGCATTTCACAAAGTAAAGAAGAATTGTGCAAGGCTCCAATTAAAATTTCCTCTTGAAACCTCATATCCATTTCCTGGCTTGGCTGTGAGCCAGGCAGAAAGGCCAAGATTGAATTGATGTAGACTTTGCCTCAAGGTTGTTGCTGCTGCTAAACTTTTTTTGTTCCTCTCTAAATCCCACTCTATAGGAAATGTCTGCTGAGGAGCTGTTCATTTCTCTGGTTTCTTACTCAACATTTTTTTTTTAATTTTCCCAATCTTATATCCTACATAACCTCAGGTTTTTGGCTCTAGTAGAATGCAATGGATTTTGGCATGATGTAAAATATATTCAGCTGCACCAAAACATTTTAGTAATCTATATAAATGTACATCCCTTATGAATTCTACATTTTCCCCTCGGCTCATGGAAACTGATGCTGAAAAGTTTCAGATATAGATAACAATGCATCCTGATCCAGTTATATCCATTGTTAAGTATGATGATGGCTGTAGCAGACAACTCTAAGGCTTGGAGGTGTTAGCATGAGATAAATTGGTTCATATGGTAGGCCATTAGTGAATGGCACATGATTTAGCAGTAAATTGAGGTAATATCATTATTTGGCTGTGCTGAAAGAACATTTAGAACTATCTGCTAATACTCCAGTAATTTGACCCAAACCTTGATAGTTGTACATACTGTATCAATACTCATATTTCCTGATTTATTCCTTACCACAAAGGCACCATTTGCTCAGTGTGTGTGTGCACGTACACGCATACGTGTGTACATAAAACTATTTTCTCCACCTGACAAAACTGGAAACCCGATTATTATTATTTAGCTATGCAGGGAGAGAAAGACAAGAAGCAGCTTTAAGGATAGAGAGGCAATAGAAAACTCTTCTAGCCACTGCAATCCAACAGATTAACCCAAACAATCATTGCATTAGCATCAACAAAGTAGAAGCTGGGCAGTTTTATAGTTAATCTCAGTTTGGGAAAAACCAAAATAGTTAATTCAATCAGAAATAAATTTGGCATTGTCATTTTTATTATTTTGTCAAAAGTTAATGGTGCAGATGTATCATGACAGCATTTCCTGTTTGTTGTAATTTAATATTTAAGAAATTCTCTGTTTCTTTTTTTTTTTTAAATTACTGCTTTGGCTGAATAGCAAACAAAGCAAAACTTCAACTGCCATGTTTTCTCCCCTAATGTCCCTAAGATGAGACCAAGGTGCATCACTAGCATTATTCTAAAGGAATTCTGGGAGAGAAAAACAATATTTGATAAGCTTACCATTACTGCTGGCAAGGGAATTTAAAAAAAAAACATTAGAAATAAGCACCATTTCTTAACTCTAAAATTAAAATGAGAAACCTAGTGCCATCACTATAATGGAAGACATTTTCATCCCAAAACATTTTCATCAACCAAATCAGACATATAATTTTAGGACAAATGGCTAATCCCATTTGTGGAAAGTTAATAATTTTGCCAGACCTTAGTTCAGTCCCATTCCCAATTCTTCTTTTGATCTTCAGCAGGAGATGAATCAGTGTCTTTTCATCTTCTTGCAGAGAGTTCAGAAAAATAGATATCTAACTGTGTTTTCTAGTGATCACCATCCGTGCTCCAAAATGAGGCTTCTTGCAGATCAGCTGGTTGCTGCATTTCACCTCAAAATGAGATCCTCAATGGATAGATCCTATGGCCAGAGAACCATAGGGATGATAAGACATGTACAGTATATGCTAATCAGCTCAACTAGCTCTCTGAAATAAGCCTTTAAGCATAAGACCTTGACTACTTTGGTTTAAATTTTGCAAGAAACTCCACTTAGAAACAAACTAATATACTCATGCAAAATGACTAATTAGATCAAAGTACTTACAAAATGAAAAAACAGCTTCATATAATGCTGGATACTTCTGCTATTATGCAAATCTCTGAATTCTAGTCAGACTACAAGCCCAATTTCATGTATCATTGTGATCAAAGCATAACGATAATGCAGGAAGAATGGGTTACTACAGAAAAAGACAGCGTAAGGTGGAAAAGAGAATGCTATTTCTCTGTTTTCCAGTCACCCAATAGGGCTGATTAAACCAATCCCTGTGTGAAAATTTAATTTATAAGCTCCGCGTAGCTGGTTTAGAATGTTCTGCTAAAGGAGAATTTGGAGAATTCATCATGCTTGTTCAGTGAAATTAACATTGATGACTGGTAACATTCTTACACTCGAGTTTTCTTTTGTCTAATTTGTGCAAAATTAGAACTGAGCAAGTTATATTTTGCCTAATTTAATAAAAAGGACTGTTCTCATATAATTTACTCAAATGGAACTTTAACGAATGGTTATTTCTTACAGAATCTTTTATTTTAACTACTATACACTATAAAATCACCATCTTAATTGTTTATAATTTTAACTGATGCAGAAATTCTCTGGAGACAATTCTTTGAATTCTCCATATCATAGTTCCATCTCTTATTCCAATAACTACTAAATCAGAATTCAAACCTAGTCATAAGAACATAAGAACATAAGAAGAGCCATGCTGAATCAGGCCAAAGCCCATCGAGTCCAGCATTCTGTGTCACACAGTGGCCCACCAATTGTACATGGGGATCTTGAGCAGAAAGAGAAGGCAAAACCCTCCCTTTCCCTTGACCCCCAACAAATGGTACCCAAGGGAATCCTGCCTGCCTCAACCAACATAGAGGCGGCACATGGACATCCGTTTTAATAACCACCGATACACTTTGCATCCATGAATCTATCTAGCCCTGCCTTGAAGCTGTCAATGCTGACAGCTGTCACGACCCCTTCAGGAAGTGAATTCCATAAATCAACGACCCTCTGGGTGAAGAAATATTTCCCTTTATTTGTCCTCACTTTCTTAGCTATGAGCTTTAGGGAGTGCCCCCTTGTCCTGGTATTGTGCGATAGAGAAAAGAATTTTTCTCTATCCACCTTTTCTATCCCATGCATGATTTTATACACTTCGATCAAGTCACCCCTTAAACGCCATCTTTCAAGGCTGAAGAGACCAAGGTGTTGCAATCTGGTTTCATAAGGGAGGCGCTCCATTTCCTTGATCATTCTTGTTGCCCTTCCTTGCACCTTTTCCAGTTCCATTATATCCTTCTTGAGGTGCGGTGACCAGAACTGTACACAGTACTCCAAGTGTGGTCTCACCATCTATTTGTACAGAGGCAATACAACACTTGCTGACTTATTTTCGATTCCCTTCCTAATCATGCCAAGCATGGAATTTGCTTTTTTTACTGCTGCTGCGCATTGGGTTGACATCTTCATCGAGCTGTCCACCAAAACCCCAAGATCCCTTTCTTGGGTTGTCTCAGAAAGTTTGGTCCCCATCAGTTGGTAAGTATAATTGGACAATGTTGTTGTCATCACACTTATAATCCAGGATAATTTCAGGATTCCAACAGGTGGATATTCTGCCTCCCTTTCTCCTCAACTCAGTATAACCAATTAGCAGGAGAACTATCAATTGTTCTTCTGTAAATGTGATGAAGGGTTGATGTTTAAGCTTTAATTGTGTTTGTTTGTTTGTTTGTTTAGCCATACTTATTATTATCTGCATGCTTCTCATGACAAAGAAGACCATCCATCCAAATTTGATTGTATAGCACCTGCCACTCTATCTGGGTCTGGAAGTCCCACATGATTTTAGTAGTAGAACAGCAAGCTAAGCTGGAAGATAGAGTTAAAATGTGTCATCAGTTTGCAGTAATAAATTAGTCTGTGCTTTGAACTCAACAAACAGTCCTGGTTATTTGTGCCAGACATTAGCCCTGTTCTTTTCCATAACACTCTGTGAAATCTCCCACCTGAATTTGGGTGGGTCAAGCAGATGTTCAGATGGCAAAGGCAGCTACTTGGTTGTGTCACTTAGTGTATGCTGTTCCTGCCTGCAACTTATATCCTGCCACTCTATGTTGGCCTGTGTGTACACTCAGTACCTCAAGTCCTCTCTAGTGTAGATTCCTGCTTTTATGGATATGGTACTGACTCCCTGTTATGAACCTGCTATGATCAGTTCCTCAGTACTGTCTTTTTGTTCAATCCTTTCCAGCCACTAGTAGGATATCCCAATGTCTGCTACCTCATCTATGGATTCTGCATCCCATACATGGTCTTGTCTTGCCTCTGCTTGATTTTCCTTCCACTTAGGCATTCTTTCAACTGCTCATCTTTGGGTGCCATCTTAATGATGTACTCCTAGATTTTATACAGGATAGTGGCTTTGACACTTACCAGATCTCACCTACCTCTTTCTGGATGGTGTATAGTCTCTAGGTGTTGGGCTTGGGGTGGAAATCCCTGCACATTGTGAGGAGTTTTCAGGTGTTCACATCAGCAGTCTCCATGTCCTCTTTTGGTCAGCTCATTATACCAGCAAGGTATCAGATGACTGGCAGGACATACATGTTGATGGCATGAATCTTGTTCTCCTATTAAGTTCACTCTTCAGGATCTGTCTTATCATTTTATGATACTTCAATGCTACTGCCTTCCTTGGCTCCTCACCATGGCTCCCATGTGACTGTGGAATATCAAGGTTCTTGTAACTAATCTATATTGCCAAATGTACAATTCCAATGCACCTTAATTTTCTCATACCTAAAATAGTTAGGTATTTTCTTTTCCTGTACAGCAGGGGTTCTCAACCTTGGCAACTTTAAGACTTGTGGACTTCAACTCCCAGAATTCCTCAGTCAGTTTTGCTGGCTGAGGAATTCTGGGAGTTGAAGTCCACAAGTCTTAAAGTTGCCAAGGTTGAGAACCCCTGCTGTACAGCAACATCAGCAATTAAATGTCCCAAAGACTGCAATATAGACTCATCCTCCAATTGTGTATGTATGTATGTATGTATGTATGTGTGTGTGTGTGTGTGTGTATTTGTTTGTTTGTTTGTTTTTTCCCTTGAAGTCAGTTTTTGACTCTAGATGACTTCTGGACTAATCCCTGAAGTATTCTTTGCACAGATTTTTGTCAGCACACTGTCTTGCTTTTTTACTAATAGGTTGTGAATCTCGAGATTCTACAAGTAGAACTAAGATACATTTCACACAGCAAGTAACCTCTATGTTAAATGGTTTGGTCTCTTCTTGTGCCTTTAGCAAGTTGTTTGTCTCAAGAAAACTTGTATGTCATAGAAGTACACATAATCAGAATAACAGACTAAGAAAATAACAGAATTGGAAAAGGGACCTTGGAGGTCATCGAGTCCAACCCCCTGCTCAGGCAGGAAACCCTATATCATTTTAGACAAATGGTTGTCCAATCTCTTCTTTAAAAACCTCCAGTGTTGGAACAACCACAACTTCTGGAGGTAAGTCATTCCACTGATTGTTTTAACTGTCAGGAAATTTCTCCTTAGTTCTAGATTGGTTCTCCCCTTGACTAGTGATAGTAGATCAGGCTTCTGTTAAACCATGGATCATAGAGTCTGGTTTTTTTTTTTAAAAAAATGGATAATTCTAATGTCACTGGCTCTTTATCTCCACATTACTAAAAGTTCCAGTTGCTGAATGTGAGATAAAACTCATGCTACAAAGCAGTCTAGGAATGTTAAATGTGACAGTAGCTCTTCCTCCCTGGGATCCTATAAAAAGGCTCATTTTCGAGCTCATTCCCAGGAAATATAATGCATATTTAGATTTGTTAATCCTTGCATCAAGTCATCTATGCAAAGCAAACATTGAATTGTCTCAGTAGAATCAGATTCAGTTGAGCATGAGGAGAAGAAGGAATGGTCTGTAATAAATTACACACAGATTACATCTTCTAGCCAGGTACATACATAAGAAAATAGGATAAAACTTTTAAGGGACAAGCTTCTAACAACCCAGGCTCAAAGCCTTTTCTTCATGCTGTTGTTACAGGATATTCTGGTTCCTTCTACACGTCACCAACAACTCTAAAAACGCTGTTCAGTTTTTTTTTAAAAAATTAAGCCTATTCATTTGTATTTAATTGCAGCAGGCATCACCTTGCTTGCTACTGAGGCATTAATGGGAAGGAAGTAATTTCAAAATGTGCGGGAGAGCTCTCTTGCAGCTCTAGCAGGAACTCGTTGCCATGGCAACTGGCATATCACCCTCTATTTGTTCCAATTAAATGACATCTCAGAGTGCAGCCATAATATTGCCAAAATTTGGCTTCTTCTAAGGGAAGAAAATGCACTATATACACACATACACACCTTAGATTTAAGGCAAAGGTAATATAATTTGGGGATAAAGGATGGTTTAAAGAGACCACTATTTTGAAGTCTCACACAGCACCTATTGCCAAGTATATCAGCAGTCGCTCCTCATTTCTCCTTGGGTGTGAAAGAATGAACAAGGGACTTATTTTCCTCTAATCACTGTTGATCAAAACAGATATTTTATTCAATGCTCTGAGACAGCAACCCCTGAAAAGCTTCCGCAGTTACTGTGTTTCCATTTGCATTGCTGCAAACTGCAAACCTAACTCAATCTAGCAAATGGAGGCATGAAATGCCAGCCAACGTATCTGACTCAACAAGGTTGGCCTTGCCATGAAGCTCCAGGAGGCTAATGCTTAAGCAGACAGATCCCGGGCTCTGGAGCATCTGATTTTCTCACCCTCACAGAGTGAAGTGGGATGATAAATGCGGTTGCAGCTCTTTGCTTCGATGGAAATCAGGCTGCTGTCAAGCTCTAACATGGTATGATTTACTCAGAATTCAGGAAGCCTCTTTGAAGAAAGGAAAGGAAAAAAGATACAAGACAAATAAGAGGGAACAAGGGAATTTTAAGCAAGTATCTTCTTCATCATTCAGAATTTTAACCTAAGTAGGTAGGAGCAGACGTTATCATCCTTAAAATTATTCAGAATATTGTTACATTGCTTTAATTGATGTAAATGCCAAAGAATATAATAAGAGTATTCCTGGAATAGATTAAGCCTATATAGTAGGGGGCCCCAACCCCAAGTCCATGGACCAGTACTGAGCCATGGCATGCCAGCAACCAGGCCACACAAACAAGCAAAGGCCCATTCACAAGATGCAGGCAACATACAAAACCATACACCCTCCGGTCCGCAGAAAAATGTCTCTCCACGGAACCGGTCCATGGTGCCCAAAAGGTTGGGGACCTCCGTCAAGCATTCTGTTTCTATAGCAGTCGTGCAGATGTTTATGGCAAGCTATCGAACTGACTTATCTTTCCCAAAAATTGATATTGAATCCTGATATCAGAGTTATCCATCACTTCCAGCTTAGTCCAAACACACTTGGGTACCAAAGGGTGGTAAGATTGCGCCTTGTATGGGTAATCCTCTTTCCCATCCTGAAACAGGAAATCAACTGCACATAGTACATTTAGCATATGTGCCCTTTTCAAATCACACTTGCATTTATTAACATACAGAGGTATCAAAAGCGAAACAAGAATGTTTAATGTAGGAGACAAGCAAGCAGTAACTGATCCCCACAGATTGATTCAAGTCAGCACACACAGCCATATAAATTTTTCATTAATCCTGTCCAAATCTACTGTGGAAATTAGCAGACCAAAGAAGTATGCTTTATTTATATTAGGTACAGATATTTGGTCTGACATATCTGGATATTTTATTAAAAATATGTGCAATAATTCTTCAGATTGGTCAAAAGGGTGAGCAGGAATTTTAGAATTCAATTAGATAATCAAGAGGTCTCTCTACACAGGTTGATGTGTCCCTAGCAATATGAGGGTCTCTGAAGAGTTGAGCTTCTTTTCTACAGGTTGTCCTCAACTTATGACCACAATTGAGCCCAACATTTATGTTGCTAAGTGAAACATTTGTTAAGTGATTTTTGTCCCACCCTACGACTTTTCTTGCCACAGTTGCTAAGTGAATCATTGCAGTTATTAAGTTAGTAACACGGTTGTTAAGGGAATCTGGCTTCCCCATTGACTTTGCTTGTCAGAAGGTTCCAAAAAGTTGATCACATGACCCTGGGACACAGCAACCATCATAAATATGAACCAGAGTCCAAGCATCCAGATTTGGATCACGTGACCATGGGGAATATTGCAATGATCACAATGTGAAAAATGGTCATAAGTCACTTTTTTCAGTGCCGCTGTAACATGAAACAGTCACTAAATGAACTGCTGTAAGTCTAGGAACTGCCTGTACTGCTTCCTGAAATGTCTACCTGAGTTGCTTCAATGATGAGATGGGCAGGATATAAATTTAATAAATAAATAAATAAATAAATAACACCAAGCAATGTCACACAAGAAGCAAAAGAAATAAAGTTGCATTTTCCCAAGAACTATTATTGCCATAAAAGCCATTGCTTTTAAATGGAGGAGGAGGACAAGAGATCACTTGATCACCTCAAAAAAGATTCTAAGGTGAAGGCAAATCCAGTTGCTCAGAAATATGACTTCCCACCACGACCATTGGGGAAGAATAGAATGCTAGCTGGAATTTGTTTGGGCTAGTTAGTGGCTAGACCCCAAGAATCTGCCAGATATAAAACAGCTAATAATGTTCTCATCTGGATTCCAAGCAGAATGAATTTTAATCAGGAGGCTAAAGATAAGTTGATGTTCATTACAACCTTAATATACTGTGGGAAGTCAGTCCCACAGAGAAGGAAATATTAAAAGAGCAGAAAAATATATTTCCTCAAAGGATCTTAAAGAGGCAGAAAAGCATGCCCAATTTTCTTAATAGCCCCCACCCTCCCCCAAGCAGAAACCAGCTCTGTAGAAATGCAAATGTAAATAATCCAGGAAGGTTGGAGGCCCCCAGCTAGAAGATTAAGAAGACAAAGACATCTAAAATCTACATACCCCACCCAAACTCTAAGACAGGGCTTAGTAGGATTAACCCACAGATACCAAAGGACACACTCAGACTCAGGTCAAAGTTCATGCCACAGGAACAACTCCAAATAAAAGGCTCCAGAGGGTATAAAAACCCACTCCCTACATGTGCTTGCTCTCTTTTCTTCCAGAGCCATCTTTCTGTCTGGCTCTCCTCTTCAGTAAACTGCAACCTTCTTTCTAAAGCAGTCACCATGTTGTTTATTCCCAGCTTGGATTGAACCATGATGAAGATCTTTCCTTCAACAATACATTATGAATTAATATATGTTAAGCTGGAAGCATGTTCTGTTAACATTTAATGGTACTTCTCTACAGACATGCTTAGGATTGCATTATGAATTAGACTAGTATTGATCAAATTGGAGCATTGTTTTGTCAATTTTACATCCTTCTTGCTCAGCTCCAAAAGACAAATAGGTCCAGAGCAGAACAATTTTAGGTCACTTTCAGTTCTTACCAAACTAACCAGTGCTACTTCTGAGGTTTCAGAAGCACATTGTAACAATTGAATAGATATCACTCTAATTATGTTGCTTTTTATAGTAAATACAGAAATACAGAATACAGAAATACAGAATACAGAAATACAGAATACAGAAACAATCATCTATAGGCTCCTATAGTACTTGAAATACGCAAATCGAGTGTTAAAATTGTATGCAAAAACACAGGTTGCTATAACAACTTAAATAATCACATCCTAATTAATGTCTAGAAGATAAAAATATATCTCAAACAAGTAAACTCATTTACCTTCATAATTGAAGTCATTCATTTTAATGGCATTTTCTCTCTGTGTGTGTTTTTTTTCAGGGGTTTTTTGGTGTTATGTGTTGAACAGTTGATTTCTTATAAGTCTCATTATTTTTTTTACTGAACTAAAGAGACCGATGTCTTGCTGTTTTGACATATTGGGGTTATTATTTTGTTTCTATATTCAGAGCCATCTGTACAACTTTACTAATTATGTGTGATGAAATATGGCTGTCCTAACTATATTCTCCTGGGAAGAAGCTGAAAAAATGTGTATCTTCCTTATGAGTCTTCGCTGGGAAAGTGTTACAACAGAAAAACTACAATAGTTTGGCTTGAAATTAGCTACAACTATAGTATATATAGGTTCCTTCATTCCATATTGTCTGAATCATTAACAGCTGGTCTAACTTACTTGCATCAATAATTTTAGTTATTGATAATACATTACTTACTGAATTACTTACTTACACTTATTTGCTACTTCTAAGTGGTTTACACTCCCAATTACAATAGCAAAAATTATAAACAATGTACATAATGGAATAATCCCCTTGCATAATGTTCCACAGAAGAAAATAGAACCCAACTATATGCCCACTATGAGAGGAATCTCTATTCATATCAGCCCTCAACTATCATGTTTTAGTAACTTTTCTGAATGCTAACAGAGGTGCACTCAGAATGATCTTAGGTAAATGGTGTTCCAAAGAAGTGGGCAGTGAAAGAAAGAGCATGTCCTCACAATCTCTGATCACAAAATACCTTAAAATTTGGGATCCTCACACCCAGGTCTTATCAAATAAGCAGATTCCATTGGAATACAATAGCTGTCAAGTAGATACTTAAGTCCTGAGCCAGGATCCCAAATTGCATCCAGAAATCAACAATAGGAGGGTATCATACTGGTTGAAACAATAAATCTTCATAACCACACAAGCTCTGCATTCTTGTTTACCTGTAGTTTATTGGCAAAGTTCAAGGGTAACCCTATGTAAATTATGTTGCAGTAGTCCAACTGAGAAACAACCAAGGCATGAGTGATTGTGAAAAGAGTCTCTTAATTCACAAATAATAATAACTTGCAAGCAAAATGGAATTTTGAAAAGAGAACATGTCAGATATATAAGCATCTGAGCCAATATTTGAAAGTCTAGGTCAATATATAGTGGATCTAGAATGTCTACCTTTTGGGCTGTCCCACATTAAGGTGTTTTTTTTTTTTTTTTTTTTTGGAATCAGTAAACAGGGCTATCTCTTCCTCTTCATTCTCTACTTTAACACCAGGCTTCTGAATGGGAGTACTTAAATGCATGTTTACTTTAAGGTAATTCATCAAACAATTGAAGCTCCATTTGCAATTTCCTTATGACAGGAAGCCCATTAGATATAAGTTTTGTTGACTGGACATGGCTGAATATCTTCTTAAGTCCTCCTCTTCCTCCTCCACCCCTCCTCTGGTTTGCATTATCATACAATTCAGGGACTATCAATTACACATAAGTAATCACTATTTTACACTGTATTAAGTTATTAAGTTGAACCCAATCATGTCATTTTGATTGCAAAATATAATCTGTCCTTTTCTATCTCTCTTCATTCATTTATACATATTTTCCACTCTGAACTAGAGGATTTGTGGAGGTTCCAGAGAAGAGACGGGGGGGGGAGGGAGGAAACTTCTACTTTGTATTATTTTTCATCCTTCAAATAAGAAGGACACTGGCTCCTCAGAGTTAGAAGTACGGAAATATTTGGAATATTGTCAACAGCACTAGCATAGTTCCTATCAGGCCTGTGCAGCTCATGACGAGAATCATTAGCACTATTTCTTTTTTCAGGAGAATATGTAATATTTCAGGCATAGAAGATGATGTTTACATTGCACATTATCATTAAAATGCAAGACTTTTTTTAAAAAAAATTACATTTCTTGCTCAGAGCATTTTGGCAATGTGAGAAACGGTGTTTTGCATTCACAATTTATGGATATAAATTTTCCAAATATTAGACTTATAAAATGGACAAAATCTATTGTCGATAATTAACTATCTCAGTGGTGGCGACCCTATGGCACGGGTGCCAGAAGTGGCACGCAGAGCCCTCTCTGTGGGCACGTACGCCGTCACCCCAGTCCTAGGCCTTCAGCTGGCTTTTATAAAACCTTTTCACTTTAGGCCTCCACTGCCGTGTGCAAAAAAAAAAAAAAAAAGGTTCAATCAGTCCATTTCAACTTCTTGAGGGAAAAAAAAAGATCTTGCAAGGTTGGAATTGATTGATTGAACTTTTTAGTCTCACCCAGTCTGCCATTACCACCGCAGCCACATCCACCCAATGGGCCACACCCACCCAATGGGCCACGCCCACCCGGCAACCGACAATACATAAGTGAGTTTTAGGTTGCAGCTTGGGCACTCGGTCTCTAAAAGGTTCGCCATCACTGAATTATCTTGTAGAAAGGTTAATTATTAGATTGAAATACATAGGTTAATTCCAAAAATTCTGAAGGTTAATATACAGTTCAGACCATAGGTATGTTAGGGACGATGGACAGCAGTTTGGTAAAATTGCATGATATTTTGTTCTTTCATATAATAACAGCAGAAAGATGTCTACTGTATATGTCCAAACATTGGAAGAATTTGATGATGCCTATAATGTGGTTGTGGTTGTTAAAGCTGATGGACCTGACTAGGATGGTGAAACTAATAGCTCTGGTTAGAGAAAAGTTATTGGCCAAATTTAACATCAGTTGAAAGTCCCTTTTGGACTTTTTGTAGGAAACAGAAAAAAAATGAAATCACAGCATATGGATCTGATATCTAGTGATATTTATAATTATTTTAAAAATGGATGTTATTTTGTAATTGTAGACCAAGAGTTGAACTTGGGTTTTATCTATATCTGCTATAAAAGAAATTGGAAGTCATTCTATTTTGTGTGTTTCTGCTTCTCTGTTTTTTTTTATTTTACTGCACTTTTATCTATCATTTCTTTCTCTATTCTTCTTCTCTTGTATTCTTACTCTTGTTTACAAGGTTTTTTTTAATGTGACTATTTTTCCCAACCTGATACCAAATATTTATACACACATGCATACATATTTATTATTAATGAGAGAAACAGCCCAAAATTATATCTGTTATTAAACATCCCCATGTTCTTAAAAGGATTTGTTTGTGAGTTATACAAAAAAAAGTTACTCAGAAATATCATCATGGTTTAAGTTGTCAATTGAAAAGCCAATAAATACCAAAATATGGTGTAAGACTAAAATACAATAAAATTCTAAGACCTTCAGACAAATATAAAATCTGGGAGAACTGATTCCTAAAGTTAAGCTCCATGCACAAGCAAAACTATAATTTATAAGATTTTATAGCCTGTGCCTAATGAGCATCATATTTCTTCTATGCTGAGAAAAATGAGAAAAACTAAAGGATATAACACCCAGGGAGTAATAAATTAGAACGTACATTTAAAACTTGGAATATTTTATTTATTAAGCAGAAAGTGACATTTTTTCATGACAGTTTAATAACTCACACCAGTTGGAATAAGAGTAAAATATACAATGTAACAGATCAGGCTTGACATGTTCAACCACGTTTAGACATTTAAAAGGTAATGGTGTATGTGTTTGCTCAAATAGCTTGAGTTTACTATTAAATAACTGTGTATAAGTTTCATGACTATGGGATTACAGCATAAATCCACTTAAAATCCACAAAGGCATGTATCATCTTTATTACAGACACACATGCAGAAATATTTTGTATTGTTTACTTTATGTCTAAAGAAAAGTACACGGTGTCCTTAAAGACAAAACCAAAAATCATTCATGACAAATGTGGATACAGAATTTTTTAAGTTTGTGTTTGAAGCTGGCACATTATGAGTTGCATACAGTCTTCTTTAGATACAATATCTCACTGTCACTCTAATAATCTATTGTGATGCTTATATCAATATTACATCCAGGCTAACCCTCATGCCTAAGATGCTGTAGGCCTTTCTCTCTATGTGCAAAGCTGTGGGAGAGCAGAGGAATGCAAGGACACTCTTAGGGCATAGCTGTTTACCCTCGTCTCTAGCAAGCATTACATTTTTTTAGAACACCTTTTCCACAGTTCCTTTTCAAGAAGAGAACATACAAATTAAGGATTTATGGACATGGGTGAGCTCCCTCTGCCTCCAGGCAGATTGGCTCAAAACTGAACTCTAGTTACCTCACAATTGCAAAATGAGTCAATTCACTGCTGTATCAATCTAAGGCTACTTTTCAAATCAGCCAAAACCAGAGAAAAACATACTCATTGCAATATTAGTGGATACTTTGAAGGATTACGCTAGGAAACCTGGGGATGTGGCCAAATTCCATCCCTTATAAGGAACTCTTTTATTTCACATGAAAATCCTGTGAGTTGGCAAACTGGCCTAGCTCATTAGCCATTCTTTCTTATGCAAAACACAGGTAAGCCCACTGTCATAAGGCATAAAAAGATAATTAATAAAAGAAAGAAACTATGCCTGAGGATATATTCATACCATATATCATTTTACTAATGTGTATTAGTGTGGGACATAATATCTGCTGTAGTAAACAAAGACTATTAATTTTGAATTGCCTATGGCTAGCTAGGAGATTTTTATGTATTTCAAAGTACAGCCACTGTCCTCTCCAGCGAGAAGCAAAATAAGAGGAGGAAAGGAAATCTCTTTCTCTTTTTTTTCTGCTGAATTTTGATTCAGGAGCTCCTTTTTAAGAAAATAGAATTTCTAAAAGGGTCTGGCCTCTATACCCCAAAGCCTTTGGACAGCCTAAAATTGGAAGTGTCTTGGTGACATTTTGACGAAATCTCATTCATCATCTTCAGGCTGGTGTTTTCGGCTTCATGCTTCTAGGAGCAATTTGTGATCGTAGGAAGAAACAGCTATCCTAGAAGCACGAAGCCGAAAACACCAGCCTGAAGATGACGATTGGGACTTCGTAGAAACGTCACCAAGACACTTCCAATTTTATGCGGGAGAAAACCCGAATAACCAAAGACCCATATATATATATTTGTTTTCTGAGGTTTTCGCGGGTGTTTGTATGTAGGTCTTTGGTTCTTCAGATTTTCTAGGAGCACGAAGCCGAAAGCACCAGCCTGAAGATGATGAATGGTAGGTCTTTGGTTCTTCGGGTTTTCTCCCACGTAGAATTTGAAGTGTCTTGGCGACGTTTCGGTGAAGTCTCATTCGTCATCTTCAGGCTGGTACTTTTGGCTTCTGCTTCTAGGAGCAATGTGTGGTCGTAACTGTTTCAATCTCTGTAAAAAGTATAACTGCAGTATAGCAGTTAAAAATGTCAAGGTGTAACCAATCAGACCGATCTGTCTGAAAAACTTCCTGTATATATATTCCCTTGACTCAGCTGACAAAGAGGGGAGGAGAGCCTGTGGCTTGGTGGTTAAATCACTGCCTAGTATGTAAAACTGCCCAGGTTCGAATCCCATAAAGGGTATGGCTAACTGAAGAGAGCAGAATGAGCTCGAAATGGCCATCTTAGTCTCCCAATTTAATTCTTTACCTCTTTGTCAAAAAAGAAAAATTTGAATTTGTAAATGTTTCGCAGTTGCGACTTGAGCCTGCTCTATGCCCCTAGTTGGGGGGCGGCAAGGCAAAAGAGATTGTAAAAAGTATAACTGCAGTATAGCAGTTAAAATTGTCAAGATGTAACCAATCAGACCGATCTGTCTGAAAAACTTCCTGTATACACACACACACACACACACACACACACACACACACACACACACACACAGTTTTCCAGAAAGACGGTCTGATTGATTGCACCTTTGGCATTTTGACTGCTATACTACAGTTCTACTTTTTTATAATCATTTTTGCCTTACAGCCCCCCAACTAGGGGCGTTAAGCAGGCTCAAGTTGCTACTGCGATACATTACAAATTCAGATTTCTTTTTTGCTAGTTGGGGGGGCTGCAAGGCAAAAGAGATTACAAAAAAGTAGAACTGTAGTATAGTAGTCAAAATGCCAAAGGTGCAATCAATCAGACCATCTGTCTGGAAAACTCTCTGTGTATACTCCCTTGACTCAGCTGATGAAGAGGGGAGGAGAGCCGGTGGCCTGGTGGTTAATACAACTGCCTAGCATGTAGACTGCCTAGGTTCGAATTCCATAAAGGGGTGTGGCTAGCTGATGAGGACAAATGAGTCCAAAATAGCTATACTAGTCTCCCATTTAAATCTTTAACTCTTGCCAGCAAGAGTTATGCAATCAAAACATTCTTGGGCCTTATAACTGCCAACTATTCATTTAAAAGTTTATTCCTAGGAAAGACGAACTTCCCTACCAAAGAGCAAACAATGGCAGTACAGCTACAAGCTCGGGTGAAACAACTATGAACACAGGGAATAATCACATTGGACTTAGAACTCAGGTAGAAGACATATGAATTTAGAGATTCCAGAAAGGAGTCTGATAAACTGTTATATCCTTCCTGCTATATCAATGTATTTTATGTCCCATAAAATCTGTGTTCAGAGGCACAAATCAGAAAGATAAACCTGTTGTTAGATGCTAATATATTGAGCCAAAAGCCACAGGCCACATCATAGCTGCCTTCTGCTGTTGCTGCCCATAAGGCTTGCCCAAGGATTGATTGAAGCTATGATAGAAGCCTGGCAGAGGTACTAAGTACTCAGAGCCTACAAACCTGAACTCATTCATGCTGCCATTTTAATTATGTCAGCTCAGTCCCCAGCACACTTACAGGAGAGAAAAAGCAGGGTGAAATAATTTAACAGGCAGGAAATCCAGATGGGCTGGCAGACACTGTTACTTAATGTAAACAGTCAGTAATGGAAGAGTTGATGCCAAGAGGCTGGCCACATGAGACATTGATAAGTGCTTGAAGCAGATGTATTAACTTTTTTTTCCAAGCACTGGGCAACTAGGACATGTGTAACTAAGAGAGAATCAAAAAGTGACATAGAGACAATGAGAAATTTAGAACAAGCATAATATGGAAGGAATGAGATTGTTCTTATTGGCTTGCCTTCTTGGTCCTGTTTCCCATCTTCCTCCCCAGTTTGGTGAGCAAAATGTCTGCAATGAGGAGGTTGTAATATATGTATTCTCTCATAAAAGAGAGGAACTGCATTTCTCTTCAATTGACAACTTTTGTGGTTTTGGTTGCTTATATACCAATATAAACAAACTGAGTAAATCCCATTTTAATAAGATTAAATGTGTCAACTTTAAGCCTGTATTATGTTGGACCAACCAATTGCAGCATGATATCCCATATTTTAACTAGATTTGAAGGAGCCCAAGAGAAAGGATCATCTGGGGGGCCATCTTTCTTGGACTTCTGGGGAAGAAATAGTGAACTGAAGACAGCTCTCTGAAATGACCACAGCAGAACGAAGAACCAGTGAGTAGACCAGCCTTTTTCACAAATTCTTCTCTGAATAAGGAGAGGACTTTAGATCCAGATAGTTGCTTCTCACAAGACCCTAAGACAGCGATTTCCAGTGGGTTTAGAGCACTGAGAGATGAAGGTTCAGCCATCTTGCTCAAACCATGGTTGGCACTTTTGAAAGGACACTAAGTTTGCATACTTTCATTCTAATCACTTTTGGAAATTGCTAGTTAACTGCTTTTCAGATATTAGGAACTTTGGATTGACAACTGTTATGTCTGGCCCCTCTCAGCTCCTTAAAATCCACATAAATATGTCTTTAAGAGGTTTATTTAACACATTTCAAAAGGATTCACTTCAAAGCACGCTGCTGGCATTTTGCTGGCAGGAACGGCCAAGTCTCATTTATTTACATTTAGATTGAAACATGCTCTTCCCACACCTTCCAATTAACTCACTCTTTCTTTATCACATTGTCCAAGACCTCATTATTCTTCCGTAGATTTCCAAAACATCAGAAGACTGAGTTCAAACGCACTGCTCCAGATATCAGGCTACTCCTTGATTAACGTTGCTCGTGACAAAGGCGTAGTCTCTCCTTTCCCTTCTAATATAGTTTCCGATATGTCACTTCCCCCCATTACTTCCTTTTTCCACTTAACTGACACCTTCGCTTATCAAACCTTCGGAATCTCGGATCAAGCCATCTATCTTCTTGATCCAAATCTGACCCCTCACTTTGCGAATCTGACCCAGACTGCCTGTAAATCTCCTCCCTGTCTGTCTCAGCTGCCGGGAGGGGAAAATACCCAGAGGGGCCTGGCTGCTCTTCCTCGGCTGCCGGGAGGGGAAAACACCCAGAGGGGCCTGGCTGCTCATCCTCATCCTCTGACACTTCCCAAGCTGGTCTAGGGACACTCACAACAACAACAATAGTTCTTATCTCCTTGTTTTGGATTTTGCAGGGATTTCTTGGAATTTCTTACAATCTTGCTCATGTATGGGTATTTATAACCATTGCCCACTTCTGGAAACCTCTGGAAGCTCCAATAAACCTTTCCATGGTGCCCAGGTAGTTTTATAGGCTTTGGTCTTCAGATCCTAGGCATCTCTGCTATTCAGCAAACTTAATCTTGGAATTCTAGCTTATGTTCTTTTTTTTTCTCCTGCTTTACAAGAAGAATGAAGACCATCTGCTCTGCTTGTCTTCCCTTGACCTGTCCTCAAGTTACCTCAACTGTCAGTTTCTCCTCTTTGTGCTTTGTGCTCAGTATACATATGAGCAGCTTCTCTGAGTCTGTGTCCCGCCTTTTCATAGGCATAGCACGTTGTCTAGCATGAATAGAACAATCAATATCATTTCTTATTCTGCTCCTATATATTTGAGACAAGCATCACATGTCTGAGAGCAGTGCTGTTCTTGCTTCTTCCAGTGACTGAATCCTATGACCAACAGAGCTTAACAGAGCTTCACAGTCATTCATGAATATATGTTAACATTATAAGAAATCCCAGACCTTTCATCAACTGTAACATTAGAAATGTCAAATACAATTAAAAATGTTAAAATGTTAAAATGATTAACTGTCAAATTTTATAGTATCTTTTTACTAGCCCATAATACTTCCTGCAGCATGTGTATTTACTTTGCTATTCAGGAAGTATCTCATATTCAGCAGTATGTCCCCAATGAACCAACTGATTACTGTAGCAAAATAAAAAGTTTATCCTGGGTTTCCAAAGAGCCATCTTGGCATGGGAAATATAAAAAAGATATGTTACATGAATCAATAATGTGTTTCCCAAAATAATTGATGAATTCTGGAGGAGTCTAATTATATCTCACTATAAAATTTGTTTTGACAGTGGGGTCTACTTTACATACAGATAATCTCAAGGGCAGTCTTGCCTATATTCTTCCTGAAACCATTTGAAATTTGTGTAATGAGCCTGGCCATTGAGTCTTCCAATCCAGTATTCCTATGCTGATTTACAGCAAGTCTCTAGGTTTCAAACTCAACATTTTATCCCGAGTGACAGGGTCTAGAAATAACTCAAAACAGATGTACTGTAGCTGCTCATGCCCCCCCTCCACACACCAAATCTTTTTTTTTTCATTCAAATTAGGCACTGCATAGCCTCAATAAAGAAACCTGCAGAGTGCAATACATTCCTGCACACTCCCCTGAGATAAACTGGAATAATTCAGTAAGGCCAAGGATATCTGGTATTATAGACAGTATGTTAAAAGTATCCTCAGATATAACAACATATCTTTTTTATTTTTAATTTAGAAGTAAAGCAGAAAGGAAGGGAATGCACTCCTAATGCTGGGACTAATTTTGCTTTTCTCTATTTTGTGACACCTATTCCTATCTAAATATCCTTGTCTCTACATCAATAAGGCCCATCTGTATAGTCTCTTCTGAGTTACCAGAAAGTGGCAGATTATTGGGATAAAGTCACATCCTAAGGATAACTGGAAGATGATATGTGTCAGTGTCTTCGGTACAAAGAGGAACATAACTATTCTCAATATGCATTCCTTAAGTAGAGGCTGTTCCCTCCAGAGTTGAAGGCTTTGTTTTTACTGCACAGGTAACCATCCAGTACAGTTCCATGCTTTTACCATAGTTTCTTATCATTCCAGCATCTGTCAGATAAAATGCTCAAATTCATTTTCAGTTGGGCACTGACTTAGTTTCAGGTCCAGTGAAAATGCCTACTAGGAGGCATCTTTCCCTGTTATTTAAGAATGGGTTGACCCTATTAAACTTGAGGAAGTGGACAGATTTACAAAATTCTGTCACAATAGTAAAAGTAGTACTGATCTACTTGACATTGGATTCCTAGTCCGGTTCACTTTGAAGGGCTGACAACTATAGAGCTATTTAAGGTATCCACTTAAGCTGTCCACTTTAGTTATCTTGTTATTAAAATGAAGAGCCTCCATCTTATTCTTCACTGTTCAGAAAACTTGTATCATAATGCCATCATAAATCTCCAGTGACTAAATTTCAAGCAAAATAACATTTGTAACCATTTTGCAAACTTTCATCTTTTGAAAATGGGCCATTAAAAAGCAGTATATACAACACGTAATAAATTCATGACACTTATCAATTTGTATTTATTATTAAATGTATTATATTATGAACTACCAGGAGCTCTCATTGGTTGACTGCAAAAGCACAAAATCAGAGTTATAGTCAAAGTTATTAACATCAAAAGCATGTGTACTTTGTTGTGTAAGTATATAGTACACTAAGATAATACTACTGGCATATGCTATTGTCTCTCTGTAGACCTTTTAAGAAAGGAGAAAGGAAATTTGGATCCTTATAGAGGTATCAAGTGGGTTGGGCCATGAAGCCTACTTCCAAAAAGTATGTGTAAGTGAATGATAACATTATGAATCTAAATCCATATTTCTTTGCAGCTTTATAAATGGTATTACACTGGGGAAAATATCCCAGAGGAGCAAAGCAATGATGTCTGGCAACTTTGCAAAAAGATAAAAAAGGAGCAGACACAACACAGATTTTTCCTTCTTAATTATCCATCCCTGTTGTGGCTTTCTTTTCTAAAGATTCTTTTCCTGGAAACTGAGCAATGACTACAGATATCCATGACATTTATTGTCGATAAAACAAAGCATCTGGCTCTTAAAAAAAAAAGGTGGGGGACAGGCAGTTCTTTGTTACAGTATATGTTAACTAGGCAGCACTTTAAAAAATATCAAGGAATTTTATCAGAAATATATTAATGATAGCACTAATGGCAACAGCTCAAAAAAATAAAATCCACAAAATCAAACTTATTTCTAAAGTTTTTTTCCAAGGCTTCTTCAGAATGTCAGACTGAGCAGGAAGAAATAATGTAACCATATCAGTATCGTTATTATTTGGCTGGACATTATAAATGACCAGCTAAAAAGTGAATATGTACATCATTGTAAAATATCAATAAATAAACTATTGCCTTTATTCATCTGGCTCTTTCAGAAGAATGATCAACTTCTCCTTATCTGAATGAGAAAGCTTGTGTATTAGCCTTAGCTAAGCAGTTCAATCTGTAAAAAAGCTACAATTTGTGTCTGCTTAAAGGATCACTTCTTCCATGCTAGAAAAATGTATAGGAGACATATGTCTGTACTTTGTTTGCAATACCATTGTAAGACTTTTTCCCAGATGGAAAAAATTCTTTCCAAATGTTCATTCCCATTCACTACTAAAATCCATAAAGTATCACACACTTCCAGTTCACGCTATCTCATAGGTTTGTTGTGGTGAGGAAAACTCATCAGAAATCATTTAAAAATCACTCTGCAATGATTAAAGAGCATAGAATATAAATATTTAAAAACCGCATCCCCAAATGTGAGTAAATCCATGATGGCAATCCAGTATCAGCTGGGGAATCTCTGCTAGAGTGCCCACTAATGGATCAAGGTTGTATAGTAGAACCATACAAAGAAGAAGGAGTTTCTTAGTGACAGCAACATGAATCTGGGAAGTTCTTTCTGGGGAAATGCAGTTAGTCCTCACATTATTTTGTTTAAATCAACAACTGAAGACATGCTATTCACTTGAGAATTTGTAGTGTAACAGCTGCTTCAGAACCAGAGTGCTCTTACTGTTTGTATCAATTAACTACATTTTAACTATTACATTCATATTGTTTTATTTTATGGAAGTTTGTTTTATTAAAGATGGACCTTACTGAATATGTTAATTAAATTAAATTAAATTTAAAAAGAAAACAACAAACTATTGTAACTCCCAAAGAAAGGTGGAATATAAATGCAAGGAGTAAACTGTGAAGAAGCACTTTAGAGCGTTGCTAACATATGGCTTTGGTTTTCCCTTTTAATCAAAGTTTCTAAGACTTGCTGGCATATCTGATACAGATTTTAGATAGGCAGGATTCTTGTTGTTTGCTTGGCTCCCAGTCTCGTTAACTGAATTCACATATTTTATGACAGCTTTCTCCCACTTGATCCCTTCTAGATGTGAAGTAAAATGGCTACACTAGTTGAGAATCCAGTAATTGTAATCCTAACACACCTGAGAAGCCTATTGCTTAACCCATGGAATGTTCTCATTCACATTCCATACATTGCATTACACCTACTAAGACCATTACAGACATAAAACTAATCAATTGCCACCAACAGGGGATGGAGTGATATTAAGGCCTGCACAGATTCATAAAAAGACTCATAGCCCTATAGAATTAGAATTTAATCTAGATGTTCAAGCCAGTATGGCCAATTGAAATGTGCTGGGAATTTTAATCTGCCACTTCCTAAAATACTGTTTGGCTCACAATGAGGCACAACAGCATACATATTGGAAGATTCATGATTTAAATCTATGGCAGAAAAGATGGAGGGGTGTGTGTGTGTGTGTGTGTGTGTGTGTGTGTGAGAGAGAGAGAGAGAGAGAGAGAGAGAGAGAGAGAGAGAGAGAGAGAGAGAGAGAGAGAGAATCTAGAAATAATGCTAATAAAGTCACAGCATTTCTCATATGAATATAAACCCCATTATAAGTTGTATTGAATTCTATTAATTCAATTACTTTTCATGACCATACAATTAGTTGGAGTTTATACTATACAGAAGTCCTGGTAGACTAAACCATTCCTAAATGAAAGTATTATGCTAATGGACTTGTAAGGAAACCCCAGAGCCCAGAATTATTAAAAATTGCCAACTCAATCTCCCCCTTTATCATGTAGCTCTTTTAGCAATAGTACTGTTATCTAGTCAGTCCTATATTTCTTTACACTAGGAGAAAAGCATGTTAGCTGTTCAGAAATAAGCCATATCGAGTTAAATTAAATTTATTGTCAGATCCATGGTGAAAACAATGGGGCAATAAAATGTTTACCTATCCTCTGCAGTATGTTATTTATTTATTTTAAATAAAGCACATTCAAAAGTACTCTGTATTATTAATATTTATTCATGATCCTATTGGGTGTTCAAGAATTAAATGTCTCTGCAAAATTATTTTACATGTAATCAAAAAAGTTACAAATACTTAATATTACTGTAATATGGCTTCTTCCAATATTGTCCCACCAACAATCTTGCTGCTGTGATCAAATTCAAGATTTAATTTGTCTCTATGGTGGTGCAGTCCTTTATAATGCCAAGCAGAAACATCTGTGGTAGAAATTCAATACGTTTTTTTTAGGATATTTTGAAGAATCCACCATATTTTTATCCAAAAAGCCTTAATTTTTTTACAAGTCCACCATACATGAAAATAAGTAGCATCCATACTATCACATCTCCAACATTTAGCTTGAAGAATGGATTTTGAAAGTAACAAATATGGCAGAAATGGATAAAATCTCTGCATATTTGAAGGATCACTCAAATGAGAAATATTTGTTGGACTGGAAAAGATGGATAGAGTATATACAAGGGAGATACCAGTTTAAGAAATTGTACTTAGCATATAATTAAATATTTATGTGTTAGGTTGCAAAATATAGTATTTTTAATAGGTTTTATATAATATTTTGGAGTAATTTAGTGGGTTTTCTTGTGTTTTTACTCTGTATTCACTTTGGGAAGTCGGGGGGGGGGGGTTGGGGGGATTTATAATTTTATTATTTGTAATAAGTAATTGTGTTATGTAAGATTAGAGATGGATTGTCTTAGCGGCACCTCAGAACCACATTCGAGGAGGGGGAAGAGTTTGGTGAGGAGTTAGGGAAGTAGGGAGTTGTAAGAGGAGTGAGGAGAGTGAGGGAGGTAGAGATGGTGGGGGGATAGAAGAAGATGAAAGGGAGGAAGTTAGAGGGGGATGTGGCTGGTGGGGTGATGCTGAGCGATGCCTTATGATATAATTATGTTTATTATTCACAATCACATTGTATCTATAATTATAAAATTAATAACAACAATAAAAAAATTTTACAAAACAAGGAAAAAAAATATTACTGTAATATGTAAATATTCCCTGCCATTAAAAGAAAAAGAAAAAAATAACTTCCTGCATGTAAAAAAAGCAACATTTCAAACAAAACATATTGCCTCTGATATGCTACATGACAGCTTATAAGATTTTAATTACTATTGAGGAAGTATTGCTAAGGTAACACATATATTGGTTATTTTAAAGCTCAAAATTCCACCAAGGCAATGTTATTTATTTATTTATTTATTTAAACTTATATGCCGCCCTTCTCCCAAGACCCAGGGCGGCTCACAACGAGAATACAAGTGAAAACATAACATAAAAACAATTAAAATTACCAATTACTATATAAAAACTAGGTAATTCACCACACTCATACAACACACAATCACAGTCAAAGGCCCAGGGGCAGATTGCAGCTCACATGCTCCAAACCTCTCTGCATAAATATGTCTTCAACAGTTTTCGGAAAGCTAGGAGGGAGGAAGCAGTACGAACCTCTGAGGGAAGCTGGTTCCAGAGGGCTGGGGCAGCAACGGAGAAGGCCCTAGCCCTAGGCCCCGCCAGATGACATTGTCTAAACAGACGGGACCCGTAGGAGGCCAACCCTATGTGCCCTAACCGGTTGCTGGGATTCATGAGGCAGAAGACGGTCCTGCAAGTATCCTGGCCCATTGCCATAAAGGGCTTTATAGGTCATAACCAACACTTTGAATTGTGTTCGGAGACCAATTGGTAGCCAGTGCAGCTCACAGAGGGCTGGAGTGATATGAGCATGTCTTGGGAGACCCAAGACGGCTCGCACGGCCGCATTCTGGACTACTTGCAGTCTCCAGACATTCTTCAAAGGTTGCCCCATGTAGAGAGCATTACAGTAGTCGAATCTCGAGGTGACAAGGGCATGGGTGACTGTGAGGAGTGACTCCCGGTCCAAATAGGGCCGCAACTGATGCACCAGGCGAACCTGGGCGAATGCCCCCCTCGCCACAGCCAAAAGATGGTGTTCTAAACTTAGCTGTGAATCGAGGAGGACACCCAAGTTGCGAACCCTCTCCGAGGGGGACAAAACTTCTTCCCCCAGGGTGATGGACGGACAGTTGGAATTGTCCTTGGGAGGCAGAACCCATAGCCACTCCGTCTTGTCGGGATTGAGTCTGAGCCTGTTGGCACCCATCTAGACCTCAACAGCCTCCAGGCACCGGTTCATCACTTCCACTGCTTCGCTGTAATGACACGGGGTAGAGATATAAAGTTGAGTATCATCAGCATATTGATGATAGCTCACCCCGTGTCGATGGATGATCTCACCCAACGGCTTCATGTAGATGTTAAAAAGCAGAGGTGAGAGAACAGACCCCTGAGGGACTCCACATGGAAGAGGCCTCGGAGCCGATCTCTGACCTCCTGCAAACACCGACTGCAACCGGCCAGAGAGGTAGGAGGTGAACCACCGTAAAACAGTGCCCCACACTCCAAGCCCTTCCAACCGGCGCAGAAGGATACCATGGTCGATGGTATTGAATGCCGCTGAGAGGTCAAGAAGCACCAGGATAGTGGAGTAGCCTCTATCCCGGGCCCGCCAGAGATCATCGGTCAGCGCGACCAAAGCAGTTTCCGTGCTGTAACCAGACCTGAACCCAGACTGCTGAGGGCCCAGATAATCAGCTTCATTCAAGGACCGTTGGAGTTGGAGTGCCACCACCTTCTCAACAACCAAAATGTTCCTTTGTTATAGGTCTGATTTGTCTGATTCAAACTGACATATTAAGAAAGTCAGTTTCCTGCCTTATTCATTCATTCATTCATTTAAACAAATTATATTATATGTCAGGTATTTTACCAAACTTTGAAAGCTATCCACATTTGCTCTCCAAAGTATCACCTAAAATGAAACTCAGATACAAAAAGGTGCATCTTCAATTCATATAAAATTGTATTTAACTCTTTTGACTTTAGCGTTTTTTTCTATTCACCCAACACAGTTCTGACCATGCTCTGAGATGCTTTGTTGATGATGACATGGTCAGAGGCTGAAATCTCCCAAATGTTACTGACTTTTTTTTCCTTATTCTAGGCTGCTGGGCACTGCTCTCCATGGCCATTTTGGACAGGTATTATGCAATTTTGTCCAAAAAATAGCTGAACTCTTCTTTCCTTTAGGAAAGCCATTAAGAACTGAGTCAGTTTAGTGGAGTCCCTTTTGTATCATTCTATTATGGCACTTGATTATGATTTTTTGTATCTTATATTAATATATTGTATGTACCTACTTTAAAATTGGAGGGTGGAATTCCTAGTTCCTTCCTTCCTTCCTTCCTTCCTTCCTTCCTTCCTTCCTTCCTTCCTTCCTTTCTTTCTTTCTTTCCACTGTTGTATGCTGCCACATTGTTTAAGTCGGGTAGTCTTATAAATCTAGTTAATAAAGAATAATAATAGACCAGTGACGGATGTATAGGATGAAGACTCTAAAGAATTCCTTTATACGTGTGCGTGTGTCTGTGTGTGTGCCTACTCATCAGACCCAACCCAGCCAACAACACAGAAGAGAGTAAGATGTTTTTCCCAGCATTTGATGAATAAATAAAAAAGGAAATCTAAAAATAATAGTTTGCAGATCTCCTTCCTATAGTCAGCAAGTTCCCTGATATGATGAGATTTGGTACAGTCTAATTTTGGCAGGTAAACCCTCAAATACTTTTATTTGCATATGGTATTTAATTATCATCAATCTGGGACAATGAAGAGGAAAGTATAGGCAAACAAACAGCTTTATATTCATTAGTATCTTTGGACAATATGTGCTTTAGTGTATTGGTTAAAGCAGCAGGCTAGAAACTGGGAGAAGTGAGTTCTAATCCTGCCTTCGGCGCAAAGCCTGCTGGATGATATTGGGTCAGTCACTTCTCTCAGCGTAGGAAAAAGGCAAGGGCAAACCACTTCTGAAAATATTGTTAAGAAAACTGCAGACACTTATGCAACAGTCACCAGGAGTTAAGACCAACTCATGGGGACACTCAAAAAATATAACACAGAGAAAGGCACAAACTCTTTGGTGTTCAAAGAGGGAAAACACAATTCCTGAAATACAAAAATCTAAGGATGTAAATGCAAAACCATCCTCTGAACATGATCAGCATAAGTGCAGCTCTGAATATGTGACTATATGACACAGCTATGATAAAAGTTCACTTCACACTTAATCTCTTAAGACTATATTAACTTCAGATCTTACATCTGTCACAACTGGAAAAAATGAGAGCTGGCTCATTTAGAAAAAATTGCATTATGAAGATAAGGAAATGTAGACGATAACAGATGGCAATAGGTTTACATCAGTTATCTTCTTTAAAATTCTCAAAAAAGGATTGAACACAATTGATTTATATTCAAAATATGATTTTTTTTGTTGCTGTTGTTCACTGTTTCTGCTTTACATTGTTTAATTAAAAAATCAAGTCAGTTTCTTTGGATGGATTGAATGACTAAAAGCTTTTGCAGGATTGTCTTAATATTCATGAGTGTTCAGATAGCCATATGTATTGCATGAAGCAGTGGTCCAACTTCAAAAGTAAAATAATTGCAAACCAACTATTGATATATTAGAGCAATCTCAGTGTGAAACTAAGCACTAGATATATTTCAACCTCTTTAATCAATTATTCATTTTTAGTTGATAAAATTTAGTCTTGATAGAACTGCAGACCATGAAACACTTGGTGACATCTTAAATGGTAATTTTCCAAGGAAAATTGAGCATATGGCTAAATATGACTAATTGAAGGCAGAACACATCAGACACATATAAAAAATTAAGATGAAATAAAATTGGAAAAGAGTTAATTATACTGATTTTACCAAAGACTTTTTATCCCCAAAAGCTTGCAAAGTTTCACTTCAATGTACTATAGTCATGTCATAATATCAGGTTACGTGAGGATGGGAAAAACTCTTCATCAAGAAGATAACATGATGAAGAAAAATGTAACTTTATAATTGTAAATTTATTTTATTTATGAAATTTATATGCTGCCCATCTCACTATCCAAAGTGATTCTCAGTAACATAATTCACTATCATTTATACAGTGTGATAACTGTGCTTTCACAGATATTTTATGAATTGAGAAATCTTAGAATAAAATTAGAACTGGTAAATTGCTGATGTATTTTTAAAAATAAATACAGTAGCTTGTAGGGCCTCTGAATGAAACCACTCTGTTTACATCAGTATATTTTTCTCGGGAACAGGAGACGTGGACATTAACCTGGCTGTGAGGAACTGTCCTTATGAACAAATGAACTCATATGAGGATGACAGGGATTGGAAATGACTGATTTGCCCTAATGGAGTATCCATCTGTTTGGATTATAATTCCCATAATTCTTGGCTATTAACCACATTAAAACTATTGAGCTATTGAAGTTGTGGTCTAAAACATCCAGGCAGGGCAGAATTGCAAATGTCTCATTTAATAGATCTCTGCAAAATTTTGCATTGTGATATCTTAAGTATAATAGCAATTATGCTAGCCAAAGCCGGTGAATAGATGAAGCAAAGTTACTTTCTTCAGTGATCCCTTTATCATTAATAGCAAGCATATACTCTTCCATCTTTCTAAGAGTATATGTCAGAGATAAGCAATCTTCTTTCAAGCCAAGGATGACATGTGGCCTTTGCATGGCCTGTTAGAGCCCCAAATCAAAAGGTGGAAGTTCATTCATCATTGGATAAAGATTAATGTGTAATAAACCTCCTGCCTTCTCTGCTGTAGCTAACCACATCTGATTTCTGTGTTTAGCTGTGAACTACCATTCAGTATAATTAACCAGCTGTCGCATGCTGTTGGAAAATCATCCCTGTTTTCTATGCATTAGCAGCTGTAGTTATTACTGCTGCATAAACAAACACAACTATTCTCTTCAGTGAATATAGTTAACTGTTAGTATTTGCATACTTGCCATATTCTCCAAGGCTGCCTGTGAAAATTAATTAAACTTGAAAGAGCAATTAAAAAAAATAGCTTATTGAACATTATCTATGTTCATTCTATGGAAATTGAATATTACTCTGGAATATTTAAAATAATAGATATTCCAGTGTAGATTAGAGGTAGACCATAATGGAGAAAAAATTTTCTGTGTGGTCATTAGGAAGCAACAACAACTTGATGACACATAATCAATCAATTAATAAATAATTTTTTAACTTCAGTTAAATCCAGTGAAACTGGTGCTTATCTTCAGAACTAGTTCCTGAATCCTGGACCATTGTGAATCAATAACTAAAAAAATGCTACCCTCCACCAATGTCTTGACAATACTAAGCTAAGCTGAGCAATCATCTTCCATACAACTAATACAGTCAATTGGGGACTGGACAACTATT
The DNA here is from genome assembly GCA_034064705.1 of Bothrops alternatus. Classification (NCBI taxonomy): domain Eukaryota; kingdom Metazoa; phylum Chordata; class Lepidosauria; order Squamata; family Viperidae; genus Bothrops; species Bothrops alternatus. The sequence goes on along the minus strand of JARGCV010000001.1, from coordinate 6,275,552 downwards.
TTTTGGGGAAGGCAGCTCTCCATTTGCTGCATGGGGTCAGGTGGTATGAAGGATTTTGTTTAGATTATATGACATCACAAAGGGGAGATTATCTTAAAGATGACACTGCTAAATTTGAAAAGTTTTCTGTCTCTTGTTTGTTTGGATCCTTTTCAGTTCAAGGTTTCTAAGATAAATTTTCCTGTAGTCTTCATGAAAAGTATTACTTGTTATCACATACTGAATCAAGAAGATCTGGCTTTTCTCTCTGCCTGTAATATTGCTTATTATTGTTTATTATTGGACTGACTGGCAGGATTCTCATTAATTAAAGGAACATATAATAAGACACAAGCAAACGTACTTAAGATAACTATATCTTTCCAAAATACAGAAATGGAATATAAGGCACTATAGACAATTCCATGGATAGTGTCATGGATAGTTCAGTCATTTACATCTAGGTAAAAGAAGTTGTTGCAGCAGCCCCTCTCTGCGGGTAATGGATGTTTTAGAAATAGAAAATATAAATAAATAAAAATAAATACATTTTCAGGTTTAGAACAAATATTTCCCAAGAATCCAATTTGGCATATTAAAAAATCAAATTTAAATGTTCAGTGGCCATAATTGACTTATTCTTTTATTATGATTTTTTTATTCTCTGAAAATATGCCAAGCAGCTTTGGTTTCCTGGCTAATAGTTTTAATTGCCTAAGTAATATTTTAAATATTGTTCATTGTTGTTATTGTGTTCTGATATTTGATTAATGATGAGAGAGAGAGAGAGAGAGAGAGAGAGAGAGAGAGAGAGAGAGAGAGAGAGAGAGAGAGAGAGAGAGAGAGAGAGAGAGAGAGAGATGTCTGTATAAATATTTGTGTGCGTAAGAGTGGTCGTCTTTTCTGTCTAGAAGGAAATTGTAGGACATGAATAAATGAAAGCCCAAAAGGATGAAACTCTCTGCTCTTTTGCATTCTTATGTGATTGCTGTTGATATAGTTTCTTTACACATGGAAGAGAAAAATGCTTACTTTATGAAATCCCAGTGCAATGCAGATAAGCCAATGCAAAAGGAATGACAGACGCTTCCCTACCCCCTAAAATGAGATTTGCCAAGCATGAAGTCATTCTGGCATGTGATGTGAGCTCATGCAAAAAGAAGCATCTCCAGGGACACCACCATCACCACCACTCATCTCCAGTGCAATATAATCAACAGCTCTGGGACCTTCTGATTAGCCAAAAGTTACTGTATTGGATTAAATTGATCCTTCTTTGTCACATGAAAAAAATACACTACCAAGCAACAGATTTTCTCTGTCATATTTATTTTTCTGTGTATAGTTGGTGACTTGGTGCACAAAAAAATGTATACACACTGAGACATAGCATATACATCAGCAGTAGCAGTATGATCTATTACAGCATGTCAAAATGTTTAAGAAAAGCATAGGATGAGTTGTCCCTGCATGTTTCCTTTTTTAAAAATCTAAATCAATTCTATCTCTTAAATCTTTCAATTCTCCAGACAACCAAGGAAATGAATCTGCACTGTCTCTGTCTTCTATGTTTAAACTGTTTAAAATGCCAAAAATAAAGTGAAATAAAATAAAATATTTATTTGAGAACATGAATTGCCAAATTTACAGAAAACCCAATCTACATAATTGTTGGAAAAAGTCAGTTCAAAAGTGTGGCAGACCAAATAAATTAAATAATTAGTTCCAATTAAGCTTTATAGACCAGATTAATTGGGCTGCAATCTGAGAAATAATTCAGTGAAGACAAATTCTGCCCCTCATCACTCATGATAGGGTTATCTTTTCTCCTCCTCTCATTTACTTCTCTTAATACTTTCCCTCAGTGCATCCCATATAATTCCCCCTCAAAATTATATACCATTCAAAGTTAGTTTCAACTGAAGCATCTCATAAGTCATTTAATAACTGTTCAGAATTGTGATAGCCACGGAAAGGGTGTTACCACATTCCTATCCGATGGTAACAAGACTGCATTTTGCACATTTGGCAACTAGCTCACATTTACAATGGTTGCAATGTACTGTGGTCACATGGCCACAATTTGCAATGGTGTTTTTTTTGTTGTTGTTTTGCTGCTTTCTGGCATTCAGAGTTTGCACTTATAACCATGTCACTCACTTAGTGATCACTTTAAAAATGGTTGTAAAATTGGGTCCAGCCATATGGGTATCTCAACTTATGACCATCATGACTTACAATGGAAATTTCAATCCCACTTGCAGTCATAAGTCGAGGACTACCTATAACACAGTATAATACATCATAACAATCCCACATACAGAATAGCTTTGCTCCAGTAGAGAAACAGCAGATTTGTAACATGAAAATGTTGAATCATTCTGTGACATAATGTGGTCCAGTTTCTATTATCAGGAAATCATAGATAGAAAAAATGTATATTTGTTTACAAAGAGCACAGCAAGCAACCATTTTCCAGGTCAGCTAAGGTGACATGCTCTAGTCAGGGGTCTCCAACCTTGGCAACTTTAAGACTTGTGGACTTCAACTCCCAGAATTCCTCAGCCAGCTTGGCTGGCTGAGGAATTCTGAGAGTTGAAGTCCACAAATCTTAAAGCTGCCAAGGTTGGGGACCTCTGCTCTAGCTCCCTTTCCTTAAAGGTTGTTACTTAGTGGGACTTAGGAAATACACCTTCTCAGTAATGGTTCCCCTCCTTAGAACATCCTCTATTTTGTGATCCATCTGAGGGACCTTAAGATGTTGTCTCTTCTCCCAAGAATTGTGATGGGATAAATCTAGGCCCAATGATTGTGGAGTGTTGCTTTACACCACGAGATGCTGGTTTTGGGATGTTGGTTTTTTATTATTTATTATGTCTTTATTGTTGCTATGAGCTGCCAAGAGTTATGGTATATAAGGAGAGTGGCTATGTAAGTTTGCTAAATAACTAAAATAGTACAAGACAAATTGAAGAAGCCAGTACAGTATTTCTGGTAAGCTGTATCACTGTAAGCCTTTGCATTATATTGAACTGGAAAATTGCATTCCTAGCCACATCTATGAGGGGGAATGAGTCTGATACCTTGAACTCTTACAAAGAAAGTGATTTCCCTAGCAACCATGTTCAGTAGAAGAAAGCATGGTTTCCTAAGAACAAGAGAACAGATTTCCCCTATAGTGCTAAATGTTACTGGATTCTCTTCACAAGTGAGCCTTCCTTGGGCCTTGTAAAAAAATGAAACAGCATGGAACTAAAGATAATTAACTGTTTGGGGTATGTGGTCTACTTTTTCTATCATACTGATAGAAAAACAGCCAATCGGCTGCATAAATATACATTGAAGTGGTTTAGTGTTACTGAAATACTTGCGGTGTATCTGTTCATTTTATTGTATAGGTTGGTTATATTGTACAGGTTAGTTTTAGATAATCTTTATTGTCATTTTTTCCTGTGGGCACAATGGCACATATTAAAAAAATGAAATTTAGTTGCTTTCTCTCACATTTAAAACATACTATAGACCAGGGGTCTTCAACCTTGGCAATTTTAAGACTGGTGGACTTCAACTTCAGCAAAGCTGGCTGAGGAATTCTGGGAGTTGAAGTCCACCAGTCTTAAAGTTGCCAAGGTTGAGGACCCCTGCTATAGACAACATATATATAGACCTACACCCTTACATATAAATAATGTATAAATATTAATCACTGTCCATTTTGAATACATAACGGAAGGAGGAAGCTTTAGAGTTCACAAGGATAATACTGTATGGAACAAAGCTGTGACTGAATCTGGATGTTCTGCTTTGGATACCATGAAGCCTTTTACTGTTTCTATCTCAATGGCCAATTTTGTGTTTGTTTGTATCCCACTTTTATTATTTTTTACAAATAACTCAAGATAGTGAACATATGCAACATAAACTTCGCCTGCTATTTTTCTCACAACAACAACCCCTGTAAGGCAGGTTGAGTTGAGAAAGAATGACTGGCCCAAAGTTACCCAGCAGGTTTTCATGGCTAAGGCAGGACTTGATCTCATGGTCTCCTGCTTTCTAAACCATTTCTAAAATGGGCGGCCATATGAATTAAATAAATGAATGAATACCACCAGTTGTTCTGAGGCCATTCTAATTCATAATTATATAAAGATTTGAAACAAGCTCTCCTTAGTCCAATTTCAATGTTTCATCAGTTGCAATCCTCCTGCTGTTGTGTCTATGATTGGCATTTGGGGAACAAATTGATGCATATTCATCGGCTGTTAAAGCAACCAACAAAATGAAAATTAAGGTCACATATTAATGACACGTTAGCTCTAAATTGTATTGCTCTTAAACACTAAAGACAATGTCAAGGCAACTCCTAGTATCTGCATCCATGCAGTTTTCCTGAAAGAGCTAGTTTAATCCAGCTACAGTCTTGAAATTTCCAGATAGTTTCCCATACTAAGGCCATCCCTGCTTAGCTTTCACAATCACTAAATCTAAGTGACATCTTCTGTGTTACAACATCATACTTATTTCTCCCTTGTCTCCATATAATAGCTAAAGGCCATCATATATTTTTAATGTTTATATAAGCATTGGTCATACCTAGACCCCATTCCAATTACATCCAGGCTGGCCAAATAAGGTACTGTTGAAGTCCTGTCCCAGTACCTGAAGTAATTGTAGAGCCTCCCAATCCCAGAAAAGGTGAAACTGGTGCACCTGATGAAGCTGTTAAAGGGGCTTCTTGATCACAATTGTCACCCATTAATCAAGCAGGAACTGTGGGTCCAGAAAGTCTTTATACCACCCTTGAATGAGGAAGTGCAACCTTGCCCAAGATTAAAGTTAGAATCTTCTCAGATTTAGGTGATCCTAATATCTACTCAGCCTTGCTAGGGTTGAACTATAAACAGTTCCTGCCCATCCTGGCTCACACAACCTTCAGGCACTCATCCCTTATTTCAAAGACTTCTAACTGTATGTGTCTCATCTTTAGGCTATGCATTTTTCTGCAAGGAAATAAAACTCTAGTGTGAATCTTCATTAAACATAGATCACCTCTGTTTAGATACAGAACAGATTTTTCTCCCCTTCTACTTTTTTTTCTTTTGCCTTCAACCAAAACCAAGTTATAAAGTAGTGTCTACATCACAGAGCAGAGAGAACACGGTTGCCTTGGCAGCAAAGTAGAACCAATCAGCTGCACAAACTCTCTAGAGGCCATCTAATTTGTGCAGCCTATAGAGGCAGGAACAGGTGGCTAAATTAGTGTGCGCCAGACAGATGAGAATTATAGTACATGTACACTACAGGATCTCCTTTGACACTTTTTGTTAACAGTTGGCTGCCTATAATGTATTCTTGGGGAATGGCATGAAATACAAAATCTAGAGATATTCCAAAGCTGAGGAATTCCTGTTTAGTTAATGGTACAATCCACAGATGATGTTCCCTTGATTTCAGCTCTGATCTGCAAGTAGCCTTTTCCGAAAGGAAAAAAATCACCAAGACCCTTAACACTCTGTCTCAGGAACAAACCATCATTTTACTAAAGGGCAAAGCTGTAACCACAAGGGAGCAGATTTTTCAGCAGAAGTCCCCTGTCCTAAGGTATTAGCATCAAGTTCAGAAGGTTAAGCACAACACTGATTTATATTGGAGAGCTGCAACAACATTAGCAGCATCCAGTGCTCTTGTTTAATATCCCAGCCAGTTTACTGACATCTCCCTCTTCTGCATGGATAATAAAATTTTGGTAAGTAACAGTCCTTGCATTCAAACAGAGATATAAGCAAAAGAAAAGAAAGCAAATCAATATACTCTCCTAAAATCTAACAAGCAAAAGCACAAACATTCTGAAGGCAACCAAAACTATGCCGAGAACCAATAATATCACACTGAAGACTATCTCTGTAGCTATTTGGGGAGATGGCTTCACCCATATTTTCTTTGTTATCTATGTATATAGCTTATCACGTGTGGAAGCCTGCTTTTAGGACAGGAATATCATTCCAAGAAAAATAGGGCATAGAGACTGGCATACTAAAGCACAAAGAAGCAACCCACTTGCCTGCAATAGAATAACAAAAATAATTCAATAACCATTACTTTCCAATCAGCTGATAAAATGGATACTACAGCAAATATGAAGTAAACTGAACACACAGTAAATTTAAAATGCAATGAACAATATGTTTAAACAAAGAATATAGTTAGGGGAATATTCTTAATTCTCACCCACAAGGAATGGTTTCAGATGTTTTATTTCCTGTTCCATAAATGCTGGAGTTGAGAAAGGGTGAAGTACACTTCTGGCCAAACTGTATTTAAGCTACTCGCAATAACTAAAGCATTAAAAAAGACAGATTTTCAATTTACTTACAATGCCTCTCATACAGCAAAGGGGGTGAACAAAAAGCCATGTATGTTCAAGAAGTAGATTGGAATTCAGAGTTGGTTGTAGGATCATGAATCTGGTTTACCTAATCATCCCTAATTGTTCCTTATGTCTTCTAATTTATTTATAGCTGCAGCAGGTGATTCAACCATTAAGTGTCACACTAATGGATACCATGAAATCAATGTGGTTTCCACCCTGATGATGTTTGATAAGTACTTGAAAACTTGGTTGTTGCCCCAGGCCTTGTGTTAAGATGGATTAAGCCCCTTGCTGGATACGGTTTTGTACAGAGCAAACAAGATGCATCCCATCTTGTTTAGTTCTGTATTATATTTTTATTCTTTATTGTGCACTGTTCAGAATTGGTTTAGAGTCCAATGGCACCTAATTTGAATTAAATAAACAAAATTGCACCACTTTTGTTTACTTTCCCACAAAAAAAGAGGAAATCCTGTCTCTGTTGATGGGTTATTCACTGTCAAATTTCAATGCAGGAATCTATAGGTCTCCAAGCACCAGAAACAAAAATCTGAGAGCAATCTGTGAGTTTTAGGCCATGGATTATTCACTTAATTTAGCATCATGTGTCATTTGATTTGTTCAGCTCACCATGTTTACAAAATGGTGGTTTAGCATGTATGAAACTGACTGATTTTATTCTCAAAATGTAATGTCTTCTGCACAATGCTACTGTAATACAATTTATTGGCCAGTGATGAACTCAATTTTTTCAAGAAGATTGGTGGAGATTAGGGGATGGATTTATTATATCTAATTGGAAAAGAAATGTTAAGAAATGTTGTCTTACAACTCACAGGAGATTTTTTTTTTTTTGAACAACAGATGATGTGAAGATATCCACAACAGAGATGTATTATTTTGGAGAATAAAATCCAACTGTTAGAAAAGATCCCAATTAATATATTAAAGAAAAGCCTTGTCATTGTTAATCAATCTAGGATATTTGATCCTGGATGGACCAGCAACAATGACTGTAGACCAGAAGCCATTGTGGACTTTCTGAGAGTGAAATACAATAATAGACTGTTAACAGAGGGTTTTGAATTTTAATTTTGCTGTTAGTTTTACCTATTAACTTTTTTTTTTCATATAGTAGATAGATGTCAGGCCAAGTAGATTAAGTAAACAATATTGAAGAAAATTATGAATTGTGTGCCTGCTTCACAATGGGATTCATAAAAACCTAAAGAATATACCAGGAGTCCTTGCTCCCAGTCACTCATGCCATAGTCAACTCCTGTTTGCATTACTGCAACGTGATCTACTTTGGACTGCCCTTGAAAACCAGGCTGCAAATGACCCAGAATGTAGCAGTATGCACATGTTTCACCCAAGTAACATCATTGTATATAAACTGCTCTGGCTTACAGTTGCTTTCTGGATGCAATTTAGACTTTATTATTATTATTATTGTTGTTGTTGTTGTTATTATTATTATTATTATTATTATTATTATTATTATTATTATTTAGGTGCTGGTTAACACTTTTAAAGTCTACATGGCATTAGGGACATGTTGCTTGCAGAGCCACCTCACTCTGAGGGTATCTGTGCTCTAAGTGTTCTCTCACAACTGTTGCTCTCTAATGCGGTCTTGGAGGTGTGCCTTCTTGGTGGCTCCCCCCACCAGTCCTTTGGAACAGCTTCCCAGCCAAGATCAAAAGGATCCCTGCCTTTCAGGGCCCCAAAGGGCTGTGAAGAGATGAGTTTTGTTCCAAACATTGGGCTATAATAATTGAACTGGGAGGATATTTGGTCTGATGCCTGGGGGGGAGGGTATGTTTTTAAGTTTTTAACTATGTTTTAAGGATCCTTGTGAGCCATCTAGAGTTATTGTATGGGATAGGCAGCCATATAAGTCTGAAAATAAATATAATCTGATAAACCAACTGTTTGCTCATCGATATCTGTTTATCTAAGATAAATTAAAAGATTCCCTTCTAAAAGTACCATCTCAGCAGAACACCTTCTAGTGAGAAAGAGCTGGTCAGTAGGAGAACAGAAGGCTAAACTGCAAATTGAACAGAATGTTTCCATCACTGAGAGGCAAATTGCTACCATGAGAAAGTGCATGATCGTCATTTCTGTCTGTTCTCACAGTACTGATTTAGAAATCCCAGCTGAGAAAGCAGCTGCAGAAAGCATGGAACTGGTGAGCCTTGTAGGAGATCCTCAACCAAATTAATTGTTTCTCTCAGTCATCATTAACTAAGCCAGCAACATAAGGCATTTTCTTCTATAGTTGCACACTGCAGAGTTTAATTTGGTCTTTAAAAGGATCGATGACTATGACATTGACTCCAATTTATTTATTTAATCATTTATTTTTATGAAACTTTCAGACAAGGTTAGCTATTGGTCATTTCAAGTAGAAAGTAGAACAACTACCAGGGGGAGATGTTTTTTTTTTTAAAGTCAAATTTCACAAAGTCTAATTTTAGATCAATGAATCTCCCGCCATGCTTAGGTTTAGTTGGTTTAATACTTTCAATTATAATGTTTTGATTATTTAAATTGCCATGTTTCTGGTCTGCTTTGTTGAACTGCATTGGCTTCTGTCCATAGCATCTCTCTGCTATTCAGTAAAGCAGGCAATCTTCTTTCAGACTTCCAAACCAGCCTAAAGAAGAGTTGTGGGTGTTTTAAGAATCACATCTGAACTGAGTCCTTAAATCAGTTTCATGGGTTTTTTTTTCACCTAAAACAGAGTCACTTATTTCTTCCCAATCACTTTTTAAACATGTGGAGCTCTTTTATTTCAGGGGAATACAGGGAGTGATGTAATGAGCTTCATGATGCAAAGTTCTCCCTCTTACATACTGGTGTGCAACACTGTAATGGAAGTACAAAAGGACATAACTTACCATACATGAAAATATGTAGCCTCCTCATTGCCACACCGCCAACATTTAGGTTGGGTGTCTGGATAGATATATGATAATTTTTTCGGATCTAGATGCCACCTATAGAACATCTTATAGAAGTTTTCCCTTAAATGTTGCGCTTTCGTAAATTCTACATTTCTCACCCAGATTCCCTCCCACGTTTCCATCGTGATAGGGTGCCCAAAATCTTGTTCCCACTTTACCATACAGTTCTTGACTAGCACAGTTTCAGAGTCCATTTCTATCAGAACACCGTACACTCGTTTGATATGCATGATCCCCTGTGCTCTAATCTGTTCAATTAAATTCTCATCTGTCGGGGATAAGCCCTTCTTCTTGTCTTTTTACCACCTAGGCTGCAGTTGCAAATATGATAGCCAAGTACCCCCTATTCCTTCAGCTGCTAGCGTATTTGGTGGCTTTAATGAAAACCCATTTTCTTCTTCCAGTACAAGTTTACTATAGGGCACCATTTCCTGACCTTGGGATACATTTGTGCCCCCTATTGCGTGTCCGGGGATCGTCCAGATGGGGATCTTATTGTGTAGAAGGTACTTATATTTCCTCCAGACCCACAACAACGGGGTTCGTAGTGGGTTCTCCCTGAAGTTCTTGTCAGCCTTTTTGTCATACACCAGATATGCGTGCCAGCCGAATAGTAGACCATGCCCTTCAACATTCAATATTCTTTCGTTTGGTGAATGCTTCTTAATATGCTGTTATGATTAAGGTTGAGTGCTTTAATAAAAAAATTTTTTAAAAAGGACATAACTTACATGGCAAGACACATGGCAAGACACATTTTGTTATTTTAGCATCAATTTAGTTTGGAAGAGATGCCTATAGGAAGAATGTACACCACCAGGTAACTGACATACACATGCACACACAATGCCAAGGAAATAACAGCATCTGTGAGGCAGGAAAAAAAAATTAGATCTAGAAAACAATATTAGACAAAGGGTTTTTTAAAACCTAGAATACAATAGTCCCACTCTACTTACCCAACTTTTTGTTAATGTAAAAGTAGAATCCTAGATTGCCATTTATTTCATTAAGCTGCATTTGTAGTTCCTTAAACCTTTCCAGTGGATTAACATATTAATATTATACTTTATGGAGTTTAAGTGTTTAAAACATAAAGCAATCTTATATGTGTTCCTCAAAAATAAGTCCCTCCTGAGTTTATTCTCAGCCATTTTTACTTAGTACAATGTATGAAAGCCACGGTTTTCAAGTGTTTGATGGCAGCACAGTTTGCTAACCTTCAGAATTCTATTAAATGATAAAAAATAGTTCCACCTGGAGAATTTACCTGTTTATTTACAGCAAAATGAGATCAAATCATTGCTTTTCAAGATTTTCCATCAAACTTCATTGTATAACTCTTAAATTCTAAAGAACTGAAAAAGCCATTTTCCAATTCCATTTTCATGTAATGGATGATGTCATTTACAGGCTTAATATAGATATTCCTTCCCAGTCCATATTATCTGCTTTTCTAGCCTATTCTGATTATGATCTAAAAATGACTTTTGTTGGGGATACAGTTTAAGCCTATCAAGAGAAGATAGCAGACCATAAAATAGCAATAGCACTTAGACTTATATACTGTTTCATGGTGCTTTACAGCCCTCTCTAAGTCAGGGGTGTCAAACTGCCGGCCCACAGGCCAGGTGCGTCATCCGGAAGCCACACCCACCCCATTGCCGGCAATGCCAAAACCGTCCCGATACGTTGCACGACGTCACATGACGTCATGAGTTTGACATGTCTGCTCTAAGCAGTTTACAAAGTCAGCATAATGTCCCCAACAATCTGGGTCCTCTTTTTACTGACCTTGGAAGGATGGAAGGCTGAGTCAACCCTGAGTGGTCAGAATCAAACTCCTGGCAATGAGTAGAGTTAGTTTGCAATACTGCATTCTAACCACCGTACTACCATGTTATTTCTCAGCATAATTGATACTAACTTAAAGGTGAATCCATTCTAACCTGCCAACTGAAATTCTGGATGATATTTTGCATTGATAAACTTTTTGCATTTGATTTTGCATTTATAAACTTTTGTTCATTGTACCTCTGTAGATTTCTTACTACAAAGGGTGGGGGGAGATTGTATAGCTACATATAATTCCATTTTCCACATCGGATCACATTATTTAAAAGCTACTGACTATTGCTCTTACATTCCTGCAGAACTCTTCAATTCAAGAGGGAAAATAGGATAGTATGCCAGGAACAGATATTAGTCTTTCACACACAGACCAGCATAGGCTTAATTCTTCTTTATAAATACATTCTACCAAAAGAAAGGCATGATAAAGAAGCAAAAGAGTTGACAACAAACTCCTCCTTTTATTCATATGTACTAAGCAGTCCAAGAAGTACTAATTACACCAGTAGCTTATGGAAACTTAAAGGCAAATTAGAAAAATATCAGAGTTTTCCATTTTTTTCAAGCTTGTCTGTTTCTAATACAAGAGAATTAATATTAAAATCAATTTTGGAAATTGCCTCTACACGTTCCTTGCATTGCTTAAGCCATGTTTGTTACTAATGTATCCCTGCAGCTTGTTCAACATCCTCTGACTAACAGTTATTCATTTATCCCAGGCAGTACTGGGATTCAAATATGCGAACAACCGGTTCTCTGTATGGATGCCACTTCCGGAAGTCCATTCTGGACCTGGGTAACAAAATATTAGCTACCAGTTCTATTGAATTGGTGCGAACTGGCTGAATCCCACCACTAACCCCAGGTCAACTTACATTAACTCTGAGAAGTAGAGCAGATGGAGAAATGGATACTCACCCCTGCAAGAGATTTGAGCCCATGCCTTTTCTTCAGCACATAGTTCAGTCTTCCACTCTGGTACTGATCAAAAGCAACCAATATTGATCTCTATTCTGTGTTGTGGAAAAAGTAGCACTTAATGCTACACACTGAACACCTAGAGTTGTGTTACTCTTAGAACTAAGTAGGCATGGATCCAGTCAGTGCCATGGTGAAAGGGAAGCATGGGTGCCCTTGGCCTTAATATCCCAAAGAAAAATAGCTCATAACAAGCTATATTAACAAATTCCCTCAGAGCTTGCTGAGTAACAAATGCTGGCCAAAGTACCTTAAAATGTCCTAGCTGAAAGCCTGGTTGTTTATTTCCAGACACATTTTCTTCCAATTGTTATATCCATTTATGCATCTCTACTGAAAAATCAGTCTCACTTAATTCAGAATGCATCTTCAGTTATGAGACAGTTCATGCTATTTTCCCAAGCTTTCAATTTCCTTCTCAGTCTATTAAATGCCTAGACATTAGGGTTTCTGATTATCTGCCTTTTGTGCATATTTTTATTTAGGTTTGTTTTTTTTTGCACAGCACACAACAAATAGCAGAAAAATATCCTTTCTGGATATCCTTCCTGACCTATGCTGCCCACCCCCACCCCCTCCTTAACCCATGCAGCATAATTGGCACATTCACACATACACATACTTGCCTGCTGGCCTTGGACTTGCTGCTGGCCTCCTCAATGAGTTTCTTTAAAGCCTAGAGATGACACAACAACATCCAATCAGGTTTAATTCTTTATTTGCTTACACCTAATGTACAGAAGCTTCCCAGACTATACCTTTCTAATCTATTAGATATATCCTGAGAGATTCTAGCATGTGGCAACCCTGGACCTCTTCCCACTCCTCCATCCAGCTCACGATTACACAATCTCTTAATCTGGATAAGTCAACAGGGCATGGATTGTCTGGTAGAAAATATTTGGCTGGCCTATACAATATACATCACCACGATGTAAAAAAGATGTTGAGACTCTAGAAAGAGTACAGAGAAGAGCAACAAAGATTATTAGGGGACTGGAGGCTAAAGCATATAAGGAGCGGCTGCTGGAATTGGGTATGTCTAGTTTAATGAAGAGAAGGACGAGGGGGGACATGATAGCAGTGTTCCAGTATCTCAGAGGTTGCCACAAAGAAGAGGGAGTGAAGCTATTTTCCAAGGTGCCTGAAGGCAGGACAAGAAGCAACGAATGAAAACTAATCAAGGAGAGAAGCAACCTAGAACTAAGGAGAAACTTCCAGACAGTTAGAACAATTAACCAGTGGAACAACCTGCCTCCAGAAGTGTGAATGCTCCAACACTGGAAGTTTTTAAGAAGAGACTGGACGGCCATTTGTCTGAAATGGTATAGGGGGTTGGACCAGATGACCTCCAAGGTCCCTTCCAACTTTATTATTATTATTATTATTATTATTATTATTATTATTATTATTATTATTATTATTATTATTATTATGTTCAGTGCACTGTTTCTTAATTTCAAGGCCTTGGGAATGTTTAGAATTCATAGAATGTCTAATGACAAAATAAGATGCTGTGTGCAGTTACTATTTGTAGCATCCTAATTACAAATCATAAAGTATAAAACTTCAAGGCAAAGAACAATTTTAATAAGATGATTCCATCTATTTATTCTGACAAGTAGGGAATTTTCTTACATGAGAAGAGGTGAAATTGTTTTTTAAAGAATGCATTGTGCTCTTCAAAATAAAGGATAATTTACAAAGAAGGTCTTTTTATACTGATTTTACCATTAATGGGAGGGTGGTTTATAAACTTATTTGAAACATCTTTCTTGTTTAATTTCTGTATGGCTAAAGAAGTTCCATATTCAAGCTACACTATATAAGATTATTGTAATTCTCAAGAAAGCTAAGGGGAATTTTGAGCAGCAGATTCCAGTTTTACACAACATGACAGATTACCAAAAGAATGAGAAACTTACCCAAAAGCTTCGTCTCTACTGATTGATTTTATCCCTAAGCTAATAACTTCCTGAATCTCATCCCAGCAATGGCTTCACAGAGATTCTGTCCTTATTTTGAAGGGCATCACTGAATGACTAATGGGGTTCCTATGTATATTTACTTGGGGGAAAACACATTTTACTTTAATCAGACTTACTTTCATGTAAATCTTCATATTTGCATCCTTAAGGTTGAATCCTCAGCCTTCTCTAATTTGACTCTAATTTGAATTCTTTGAGGGTGTAAATAAATACATAGATAAAGGGGCCCCAGTTGATATTGTATATCTTGACTTTCAAAAGGCTTTTGACAAAGTTCCTCACCAAAGGCTCCTAAAAAAGCTCTCCAGCCACGGAATTAGAGGACAGGTCTTATCCTGGATTGGTAACTGGCTAAATTGTAGGAAGCAAAGGGTGGCAATAAATGGACAATTCTCTGGATGGAAAGAAGTGAGAAGTGGTGTACCCCAAGGTTCAGTTTTGGGACCTTTACTTTTTAATTTATTCATCAATGATCTGGATGTAGAAGTTAATAGTGAGGTAGCCAAGTTTGCTGATGACACTAAATTGTTCCAGGTTGTGAAAAGTGAAACTGATTGTCGAGAGCTCCAGAAGGATCTCTCGAAATTGTGTGAGTGGGCAACAAAGTGGCAAATGCATTTTAACCTAAACAAGTGCAAAGTTATGCACATCGGGGCAAAGAACCCCAATTATACTTACCAACTGATGGGGACCAAACTTTTTGAGACAACCCAAGAAAGGGATCTTGGGGTTTTGGTGGACAGCTTGATGAAGATGTCAACCCAATAAGAACATAAGAACATAAGAAGAGCCATGCTGAATCAGGCCAAAGCCCATCGAGTCCAGCATTCTGTGTCACACAGTGGCCCACCAAATGTACATGGGGATCTTGAGCAGAAAGAGAAGGCAAACAAATGGTACTCAAGGGAATCCTGCCTGCCTCAACCAACATAGAGGCGGCACATGGACATCTGTTTTAATAACCACCAATACACTTTGCATCCATGAATCTATCTAGCCCTGCCTTGAAGCTGTCAAGGCTGACAGCTGTCATGACCCCTTCAGGAAGTGAATTCCATAAATCAACGACCCTCTGGGTGAAGAAATATTTCCCTTTATTTGTCCTCACTTTCTTAGCTATAAGCTTTAGGGAGTGCCCCCTTGTCCTGGTATTGTGTGATAGAGAAAAGAATTTTTCTCTATCCACATTTTCTATCCCATGCATGATTTTATACACTTCGATCAAGTCACCCCTTAAACGCCGTCTTTCAAGGCTGAAGAGACCAAGGCGTTGCAATCTGGTTTCATAAGGGAGGCGCTCCATTTCCTTGATCATTCTTGTTGCCCTTTTTTGCACCTTTTCCAGTTCCATTATATCCTTCTTGAGGTGCGGTGACCAGAACTGTACACAGTACTCCAAGTGTGGTCTCACCATCGATTTGTACAGAGGCAATACAACACTTGCTGACTTATTTTCGATTCCCTTCCTAATCATGCCAAGCATGGAATTTGCTTTTTTTACTGCTGCTGCGCATTGGGTTGACATCTTCATCGAGCTGTCCACCAAAACCCCAAGATCCCTTTCTTGGGTTGTCTCAGAAAGTTTGGTCCCCATCAGTTGGTAAGTATAATTGGGGTTCTTTGCCCCGATGTGCATAACTTTGCACTTGTTTAGGTTAAAATGCATTTGCCACTTTGTTGCCCACTCACACAATTTCGAGAGATCCTTCTGAAGCTCCCGACAATCAGTTTCACTTTTCACAACCCGGAACAATTTAGTGTCATCAGCAAACTTGGCTACCTCACTATTAACTTCTACATCCAGATCATTGATGAATAAATTAAAAAGTAAAGGCCCCAAAACTGAACCTTGGGGTACACCACTTCTCACTTCTTTCCATCCGGAGAATTGTCCATTTATTGCCACCCTTTGCTTCCTACAATTTAGCCAGTTACCAATCCAGGACAAGACCTGTCCTCTAATTCCGTGGCTGGAGAGCCACAGCACAGAAAAGGTGCAAAAAAGGGCAACAATGTGCAGCAGCAGTAAAAAAAAGCAAATTCCATGCTTGGCATGATTAAGAAGGGAATCGAAAATAAGTCAGCAAGTGTTGTATTGCCTCTGTACAAATCGATGGTGAGACCACACTTGGAGTACTGTGTACAGTTCTGGTCACCGCACCTCAAGAAGGATATAATGGAACTGGAAAAGGTGCAAAAAAGGGCAACAAGAATGATCAAGGAAATGGAGCGCCTCCCTTATGAAACCAGATTGCAACGCCTTGGTCTCTTCAGCCTTGAAAGACGGCGTTTAAGGGGTGACTTGATTGAAGTGTATAAAATCATGCATGGGATAGAAAAGGTGGATAGAGAAAAATTCTTTTCTCTATCACACAATACCAGGACAAGGGGGCACTCCCTAAAGCTCATAGCTAAGAAAGTGAGGACAAATAAAGGGAAATATTTCTTCACCCAGAGGGTCGTTGATTTATGGAATTCACTTCCAGAAGGGGTCGTGACAGCTGTCAGCCTTGACAGCTTCAAGGCAGGGTTAGATAGATTCATGGATGCAAAGTGTATCGGTGGTTATTAAAACGGATGTCCATGTGCCGCCTCTATGTTGGTTGAAGCAGACAGGATTCCCTTGAGTACCATTTGTTGGGGGTCAAGGGAAAGGGAGGGTTTTGCCTTCTCTTTCTGCTCAAGATCCCCATGTACAATTGGTGGGCCACTGTGTGACACAGAATGCTGGACTCGATGGGCTTTGGCCTGATTCAGCATGGCTCTTCTTATGATCTTATGACTCTTATGAATGTGGACAGCTTTAGCAGGCAGTTTTTTGGAATCAATTTGGGCTTCTAACCTGCCAATTCAAGGGCTAAAACCTAGAGCACAGTATGAATGATTCTAAGGTATAGAACTATTTCTTTAAATAGTTCCTCAATCACATTAGCTCACTTAATTTTCAGTCCCTGAATATATGTATCAACACATCTGCCATTCTAATCATCTTAATTTAATGGCCTTCATTTAAAATGCCTTAGCTAGGTTTTGTGGACACACCTCTAAAATAATTCAGAGAGAATGCTTTGAACATCACAAAAATACATTTTTTCTTATTTATTGATAAGAATGAAGCCAGTCTTTCTTCAGACTTCTGGTTAATTCTGAAAAATGGTGGAGCTGTTTTAAAGAATGAAGAAGTCAGTGGAGCTCTTAAAACAGTCTTAACTTTATTTCATGCTGACTGGGGAAAATATGACAAACTGCTTTAACAATCTGTACTCAAGAGAGTTGAAATGTTTCTTTCACATCATGTTGAAATCACCACAGCGTAGTGATTTTCCCTTTAATCCTATGTGCATTTTAACTTATTTTTTAAAGTATTTTTTCATTCTTCAAATGTTTGTGCATTCATGTCCTTGGTTTTGATCATTTCATGTACAATGAGGCCGATTGATGCTAATTGGTTTTACAGAATTTTACAAGAATTTAATTTTATAATTCAATTTCATCAGTGGTGTAAAACACACCTTTCATTTCAAAATGCTAATTCTCCATTTAAACAAAGAATATGTTTGAGAAACTGACAACTATTTTAATTGAACAGTATAATCCTTCACTTGTGAGATGACAAGAAGAGAAAAGTGGTAAACCTGCTGCTTTAGCCTCATGCTTAAAATCGATTGTAAATGAAGGCGCTGCATTCTTGCAACTCACATGCACACATACATACATACAGAAATGATATCATTTCAATCAAACCCAAATCATTAGAAAATACAGTTAAAACTCTTTCATCTCACAGCATATGGACAAACTCAACCACAGTTTCAACTGGAAACTGTGAGCATACTAGATCAAGCTAAATCCAAAAATACTAGGGAATTTCTGGAAGCTTGGTATTCAGAAAAATCAGCCATCAACAATCACATAGAAATAAACCATATTTACACACAATTCAAAAGAGACAATTAAAAGGCTAAGAAGGAAAGAAAGACCAGACCACACTTCCTCCCAAGCAGCCAACACCCAGATAAGCAAGGATAAACAATCAAGCAGAAAGCAATACCCTAAACAAGAAGTACCAAGGAGAAAGCCACATCCCACCAAAACTGGCAGGATACGCTATCGTATATAAACAGGAAGCAAACCAAACATTCACTCGCATTGATAATGTTACCTAGTTGGGTAATGAAATGTCTGCAAACAAACAACTAAGAGATGACCAAGGAATGCTTTTGAACTTTGGTGTTGGAGAAGATGCAAATGACTAGGCTCAAATTATCCTAGTTAAGACACATTATGCAAATACTCAGCCCTCTGGAAAAGATTCTAAAGCTGGGAAATGTAGAAAGAAAGAAAAGAAGATGACTAGCAGCAAGGTGGATAACATGTGACATGATAGCAGTGTTCCAATATCTCAGGGGCTGCCACAAAGAAGAGGGAGCTCAACCTATTCTCCAAAGCACCTGAGGACAGGATAAGAAGCAATGGATGGATGGAAACTAATCAAAGAGAGAAGCAACCTAGAACTAAGGAAAAAATTAATGACAGTTAGAACAATTAATCAGTGGAATGACTTACTGGTATCTCCAGAAGTTGTGGGTGCTCCACAACTGGGGGTTTTTAAGAAGAGATTGGACAATGATTTGTCTGAAATGGTATAAGGTTTCCTGCTTGAGCAGGAAGGTGGACTAGAAGACCTCCAAGGTCCCTTCCAACTCTGTTATTCTGGATGGACTCAGTTATAGAGGTGAGGAGTATACTATTAGTAGACATGAAAGAATGGATTAGGAACAGATCATCACGGACAAAAATCTATGTGGTTGCTAGGAGTTGAAAACGACTTGACAACACATAATCAATCAATGTACACAGTATAAATAGAACTAGATATTTGTTAGGACAGAACCATGGTTATCATGACAGGCTTGAAATTGTGAACTACTCTTAAATTGTATTTGAGAATACATGTGCCCATTTCAAGCAGTACCACTGAAGCTATACAGTACAATATTGTCACACGTTAAAAGACAATGCATGTTATACTTCTTTGGATAAAAATTCATCTTCTCATGTCAGTCATGCAAGCCATGACTAAAAGGTGTCTATAATAACCAGAGTCAGATATTTGAAGAAAATAGTGATCCAATGCTAGAAGCCAAGTCTTACTGATTTTTTTTTTTAAGAAACAGAAGTGAACGAAAAATGGACCTCACTACACATATCATTCACTGCAGCCCCTTATCAAGAAATAAGTCAAAATACCCCCGTTGTGACTATTTCACAAATCACACTAGCCATAATATGATTTATTTTGTTTGGGTTTATCCTACTGTGAGAAATCAGCCCTTGTGGTTTAGATAGTAGAATTTATGCTTTTTACATTGGGCAGGTCCAGCCTGCTGTTGTTCAATAAAACTAAATAAACTATTTGAGCCTTAACAATAATATGCAAACTGGGTCACTGTGCTAAATATGCTGTTAATGAGTGCATAGTAACTTTAAAATGCAATCATTTGACTGAGGCAACAAGTCTTTCTGTTTTGAAGTCATACTGTATTCTGTTACCTGTGCTTGACTCATTGTTTAATTTTGTAGTTGCATGTTTTGAAATATTGTCATCTCATATAAACTGTCTGGTTTCCAGCATATCTCAGCTTTTTATGGGAATTATTCTTTGTCTTGTTTTTTTGTTTGTTTCTAGGACACTCAAAGTAACTACTACAGTTACTTTTAGTTAATGTATTAGGTTTAACTCTATAAACATTTGCATAGAAAACCTTGAATGTGTATAAAATACTATCTTGGATCTGAGCCAGTAGATGTAGTCACATCAAAAGAAACATTATTTGCCTTTAGTCCAGCCCTCTGCGTAAACAAATTCCATTGTGGCTTACATTAAGGATATCTACATATGATTTGCAATTAATGTGGAATTCAGTTCACTTTTGTCTGTTTAAATCATGGGAATAATGTACCTTGGCTGCATTATGCTGAGGGCTAGGAAATTCATTTAAGTAATATCTAGTTTGCTGGGGAAATTCTATCATAATTTATCTTGTATGTGGAATTGTTTATTTTCAATGAATGCTCCAAGAGAAATCCACTGAATTTTCCTATTAAATTATGATTGACTACAGTAGTACAATTTTGGACACAGAGGTAGAATAAACAGTGTATTTTGCATCCCAAGAATGAAACAACCAATTTAATCTGACTTTCCTTTCAAATACAGAGTTCTTTAAATATACCACAACAGAGGCAACTGTATCTGTAAGAAAAAAGGATACAATTCTTGATGATGGATAATATTTTATTTTTTATTGTTTTTTATTCTATTCAGAAAATTAAAATACAAAAGGAAAAAGATTTCACTGAACTTGACAAGAACATTAAAAAAGTGAATTAAGAAAAAGTAAGACAAAAAAATTAAGGGGGATAATAGGTGATGGATAACATTTTCATTCATATACACTTTATGAAAAGTATAGGACAGTGGTGGCGAACCTGTGGCACGGGTGCCAGAGGCGGCACTCAGAGCCCTCTCTCTGGGCACATGTGCCATTGCCCCAGCCTTGCCTCTGCCCATGACCCCCTCACCAGCAACCCCCCTGGAGGAGAGTGGCCCCCGAGCATGGCCCACATGAAGCAGCGCAGCCAAGGACATGGCAGAGGGCAGAGTCTTGTCTACGCTGCCTAGCCAGAGGGCGTGGCTGCCATGGCGCTGCTGGGCTGCCTGGGCGATCTGCGGTGGGCCCTGGAGTTGGTGAGTGGCCCTGTGGGCAGGCAGGGTGGAACAGAGTGGGGGCGGGGCAGGGGGCAGAGTGGGACGGGGGCAGTTTTTGGACACTCAGTCTCTAAAAGGTTTGCCATCACTGGTATAGGACAATAAATATAAAAATGAGAATGTACAGAATGTCATCCTGAAAAGAAGAGGCAGAGTTGAGATTATCCAATTGCTTAAGCATATAACCATAGTATATCTTGAAAAGATCACTTAGGAATCCACAGGATCCAATGCTTCTGTTAAAATAACAAAAGCAGCATTGTATAGTAAGTGCTGCCTCTTTCATATAGTTGTACAACATCAGTATGGACATACAAAAAGGGACAGGCTTTGCAAAATAATGTTTTCATTTTCCCACCTCATTCCAACTTGACATCCTATAGCACAGGTGTCAACTCGATCATGTCACGTGACCTATCATGACTTCTCATGACATTTTTTGTCTTTGTGGTACCAGGGTTGGCGTGGTCTGCATGTGATGCCTCCAGCCCATGGGCCACCAGTTTGATAGCCCTGCCTATAGAGACTGCTGAAAGATTATTTTTTACAAAAATGCAATCAAATTATATTCTCATCTAAAGATATAAAATTACAAAAAAATTTGAAATAGCTCTGATATGCCTAGCACATATTCAAGTTCCTAAGGCCATTGACATCCATGTTCTTACATATCTTCTTGGCTAAGGAGTTTTGCCCAGATCTGATCCTTATTATTCAGTTATCCATATCACACCTTTCTTACTCCATTCCATGTGAGTAGGATGAAGAATAATCAAACCATGGCTGCTGTTCAAATAAGATGGTAGTGATTTGAGTCTTAGGGCTAACAGGCTTAGATCAGCTCCTTGAAAACCATGACTATCTGCCACTTTTGAAAATATTGTTTTAATTCAAATTTTTATTGAACTTGTTGATGATGTGGGGGGGATTGATTGTGGAGTGAATCGGGTTGAGTGGATGGGTGGATGTGTGGATTGGATGGATTGTGGACCTGTGAGAAATGGAAGGGCTGACCTGTCAGCATTTACGGAAGCTAGAGAAGTGGAGGAGCCTTGCTCTGAGGGACCAGAGGGCCAGTCTATACCGGTCTTATGGGGAAGAGGCAGATACAACGGGAGGCCTGGGGTAGGCCGCTCTCGGGGAACAAGGCCTCGCTGCCTGAAAGTGATCTCTTGTTCCGGCCCCTTGAACCTCTCCCGGGGTACTGGTAATGAGCAAAATCCGGACCCTGGACTCAGGCTGCTGCTGCTCAATGCCAGGTCAGTGGTAAATAAAGCTCATCCGGGGTTTAATTCTGGAGGAGGAGACCGACCTGGCATGTGTGACTGAGACCTGGCTGACCCCAGAGGGAGGAGTTCCCCTCTCTGAGATGTGTCCAGCTGGGTTTCAGGTATGGCATCAGCCGCAACCCCAGGGAAGGGGGGGAGGAGTGGCAATTATAGCTAAGGAGACACTCGGGCTGCGCAGACTCATTGCTACTGAGATATCAGGTTGTGAGTCCCTCCTTATGAGGTTGGACCTAGGTGTACAGGTGGGCTGGTTGCTTACGTACCTGCCTCCCAGCTGCGTTTCTACAGCCCTGCCCACGCTACTTGAGGAGGTAGCCGGGTTGGCGGTTGAGTTCCCCAGACTTATTGTTTTGGGGGACTTCAACATGCCGTCACTCGGTGAGTCCTCAGGGTTGGCACGGGAGTTCATGGCCTCCATGGCAACCATGGACCTGACACAAGTAATTGAGGGCCCAACCCATGAGAAGGGGCATACACCTGATTTGGTTTTCCTCTCGGAACAGTTGAGTCATGATCTGAAGCTAAGGGGCTTAGAAGTGTTGCCCATGTCATGGACAGATCATTTTCTGCTGCGGCTTGAGTTTACGACACCAATCCTCCCTCGCAGGGAGCTGGAACTGATTAAATGGTTCCACCCCAGACACCTGATGGACCCTATTGGCTTTCAAAGGGCGCTTGGGGAATTGCCGGATTTGCTCGTACACAGTTGGGCGGAGTCCCTAGTGACGGCCTAGAATATGGCCACTACGGGGGCTCTAGACCAGATTGCGCTGTTGCGACCTCTCTGTGGCAGCAGACCCAAGAGATCTCCTTGGTTTACCGAGGAACTCAGGGGGATGAAGCACCAGAAGAGACGTTTAGAGAAGCAATGGAGGAAAAGCAGATCCAAATCTGATCGAACCAAATTGAGAGCTTATATCAAGACCTATTTGGAAGTGATCACTACAGCAAGATCTCAGTATCTTTCTGCATTGATCGCGTCTGAGGAATCTCGTCGGGCTGCCCTGTTTAGGGTGACTCGCTCTCTCCATGATATGGGGAGGAGGGAGGAACCTTTACAGGGCAATGCCGAAGAATTTAACACCTTTTTCGCAGACAAGGTCGCTCAGATCCGGACTGACTTGGACTCCAATTGAAATGCAGTGTCAGCTGACAATGAGTCAGTCGAGATGACAGAGGCCCATCTTAGTCCTGTTGTATGGGATGAATTTGACCTGGTAACTCCTGAGGATGTGGACAAGGCCATTGGAGCTGTGAGTTCTGCCACCTGTTTATTGGATCCGTGTCCCTCCTGGCTGGTTTTGGCTAGTAGGGAGGTGACACAGAGCTGGGTCCAGGTGGTTGTTATCACTTCATTGAGGGAGGGGTCCTTTCCGGCTCCCTTAAAGGAGGCACTTGTGCGCCCCTCCTCAAGAAGTCTTCCCTGGACCTGGCAGTTTTAAATAAATATCGTCCAGTCTCCAACCTTCCCTTTTTGGGGAAGATTGTTGAGAAGGTGGTGGCACTCCAACTCCAGCGGTCCTTCAATGAAACTGATTATCTGGGCCCTCGGCAGTCTGGATTCAGGTCCGGTTACAGCACGGAAACTGCTTTGGTCGCGCTGACCGATGATCTCTGGCGGGCCCGGGAAAGAGGTTATTCCACTATCCTGGTGCTTCTTGACCTCTCAGCGGCTTTCGATACCATCGACCATGGTATCCTTCTGCGCCGGTTGGAGGGGCTTGGAGTGCGGGGCACCGTTCTATGGTGGTTCACCTCCTACCTCTCTGGCCGGTCGCAGTCAGTGTTTGCAGGAGGTCAGAGATCAGCTCTGAGGTCTCTTCCATGTGGAGTCCCTCAGGGGTCCGTTCTCTCACTTCTGCTTTTTAACATCTACATGAAGCCATTGGGTGAGATCATCTGTCGACACGGGTGAGTTATCATCAATATGCTGATGATACTCAGCTTTATATCTCTACCCTGCATCATTACACTGAAGCAGTTGAAGTGATGAACCGGTGCCTGGAGGCTGTTGAGGTCTGGATGGGTGCCAACAGGCTCAGACTCAATCCCGACAAGATGGAGTGGCTATGGGCTCTGCCTCCCAAGGACAATTCCAACTGTCCGTCCATTACCCTGGGGGGAGAAGCTTTCGGAGAGGGTTCGCAACTTGGGTGTTCTCCTCGATCCACAGCTAAATTTGGAACATCATTTTTTGGCTGTGGCGAGGGGAGCATTCGCCCATGTTTGCCTGGTGCGCCAGTTGTGGCCCTATTTGGATCGGGAGTCACTCCTCACAGTCACCCATGTCCTTGTCACCTCGAGATTCGACTACTGTAATGCTCTCTACATGGGGCAACCTTTGAAGAATGTCCGGAGACTGCAGGTAGTCCAGAATGCGGCCGCGCGAGCTGTCTTGGGTCTCCCAAGACATGCTCATATCACTCCAGCTCTTTGTGAGCTGCACTGGCTACCAATTGGTCTCCGAACACAATTCAAAGTGTTGGTTATGACCTATAAAGCCCTTTATGGCAATGGACCAAGATACTTGCGGGACCGTCTCCTGCCTCATGAATCCCAGAGACCAGTTAGGGCACATAGAGTTGGCCTCCTATGAGTCCCGTCTGCTAAACAATGCCATCTGGCGGGACCTAGGGCAAGGGCCTTCTCCGTTGCTGCCCCTGCCCTCTGGAACCAGCTTCCCTCGGAGGTTCATACTGCTTCCTCCCTCCTAGCTTTCCAGAAAGGGCTGAAGACACATCTGTGCCGACAGGTTTGGGGCATATGAGCTGAGCTCTGCCCCTCGGCCCTAAGAGTGTCCCGCCATCAGTGCTTGTGAATTGATTGTGTTTGTGTGGGGTATGAATGTGGTTGATTTTAAATTGTTGTGTTTTTGTTGTGAGCCGCCCCGGGTCTTCGGAGAGGGGCGGCATATAAGTGCGAATAAACATAAACATAAACATGTTCCTGCTTCTTCCATGATTCACTCAAGTTTGGCCCATCATTTATTTTGCTAGAGAGGGATGAGGTTTATGTTGGTGGACTTAGCTGGCTGAGGCCTTCCAACCCACGGTGAGGAGGAAGGTCTCAGCCTTCTAATCATGCAGCTTATATTTGTGTTAGCCTTCAACTTACAAGGATTCATGCAACAACCATTCAAAAGTATGGTGGCACTGAACAAAGGGACTTATGATCCCTTACCGAAGTTCTGACCTTTACATTTGGGTCCTTGGCTCCCTTTTGACCATGGGAGTGCTACAACTCCTCCCCACCATGGGTTGGAAGGCCTCAGCCAGCTACATCCACTGGCACACAAAAATCTACCATGGCCTGGAAGGCCTTGGCCATCTAAGTCCACCAACACATAGGCCTCCTCCCTCCCCACTACCACTCCCCAAAGACTTGGGTCTTCTCCCTGTCCCACCATGCCCAAGTGCAATAGGGAGAACTGGGACTGTGGCTATTGTATCTCACTTAATGACTACAATGACTTACGACTAAATTGTGATCATAAATTGAGGACTATCTATATGGTTTAGGACTATAAGGAGATAGCACTAGACCTACCTTTAATCAAGAGTCTTAACAACAGCATTGCCACCAGATGGATCTTGCAGCAGAATATTACTGAAACATTGAAGCAAAAATTCCTAGGAAAGTGTAACGCTCCCTCAGCTACTTTCCAATTTCACCTTGTTCAAAATTTGAAGCATTTTTATTTGGCCACAATTGTTTTCATAAGGTTTAAAAATATTCCCAGCAGGGTGGTGTGCACATATGAGGAATTGCACATGCCTACCTATCGCTGAAACCATTTATCTGTGACCCAATTTAGTGATTGCTGTAGACCTACTTTGAAATAAGCAATTTGCCCAAGACTCAAACAGTTGTGCATTTTTGAAAGGAAATTACAGGATTTAGAAGCGAACACTATGGCAGGCCAAGCTCACACTGGCAGGGACAATGGAGAAAAGTGCATGGAGTCTATTGCTAAAGTTATGCCTGAAGAAAGAAAGAAAACAAATTATTGCTAAAAATTCTAACATAGTGTAATTTATTTTTTTTGAAAGAATTAAGATGCTTACATCCATACATTTTAATAGTGCATTTATAATTTTACTTTGTATGTTTTTCTAAAAGATTTGCACTCAGAGGGAATTTATATCTTTTAAATTTAAACCAAAAATGGCTATTCTGATACCACAGAATTATATACAAGACTCTGTTTTTGCACCCTTTGAGCTCCATCCAAATAGATTTGGGAAAATTGATTTTCTGCTTTTTTGAGTTGGGAACATTCATATTTTACTACAGATTGTGAGGTAAGCCTGAAAACAGGCCTGATGCAACTTTAAAGAAACAAGCAGAAGAAAATTTTAAATTCCTAAAAAGTCTGGAGAAAAACTATCATCATACTGTGGTCAAGAATACTCACTAGAATAAACTATTCCCTTTCCATACAATGCAATCCAAGCTGGCTTTTTGAGAATAAGTCATCCCATGTTTGAGCATCTTCTAGGACTACTTAGACTATTTATAGACTAAGCCTGAGCAATTTATCTGATCAATTCCAGTTATCCAGATCTTTTTCCAAAACTGTGATAACTACTTGAACATCAGAAGTTCCTAGAAAAATTAATTCCATTAAGTAAACACAATGAGTGCAATAAACTATCACAGCTGTTGTGCCATACCGGGCTTGCAAGAGCCACTTTTCTATGACCAGCTCCCCTGCAGCTATGGTGACATTTAAATAGCATATCTATCCTCCAAACTGACATCCCAGTGTACCAACTATGTGGTGGGGGTTAGGTTTCTGCAATCCTGCAGACCTCAGATAGTAAAGAAATCCCCAAGGTTGAATGTATATGTTCTATAACTAATGCCTCTTAACATAACCTCATGATTAATGATGTTTGCTTTAATATTGTTAAAGTAGACTGAATCTCTACCTCAAGATATGAAACTTTCACCTCAGGATCTCTGGTGAGGGACTATAAAAGATTGCACTAGTAATGGGATGAAGTCAATTCAGAAGCGCAAACGTACAATATGCGATAGACTAGAAACAGTAGATAGACCATATATAAGAGAAACACCAACCAAACAAAATGCATTCGGATTATACTTGAAGAGGGAAGGGAGGAGGGAAGAACGTTTACTAAAACAGATGTTTACAAAGATTAACACCTAATGTTGTATGCTATGTTCTAGGAGGATTGTTTAGCAATAAGATCTTATGTTTAATGTTGATCACATTAATATTGAAACAGATAAGAGAAACACCAATCAAAATAAAATGTAACAGGAGTATAGTTGAGGCTAGACGCGAGGGGGGGGGGAAAGGCCTACTAATTCAGACGTTTTCAAAGACTAATACTTAGTATTGTATACCAGGTGTCATGATGATTGCTGCATAATATGTTTTTATGTCCAATGCTGATTGTTTTAATAAAAAAAAAAGAAAGAAAGAAAGAGAGCATTTAAAGGACCCAGGAAAATATTTCAGATTATTTCAAAATGTTATCAGTGATTCCGCTTTGGTTATGTCACGTTTCTAGAGCAGAACATAAAACATAAATGGTGTGTTGCTAGATTAGTTACTATGAATTTTATAAAAGAAAAGAATGTACAGACTAATATTGACAAAAGGCAAGTCCTGGGTGGAGGATAATACTTTAGAAATGCTTTTGTGTACATGTAAAAATAGTGCCAAGTAGATTAAAAGACAAGTTGTTAGGTTACAACATTTTGTTCCAATAGCAGTAGCCAGATACCTCACAAGCAATTTATGAGGAAATTGGTTTTCATCTGATCCTCGTATATTCAATATATTCATGTATATTGATTCTGCAGGTAGATATTAGTCAGGCTAATGGTGAAGAACATAAAAAAAAAAACCCTGCAGGTTCAGACAGAGGCCTTAACTAGTTCCTCTCAGAGGCCAAATTGTCACCTTGCAAGCAAACCATGCATTCAGCAACACACCGCCCAGCATCTTACACTCTGAGGCATGCTGCCTATGAAACGGGAGGTAATATGTACCATTCTGAATAGTTAACAATCATGTACTCTGAATTCATCTAATACCCTTTTAAATTCTGCCCAAGATAGCAGGAAAGCAATAAACTAAGATAGGAAAGGTAATTGATGGCCTTCGGGCCAGATTTTTTTTTCCCCAAGGCATTTATCTAAGTCCTAGTTGTTCTATCAAACTTTGCTTTAGGTAAATAAAAAGTTTGTCATCCGTTTCTTTTACAAGGAAATGAGTTCAAAGCTATTCTGTTTTGTTACTTTTCTCCAATTTAAACATATGTGATAAGTAAATATCTACAGATTTGTATGTAATATAGGCATCATAAGATCCCGTTATTTAGTGATTGAGCCGGTTTGGTGTAATGGTTAAGGGATCAGGCTAGATACCAAGAGACAGTTCTTGTCCTACTTTATAAGAACAAAACCAGTTGCTGGACCATTCATTCCCTCTCAGCCCTCAGAAGCAAACAGTGGCAAACTACTTCTAAAATCTCACCAAGAACAGTGCAAAAAAGTGACATGACCGTTTTTCACAGTTGCAGCCTTTGCAGCATCCCCATGATCATGTGATCAAAATTCAGATCCTTGACAATTCGTTCATATTTATGTCCCAAGGTCATGTGATCCCCCTTTGCTAGCGTCTGACAAGCAAAATCAATGGGAAAGCCAGATTCGCTTAAAAACGAAGTTACTAACTTATCAGTGCAGTGATTCACTTAACGACTCAGATAAGAAAGATTGTAAAATGGGGCAAAACTCACTTAATAAATGTTTCACTTAACAACAGAAATTTTGGGCTCAATTGTGGTTGTAAGTCGAGGACTATATATGCATTCATGCATTGCATTTATACTTTGTTTACCTTTTGAAGATCTCTCTCTTTTTCATGTATATATTTTCATCTCATAATAAATACATTTTGTAAACACTACCAGTAGAATACGTGATATGCTGAAGGTTAAGTTTCTTTTGTCTACAGAGTTTCTCAATCATCCAGATCATGGTTGTCCCAAAAGTGCTTTTTCAAGAGGCAATTGGACTTTCTTGTTTTTCTTTGAAGATGTTTCCCTTCTCATTCAAGAAGCTTCTTCTACATGGAGTGGCTTTTTTTTCTAGCTCTGCCTTAGAGCTAGAAATAAAGGGAAATATTTTTACAAATAAAATATTTTTATATTTTCCCTTTACAAATAAAGGGAAATATTTCTTCACCCAGAGGGTCGTTGATTTATGGAATTCACTTCCTGAAGGGGTCGTGACAGCTGTCAGCCTTGACAGCTTCAAGGCAGGGCTAGATAGATTCATGGATGCAAAGTGTATCGGTGGTTATTAAAACGGATGTCCATGTGCTGCCTCTATGTTGGTTGAGGCAGGCAGGATTCCCTTGGGTACCATTTGTTGGGGGTCAAGGGAAAGGGAGGGTTTTGCCTTCTCTTTCTGCTCAAGATCCCCATGTACAATTGGTGGGCCACTGTGTGACACAGAATGCTGGACTCGATGGGCTTTGGCCTGATTCAGCATGGCTCTTCTTATGTTCTTATGTTCTTATGTTCTTATATGGAAACAGAGGCCCCCTAAGGTAGAAGCAGCTCTGGAGGACAATAATTTAGGCAGCCCAACCCATATATTGAATCTCAGCTCAAGGAGCCTCCTACTAGCTAACTTTCAGAGGAAGTGTACATGGTTAGTCAAGCAGTTCATCAGCCTTTCCTACAAATAGGAGGTAGTGCCATAAGAAATTAGTTCTACTGGGTCCAACTGGACTTTCTCCCAGGTAAATATGGATATTATGCTGCTTTCTAAGCTAAGAATTGTACTTGACCTTGGAATGCCCAATGAGGGACCAGACTCCCAAAAGCTGGTAAGGTCAAGGCAGAAATAAAATTATTAATATAATCAATATTTAATCAAATTAATTCAATGCAACATAAGATTACTTGCAGCATATTTAATACGTTTCTCCTTCTGATACATTAAAAATTATCTATTTTGGGACAACTTTGGAAGGTTTCTGGCAGCTTTGCCATTTCAAGAAAGGCACACTGTATAAGAAGAGACGATGTTTTCCTTTATTCTTTTCAATTGAGCAGAATCTGGGTTAGGGTGCCTACTACAACAGTCTGGCTTTGCAGGATGTTTTTGCTTTTATTTTATAGAAAATAGGTAATTGCCAGTCAGAAAAAGAACACGGGCTTTGAAAAACAAGAGTTGCATAGGCATAAACTGGGGAAAAAATAGATGCATCTATTTTTGCCAGGACAAATGTCAGATGGAAGTGGATAGATTTGCAATATTTAAAAGCTGCTTCATCTGAGATCCTGCAATGAACACTTGCATTGGAGATAAACATAATTCCACAATACTGCCTCTGGGATTTTCATGTGTTGGCAGCCTGGTTGATTTTTTTTTTCCAGTGGGAAAGTAATGCTTTGGCTTCTTTGGGCAAGAGCACAACAGATGAAGAACCAACAAACAAAACCCTTAATGTAACACGCTAGCTAGATATTTTTATGTCAATGTATTCAGCAGTTGCCTTTCACTCTGAATGAAGAATAAAGCAAAAAGATTATGCAACTCAATGCTGACGTAGTTAACATACATGACTCTGGAAAAGAAGACATTACTGAACAACTATTAGAAGACCTGGTGCACAGTAGAGACCAAGGCTAGGACCTTTAGATAGTTTTGGTATTCTCTTCCAAAGAAGTTATGACTGATCTTGTTTTAATCAAATATATTGCCTTTTAAAAATGATTTTTCAGTTAATGCTTGTGTTTTGATTGTCATGTTTAGGAGAAGTATTTTTATTTTTTACTATTTATATAAGCTTGTTGTTATTTTGTACAAGGTATTATTTTTCTGTAATTTCTGGGTTCCTTCTGTTATAATGTGAGATTATTTCTCATTGGAAGTGAATTTGGTTTCATTGCTGCCTAGTTTTACATAGCTAGAAGACTATAGCTGGGAACCCAAGCTAAACTGGGAAGCTAAAAACATCTTGGATGGCAGTAATTATAAAGCACTTTTGTAGACTTGCCAAGAAAACTATATAGATTCATCCGTGAAGGCATCAGGTGTCAAGTTCCTTTAAAGGAAACTTTACTTTTTAAAATGGTCATGTCATCTAGACACTTGTATGCACTTCAGTACAAAAGAAAGGTAAAACAACACATTCCAATATCATATGATGCAATGGTTCTTTGAAGCTAAGTCAAACAAGGTTTTTATTACATAACATAGAAAAAATGTTGCCATCAACACTAAATAATTAGTTGAGTTAAGCAATGTTAGAAAATCAGTGAGAGAAGGAAACAGGTTTTTACGCTTTGCACCCAAGGATAGAAAAATTCTGATATCAGTGTGAAGAGAGATATGCAGATTTATTTTCTTCAGTTGTGTCTTCAAACACAAATACAGGTAGTCCTCAACTTATGACCACAATCGAGCACAAAATTTCTGTTGCTAAGCAAGATAGGTGTAAAGTGAGCTTCTAATTTATGGAGAAATTGTAAAAAAAAAATCAAAATCTGCTTTGCCATAAATAAAAAAGGATCTTTACAAAACCTTCCATTTGTTCATCTCCATTTTTCAAAGAATAATTGATATTCCTGCTGAGGCACCACATGTTTTTGATACTCATGTTCCACTAGCATTGTGGAAGTTCAAGATTTATGAAAAGAAAAAGGAACTTTGCAGAAGAATCCAAATGTTTTTAGACAGATTTAATGATGTGCAGGAGAAGTTTCATTGCTTATGAAAATCATCCAATTATTTTCTAGTCTAGACAACATATAGCTTTTTCCTTTTTTTTTGTATTTTTTCTCTTGATAATACCAGAATGTAAGAGAAATAACAAATCATTTTGATGAATGCTACCAGTATTATAGGATCTTTCATATGTCATGTTTGACAATGACCAAATTCTTGCTGCCAATCATTGCATTTTCCAGCATGTAAAAGGAATTCATCACAAACCTATTATTTTCTTTTTCAACAAAATAAGCATACTTTATTTTATCTCTTGTTTCCTGCATTAGCAGTTCCTTAAAGTCATCAGAGTGGGCATGGTCAAAAGTTTTTAACTTCTAAATAAAAAAGATGTAAACTTTAATATAGCAATAGCAATACGAATAGCAACACTACTTTCCCCCTTCTCTCCCCCCCCCATCTATGTGGCAACTCAAAATGAAAAAGATGGCTTCAGCCAGGTTCATTTCAGAAGTTGACAAATACCACTTAGGCTTACATACCACTTCTAATCATTTTACAGACACAGCATATTGCCCCCAACAATCTGGCTTCTCATTTTACCGACCTCAGAAGGATGGAAGGCTGAGTCAACCTTGAGCTGGTTAGAATCGAACTCCTGGCAGTGAGCAGTGAGTTAGCCTACAATACTGCATCTAACCACTGCTCCACCATATTGCTTATACATGTGGTCCGTAGTAGTATATGGACCACAGAATGGTATTTATGTGTCACATTATTCTGAAGGTTTTGGGTTATGTACTGTGCCTTGGGTCAACTCAGTAAGGTCCAGAGAAGGCACTTGTTTTGTTATCTGTCAGTTATAAGTAGTATATTTTGCAGGCTGTTTCCAAGATCAGGTATGGTGGAGGCTTCACCAGAGGTTATGGCCTCTGTATTGTTTCTACTCTCCCATACGAGAGTGCTGTATTAAACTAAGGGGTATGATTACAGATTAAAATAACCCTTCCATGTAAGAGACATAATGGTCCTACCTGGGTTCTCAGCTGTTGCTCAAGTTTGGATGTAAAAGAATGTTCATGTAAAAGAACGCCTTTGTTAAGGATCTCTTATTTGTAAATACATTGTTTCCTGAACAATCTATGACTGAATCTATTTTGGCCTCAAAAGATCATCAACAAACAATTTGTTTCCCTCCCATAACCGGGCCTAAATCCTGACTGAAAGGGGTCCAGATAATCCATTTTATTCAGGACCCTCTGAAGCTGCCAGGCCACCATCTTTTCCACAACCTTCCCCAAGAAGGGGAGATTGGAAACTGGATGAAAGTTGTCCAGGCAGATTGGATCCTGTGATGTTTTTTTAAGGAGGGGGAGAACCAGGGCCTCCTTAAAAGTCTCCAGAAATGTCCCCTTCTCTAGCAATGTAGAATTTATAATGAGCAATTGAAAAGAATTCCAGTTGTCATCCAGATTTATGTGTCATAAATGAATGACCAACTTCTGGCCTGGATATCAGATAAGCAGTGGGAATTTGTGACATAACTTAAATAGCAAGGAAAGGGATTGTGTC
The DNA here is from genome assembly GCA_034064705.1 of Bothrops alternatus. Classification (NCBI taxonomy): domain Eukaryota; kingdom Metazoa; phylum Chordata; class Lepidosauria; order Squamata; family Viperidae; genus Bothrops; species Bothrops alternatus. The sequence goes on along the minus strand of JARGCV010000001.1, from coordinate 6,242,061 downwards.
AAGTTTGCTTCCTTCCTGTTGAACCTTCTTGTTCTCTGTTGCTGTTTTTAGGCAGAGTCTAAATTGAGCTAGCACTAAATTGAGCTACCGGTAGTACTCTTGTATTATATAGAGTAGTAGTACCAGTGCTTTTTTTCTAAAAAAAAAAAAAAAAAGGTGTCAGAACTCATACACGTCATACAACCCGCCTTGCCTATCCTACAAGTTCCATCCAGAAAAAGAGCCGGAACTCTGTTCTGGGCACTCTATGAAAAAAAAAAAAGCCCTGAGTAATACCAATTTATATTTTGATGCAAAGAAGAATCCACAACAGATCCTTTTGGAACTAAATTTGGAGATTTCACACAAATCCAAAAAACCTATACAGGCAAATTCATGCAACAATTGCTCTTGGATAAACATTAAACAGTCACATTGTTAGACCAATACTTTCTTATAACAAGGCTATATAATGGCTAAGCCTTTAAAAGGTGAAACTAAGTTGAAAGTGATTCAAGTATTGTCCACATTTTAAAAGAGGAAGTACACAATCTCTGCCCATCCCAGCGATTATTAAAATTTTAATTTCAGTTGGAGCAAAAGGAAAAATTCTATCTGTGCTAAAGAAGATGTTAAACAGTTTTTGTGTTTTTTTAAAGATTTGTATAGCCCCCCCTTTAGTTTTGGTGCACTCCTAGGAGCAATTTAAACATGCATTTTTTAAAAAAAATTAAAAAGTGAGTAATACATTGCAATGGGTGATCCATTGATATTCATGACCTGGTGATATCTGCCTTTCTCAATTCAAACCAAGAGTGTTTCCTTTGTGAATTCAACTGCTTCCTAAAAGCAAATTCTTCTCTCTTTTCTTATTCTTTCAAAGCAACATTCTTGTGAAGCACATGAGTTTAAATGGTTTCCCAAAACTTTGAGGGCCTAATCCATGAACTCAAAAACGAATTGTTTTTCCAAAGTAAAATTGCAGCGAAGACATTAATTATTACCAAAGGGAGTTTGAACTTAAAATCTCTATCTCACCAGAAGAGATCAAGTCTTTGTCACGGAAAAAAAACAGCCAGTTTGGATGACAGTTTGCAGTTCGGTTTCCATTTACTGAGATTTAGTGTGATCCAGGTATTTATGCTTTAATCAATAACGAAACACCATTTCCAGAGAATGAAACCTATGAAACAGCCCTGCCACTTGTGAATTCAACTTTGTCATCACGTCCAGCCATCCTACCTCTTCCTAGAACTTCCCTCTTCAATCTAATTTGCCTCACCCTTTGTCTTGCCTTTTCCCACTGCAAGCACACAGTAACTGCAGAACAGCCAAATTATGGCTGCAGGCACAAAAGAAGGCCTCTTCCTGTCACCAGTAGTAACCTTTCTGTCCATTTCCTAAACCTTTCTACTGTATTCCTCAACTTTTCTCCTGGCTATTTTTTTTCCCCCTTGCCTTGCCATTTGTTTGGCTGGCTTTATTCATTGCTTTGTTTTTGACATCAGATTTTCCCCCTCCCCAAAACAGAACACTCACACATAAGCACTTTGTATTTTATCTTCGTATTTTAGCTGCAGTTATTAGTCCCAATTGTGCCTGCATTTCTAGTCGCAATCATTCTTCTCATTCCTCAAGCACATTTCTTCCTGCTTGTCCTCTGATTCATGAAGCCAGAGATGGTCTGGCCACAGGCATTAAAATAAGAGAAAGAATCATAACTCCAATAAACTCGATAGAAACAAAATTCATTATTGATGTTTACTGAATATTAAATTAAATTTTCTCTGAAACTCATACACTTTGTCTCCTTTTTGAAGCTCTTGTCACCACAGCCAGACGCAGTTGATGGTGATGAATAATAGGAATTTTCTAACAGCTACCAATATTGTGTGCATGAAATGCAGGTTGCCCCCCCCCAAGTATTTTTTTACTGCTGGTGAAAACATTTCTACTCCAACAAGCCAAATGTCTGTTTTGTAGAGATGTTATGTCATTGATCATCTCTGCAACTGCCTCTTTATATTTAGGCTTTGGAAAGCTGGCATATATTTTGTTACATAAATAAACAAAAATAAATATAGGTGCCCTGGTACAGAACACCTAAAGACTCGTCCAAGTTCTAACTAACTGATGGCAAATGGAAGGGTTTATATTCTTTGCCAAATATGCGGGATTTCTTTGAAATCCTCCTATTCCCCACCAGTCAGTTAGAACTCAAGAAGCTTCTTGGATAACAAGCTAAACATTTTCATGGGAAAAAAACAAAAAAGTCCAGTTGCCTTTTGGAAAATCACCATCAGGCACCCATGATCTGCATGTTGAAAATCTCCATAGACATTAATGTATGATGCATTAGGAATAAAACTTTTCCTTCCCAATGATCTAGGAAGGCTAACTGAAATGGATAAGATTGATTATATCAGACACTGAAGAGAGTAATCTACATATTATACAGACCTTACCATTTTTGCACAAAATATCATTCCTAGTATACAGATGCCAACTGAGGACAGCAGTTATACCATAAACAAAGATATTTTTTTCCTTGCTTTTTTTTCAAGTCATTGCCCAGTAGTTCAGCGTCTACATAAAACTGATGTTTCAGCTGAACGTAAAATTGCCAAACTTAAAATTGCAGCAAGGCTCAATATAAGCAAAGATCAGAATTTTTATTATTAGATTTCAATCTAATGTTACTTTTAGTATTTTCTTAGTTATATTGTTATAATTATTAGTCAGTGATTATTATTTCTTTTTTTAAAAAATTGCATTGACTAGATTTAGTAAAAACAAGCTGATGCTGGAACCAGAAGAGAAATGTTAATGTATGTGGTTAAGATCCTTTACTATGATGGAGAGGAAAAAAATTATGATGTCACTGTGTTTTTTCTTAAATGTGTTCCCTAGATCAGTGGGACTTCAGGGGCATAGACACATTAGGCATTAACTTTCAGGAAAAACACCATGTGAACTCTTCTGGAAGAAATAATACCTATAATCTCTAGATATCTTGCTGCTTTGACAAGGTGACCTTGAACAAACAGCAAAGGCTTCTATAGATTTACATGTTCTTCTCTAGCCTTATCGCTACTTTGCAAATGTCTTCCCTCTGTGTTCAATACCATCTGAGACTGGTGCAGGATTTTTTTTGTTCCCTTTTTCAAATTGTCTCATCATGCCCTTTCAATGGTGTTTCTTACTATGCAGCACGTAAAGCTGTCTCTTTGCAAAATAAATATTTTTCAAGCTATTCTTCAGTGTGAATTTCTCTTTATACAGTATTCCCATCCCTGAAGGGAGAAGCCCTGCTTCCACTAACTGCAGTTTGGAGACATTCAAAATTCACTGCCACATGTTGCAGCTATTATCTGAATCCATATTTGAAACTGAAGTGGTGCCATTCCTCAAGAGCATCATTAATCTATGCTGACTGAGACTGCTTTGGTATCCAAGAAAGAGCTAAACTATTCTAGGGACTCCAGGGGAAGCTGTAAAACAGCGGTTCTCAACCTTTTTCAGGCTGCGACCCCAACCTGTGCCGCGCATGCGCAGCGCGACCCCGACCTGCACCGCGCATGCACGGCATGACGGCCCGCATCACGCATGCGCGGTGCTACCCCGCGCATGCGCTGTGCTGCCCCCTGTGCCAGCCGAGGGGAAAAGGGGAAAAATGGCAGACTGCGTTGTTTGGCGACCCCCGTGAAATGGTCGTTGGACCCCAAATGGGGTCGCGACCCACAGGTTGAGAACCACTGCTGTAAAAGATCTCACACAGTAAAAATGTATTGTCACTCTCTTTTTCTCCTTCTCTTCCTCCCTCTCCTTTGAAATCTTTATGTAAGTCTCTCTCTTGAAAGGGAGACATTAAATGTTATTCTCATGTTTACCTAAACTACATGTGTGTTGAATATCTACATCACCTCCTTCAGAAGAGCATTAACATGCCACAAAAATTGGAGGGATATTTGCAGATATTTCAGGCAGCAGATGAAACATGAGAGGGAGGGAGGGAAGCAAGAAAAAGACAACAGTTTCTTTTTTTTCTTTGCATTTTCTTTTTTACCGGAGGGAGGGAGGGAGGGAGGGAGGGAGGGAGGAAGGAAGGAAGGAAGGAAGGAAGGAAGGAAGGAAGGAAGGAAGGAAGGAAGGAAGGAAGGAAGGAAGGAAGGATCATTACTACCTCAGACTACTATCTGAAAACACTCCTAAGAATAATAGATATGGAGATAAAAAGTAATCCTATTTGGGAAGATTAAATACATAATTTTAACAATCTTTTTTTCTAGACTATTTTAATATGTTAGTAATTTTATTATTTGCAGCTGCATTTATGGAGGTTTAGTTCTAAATTAAAGCTGTGTTCAGTTATTTCATTATTTCAATTCTTATTGCTAGCTTTCCTGGGGAAAAGAAAGATTTTTTTTAAAAGGCAAACAACTTAAGTAAAAGTTAAGTTGCACTGAAATTCATTACCTGGCAAATGGATCATAGTCTTATCACTTCTGAAGGACAAAATGATTCAAACAAGTATATTTACTATCTTATTTTATATATTGATATTGTGCTCCTTAACATAACCAGGCTTCAGTCACATGGTTAGAATTGCTATCTTGACTTTTTTGACTCCTTCCTTTCTGTTGCTACTGTCGCTGTGGAAAATTCTAGAACAGTGCATCCAGAGGACAGGAGCTGCCTAAGGCAAAGGTAAAGGTATCTATCCTCTGTCCAGTCATGTTTGACTCTAGATGCAGTGCTCATCTCTGTTTTTTAGCTGAGGGAGCCAGCATTGCCTGAATATACTTTCGTGGTCATGTGGCCAGCATGACTATATGCCAAGACACACCGAATGCTGTTACCTTGCCACCAAAGTGGTACCTATTTATCTACTTGCATTTGCATGCATTCAACCTGTTAGGTGGGCAGGACCTGGGGCAAGGATGGGAGATCACCCTGTCGTGCAGTGCTCAGATCTTGAACTCAAGAGCTTTATTGTGCCCCCCCCCAAGGATCTGCCTTGTTCTACTATAAACTATTTCTATTTCTAGAACATCTTATAGTGTAATCCATAAGAAATCTATGATGGCAATATAGGAATAATCAAGCTATAGAACAGTGATCGCGAACCTTTTAGAGACTGAGTGCCCAAAAACTGGCCCTGCCCCTGCTCCACCCCTGCACCGCCCCTGCCCTGCCCCCACTCTGCCCCACCCTGCCTGCCCGCAGGGTTACTCACCGCCTCCAGGGCCCGCCGCAGATCACCCAGGCAGCCCAGAAGTACCACAGTGGCTACACCCTCTGCCCACACGAGCAGCATCAACTGTGCACATTGGGCCATGAGGGCAGAGTCTTGTCTACGCTGCCTGGCTGCCATATCCTTGGCTGCGCTGCTCCACATGGGCCACGCTCAGGGGCGACTCTCCTCCAGGGAGGCTGCTGGTGAGAGGGTCATGGGTGAAGGCAAGGCTGGGGCAACGCTATGTGTGCCCACAGAGAGGGCTCCGAGTGCTGCCTCTGGCACACGTGCCATAGGTTCGCCACCAGTGCTATAGAATAAGGTAATTATAGCTGACAAAAGCCATTTTTTCATCACAAAAGGAACATGTTTGACTGATAATGAAAATATGTCAAACTAAACACCAGAAATTCCTTCTGGTGGAGAATTTTTCAGAAATGGGACAGCTCCGGTGATGACCCTCTTTTCCCAAACACTCCCTACCTTACTACAGATGTATGTAGTGGTACTCAGCAAAAAGAGTTCCCCTTTGACATTGTTTTCATGTTTTTAATCATTTGTAAATTGCCAGAGAGGATAACTGTTTCATTGAATTGCTGACTGTGACCAGTTACCAGCCCAGATCTAATTAATTTATAGGTGGATTTTGATGGAAGGTTTGCCAGTTTGCATCACTTTGTATGTACTGAACTGATTTTGTCATTTTACGACCCCTTCATCCATCCTGGAGAGATCTGGAGCTCTCCCCATCATCTTTAATTTTATAACCATGAAAAGACCAGGGTCACTGGTAAAGTATATCACTTTAACGCTCACTTCTAATACTATGGTCACTTAGAAAAAAAAGGTTAAATCTCTTTTGATGACTCCATATATATCTCCATTCTTCTTGCCAGAAGAAGTAAACAATTTGCCACTTAAGATGTTCCCTCAAGTTTCCTGTTCTATAGCCATGAAATTGCTGGAGTCTTCCACTCAAATTCTAATTCATTCCAGTCTTGCTTAGGCTTCTGGGCCCATTCAAGATTGCCCAACAGTTTTTTAAAAATCATTTTTATTATGATTATGTACCATCAAGTCAGTACTAACTTTTTAACCATATACAGTAAATAGATTTTCTCCATGTAGATTTGTCCATTTTCCAATGGAGCCCCCATTGCCACTGGAATTGAGTCCATCTACCTTGCTACTGTGATCCACTTCTTCTCTTTCCTTCCACCTTTCCCAGCATTAGAACCTTCTCTAGAGAGCTAGATTGCATAATGTGTCTGAAATATGATAATTTAAGATGTTCTTTTGTTCCACTTTGGAGAAATCTGGGTGCATTTGTTCAATGATGCATTTGTTTATTTGATCGTTCATAGTATTCTCAGGTATCTTCTCCAACATCAAAGTTCAAAAGCCTAACTATTCTTTCTATCCTGTTTCTTCAAAGTTCAAAGGTCATTTATACATAAGTTTAAAAGCCCCCATTCCAATATAGATCTGAGATTCTCTACTTTATAACTCCAGTGTGAAAACTGACTACTTATTTCTATTGCTCATTTTCTATTGTTTAACCAGTTCCCAATCCTTGAGAGGGCTTATCCTTCTAATCTCAAGATTAATGGGTGAGAAAATTGGTTTAAATCAAAACACATAATTCTAACTAGGAACTGAGGCATACTCAATCTGTATGCCTAATGACATGCTAAAAAACTAGATGGTTGATAAAAAGAGTTACTTCAACAGAACCACGCTTTAATGCTTTATTATTTTATTTTGTACAATATTTTCCACTATTTTACCCAAAGCAAATGTCAAACTAATTGGCCTAACATTTTGAATCTCCTTCAATCACTTTGCCCAAAGTTAGATAATGAACTGGATATTTTTGTATCTTGAGAGATTCATGCTGCATATTTTGTTAGAAATGAGTCTTCAGAGGAGAACAGCCCATGACCTATGAATATTTGCTCACAGAGCTACAGTAGTCACCTTATTTTCTCTAGTAGAGTGAATCATTCTGGAAAGCAACTTCAAGTAAAAAAAGGACATTTGTTAAACCCCAAATGTCAGCAACCATTCATGGACTGTTCTTAAAACAGGTATAGGCATAGAATCTTGGCTTCTATAATTACCCTGAAATGTACAAATAACAACATGCTACAGAAAATATAAAAATACAGAAATGCTTAATCCAAAATACGCTATAAAGATAGCGTATAGATGGGCTAAATTGTCAGTTTGTTTTGCCACTTAATTTTATCACAAGCATAGTTCATTTAAGTCCTCTTTCCAAATCAAAAATTGAGCATGAGATTGTGTTTCTTATTGTACATATTGCAGGAAAAAATGTCCTATTATGTGCCCTAATACATTTTCCTGTGCCCAGTACTTTAATATACTGTATGCATTTATGCGCATAGGATTTGGGGTTTAGGGTTGTTATTGTTTGTATTATATTTGTTTTGATGCATATTTGTAAAGCACACTGAAATATTCTGAAAAGTTTGATTGTAGTGAATGCATGTGTTTTACTTTCCTAGTTAAGTGTAGAAGGGTCAGTTGGATTACTGCACATAAACATTTAGACACAATATTATTTTGTCAATTTATATTGAGTATCGAGACGAATAGAATCCAACAAATCCACACAAAAATTCACTCTTGGTTATCCTATGCTTTCTCAATGTCTTCAGTGCACACCAGGGTGTATGGGATTTACCATCTTACTATGGCTATTGCGGGGAAACCTGTAATCAGAAATTCTTATTGATCTATTGCAAGTCATATGGAGATTTTCCAAGAAATTCAGATAACAACAAATACCTTATCCAAATGCATTGTTTAGTTTAGCAGGTTGAAAGTGCATTCATGTTTAATTCCTCCCTCCCTTTCTGTCAAATTAAACTGTTGCTGATTATTTCAACCCATCCAGCACAATAAGAATCCTTTAGTCATCCATGGCAGTTGCAGCATAAGCCCTCTCTCCTTTGTCTAATTGCTGAATCAGAGCTGACCTTGGTAAAACATAAATGAGCCAAAAGGTTTCCATGCCCTAGAGGGGAATTTAATTTAATTTAATTATTCAACTAAAGTTGGATACATTTGCATAGAAATATAAAAAAACATGCTTCTGAAGAAAAAAGCATTCTTTAGCATTACATTACGTTGCATTACATGTATAATGCACAGACATTAATAATAATAATAATAATAATAATAATAATAATAATAATAATAATAATAATAATAATAATAATAATAATAATAATAATAATAGTCCAACCCCCTGCTTAGGCAGGAAACCCTATCATTTCATCAAATTGCTCTCCAGTCTCTTCTTAAAAATTTCCAGCATTGGAGCATTCATAGCTTCTGGAAGCAGGTTATTATCAGGAAATTTCTCCTTAGTTCTAGGTTGCTTCTCTCTTTGGTTAGTTTCCATCCGTTGATTCTTGTCCTGCCTTCAGGTGCTTTGGAGAATAGCTTGACCCACTCTTCTTTGTGGCAGCCCCTGAGGTATTGGAACACTGCTATCATGTTCCCCCTCGTCCTTCTCTTTATTAGACTAGACATACCCAATTCCAGCAACCGTTCCTTATATGTTTTAGCCTCCAGTCCTCTGATCACCTTTGTTGCTCTTTCTCTGTTTCAAGAAATGCAGTCAGGTGAGGCATTCCATCAAGTTTGGATGAGAAAAGAAATACCTCTTTCAAAAGCCGCCAATCATGAAATTATTTATAGTTGTATTTCTTTGCTAAAGATTTGAAGACAAATAATTTGAATCTATTAGAGGACAATTTTGTATTCCCCTGGGACCTGTTGGCTGTGGTAGAACTTCTGTCACCACTGAGACTGCACCTCTGCCACCAGAGGTCACTCTCATTCATGGCCATTAAATCTGCTGCTGTCACCATCCAATTGGCAGTGTTTGGCTAGCAGTCACAGCTGAAGCAGGCATGTCACGAGTGTGTTTCAAATAATGTAATTCAAGAAGTTTCTAATCCCTTCCTGGGTTCACCTGATAATCCTGCAAATAATGCTGTATAATTAATGTTAACTCACTGTGGTTCGTAGTAGGGTGAGAAAAATACAGAAATACAGAAAACATTTCAAGAGGTTCACTTTTCTTTTATACCCTTCTCTTTAGTCTGAAAGGCTAGTCAGAGCATCTAGGAGAAAATGGCTATAATGACATTGTGCTATTAAGGCTAACCAGAGCAGTTGTGCATTCTTATAGGATTATTGCACCCCTCTCTGTGTGTGTGAGACAGAGGGTATTGTGATTATGTCAAATTATCCATTTATTTTTACTGTACCTTTCAATCTGTACTTGTATCTTTCATTTTTCCTGCCTAAATGTAAAACTTTGCTTTTCTCCACATTAAAACTCATTTTGTTGGATAGAGCCCATTGTTCAAGTTTGTCAAGATCTTTTTGAATCCTGAGCTTATCTTCTGAGGTGTTGGCTATTCCTGCCAGTTTAGTGTCATCTGCATTCATCTATTCCCTCATCTGAATCATTGATGAAAATATTAAAGAGTATGGGTCTAAGACAGAGCTTTGTGGTACCCCACTGCTTACCTACTACAAGAGGGCTTGATTCTTATCTTGTGCATTTCAAATTATATCCAATTCATATTTCTATTTATTCATTTACATAATCATTAGCAATAATAAATCCCCAAAATGTTTTGAGAATAAAAAAATCCTATAAAACTCACATGATCTGTCAATTGTTCATTGGTCAGGCTACCTGAGGAACCATCTCACTCTCACCTCAATGGTATTGGCCCACCCTACTTTCTCTGGCCAAAGGTGCATGTTGCAGATCCCATCTGTCAAGGAATTTGAACTGGAGAGTACCTTGTCACTGGAGGTAAGATCTGCCCTCATCCTCTTGGTCATCCAGAAGGGCCTCAGAACCTGACTATGCTGATTGAGTTGGGGTCTGATGCAGGGTGGTTGTTCTACACTGTAGATGGCTGGTGGATTAAGACAGTGGTTCTCAACCTATGGGTCGTGACCCCATTTGGGGTCGAATGACCGTTTCACGGGGGTCGCCGGACACCGCGGTCCGCCATTTTGTTTTGTTTTTTTTAATTTTTTTTATTTTTTGGGGGGGTGCGCGTGCCGTGCATGCGTGAATCGGCCTGTCGTGCATGCGCCACGCATGTGCGGATCCGCCCGTCGCGGCCCACCATTTTGTTTTTGTTTTTTTTTGAATTTTTTTTTTGAATTTTTTTTAAAAATTTTTTTGCATGTGCCACGCATGCACACATCGGCCCGTCACACGTGCGCCATGCATGCGCGGATCCGCCCGTCGCGGTCTGCCATTTTGTTTTTTTATTATTATTTTTTTGATTTTTTAAATTTTTTTATTTTTTTTGGCGTGCGCGCGCCGCGCATGCGCGGATCGGCCCGTCGCGTGCGCGTGCCGTGGATGCGTGGATCCACTTGTCGCAGTCCGCCATTTTGTTGGGTTTTTTTGAATTTTTTTTTGAATTTTTTTTTAAATTTTTTTTGGCACGCGCCGCACATGCACAGATCGGCCCGTCATGCGCGCGCTACGCATGCGTGGATCCGCCCATCACGGTCCACCATTTTTTTATTTTTTTATTATTTTTTGGCGCGTGTGCCCTGCGCATGCATGGATCGGCCCGTCGCGCGCCCTGCGCGCGCGCCCGGGTCGGGGTCATGGCGCGCATGGGTGGGGCAAGTGGGGTCTCAACCTGAAAAAGGTTGAGAACCACTGGACTAAGAGAAAGGACCTCACTCCCCATACCACTCATATACTTAGTTTCTAGTTTTATCCAATCCCTGTTAATTTAAATGTTGTCATGTTTTTATGTTCTGTTGTGTTTTTATGTTTTATGTTTTATTGTGTTGTAAGCCACCCAGAATCACTTGAATAGTGAGATGGATGGCATATAAATTTAATAAATAAATTATTCGACCTACACAATTGTTTCCATATCACTGGAATTACAAGTGGCAATCTAGCATTTTAAACAGAATAGCAAAAGAGCATGTTTTAGTTTTAATATTTCATTTAAAAAGTATTGGTCAGAGACATGTTTCCTAACTATTTTATGGTGGGGAAGATTTTTTTGCCCCTGAATTGTATCCATCTTTCTGATCATCAGTTATGTTCAGAAGATTTACATCCATGATTACTCTTCCTTCACTGACTGTACCAAATTATTTTATTAAGTCTGTAAAACAAAGCAAATCTCAGGACTTCCACATTGATAACCTTGTCACCTGCCAAACTGATTGTAAATATTTTGCCATTGTCCTCCCCATCACTGTTCTCATAATGTTGTGAACTGCTCATATGTTAACCAGCACCTTTCTGGAAGAATGCAAAACTCAGCAAGCATCCAATACTTGCCTCGTCCTCTTTTCTTAACATCATCCTGAATTTGTTTTGTAGCAGTGAAAGGAAATGACCTGTTATGACGGGGACTGGCAGCTGGCAAGGCATTCCCTGGCCACTTCCACAGCAAAGGGAGGCAAGATGAGGTGAGGTCCCACCAGGGGGAAAGAGGCCTGTCTCCAAGATTCAGCTGCAGAATCACATTCCCAGATAACCCTCCTGCATTGTTGCTGAACTAGAAATGAATCAGCTCTGTTGTCCAATGGCAGCTGTTATTGACCGGGCATCTATGTCTATGTGAGTCCCAAGTGACCATGGAGATTAGAAAGCTTTGAATCATATCCTCTGGGAAGACGTTCCCCAGGCTATGAGTCCCGGAGGTGCTGCTGCATTTCTCTCCTAGAAAGTGGAAGAACTAGATCTCTGGATTTCTTTACCACCACCACTCCTTCATTCAAGTGACACAGAAGCCTTAAAACAGGTATGTCAAACTGCCGGCCCGCGGGCTGGATGTGTCACGATGAAACCGTGCCCACCCCATTGCCAGCAATGGGGAAAAAGTCACAATACGTCACACGACATCACGTGATGTCGCAAGTTTGACATGTCTACCTTAGAATATTGATACGTCAGGTGATAGCACAATTTCTCCCCCTTTTTTTTGAAGCAAACAACATCAATAGCCAAAGAAGGGGGGGAGAAAAATACTTCTTAAAAGGAATAGCAGTCCCTATTTACTAGACATAAGAATTCATAGAAAGTTATCTGTGCAAAAATGGTTCTTTTTTACATGAATGTCAAACACAATCTATTTTAAAAAAAACCTCCAGAATAGAAAACTGATCATCTATAGGCTGCAAATTTCTGGAGTCACTTCCTCTGATCCTCACCGGGTTCCCTGCCTGACCTGATTCTAAATAATAATAATCCAAATAATGAAAAATCAGTTTTCTGCAAAGTACAGTGCCAGCCGCAAGCAATATGTTTATTTTTAAGATGGAAGGAATGCCAATTTAACACCCCCGAAAGGCAGAATTAAATTGAGGTGATAGAAAGGAGAAGGTTAGAAGCAACCTGCTTAATGTGCTATCTCATAAATGAGTGCCTTATGGCTGCCACATTGATCATAGCGGCCATTTAGTGAATAAGAAAACTGCCACCGCCAATGTTGTTTTTTGAAATTCCTGTATTGCCAGCTAATTTAGAATTTGCAGGACAGATATCAAAACAGGAAGACATTAAAAGAGGTGCTAGGAATGAAACAAACAGCATCAGGTTTACTAATATTGTCGCTGTTTGTTACTTAAAGCACCAGGGGTCCCTTCTCCATCTGCTACAATGAACCGAAGTGGCGAGGACAGAATTCATGTCACAAAGAGGTTGCTTTCATTGGACAGGTTTTATAACACTGCAACCTCTCTTTCTCCCTCCATCTCAAAGTTGTTGCATTTAGGCATCAGCAAAGGAATGTTAGATACTATTGAGAATTAAAGGTGTAGTAGACACTAGCACCTGCTACAAAAAAAGAAGGAAATAATTATCTGACTGGGATTAGAGTGGGATATTTATTATCTCACAGCTGGCAAGAGTAAATAGTAAGGTGACCAATTGTCCTCCTTTAGGGAGGACAGTCCTTCTTTTGTAAGTTCTGTCCTCTCTCAAAAAGTGTCCTCCTACATGTCCTCCTTTTCAATATTTGAAGACTAATCTGTAAATCTCCCTATTCGATCGATGCCAATCCGATCCGATCCGTGTGATGTGACGTATTTGTGTTTGACGTGATGATTCATCAAGGCTTGGTACAGTGTGGTGAGATGCAATTATGAGACGCATACGCTCCGCACAGGAGAATTGTTTTGAGAGAATGTGCCGTGCGCAAGAGTGTGCCGCACACAAGTGGCTTTGTTTACTTCTTATCGAAACATGACACAGCACACACGCACGCATTAGACTCACTTTTTTTTCTTCAATTTATTTGTGTCCTCCTTCTCATTGTAAAAAAGTTGGTCACCTTATAAATAGAAAGAATTAGCTTATCTAAGAACCCCCTCTTCTAGGTTCTAATTGAAAGATACAAGTCACCCCAGGAAAAGTGTCTTCCTAAAATTCATAGAGATGTCAATGTTTGATCCAGTGCAGTGCAGTGCAGAGGGTAGCAGGTTATTCTTCATCAACTTGTTTTAATGTTACCAAGTCTTGTACCTTCAAGAAAAATCAAGTTTTGCATTTGTGGATTTCCTGTATCAGCAATGGATGGAATATCAGATATTCTTTCATAAGTCTTCCAGCTCCAAAACTTTAGCTAAGTTTGGAATCCTCCACTTGAGATTCATACCAGGATACAGCACTGAGACAGCATTTATCAGGAAGGATTGAGATGGAGACAGTACATCCATTTTACCTATTTTTGATCTTTCACAGTATCCTTCTGAACTAGTTGCAGGATTTAAGACTTGGTAGATAAGAGGCACAGTGTTGTGTTGGTTCTCTTGCATCCTTCATGGCTGTTTCCAGTTGGTGTTGGTAGCGGGAGTGAGATCCAATCCAATGGTGAGATTTCCCAAAATTTTCTCTCTCTGCTTTTATTTAACATCTACACGAAACCAAGGGATGTGATTATCTACTATGAGGTCAAGAATCATCAATACACCAACTCAACCTAGACCAGCAAGTAATGCCATCAAGTGGCTGAAGGTTATGGGTGCTTGGATGAGGAATAAAAGGTTTCAGCTCAAACCTACAAGAAGAACAAGGCTGAGGTTGTTTGAATCCTCTGATTCTGAGGATTCTCTACCTTTTGTCCTATATAAGTATATGGTTACATTCCCCGACATTCCCAGACAGTCCCAAATGTGCTTTTAAAAAAGCAACTGGACTTTCTTGATTTTTCTTGAAGATGTCTCAATTCTCATCCAAGAAGCTTCTTTACTTGAATCTAGCCACCTACTTGTACATGGCAAAACGTCTTTCACAAACTGCAGTTCTTCAACAGCACTTATCTAACAACTGCATCTAAGCTGCATAAATCTGGATGCTTCGTAGATGGCAACCAAGAAATTTTTAAAACCTCATAACTCTTTGGTATTACTATTGGGCAACAGGTCAACTGGTTCCCAGATGGATAAACATTTTGGCAAATTTACATGGATGTGAGAGCCAGTTTGGAGTAGTGGTTAAGACGCCAGGCTAGAAATCAGGAGACACAAGGCCAAATGGGTGATCTTGAGTCAATATCTTTCTCTCAGCTCTTGGAAGAAGACAATGGCAAACCACTTCCAAAATCTTGCCAAGAAAACTGCATGGACTAATCCAGGCAGTTGCCAGGAGCCAAAAATTGCCTTGAAGGGACAAAAAAACAAAACAAAACAAAACACAGATGTGCCCAAGACAGAACATGTATCCTTTGCATATCAAATCCCCAAACACTTATGCAGAAGGTACATCTTGATGACCAAAATCAGGTCAATCACTATGTGGCAGTAAAAAAAAAAAAGACATGCTTTTTATTTCTATCTAGTGGTTTTAGGTCAACAATTTCTTTTGAAAAAATGAGGAAAAAATAAATTGAACAGAGCATCTGAACCACACAAGCACCATTCAGACATATATTCAGTACAGCAATTGGTGGTGATTCTTTCTAGGATTGGTGGCAGTTAAACTTCAAGCATGAAAATCACCAATCACTGCCATTACTGTGTCACATAACACAGCTGCATTGCACATACCCATTCTGGATGCTTTGTAAGGGAGTGCTGTGAGGGCCGCAAGCCATATGGCACTTGACAGAAGGTTGTGTGGATGAGCTCTGAGACAGCATATAATTCCCCTCCAGAGCTGTTGAGAAACTCTCCCATTTTTCCAAATAAAAACTGTAAGTTCATTAACATGTGGACAAAATTCAGCATTGCATGACCCATTTCCCCCCCCCCCAAGTCATGGTACTTTTGCTCAGAGCATAATCTTGCTTCATTTCTCAGATTAAATGTCTGGATAAAAGTGTCTCTTTTTCTTCTTTGCTGTAGAAAAGGTTGCTAAGGCAACAGAATGCCATCATTTTGCTCCACCCCATCAAATTTTGAGTAAGATTCTAATGCTTCTCATCTACTGCAGCTTCTGGAACACAACTATAAGACAGCCCAGCTATATAACGTCTTGTTTTGCACATTTCAAATTCACCTCATAGAAATAATGTTAATTCTCAGTTAGACGTCTAGTACAATCTCTTTTAACCAAACAAATGGGTTTTGATGAAGTGTTTCCCTGAGTTTGTTTTAAAATAAGCTTGTAAGAGTGTGTTGTGTCTCAGTTCTTAACAGCTGTTGCCTCTAACATAATCATTAGTATTTACAGAAGGGTAAGATTGGGGGGGGAAATAGTCATTTGACCTGAAAAGAACCCACCCTACTCTCTTTTTTGGCTCCAAACTTTCATGCATGCATTATACAAATCTAACATTTTGTTCAATGCTTGCTGTGTAAGATAGCAAAGAAACAACTTCATTTGTAAAATATCTCTTTGATAAATCCAATATATTAACCCGGAATTATGTATATAAATGAGATTTAAAAGGACAATAACAACAACAACATATGCATTTTAGCACTAGAGATATTTGACAGAGATTTATTATATCCCAATTTACCACTTGCTGTCTTAGGTCAGGTTGACACAGAAAACATGAGAAAGTAATTTGATTATAGAAGCAGCACAGATTCCCTCTGGGGTAAATTCTCCTTTGCCAATATCTTTGCATGATAAGGCTACCTTGGAGTGATATGGCTAGAGGGGACTTACAGTGATTTATTTAGCAGCTCAGGAATGCTGACAGGAATCCAGGGGCTGATCAAGGTGAGCCAATATGTTTTTTTTCTGCTTAGAGGCAGGCCCCTATAGTGATTTTTAACAGACAAGAGCAGGCATATAAATATTAATCAAGCATTTACTGACATTTCACTAATAATAATTGTGGCTATTATCATGGGAGAAGGGAAGTTCCCAGCACATAAAGGCATCTGGTAAAATTCTTACAACTATATTGACATCAAGTTTATCCTTGCCTTTCCAAATTAAGATAAAATACTTTCAAAGCACACAGCTCATCCTTGTTTGCCTTTCACCTATCCCAATGATGGTGAACCCCAGATCCCTCTCGGTGGGCACATGCGCCATTGCCCCAGCCCTGTCTCCCCCTGTGCCCTTTCCTCACCAGCAGCCCTCTGGAAGAGAGTCACACACACACCCAGGCACGGCCTGCATGGAGCAGTGCAGCCAAGCACATGGCAGCCAGGCAGCAGAGTCAAGACTCTGCCCTCACACCCTGTCATGTGCAGATGATGCTGCGGGGCACGGGCAGAGGGCGTGGCCGCCATGGTGCTGCAGGACCGCTTGGGTAATCTGCGGTGGACCATGGAGGCAGTAGGGGGGCGGGGAAGGGGCAGGGCAGGGCAGGGCAAGACTGGGGCGGGCTGGGGGGGGCATTTTCTGGGCACTCAGTCTCTAAAAGGTTCGCCATCACTGACCTATCCCTTCTCCCTGGCACATGGAACAGCTAATTCTTGGCAGTTCCCTATATATCACTTGAAGCAGATTCCTTAAGTTAGTCTGAGGACCCCTTGAAATTTTACCCAATATTTGCAACATGGTATTGCTGACGCCACTATGCTCCAAGAGTTCAACTTGTACTTCCTGATACCAGCTTGTATTTTTTTTTAAAAAAAAAAATATTCTTTTAAATTAGGGAGTTTATGAATGAATCTAACTTCAAGGCATCTCCTCAAGCCCTCCACTTTGATGGAGGATTGCAGCTTCTCATCTAAAGATGTATATGCAAGCAAGAGAACTCTTAAAGAGCAAATCCCAGTCAGGCTGGCTGAGTCCTTCCAATAGTTATATCATGCCATCACCACATACTTAGTTGGCAGCAACTTTATGATATTAATCTCCATATTTGGAGACAACGTCTCCCATTCCACCACAGTAATATAATAATGCAAGACTATAATCACTACTTGCTTCTCAGTCTCTAAAATTAAAATTCAAAATTACAGAAGGAAATTGCAGAAAGAAAAGGCTGCTTTCCACTGGGACAAAAATATAATGAACTTTTCAACTTTACACAAATGAAAAAAAAATGAAAGCTTTTGTGAAACAAAAGCTTCCATCCACATATCAAGAAAAATGCGCTAATTGACCAGACCAGGCAAGATATATTGTCAAAGCTCTTGAAATGATGCAGTGGAAAACCTAAAAATATTGCTGAAATCCAAAAGCAAATGAATTGATGTATAGAAGGCAAATCGTATGACTAACCAAGTGAGCCATTGCCCCAGGCAACAATGCATATGATTAACCCATAACTATCCCAAAGATTTGGGGGAGAAGGGGATAAAGAATTGAAAGACTGGTTCTTTGAACCAATTATGAAACCAGATAAAAACAGAGAAAAGGAAATTTCTTGCTGCCCTCCCCTTGCTATTGTCCTGGTGTGGAGGCTGGTCCCAGTTGTTTTCTGGATTCACTGTATGTTCTTTCTGCCATACAACTTTTCCAGCCTCTGAATCCTGATCTGGTACCTCAGGCTTTTGAAGCACTTTATCCCATAATTAGCACTGAAGTACAATTAAAGTGCCCTCTCTACCTGCTATAGTAAAAAAAAAAAAGGGATGTATTTTAATTCTGCTTTTCTATCAACAAAATGCTCTGGGCTAAACAATGGTGATTTGTTCCAGTTATATAAATGCAAGATTGGAAAAAATGGGGATGCTATATATCTGTAGATATTTTCACACTGGATTCTGTTCCTTTGATTATTTGAATTATTTCCAAGCCCCCCCAAAATATTGGGATGAATAGATAACTTTGCATTGGTATTCTTTCAGCAAGGTAACTTTCTGAAAACAAAGCAGAACAGGATTGAATTTGGGGTGGTGAAAGAAGCCAGAGTGCAAAATTGGGCTGGATCCTTCAAAAGGTTTTGGAAAAAATAATTCTTGAAATGCTGATAGGTCCTCCATTCTTTTTCTCCTCTTATGTCACATGAGCAAAAGTAGAATATATGCATTCTGCCTAATCCCTCATGGTGCACATAGATGGACAAAAATATGACAGGAGAGCAGAAAAGGGGAGAAAGGTATCTGTATAAATACAGCTTTTGTGGAATAAAGAAGACCAAGAGTCACTTAGGTGAGCTAGGCACTGGAGAAACTTGATAGATAGATAGATAGATAGATAGATAGATAGATAGATAGATAGATAGATAGATAGATAGATAGATAGATAGATAGATAGATAGATAGATAGATAGATAGATAGATAGATAGATAGATAGATAGATAGATAGATAGATAGATAGATAGATAGATAGATAGATAGATAGATAGATAGATAGATAGATAGATAGATAGATAGATAGATAGGCAGGCAGGCAGGCAGGCAGGCAGGCAGGCAGGCAGGCAGGCAGGCAGGCAGGCAGGCAGGCAGACAGGCAGGACGACAGACAGATAGATAAATACACAAGATCAGCTCTGATTTTTAGAGTGGAATTCTACTCTAGAATTTGTCTGCAAAAATATCTACAAATCAATATTTGTCTTCTCAAACTACTATGTAAATTGTAGCTAGGGTGTGTGTTTCAGAAAAGATGAATATTTTAACCTTTTCCCAGTTGCTAGAATTTTGTGTTGAGAAACCTGGCTTGTAGACAGGGTTACAGTGATGGTAGCTCCTATTTAGTCTAAAGAAAATACAATGTGTGACAGAGTAGCAATGTTGGGAAAAGGATAAGCAAAGCAAAAATAGAGAAAAAAAACTACATGAAAGGAGAAACCCTCTTATCCACTACATTATCTTTCAGAAACTCTACAAGCAACTGCAAACATTTGGCCTGTGCAATTTCTGTCCAAATCAATATATCAACTACAATGGTACTCCAGCCAGTTCTCAAGAAACCTCCTTCTTCTCAGGTAAAAAGCATCATGGCACATCTACCACAAAGGCAGATGGCTTGCTGCACTCTCCTGCATTGTGTGTGTGTTACTATCACCTACATAAGATGTGTATCATGCAGAAGAGGCATCATGTGTACAATGGGGTTACAGAAATAATCTCAACCTCTCCAAAGCTCATGGAAAGACTCAAATGGGAATTAGACACCATGTTAAAATATTTTCATACCACATTTTTCAATTTTCAAATCTTCAAGAGACGCTTGCCAAAAGAATTACTGCTAATGGATCACTCCTCATTCTGGGTTTTAGAGTCAAAGATTGCATAATGAACCATTGGTCTTTTATGGGCTCTTACAGGCTCCAGGTCCTTGATTCTATCAAAGATTCTAATGAGCCTTTCCTATCATGGCCCTTATCTACTCTGCCTTGCCTTATGAGGCAGTTTTCTTGATGTATCTTGGACCAACTAGTCTTCATACATGCTTTTCTAATAGTATTAAGGTGAAGAATCAGAGGCAGAGAAAACAGACCATATCACTTTAGGAGAAAAGCCAGATGGATGGACCTGAATTTCCCTTCTGTATTTAATATCTATGCCTGTAATGTATATAAGAAGAAGGATTATTTTTTCCACAATCACCTGTTATTTCTATATTTTAATTAAATTGCCAAATACAAGAAGACTTTTATGCCCTGGCCTTTTAGACAGGCCTATTGTTTCCATCTTCCTTCCTTCTTGTGAACTGTTTGTTTTGTTTTCCAAGGTCTGGATACAACAGTGTGGCAGATAATGCTTTATTGTGACAATCAATAGGCAATTGCTCTGGGTTAACTCCACCCTTTTAGGCCTTGCAAATTGATGTAACCACATCAATATGTCTTTAATACTCAGTCCTCAGTCCTTAAAACAACAAAAGTCACAAAGTATGTACTTCTATTTTACACTGATGTGATTCTTCATATACTACAGTATTTCTTAACAAATATCCTTAGTCTATTGTAGCATCATAAGCACGTTGACTTAAGAAAGTTTCTCTTCCAGAAAATTATACCATCATGGGCCTTACTTAAGGACTATGAATAAAGGAGTCCGAAATCAAATATTTAAAACATAATGATGGAAAACAACACCTAGATATGCTTAGTCCACTCTTCTGACTTTAAATCTTTCCATGTCACATGCTAGTTGATTCTATCTTGTCTTCCATGCTTTTCAATATATTCATGAAGACACTTATTAAAACTTCTGATCTCAGAAAAAAAACATATAAGGAGACAACAAAGAATGCATTTGAAAGGATAGACAACAAATTTCCTTTGTTGGAGTTGTAAAAAACATTAGGGTTTACTGATTGATGCATTTGGTCTTGTGAAATAGTTGCATTTTTTTAAAGTAACACTGTATTTGGAAGGAAAGCATATTGGTGTTAGTGTATAGAAGTTTTTCTCTGGCTATGGAAAACAGAAAAAGGAATAAAGACATATAAAAATAAGGCTAAGAAGAGAGAGTGAAGATACAGTCAATGGAAATAAAACATAGAAAGCTTCGCTAAAAGGTAAAAAACAATGAAGTCCCCATATAGATTTGAAAAAATGAACTGGCCTTGTTGCTTATAAATTTTTCAGTTTCATTTATTTTCACAACTAGATTATCTCTGTTTCCCAAATCACTATAGATAAAGTATGCATATATATACGTATGTATCTATGTGTGCGTGTGCATGCATGCATGCATGTGTATAAAATGAACATACATAAATATACACACACATTTTAAAAAGAAATTGTAATCTGGATATTAAGCCTTTCTGCTTCCAAACTGTTTCAGTTCTTATCTCTTGGGATATGTGGGACATTCTTTTCATCTTCAGTCAGCTGATTAAGAAGAACTTGAAGGAAGCCAGCACATTTATAATTAATGTTTACTTTCTGCCTTTAGAAAATCAGTCTGAACCAGTATAATATATATTGAATAAGCTCTTGTATATATGTTAGAAATATACACCGCACATTCAGTACTGGGCTACATCTCCAAATACTGGCTTTCATGTTAGTCTGAATTATTCTTTTAATCACTGAAGTTGGATTTCTTTTCAAGACATCCTTCTCTGACATTGCTCCAAGAGAAAATGTGTCAGAATGGCTAATGAGTATTACCACAAGTCCCCAGGAAATTGTCTCAGTATCATTCTGTCTAAGGCATCAGAAGATACTAAATATAAAAGCTCTCTGCTCTACATGTATGAACAAACAGACGCATGGCTCCTTTTACGTTTTTCTACACATAACAGCTAAATCCCACATGCGTAGTTTAATGTTTGTACTTGTTTTATCATTGACAATGGTGAAATGCTGAGGTGATTATTCAGTCTGCCAGTAAGAAGTGATGGAAAGCTTTTCTCTAAATTCAGCTGGGAAACGTAAACTGGAAATTGAAGTTGTTCTGCAGGGATGGAATTTATCTGCAGTTTAGCTTACAGAAAATCGAAATGATTGTTTGGCTGAGGGGGCTATTAATAATAAAGCATCCTCAAGTTGGTCAAATTTTAGAGAGTTTTATTTGTGGCATAATTTTCCAGTCCTTTCTGGTTCTTTTAAGCTTAGTGTTATATCATATTTTAATGCAGTTATGAAAATTGAGGGACTTTTCTGTTATTTGTAAAGTAATTACAAAAACAAATGTTTTCATGTAAAAATACAATGCTTTCAAGGCAACCAATTTATCCCATGATAGCATCAAGTTATGAAATGCAGTATAAAATAAAGTTATGTATAGATAGATAGAGAGAGAGAGAGAGGGGGAGGGAGGGAGGGAGGGAGGGAGGGAGAGAGAGAGAGAGAGAGAGAGAGAGAGAGAGAGAGAGAGAGAGAGAGAGAGAGAGAGAGAGAGAGAGAGAGAGAGAGAGAGAGAGAGTTTTTCAGACAGACCGGTCTGATTGATTACACATTGATATTTTGACTGCTATACTGCAGTGCTACTTTTTTATATATATAATCTCTTTTGCCTTGCAGCCCCACAACTAAGGGCATTAAGCAGGCTCAAGTCGCAACTGCGATACATTACAAATTCAGATTTCTTTTTGCTGACAAAGAGGGGAGGAGAGCCGATGGCCTGGTGGTTAATATAACTGCCTAGCATGTAGACTGCCTATGTTCAAATCCCATAAAGGGTGTGGCTAGCTGATGAGGACTAATGAGTCCAAAATAGTTATACTAGTCTTCCACTTAAATCTTTAACTCTTTGTCACCAAAAAGAAATCTCTAGGAGCAATGTGTGATCGTAGCTGTTTCTTCCTTTTAACTGCCAGTGGGGGTGTGAACTGATTGGGTGGGAGCTTGGCTGTGTTCTGACTGGGTGGGGGTGTGTTCTGATTGGTTAGGGGCTCATTTATTCATGCTGCATGGGCATTTTTTTATCTTGATGGCTTCTCTGATTATTCTGTTATTAAAATGTTCAGTTTTGGCGATAGTTCGGGTCTTTTTAAAGTCAATTTCATGTCCAATCAGTTCATACCCCCACTGGCAGTTAAAAGGAAGAAACAGCTACGATCACACATTGCTCCTAGAAGCACGAAGCCGAAAACACCAGCCTGAAGATGACAAATGGGAGTTCGTCAAAACATCGCCAAGACACTTTGAATTTTACGTGGGAGAAAACCTGAATAACCAAAGACCACTGGACATGAAATTGACTTTAAAAAGACCAGAACTATTGCCAAAACTGAACACTTTAATAACAGAATAATCAGAGAAGCCATCGAGATAGAAAAATGCCCACACAGCATGAACAAACGAGATGATACCTCCCGCCTATCAGCCATTTGGAAACCCGCCCTTATTGACAAACGAGTCCCTAACACAAAGAATGACACCAGACCCACACTCACGAAAACCACACAGGATGTCACCACCACACATCCACGCAAAAAGCAAACCCAAACCCACACTGATGAT
This sequence comes from Bothrops alternatus, assembly GCA_034064705.1. NCBI lineage: Eukaryota > Metazoa > Chordata > Lepidosauria > Squamata > Viperidae > Bothrops > Bothrops alternatus. The sequence goes on along the minus strand of JARGCV010000001.1, from coordinate 6,218,582 downwards.
GAGGCACGAGCACAAACCAGAAGCCAGACCACAGCTGCATCATTAGCCACTTTAAACCCCTCCAATCCATACATGAAGCAAACTGACACCCACCATGACGATGAGGCATGACCACAAACATGAAGCCAAACAGCTATACAGTTCACCATCTCTAATCCCCTTGTAACACTGACTAACCTGAGCACAACTAAGCCCCCACCCAAACAGAACACTCCCCCAGCCAATCAGAGCACAGCCAACCCCTCATCCAATCAGAGCACAGCCAACCCCCTAACCAATCAGAACATACCTCCACCCAATCAGAACACAGCCGAGCTCCCAGCCAATCAGTTCAAACCCCCACTGGCAGTTAAAAGGAAGAAACAGCTATGATCACACATTGCTCCTAGAAGCACAAAGCTGAAAACACCAGCCTGAAGATGATGAATGGGACTTCGTCGAAACATCGCCAAGACACTTCCAATTTTATGCGGGAGAAAACCCGAATAGAGGTAGCCCTTGACTTACAACGACAATTGAGCCCAAAATATATGTTGCCAAGTGAGAAAGTTGTTAAGTAATTTTGCCTCAATTTATGACCTTTCTTGTCACCATTGTTAAGTGAATCACTGCAGTTGTTAAGTGAATCTGGCTTCCCCATTGACTTTGCTTGTCAGAAGGTCACAAAAGGGATCACATGATAAAATATGGTGAGACGTAAATTTCAGAATGCCATACCGGCTTGGATATCACCCGGGTTAACAAGGTCCGAGCTAGATATTGGAGTTCCTGGATATCTGGTGAAAAATAGGTTACAGGATTCAGGACTGTTGGCTGAGCAACCAGGGCCAGCAGCTGCAGAACTACTGGAAGAAAAGGTGTTTACCCGTCACAAATACACAGTGATTGAAAACAAAGAAATAACTATCTGTTATTACAGATCAAGTCCAACAAGAAGAGGATATCTAAAACGAATGCACCAGTTTTGGAGAGAACAACATCCAGAATCAGAAATAACAAAACAGAGACTAGCAGATCAATGCCGATTTATAAAATGAAATAAAGTATTCACAGAAACAGAATTGGATGAACTGCAAAGGTTTACCCAGGGCAAAGAAATCAAAGCCTTGCCAGAAGTAATTCAGAATGTAGAGGCAAACCAGGGGGAGTTGGCAGTGAAGGAATCCAGCAGAGATATACAACTGTTCTTATTTGGAAACAGGCACCTCTTCCTCAGGAAGAACAAAACCCTCTAACTAAAGAAATAAAAAAAATGAAACAAAGAATAACTGAGCATCTAGAACAGCACAAAAACAACAGAATAAGGCTGCCTGCATTGAAGCTTGTTCCAAAGAAACAGCTAACACAAGCATTAAAAGATGCAAATACTGCTATATCAAATATAAGCACCAATTCACTGAAAGAAAGAAACAAACTAGTGTACAGCACAGCTGCAGTTATAACTGAATACCTTGGATGCAAAATCAACAAAGAAAAACAAACAAACAGTGTACCACAAAAATGGAAGGTTAGACTAGAAAATAAGATCAGCAAGTTAAGATCACACGCAAGCAAGCTAGAACAGATGAAAGAAAAGAAGTTGAAGAACAAGAAGACCAAAGTATACCTAATCAAGAAATACCACTTAGAAACAAGGAAGATCAAGGAAGCACTGGAAATAATAAAGCAGCAAATAACAGCTATAGCCAAGAAAATCAGTAGATACAAAGCTTGAATTGCAAATTATAGGCAGAACCTACAATTTCAATCCAATCGGAAATGTTTCTACCAATCCATCAATGGAGAAGCTGCAATGAATCAGTCAGTACCTGACAAGGAAGAAACAGTGCAGTTCTGGAAGCAGATATGGGATAACCCAAAGAAATACAACAAGGATGCGACTTGGTTAAAAGAGGTGGATGCAAATAAAACAGAAGTTGAAATGAAAGAACTAGTAATAACAACAAAAATGGTAGAAAAAAGAGCAAGGAAGATAAAAAATTGGTCAGCACTAGGTGAAGATGAACTGCATGGGTTTTGGTTGAAACATCTGTTATATACCCACTCATTGCCAAGCAGTTCAACAATATACTACAAGGAGGAGAAATTGAAAAGTGGCTAACAACTGGGAAAACCTACCTAATAGTGAAAAATCCAGCAAAAGGGGCAACATCAGGCAACTACAGGCCAATTACCTGCTTACCCACAACTTTCAAATTGCTAACTGGTGTGGTAGCTGATGTAGTACAACAGCATCTAGTTGAAAACAATCTCTTTCCACCTGAGCAGAAAGGAAAGGAAATTTATGGAATTCACTTCCTGAAGGGGTCGTGACAGCTGTCAGCCTTGACAGCTTCAAGGCAGGGCTAGATAGATTCATGGATGCAAAGTGTATTGGTGGTTATTAAAACAGATGTCCATGTGCCGCCTCTATGTTGGTTGAGGCAGGCAGGATTCCCCTGAGTACCATTTGTTTGGGGGTCAAGGGAAAGGGAGGGTTTTGCCTTCTCTTTCTGCTCAAGATCCCCATGTACATTTGGTGGGCCACTGTGTGACACAGAATGCTGGACTCGATGGGCTTTGGCCTGATTCAGCATGGCTCTTCTTATGTTCTTATGTTCTTATGAAACTGCCCCAACAGCAGAGGAACAAAAGATCAACTCCTAATAGACAAAATTCTCTTGGAAAACTACAAGAAAAGGAAGACCAACCTGAATGTGGCATGGATTGACTACAAAAAGGCATTTGACTCTCTGCCACATGATTGGATAACCAAATGCCTAGAAATAACAGGAGTCAATAGAAACATCAGAAAATTTGTGCAAAGATCGATGGAAGACACAATGGTGAGAGACTGGGAGAGGTTAATATCAAGAGAGGAATATTTCAAGGAGATTCATTATCACCACTACTATTTGTTATTGCACTGTTTCCTCTATCAACAATACTGAATAACTCAGGATGTGGCTATCAAACATCAAAAACATCTGCCAGACTATCCCACCTCCTTTACATGGATGATCTGAAGCTGTATGGGAAAACATCATCTGAAATAGAATCACTGCTCAACACTGTCCATATATATATAGCCAAGATATTGCAATGGAGTTTGGCTTGGACAAATGTGCCACACTTACTATCAAACAAGGAAACATAGTGAAAACTGAAGGAATCAAGATGCCCCATGAAAATAACATTAAGTGTCTGGATGAGGAAGATTACTACAAATACTTGGGTATCCTTCAAGCTGACAACATCAAGCACACTGAAGTCAAGAAAAAGATTAGAGGTGAATACATCAAGAGAGTGAAGAAGATCTTAAAGTCCAAACTCAATGGAGGAAATACCATGAAAGCAATCAACACCTGGGCAATTCCAGTCATTAGATATACAGCTGGAATAGTGGACTGGACTCAAGCATAACTAAAAGCAATGGATAGGAAGATCAGAAAAATAATGACAATGAATCATGTCCTTCATCCATGTAGTGACATTGACAGACTCTATCTACCAAGACAAATAGGTGGGCATGGAATGCTGTAAGTACATCAGATGGTTGAAGAAGAAAAAATGGCTTTGGAAGAATATCTGAAGAACAATTATGAAGATGCACTGAAATTAGTATATCAGGAAGGCTTATTGACTACTGGAGAGACCAAACTGGCCTACAAGAAAGACCAAATGAAGAACAGAATAGAGACATGGGAAGACAAAGCACTACATGGCCAGTACATAAAAAAAAATAGCTGGGAAAGCAGATAATAACAAGACCTGGCAATGGCTAAGAGCAGGAAAATTGAAGAAAGAGACCGAGGGACTAATTCTGGCTGCACAAGACCAAGCCTTAAGGACAAATGCATATAAAGTCAAAATTGAGAAGACAGCAACAGACAGTAAGTGCCGCCTATGCAAAGAAGCTGAAGAAACAGTGGACCACCTGGTAAGCTGCTGCAAGAAGATCGCACAGACTGACTACAAGCAGCGGCCTGACAAAGTAGCAACAATGGTGTATTGGAAGATCTGCAAGAAATATCATTTGCCTGTAAGCAAGAACTGGTGGGATCATAAAAGAGAGAAAGTCATAGAAAATGATAAAATTAAACAGCTCTGGGACTTCAGAATTCAAACAGACAAGCACCTGCAACATAACATCCCGGACTTAACAATTGTCGATAAGAAAGACAAAAAAGTCTGGATAATGGATGTGGCAGTGCCTGGAGACAGCAGAATAGACGAGAAAGAACTGGAGAAGATAACAAAATATAAAGACCTACAAATAGAAATAGAAAGAATGTGGCAAAGGCAAGCAAGGGTAGTACCAATAGTAATAGGCGCCTTGGGTGCAATCCCAAAACAACTGGAGCACCACTTGAACACCATTGGCATTGAAAAATTCGCCATTAGTCAATTGCAAAAGGCGGTCTTACTAGGAACTGCTTCCATCCTGCGACGATATCTGTAATACCATCAAACATCCGTATCTGCCTATCCCAGGTCCTTGGTAAGGACTCAATAGGTAGACAAAAATGCCAAATCCAGTCTGAACATCTGGCTGACTGTGCGGTGATCAATAATAATAATAATAATAATAATAATAATAATAATAATAATAATAATAACAATGTTGGAAGGGACCTTGGAGGTCATCTAGTCCAACCCCCTGCTCAGGCAGGAAACCCTATACCATTTCAGACAATTGGCTGTCCAGTCTCTTCTTAAAAACTTCCAGTGTGGGAGAATTCACAGCTTCTAGAGGCACTGATTAATTGTTCTGTCTGTCAGGAAGTTTCTCCTTAGTTTTAGGTTGTTTCTCTCCTTGATTAGTTTCCATCCGTTGCTTCTTGTCCTTCCTTCAGGCACTTTGGAGACTAGCTTGACTCCCTCTTTGAATGGCTGTAAGTGAAGGACTACCTGTTAAGGCAACAAGCTAGAAACCAAGAGACCATGAGTTCTAGTCCTGTCTTAGGCACAAAACCAGCTCAATGACATTGGGCTAGTCATAGCCTCTTAACCCTAAGAAGGAGGCAACAGCAAACCATTTTTAAAAAGTGTTGCCCCAAAAACAGCAGGACTGTTCCTAATGTGAAGGTGCTTTTCAACCTGCAAGGACCAACCTCTTGGATGCAGAAATATTAATATTCTAAATAGCCCACAGACCACCTTCTCTTTTAATTAAACTTTTATATCGGAAAGATATAATAGCCAAGAAATTGAATACAGGTAGTCCTCGACTTACAACAGTACATTTAATGACCATTCAAAGTGACAATGGCACTGAAAAAACAAAGGGACTTCAGACCATTTTTCACATTTATGACCATTGCAGCATCCCCTTGGTCACATGATCAAAATCAGACACTTGGCAACTGACTTATATTAACGAGGGTTGCAGTATCCCCGGGTCATGTAATCCCATTTTGTGAATCTGGGAAAGCCAGATTCACTTGAAAACTGTGCTACTAACTTAACAGCTGCAGTGATTCCCTTAACAACCATAACAAGAAAGGTCATAAACTGAGACAAAACTCACTTAACAGCTGTCTCGCTTAGCATCAGAAATTTTGGACTAAATTATGGTCGTTCGTCGAGGAATACCTGTATGCAGCAATTTACTAACGGTTAAAAAAAAACAACCCTGCTCTTCTCACTGATGTGATTTTGGAGCACATCCACTGAATGCTGGGCTAACATAAGCAGGGAATACAAATGCAGCTGCATCCTTATGCTCATTCCAGTTATTTTAGTGAAATTGTTAGATGGCTTCATAAGGGGTTGGATTCAATTGCTGTCATTCTTAGTACAGTCCCATTGAACTCAATGGATTAAACTTAATCATGACTAACTGAATCTACTCAAATTAAGTGATCTATTCTAATAAAAATAATATCCAGAACCAATCCAGAATGTTATTCTTATAGAAGAAACTGTACATACAAAATCTTGCACAAACTGCTTTTCTGAAACTTGCTACCGTAGTTAGCTTTGTGAATATATAAATCCAACAGCAATATTATGTCCCAGGGCCAAAAAATATACCCTATAGCATTTTGGACCAGCCAAGTTGACCACAGATGGTATCAGCATGAAGTCAATAGGGCTGCCTTTTGTACACCTGGTTTGAATTTGACGCATGTTGTTCCAAATGGATTTTTGTGAAAATCTGGAGGTCATCTATAACTTCAAAAGGTAGTGAGATTGGAGACAGCGATATTTAAATGTTTCTGGCAAGGATATTATTCAACACTAGGGAAACACTGTTAATTTAACACTAAATCACAGACAGTTAAATAATGATCAAGGCATAGAAAGTCAATCTTGTATGTACTCCTTCAACAACAATATTATATAACAATTTCGTTGATCTGAGTTTTTATTGTTTTATCCAGACTCCCCATCTGAAAAACTAGTGTGTACATTGTTTTTGTTTCATTATTTTGATGGATTGCTTAAAAATGTCAGCTTGCCTGAAAACAAATGAAAAAAATATATTTATTTATGCTTATATAAATATTTCATTCAGAGAAAACATCTTGATTTTAATTGACTGGGACAAAACTTACCCAAAATAATGGAAATATCTTAGAATGTCAGAAGACATGCTGATTCAGAAAGGTAGGAGTTGAGAGTGTTCCTCCTACAGTGTGTTCTAGTTCAGATAAGGTTACTGCACTCCAAATTAAAGGTAAATACCTGCCTTCAAAAGATATTTTGTTTCTGATTGCAAAACACATATGATATTGCATTTCACCATTATATATTATTTAATGTTACAGCATAAGCTAATGAAAATATGACCGACAATGCAGTCAGTTCAGCAAACATCCTTCTAATGTTCTGTTTTCTTCCTTTATGATGAAAATCTGTTCCATTTTTCACTCTGTTGAGACCTAATATGATATGGGTGGTCACTTGGAGAATATCAAAGAAAAAAAATATGGTCAATATTTTTAAAGACTGTTCAGGGTTTTACAACTGGAATCAATATTGCTCATAATGATGTGCATTGAATACAACAGTATTTCAAATTAGATAGAACACAACAATTAAATATTAGTACTTTTATAACACTTAATTATCAAACTTTTTAAATTTTAACATAAATATGTGTTAACATTCTCATCGCCTTGCATGTTAGCTAAAGTCAAGGATTGAAATAGTATAAGAATATATGCAAAAATACACAACCCAAATAAAAACTGTCCTTATTCTATTCCTTCTCTCACACTCTATAGAGGATGCCCTACAGAGGATGAAAACAATGAGGGTGCTTACTGGAAGGTAGTAAAGGGTTTGGCGAACTTGTGTAACAATAACAATCTCATTTAAAACCTAGGAAAAATTAAAGAGTTCGTTGTTGATTTCAGAAAACACAGGCACAACCACACACCTTTGTGTATCAATCCTCAAGGATTGGGTGACCCAGAGCATGGAGTCATGTTGAATTGTCTCATGACGAGTTGTCCCATGGCAAGTTGGTCACAGTGAGTTGGACGTGGTAGGTCAACCATAGCGAGATGGCCAGGATGAGTCAATTGGGGTGAGTCAGCCGGGGTGAGTTGTCCTAGACCCCTCCCATAAGACAGTACTCTCTGATGTGTTTTAGGCCTCTGAGAACCAGGGGAAAAACATTTCATCTAAGCTGCAGTTCCATGCCTTCAAACAGACACTGGGTTTGCATACTTCCTTTCTTGCCCATCTTAGGAAATTGCTTGATAATGGCTTTTGGGATGTTAAGAACCTTCAGAATGGCAATTTCATTACATGGTTAAAATTCCTTCTATCCTTGAAGGACAGATCGTGCAAATTTAGGGAGTTTATGAAGACAAAATTATTTTTGAATAAATAGCAAAAGGGTGACTAGAACACTAATTTTGGAGAATTATAAATTAAGGGGCCAGATGGATTTGAAAGAAGATTTTCTGTGAGTTGCTTAATTTTAATTTTTATACAAATATATATGAAGATTTCCAAACTAACCATAGGAAAGCATCCTGTGAAAAATTGTTGCTTAGAAGAAAATATATATATAAGAGAGGACTTTGACTTGCTTGCCTTTATAAAAGAGACATGTTAAACTAATAAAGGAGTTTCTGAGATGAGGCAAAGAAAAAATAATTAAAAAATCAATTTGTAAGACATTACTTGAAGGGATGAAAGTTCAAGCTTTCTGGAAATAAATTGTAGTAATATAAAATGGGTTTATCTGATCAAAATTAAAATATAGATGTTGTTTCTGGTAGTTCTTAATGGACTTCTTTTTAACTAGGACCAAATGAAGAGGCTTTAAAGATTTGCTTGTAGATAACAGATAAGCTATGGAAAGAGATTTCTTATGGTGTATTTTTAGAGAAAATTATTGTGTTAAAAGTACAGAAAAAGAATATAAAACTGATTTATTTTATTAAGGCTAAAATATACAGTATATACCGTATTTTTCCATCTATAAGACGCACCCTTGTATAAGACGCTCTGGCATGCGAGTTTCTCCACGTCGTTCAGCTGTTCGGTGGAGCGCCGAATAGCTGAGCCAGCAAATCCAGAAGTTCGGCCAGCCGACGATCTTGCCCCCTCCCCCTCCCCCTCCCATTAATGGCAAGCCCATTGACACCTGCACCAAGTGGAATGGCAACTCACACAGGCATGACCTGGGCTGCGGAGGTTACCATTATTTTACTGTGTATAAGAAGCTGCACTTGTATAAGACACACCTGATTTTTGAACAGGGTTTTTGCAGGAAGAAAATAGTGTCTTATACATGGAAAAATACAGTATTATTGTTCCTGGCAGTTTCTTTGGTGATTATGATTGAATGAGCAAATTTTATAATTTGACTATTGATAAGAAATGAAATATGGGAAGAAGATATTTTTATTGACATCAGAGAAGTTTATAATTTATTTGTCTGGAGGGAGGGGGGAATTTCTTTATATATCTTTTGTATTGTTATTATTATCTTGTTTCTTTCTCTCTGCATTTTTTATTTTTTAGATTCTTTTTAATTTGCATTAGTTTTTTCCCATTTTGATTATAAACTTTAATAAAAATTATTATTACAAAAAGAGAGAAACACTGCTTTAAAACATCTCTCTGTAATCTTTATCACCTTCTCCTTCAGTGACTTCATTATACTTCCACTGTTCTCCCAAAGGCCCTTGGGACCAGAATATATTTAAAAAATATTTTTGTGTCTGTGACTGCAAAAATATTGCCGGCCCCTGTGATAAAAGAAGGGAGGATAAAGCAGCAGACACTGACTTTGGGGAATTGTGGCTAGAAGTGAACTTAATACGATGTGAAGATATAGCGTTTCCTTTGGGAAATAAGCTAAATTGCTTGTCTATATGCCTGTTTCATTTCCACAAACTCAGATTTAAAGAAGTGACAACAATTGGGGATGATACAAGAATGGAAACATGATCTTTAAATGTTTTGTCTCTTCCTCTTTTTTTTTCAACTGATCGTTAGGTGAAGGATTTGGAGCCTAAAAAAAATTCACCTCAGACCAATCCCTACAATTATAATATGTTTTAGTGTTGTAGGAATGATGTTGGGAAGCATAATATCCTTTCTTTCTGCAATGCTATTTCTTTTCTATTGTTGCTGCTATTTATTTTGAGTAATATAAATCTTCCACATCAACACAGAATTGTTATCTCATAGAGTTAACTGGGAAAATCTTATTTATAAAATAGACAATAATTCTGGATTTAAGTATATCTTTGTAGCAGCAGAGTATTTTCTTGGTTTCTGCTTACCATCTTTGAGCTCCTTAAAGCCCAGCCAAAGTTTACAGCACTTTCAACCTATTCAAATTCATTTACTCTGTCACTCTTTCAACCAGAAGAATGATAGGAAAAAGGAAGTATGCTATAGAGCTAAGAAGGATGATTTTTATCAACTTCACTCCACCTTCTTTCATTCATTCACTTTTAATCTGTATAGAGAATTGAACAAACTGGTGGAGTTACAATGTAATAAAAAGCAAGGAGGTTTGTTCTTGTTTAAGCATTCGAAGTAGTAATAACAAGATGGACCAATAAATGAAAAATAAGTATATTTACATATAATTAAGAGTAATTGCACAATAAGACTTAAATGTAACATATAGCTCTTTCTTCAGCCAGCTTGAAGAAGACATCATGGCAGTTTTATATAGAATTTGAAAGTTTGCACCCAAAGAATAACTATCATTGGAAATATGACAAGGAAGAAAAGACTTTATATCATGCAAGGTGGACCTATGAAAAACATGAAGAAGCTTTTGATACAAATCCATACAATGATGGAAAAGATATTGGAGATTAGCATCATGATGAGAATATTCTTATTTGGTTTTATGGACATGAAATTAGAAATATGAGGGGTTAATATTGTATATGATAACTCCAGCAAGATCGTTGTACATAAAAAGTTGGATAAGTAATGAAATCCCTACAGTGAAAGATTAGATCATTATAACATTATATGAACTTGCAGAAATGATGACACTGGCCAGACTGATCAGAGAAAAATGACAAAGGTTTTTTTTTTCTCTTAGTCTTAGAAAAACTAAGAAAAATTTTTGTTGAAAGAAGAAAAGATTGAATTAATGTTTTCTGGATTTAGGAATCATAAAGAGTCAAAGAGACAGGAAAAAGAATATTGCCCAATAGAAAGCAGGGTAGAAGGCTTAACTGTATGTTTTCTTCTTGTTTCATTATTTTTCTTTTTTTACATTATATCTTTTGTTTGTTTTCTATACTTTTATTCTGAATACACACACACACACACACACACATCAGGTGTGAGTCATGGCTTAAAGATAAAAGACCAATGAGTAGACCAGTCTTTCAAATCTCTTCAGAGAAGCTGAGATTGGGATGAGTGTTCTGAATGCAAGCTCCTTCTGAATGGCAGCTCCTTACAAGAAGACTATAAAACAAGACTCTCCCATGGATTGAGCTCCAGGAGTCCAGGGAAATGACATCTTTATTCTAAGCCATGGGTGTGAAACTGCCAGCCCGCAGGCCGGATGTGTCACAATGAAACCGCGCCCACCTCATTGCCGGCAATGGGGGAAAAGTTCCGATATGTCACACAATGTCATGTGACGTCGCGAGTTTGACATGTCTGCTCTAAGCAGTGTTGAAGTCTTTCCACAGGGCACTAAACCAGTCAAATTCACTTTCTAATCTATTTTGGAAACATTCAATTTAACCTCTTTATGAATATTACAGACTTTTGAGATGGCAAACTTAATTTGACACAATTTTACCTTTTTCTTTGGATTTAAGAAATTTTAAACCAAGGTTTAATAATTTGAAATAATACACAATTGGCAAAAAAGAATTTTGATTTAAGAAAGTTTTAAACAGATTGGGAAAGCAGAGAGATTTGGATTATTGTTGGGGTTTTTTTGGGGGGGTTCTAACATTTGAAAAACAAGTATATAATTAAATAAAGATGGGAAATTATTGAAATGGAACTAAACCCATATTGGGAACTGTGCTTTGATGAAGGTTGCAAATGGACACTAGAGGGAACTAAAGAACCAGGCAGAAAAGAGTTAAAATGAGGGGTCCTTGGTGCTCTTTGAGCTTGCTTGTTTTCTTGCAAATGTTTCATTACCCTAACTAGGTAACATCATCAATGCTAGTCAATGCTTGCTTGTTTTCTTGTGACTAGCACTGACTAGCACTAGCACTGATGATGTTACCTAGTTAGGGTAATGAAATGTCTGCAGGAAAATAAGCAAGCTCAGAAGTAACCCTGAGTTACAAATATTCTCCTTCAGAGTTAAAATGGCTAGACCAGCTATAATTTTATCTTATCTTAGATAATTTTTTTTTAATTATTTTATTAAAGCCATCAACATTAAACATAAGATCATATTAAAAAGCAATTATCATATAACCTGCAATACAACTCTAAGGATCAGTCTTTGTAAACGTCTGGTTTAGCAAACATTCCTCACTCCTCACGTCCAGCCTCAACTATACGCCTGATACATTTTATTTGATTGGTATTTCTCTTATACATGGTCTATCTACTGTTTCTAGTCTAACACCTGTTGTTCATTCGAGCTTTAGAAGTAAATTCATCTCAGTAGTAGTGCAATCTTTTATGATCCCTAACAAAAGATCCTGAGGTAGAAATTCAGTATCCTGAGGTAAAAATTCAGTACGCCTTTCCAATATTAAAGCAATCAACATTAGATCTGGGCTCATATTAATAAGCTGTCCTCATAAGACCTGAAAAAACAGCTCTTGTATATGGTCTATCTACTATATCTAGTCTATCACATATTGTTCATTCGCGCTTCAGAATTAACTTCGTCTCAATAATAGTGCAATCTTTTATAATCCCTAACAAAAGATCCTGAGGTAGAAATTCAATAACCTGAGTTGGAAATTCAATCCGCTTTTTCAATATTAAAGCAAACAACATTATGCATAAGATCATATTAAGAGGCAATCATCATATAACATAAAATACAACATTAGGTATTAGTCTTTGTAAATGTCTGGTTTGGTGAACATTCTTCACTCTTCACGTCGAGCTTCAACTGTACGCCAGATACATTTTGTTTGATTGGTGTTTCTCTTGTATATAGTATATCCACTGTTTCCAGTCTGTCAAATATTGTTCATTTGAGCGATCTTTCAAATATGCCGATATTTTCGCCATTTCCGCCAAATTTATTACTTTCAAAGTCCATTCTTCCATAGGTGGTATTTCTGGATTCTTCCAGTATTGTCCCACCAACAATCTGGCTGCTGTGATCAAGTTCAGAAATAAGCTCGTCTCTGAGGTAGTGCAATCTTTTATGATCCCTAGCAGAAAAACCTGAGGTAGAAAGTCAATACGCTTTTTAAATATAGTTTGGAGTGTCCACCATATCTTCCTCCAGAAGGCTTTGATTTTTCTGCATGTCCACCATACGTGAAAGTATGTAGCCTCTCCATCGCCACACCTCCAGCACTTGGGCTGGGTGTCTGGATAGATGTATGATAGTTTTTTCGGGTCTAGATGCCACCTGTAGAACATCTTGTAGAAGTTTTCTCTTAGCTGTTGCGCTTTCGTGAATTCTACATTTCTCACCCAGATTTCCTCCCACGTTTCCATCGTGATCGGATGTCCAAAGTCTTGTTCCCACTTTACCATACAGTTCTTGACTAGCACCGTTTCAGAGTCAATTTCTATTAGTACACTGTACACTCGTTTGATATGCATGATCCCCTGCTCTCTAATCTGTTCAATTAAAGTCTCGTCAGTCTGGGATAAGCCCTTCTTCTTGTCTTTATGCCACCTTGACTGCAGTTGTAGGTATGATAGCCAGGTACCTCCTATTCCTTCATCTGCTAGCGTTGTTTGTGACTTTAAGGAGAACCCATTTTCTTCTTCCAGTACCAGTTTACTGTAGGGCACTACTCCCTGCTCTTGGGTTATGTTAAGTATGCGTGCCAGCCGAATAGTGACCATGCCCTTCAACATTCAGTATTCTATCATTCGTCATATTGACACATGGACTGAAATACTAATAACTAATAACTAAAAAAGGATACAGATTTCAATGGATAAACTTTTAGAAGACGATAAGAAAAAACTTAAAACTTTTACTTGTCATAGACATTTTACTTACTGTTTGAAGGCATGGACGACAATAAAATTGAAATTACCAAATTGAGAATATAAAAGATAAATCCAGAAAAAGATGTGTACATAGACAGTTGTGATGAAAAATTCAAGACAATGCCTTTTTGTGGAAAGAAAAGGATCTGAACATGGAATAGCTAAAATGCAAAATTCTAGACAATTCCTCTTTATGGGATTTACAAAGTAGAATCATGAAAGCTTTAAAGACTTCTTTTAAATGCAACCGCCCCCCCCAAAAAACATGCCAATGAAAGATCAAATCCTATTATGCCATTGAAATGATTTAAAGGTCAAGATTGGGCAGAGCAAAATTAAGGAAGATAAGGCTGAACTATTAGACCAGGGATAAACTATTTGCTCGATATTTATGGTAACTCATAATGGACATTTCATAGAACTAGGAATGGACAGATGATTATTTTTGCATTGCATATAGATAAATATTAGGGGCCAAAGAGCTTTTTTTCTACCTGTAACTTTAAAAAGTGTGAAAAGTTAGCATATTGGTTTATGCTCAATGTGGTGGAGGTTGAAAGCCACTCCTACATCATTATCTTTATTGCCCTTTTTTCTCATTTATTTTTTTCCTTTTTATTTCTGTTCCTTTTTTTCTTCACCTTCTGAACTTTTCTTCTATTTTTCTTTTTTCTTCTAGGTTTCTTTTAGTTTGTATTGCTTTTTACCACGTTCATTAAGCACTTCAGTAAAATTATTGACAAAAGTGTGTATATAATAATAATAATGAAGAAGATGATGATGATGATGATGGAAGGTACTTTGGAGGTCATCTAGTCCAACCCCCTGCTTGTTCCCCGAGTGTTGAGCATTGTATATAAGCATTTAAGACTTTTATGCCTGTCCGTGGATATGTTTCCTGCATCTCCTGATTCTTATTTGAGTTTTTCTTTTTTCTCATCACTGTCTACCTCATTGTTTGATTTGTTTTCTTGGGATTTATGATTAGTTTTGGGTTCTAGAGGTTCTAGAGATTGGTCACCCTCCCCCCTCAGTTTTAGTTTAAAGCCCTCCTGATGAGTTGGGCCAGTCTATTTTCCAAGTACATTTTTCTCTATTTTTGTGAGTTGCAGCCCATCCTTTGCCAAGAGTCCTTTGCATAGGAAATGCAGTCCATGATCCAGGAAACCAAAGTTTTCTTGGTGAAACGAACCCTTTAGCCAATGGTTTATTTCTAAAAAAAAATTTCCCTCAATGGGTTTCGGCCTTTCGTTGTATGATAATGCAATGATAATGTATGATAATGCAACCCTTTCCATTTTTGCTATGCTAATTTACACTTACTGGGTGAGCAAATTGTTGTTTCTGTTCAAGAACAAATAAATAAAGTATTAATTTATTCTAAGCCAATAAGTGTATTATGGAATCTCCATTCTACTCCAGACACCACCAGTTCAATCAGTAAATGGTCCAAACATATCTCAAGGGATCACTCTATCCAATCAACACTAACCTGCTAAACAAGTAAGACATAAAATGTAAGGAGGAGTAACTATGAGCAATGGTGGCACAGTGGTTAGAATACAGTATTGCAGGCTAACTCTGCTGACTGCCAGCAGTTTGATCTTGACTGGTTCAAGGTTGAGTCAGCCTTCCATCCTCCTGAGGTCAGTAAAATGATTATTCAGGGAAATATGCTGACTCTGTAAAACTGCTTAGAGGGGGCTGTAAAGCACAAAAAAATGGTATATAAATCTAAGTGCTATTGCTATTTTCTGCAGTGATTTAATTATATCTGGTTTGCATAATATCGTGCATTTAATTTAGATAATGCACAACGTAGTGAAACTAGCAACTCTAATGGAGGATAATTACATTATATTAAGGAAGTTGTATTCCTATGTATGGGTTAACATTTATAAAATATCCTGAAGTTTTCACAAATACATTAATTTTTGCTGTAGAAATATCAAATGTCCTGCAATTTTCTACACTGACTGTACTTATTTTAAAATTAACAGATTGAAAATTATCAAAGGGCCATCTATATTTTTATGCTGTCTTCTACATTTTCTACATCTACATGATTGATCACTCACAATAATAAAGATTGGGGTCCTGTGAAGAGAAGTTGGCTTGCATGTTGCTAAAATCCAAGGGAATTATATGTGTCTTTGTTTACCCATTTGATCCCATTAAATCCTTGAACCTGCTCATTTTAGGACAAAGTCCAATTAAAAAACTTCCTAACTCAGTAAGCAAGACCTTGTAACTAATTTAGATGCAAGGAGCAGCACATATACTGTACATATTGACCCTCTGACTATCTGTAGCTTGCTCCTGTTATAGTAAACTGGATTGCTCTTTTTAAATGGCTGCATAGAGTGATTGTGCAAAGTTTTAAAGACAATACTAAACAATCCTAGAGCAACAACTCGACATTGTTATAGCCTCTTGGTTCTTTTTTTAAAGCCTCCAATTTAATTCTGTTGAGGCCATGTGCTTTCCTTCAGCAGAATATTTTTTAAAAGCAATGGCGGAAAAGGACCCTAAGTCTGTCCTTATTCCTAGATGCAATGTTATGTCCTGTTATTTAAATAAGAGATGAATGGATGTCCCAATTTCTGTAGGGTAGCTTTCCTCCCAACTGACAGCTTCCAAATGAGTTGTAGCTGGAACTTTCAAAATCTGAAGACATTTTTATCAAAAGATTCCTAGTAGTATGCTATATGGAAGATATCAGGTTGATTGGCATTTAGTCTTAATTTAAAAGATCCAAATTAGTTCAGAATTTCAGTAACCTTGCTTGTCCTATTTCAGTCACAGTGGGACTGAATTCCACAAAAGGCCAACAATTTCTTTAAGTTGGGTTTATACAGTGCTTGGATTAAGCTTTTCAGAGAGAGAAATGAACACAGTGCATCTGGATGTAGATATGGTATCTCAGTCAATATCAGTTTGCTCTGGAAAATTTTTAAATTTTTCAGACTATAAAAGTGCTTCAAAAATGTATATTATATTTAACTGCTATTTACTAAAGTGGCAACCCCCAGTGAACAATATAAGAAGACAACACTTTTAATGACTCAGCCATTTTGAATTTATTCATATTAATGAAGATTCTTTTTGGTTTAATTATTCTTTAACTGATGTGCCTGTGAGTTATGTGACTAAAATAGCATACAAAGTTTGATCTTATAGTACATATTCTGAAACAGATGGTTCTTTTCCTGCTTTAGAGATTTAGGGAACTGAAAAAAATTGCAACTCCACTAAAATATTTTAAAGCATTGCAAAATGCCTAAAAAGGCAAAATAGAGTAGTAACGTTCAGGAAAATGGAATCAGGAAACTCAATAATATGAATAGGAACAACTGAATGTACGGCTATGTGGACATATCATATGAAATCCTACTTTGTTAAACCACTTTTGTTGAAATAGCCAACATAGTCTGGCTGTCATAATGCTAAATGATACTTTGTTTGATATACTACATCATGCTAATATAGCTGAGTTCACATATCATGCTAAGGTAAACTCAAATAAGTCACATAATGACTTCAGCACAATATGAAAACCTTGTCTACATCTTCTCAACTTTTTCAGGGCTTTTGTCTCTGAACCTCCCCAGAATTCTCCAGTAGCATCGTTAGACAAATAAGGAGCCAACATATATTTGCCTCAATTCAAGTGTCATGTGGTGAGAAAAGAAGTACAAATCCACACCTTACTGACCACATTTATACTTTAAATTCTAGAGTAATGAATTGTTTAGATCACATTCACTTATGAAGGGGAAGAATCATAAATCACTTTTATGTTTTGCCCCTACACCCCAACAGCTGCATGAAATCAGAATTCTTTTTCATAAGCTCAGTAATAATATTGCTGTCCTGACTTAAGAAGTATGCTTGCCACCCTCCAAGAGGCAGAACAAGCAGCCCTGAACAAGTACATAACTTTATGTCAATTGTTTTAATTAAGTACGGTGGAATCATAATATGAGGGCAATTTGGAAATAAACCTTTGTTTGAGCATGTGTGAGAAATAGGTGAGGATAGTTTTGCCCGTCCTCTGGCATTGTGTGCAGTAGTTCAGTAGGCAGTGAGGAGTGGAAGGAGAAGGTTGTGTTGCAGTTGACTCGTCTGCTAGATCAATTGAAAATGAACCAGTTTTTTAAACGAAACAGAGGCTTGCGTTGCACCGCATGACAATGTGCTTCATAATCTTGTTATAGGGTGACTTCATTCTCAGGTGGGAGATTTTTTTTGCAGAAGGAATTTCAAAACTTGTAAGATGTTATGACAAGTGCCTCAATTTGAATAGCGATTATGTTGAAAAGTAATGTAATGTAGTTTTCCAATATGTATAATACAAGTTCTGTATCTGCGAGTGTCTGTCATTGATAACCAAAGGGAGGTTTATTTCCGAATTGCCCTTGTATGTTCTAATTGTTTGTTTACCAATATTAAAGTCTCTGCTTTCAATTTTTATTAAAGAATAACTTAGCAAAGTGTAATCCAATATCTGTCAATTTAATCAACAAAGACCTTGGAACCGTTGAAAAGAACAAGGCTAAATAAAGCAGATGAAGTTTGCCAACTCAAATTTGATAAGAGTACAGATCTCTTATTACATAGAAACCATTCTAAAATATGAGTTTGTGTTTATCATTTGGCTTGGTTCATGAAATATTTGAATTCCAACTCCCTTCAGATACTCAAACTGAGAGAGAGAGAGGGCAAAACATAAATGTGTCTATAACCTTTGTCAAAAAGAGTGAAACCCGCTTCTTTATACAGTACTCTTTTCTTTGTTCTTTGTTCTTTTGCATTTCTTTTTCTATTTTCATTACTTATTCGCTATTCTTTCTTATTTTCTTTGTTTCTTTTCTAATATTGGTGTTGGTTGTACCTTGTTAAAAATCTTTTCAATAAAAAATATATTTAAAAAGAGAAATAATTATTATTTCATGCCTATTTAAATATTACCTCAGTACTAATTACACACAATATATGGTTCTTTTTCCAATTATTAATTCTCTTGGTATATATATATATATATATATATATATATATATATATATATATATATATATATATATATATATATATATATATATATATATATATATATATATATATATATATATATATATATATATATATATATATATATATATATATATATATATATATATATATATATATATATATATATATATAGTCAGCAATAAAAGGAACAAAGCCAAAAACACGGTGGCTTAACACCATCCACTAAAATATTTCAGTTTATCTTTCAATTAAATTATACAACTTATGTGTTTTATTAAGGATCAAAAAAATTCTGAAGTGATTAATCTTGGTCTGATTTTTTTAAAAAATTTTTAAAATCTTAAAAACCTGGCATTTTAATAGGGGTATGTAGACATTTTATATCCACTATACAGGTAGTCCATGACTTACAGTAGTTCATTTAGTGATCGTTCAAAGTCACAATGGCACTAAAAAAAGTGACTCACAACCATTTTCACACTTATGACCATTGTAAAGTCAATTGGGAAGCCAGATTCAATTAACAACCATATTACTAACTTAACAACTGCAGTGATTCACTTAACAACTGTGGGAAGAAAGGTCTTAAAATGGGGCAAAATCCACATAACAACTGTCTCGCTTAGCAATAGAAATTTTGGGCTCAATTGTGATCATGTGTAAAAGACTATCTGTATATATTCTTCATGGTTCTTATGTAAAGACCTAAACATCACATTCTTTCTATATATGGAAAATTGATGTTTGTAGATGAGTACATGTATCCATACAGGCTTGAATATGATTTTCTTTGCCTGCTACATAATCTAAAGCACTTTCCAGCATATCAAAGGCCATTTTGATCATTTAGCCTATCAAGAATATCATGCACTGCATCCAAGTGTTCAATGACTGACTTGAATAGAATAATCCATTAACAGAATATGTAGGGGTATTCTATTTATTTTGGAGGAGGGGCAAAAATGATTTTAAATCTCTTTGTTACTATTTAATGATCATCTGAATGTTTGCAGCCCAAATTTATTTTCCCCTCTGAACTCTCTCTCTCTCTTTGTAATTTGAATTGAAACTTATCCTTTGTAACAGCACCCAGAGAACCCGTTCTCTTATCTGTTCAATAATCTTTCAATGGCTTGATAGTAACTATTAAATGGAGAAACATATTCATTGGCAGGGATTCCTAATCTGATTATTTCCCAAGAATTCCTCCAGAAAGTTACTACTGACCACAACTTTCTGTTGTAAGTTTTCTCTGTCAAATGTAATTTGGTTCCTCACACCTATTTGCACACAGAGGAGCTCCTAGTCCCTACATAATCCCTGACCCAAATAGCTTACAAAGTCAAAATTTACTATGTTTCTGCACAACTGCATTGTTAAACCTCTGACCACTATCTGAGCCAGAAGTCCTCAACTATATTCTTCTTGTTACTGTCAGTCAAGAAATGAAAATATTTCACAAAACCATACCATATAGAGAAGCATTGCAGAGAAGCATAGTAATCTAGCCTTTTAATTTATCCTCATTTGCTTTAGGGAATCTAGTTTCTGTTTTTGAATAAACATTGTATTATACCCAGGTTACCCATACTATACATAGAAACATATGTTAATATTTGCTTAAGTTAAGCAACTTCTCAAAATCATAATCTCTAGCAGCTAGTCTAAATTCCCCTCCTTTCATGCTCTTTAGAATAATATGAGGAATGCCAGATATCACTAAAGCAATGATGGCGAACTTTTTAGAGACCCAGTGCCCAAACTGTAACCCAACCCCCCCTTATTTATCACCAGGTGTCAGGTGGACGTGGTCACGGTGATCATAGCAGACTGGGTGGGTGGGGCCTGGGCAGCGGGGGCCAGTCTCTTGCCATCTCCGGGGCACGGCATGTGTGCCCATAGAGAGGGCTCCAAGTGCCGCCTCTGGCACGCGTGCCATAAGTTTCGCCATCACTGCACTAAAGGATGCAATTATTTGAGGAAGATTATGTCTCCAGCACACACACACACTATATGAGAGAGAGAGAGAGAGAGAGAGAGAGAGAGAGAGAGAGAGAGAGAGAGAGAGAGAGAGAGAGAGAGGGAGGGAGGGAGGGAGGGAGGGAGGGAGGGAGGGAGAGAGGGAGAGAGGGAGAGAGGGAGAGAGGGAGAGAGGGAGAGAGGGAGAGATTATTTGAAGTTTAACACTGCAACATGTATCTCTGTCTAACCCCTTTATATTTTTAATGACTGACAGTTTTAGTTTCAATTACAAATATAAAATCACAAGTGGTTTTTTTTCCACACAAAGAGGAAATGTAATTGAGAATGCAGGATATATATTAGAAAAAAGGGAACTGAGTTTAAGAAAGCCATCTTTCTCATAACGGAAAAAAAACTTAAACAATCAAACACCTATAAAAGTTCTGAAGAATGGTCAAGCAAAATTCTGTTTGCAAATTCAGAAAAGTTTTAAAGAAATCTACAGGCAGCTGAAGGCTGTCTTCTTAAAGGCTTTATTTTAATCCATCCTATTAACATCTTCAGATAAATTGAAGTTAAGCACCATGACATTAGACAACTGCACTGTGTGGAGTGACAGAATCCTGAAAGAGAAAATAAAGTAACATTAGGTTGTCTTGTAATGCCAGTTTGGAGTTGTACTTTTATGCCCTGCTATTTTTAAAACATTTTTTTTCAAAAATATTGGTGGGATGATTGTTGATCAGATTTTGAAGTAAACTGCTTTCTTCTTTTTTAAAAATGAACTTGCTTAAGAGGTGCCAAGTATTTCTACTGAGTAACCCTATGGTGAGGACTTGGCGGTTGGATTGAGAGGACATCCAGGCTCATGCTACTGCCGGTGAGTGCCAGACCTGCCTGTTCATTCATGAATTTTGGATGAGTAGGCAGATCTGATGTATGTTATGGGAATATTGCTCTCCCAGAAATTTGTCTAGGCAGGTTTCAAGTCCTGTATCACCCTTGATGTTGCTGGGCTATAGAAAAGGGTTAGTTTGTGTGCTGCCCATTAGAGAGATAAATATTTCTTACTTATGGTCTCTTATTTATTTGAGGGCTATTATACAGTGCCATTGTTCAGGTAGTCAGTTCTGTTTTGGGTAACAGCCAACCTGTGGAGTTACCACAGAACTTTCCTAGTTCCTTAGGAATGCATATTTTGTGACCTCAAAGATGGCTTTTGTCCCATCACATTCTTTCTTTTCTTACTGATCCTGGAGAAAGTTTATTTTACCTGTTTTCTTTCTGAATTAATTCTCTTTGATGCCGATCCTTCTTTTCATGGCATCAGCCTAGTAATAGAATTTTAGGTATTTGCAAAACCAAGTCAGTCCTCTTAATGCTCTCCCACTAGCCATGGTTATATCGTACTAAAGAACCATGGTTATATCGTACTAAACTAATCTGTGGCTCAGATTATGTCATCTCAACCAAATCAGTTTTTTAATTAACTGAACCATGTCTCAGGCATGTTAACGTGTGGTGCAAGGACAGGAAGTGTACAGATCGTTGTCTCATGAAATGGACACATATTGATGACATAGATGCCCCCAAGTTCAAGAGCTGAAGGAAAGTCTTTTTCTCAGTGCCCTAAGAAAATGGAGTAACAAATGTGATATAAAAATAGCTGTAGAGAACTTGTACAGAAGCTGTAGAGAAGTGTAAATAGAAAATGGAGAACAAATAACCACAAATTAAGCAGTCCAAAAGGGCCTATTTAGAGATGTTCTATGTTAAACATTGATTGTGGAAAAATTAACCAGCCATTTGTGAATCTTTAACAAGTTTCTACTTAAAATTGATCTTCTGTATGTTAGTATAGTGATAAGCTACTATTTCAGGCTTCTTTATAACCAGAAATATCTCTAATATAACCCATTGGGCTCTTTTTAAAATCATGTGCTCACAATATGGCTTTTCAGAATTATAATTCTTTCTCTCCCTCATTCATACATATAAATATACCAACCCCAACAATCCCTGCTACTTTTGGCCTATTGAAAATGTTCTTGGAACATCAAAAGCCTTTCTGTCAAAGACCCAAATTAATATGCTTCCCCCCCCCTCTATACAGAAGTAACTGCATATTTTTCTCTCGATCTGTCATGCCCACCCCTCTCTTTTTGGCATACATGTTATAATAGAAGTGACAAGATGACAGAGTGTCTTGTCAAAGTTTAGTCTCCAGACCTCACATAGCTGAACTCCTTGGTCCATGACTTACAGTCCTCGACCCCAAATGTCTTTTGCTTGTCTACTTCCTTCCTATCAATGGAACATCAGAGTCACTTATAAGCTTTGCAAATAAATCAACAAACAAACAAACAAACAAACATAAGCCTAGCCTTTTTTTATATTTTGCCCTTCCAGTTGTTTTCTTCTGAAAGAAAATTCCATTGCCAGTCTGTTCTCTCAAGCATACTTTTTTTTTCAACCTGCTTTGCTTGAGTTTCTTCAGGCACATTCCCTGGACTTCTCTCCCTCATCAGCAGAAAATATCCCGAATGTAATTACAGTGACATTTCTTCCAAGTGATAATTGGCCAAATTTTGCCACAGAGGCTGTTCCTTTCTTTCAAGCCTAATTTTCTATCTTCCTTCAGATTCCCTTTGTTCACTATATTCTGTACATTTTACCCCCCACCCCTTCAAACCTTGGTCTTCCTTTTCAAATTTCTCATATTCTGGGGTCTCTTTCCAGCAGCTATCTTAATCTGAAGAGAAAAAAAATCTTTAATTTCAGGCAAGCTGAATAACCATGTTTGAACTAAAACAAACACTTATTCATTATTAATGAAAATGAATTGGAGGCAGATTATAGCCCACCAAAATCAGCTGGATCAGCCTCTTGGAAAGCCAGCACAGAAAATCCTTTAGTGAGGTAATTGTAAAGACAAAAAAATTCTATGACTTATATAATCCCTTTTCACTTGAATAAGGAACAGACCAGAATGCCTTGTTAAACCCTTGTTTGCATGCCACCGAAACCTTATGTCACAATTTTGTCATAATTGACAAATTTTTCCCTAATAAACTACTGCATTTTAAGTACTCGAGATCCCTAAAAATTTCTGTGGAAAGAAAACGCTGAGCCAATCATTTTTGTTTCCCTTCCTTTTTTTTTTTTTTGTCTAATCTTTCTGGGAGCCCTTCCCATTTTATTCCTATCCTCCACAAAGGAGGATGGGTGCTTGAGATACTTGAGATACTCTTCCCCCACTTCCTTGTTCCAAAACTAGTTCTGAAAGACTTGATTGGGTCACAGATCACCAGTTGTTTCAAAGGTTTCTGTGTAAGTAACATCAATGAGCTTGCCGATTTGCTTGTACTTCTTTCCTAAAGGCAAGTATAGAACATAGAATTTTGAAAACCAAAACTTATATGGTATTTATATTGCATCCAAATTTGACCAGGATTGTTCCTGTTGTAAAGGCCTTCAGTCAGGACATCTCAGTTTGGTTTACAAAAACAGACTTTGAAAGGAAGACTGAACAGGCCCACAAAGGGGAAGCTAAGTTTTGGCCATTTGTCATAACTTGTTTCCCCTTTCCTGCCAAAGCCAGCAGATTTATAGAGATCTATTTTCTCTGTGATCCATCCATAGGAGAGCACCAATGACAGTGATAATGAACATGCACAGGGTTCATTCCCAAAGCAGTTTCATTTCATGTTACCCTGGCTAGGGCTGGGCAGACTTAGAAATATTTGTTCAAAAAGTGGCCATAAGTTTCCTCTGACAAAGAAACCTGCTCTCTGCATGAGCATAGGTTGAAAAGGAAAGAAAAAAAATGGTTTTGAAGTAAAATTCCCCTGAGATTCCAGGAAGATAATAGGACCTGTATTTAAATGTTTACATCCATAAGTGAAGAAGCAACGTTTGAAATTATTTCTTTTTAAAATATTTGGGCTGATAAAGAGAAGCATACTTTCAATCATTACTCTTCAATATTTTGACTTTCTCTCTTTCCTTTTTTCTCTCAGATAAACATACATGCTATCTTGAAGATCTGATGCAATTGAATGGAATACATAGGAACACAGCAGAAAAAGTTTTTAGAAGGTTAAAATGTGAAAAAGAAAACATTATGGGATGCAAGATCTAGCAAACCTACCTGAGAGGACTATTCTGCTGTTGGTCTCCATATATTTTCTACTTGTACTGAACAATACAAAATGGCACACTTGAGTGACTTGTTCACCTGGAAATAATTAAAATCTGAGCCATGCTATCCAGTAAAGTAAATGACACTTAATATCAAAGTTGTCTTAATGAGTTACTTACTTTTGAAGTTCATTTATGAACCTAAGTCCAAACTCATTAAAAAATGAGACCCACATATTTATTTACTTCCTCAAAATGATTTGGGGAAAGTCTATATTATAGGAATATTTCCAAATTCAACTCAATGAGTATATATATTTCTCCCATTTCAGAAACAATGCAAACTTACCGTTGGTAACCAGGTGTGTTGATTTGCTACTCTTTTTTGTCCGTCCAGAGAAGTAATTTTCATAAATATTAAGGTACTATTTTTTTTTCTTTTAATCTAATTTATGACAAAGTTTTTCACAAGTTTGGAAAATGAACTTTTTGGGGGGGTCCATGGATATAGGTCATATTTGAAGTAAAGATCAAATGTCATATAACATTATTGCTTATGAACTAATCCATGACAGATACCAACAACTTTCATGGTTAACTACAAAGGGCATATGCATTGACACCCCCCCATTTACACTTTTTATTTCTCTTTGTGGGAACCAATAGGAAGGTAAAGATTAGTGATTATGCTGAGGAAAGGAAAAGATCTCCTGCCACAAATAGACAACTATTGTGTCTCATATAGGGGCTGCTAATATTTTCACTTATAAATCTATCTACTTCTGTATTTCAGTTCTACCCTAAATGAAAGTGATGGCTGTTTTATAAGTGGTATATGTATGTGCCCAGTGGTCAAGTTATAGAGTTTAAAACTGAGAAAACAGCATCAGTCATAGAACTAAAGGGCTTATGTTAAGGTTTTTGATCAGTGAAATTGGCGTGAGTCACAAACTGCCAAAAGATAGGCTCCTAACCACACTGGATTGTCTTGTCTGGAAATGTAATAAGGAAGAGTGATTGACTATGGCTAGAATTGCCTTTGATTTTTCCACTAACAGTGCCTACTAGAACACACAGTAAATATCTTTGGATAAAATAATGCCAGATATACACTATCTCTTCTACTTGTAATTTTTTTTTTCAGAAAAATCCTCTTCCACTCAGACATAAAATTGAAGGCAAGCTTAATAACAGTTTTCTGTACCTGGAGTGCTTGTATTAATCAAGTTGTTCTAAATTAGTGTAAGCAATTTATGACCCACATATTCTATGCAGCTCTAGAATCTTCTCTGTCTTCTGCTGCCAAAATTTAGTAATCCAAATTCTCAGGTTATTCATTCATTCATTCATTCATTCATTCATTCATTCATTCATTCATTCATTCATTCATTCATTCATTCATTTTTGAAACAGGAAGCACAATGTTTTTTTTAAAGTACTCAGCTCTGCTTTCTACTCCTGTCCTATCAACCAATCAGTTTATTATTACAGCCATAGGCCAACACATAAAATTAAACATTCAAATAAAACAGAACTAAATAGAACCCAACACAAGAAGGCATTTGATTGATTGATACTCCTATTCTAAAAATCAAGATAAAAATTCTGGCTCCATTTTCCTGTGACCTTATCCTTATTTCTTCACTTGCCAACCCCATCTAATTATTTTCTGGGGGAAAAAACCCTTTGTGGTGGTGGGGGGGATATGTCTAGTTTTTATACGTTGTGAAATGTACCTAAAGCTTATGAATACTCAAATGTATATAAAACAAGATACATTTGGTACAAAACTGGTACAGACCAGTTTTTGCTTTGTTTTTTGAGAAGTACAAATTGTGTTCCTTTCTTCAAAATAATTAGTACAGGATCCAATCTGGGTTGGTCACTGGGACCAGAGTTTTGTCTTCCAAGCTTTCAGACTTATGCTGGAGCCCATCTTCAAGGACCTTCTCTCCGGCTAGAAGTTCGGACTCGTGCTGGAGCAGATGGGCTCCAGCACAAGTCTGAAAGCTCAAAAGACGAAACATCTGGTCCTGGTGACCAAGCCAGATTGGATCATGCAACATTATCCTGGGAAACATTTATTTGCCTCATTCATGATTAGTACAGTCAAGCTTCACACTTCAGATACTCAAACTCCTACACTTAGAAACTGGAAAATAGCTCCTTGGAGGACTCAACACACTGGGATAAAGGATTTACTTCAAGGGGAGGTGACCTATCTATGCAAAAGATAAACTATGCAATAAAGAAGAATCCAGAAGTATTTATATGTTGGCATCAATTCCTAAGATTTAGATTCTTTTCCTCCAATTTTTGTGGTAACCCTGACTCTAATCCTCTACTGCTATTTTACCAAACTGGAATGTTCAGAAGCTGAAACAGGCTTACAAGCACTCTACCTGTTCTGAGGCTCTTTACTTTCCACTTTGTTCCATACTCCTTAGAAGCTAGTAGTTTGTTTTCATTATGTATTTCAAGGGTCTTCAAACTTGGCCCTTTTATGACTTGTGGACTTCAACTCGCATGCTGGCTAAGGAATTCTGGGAGTTGAAGTCCACAAGTCATAAAACGCCAAGTTTGAAGATCTCTGGTGTAGTTTATATTTTATAAATTGCCTTAAGATTCTTCTAGATGGGTTGGTTCCTTGGTGAAAGCATACCTGGATATCACTGCCATTTGACTTTGCCTCTTTCACAGTGGTCTGTGTCACTGGCTATACTGTAGCTTTAAAAAAAAATCTTTCTCCTGTTTTCTTTCAATTCATCTTTGTTTTATATATCAGGCCCATAGGTTGTAAGCTTTTCTTTAAAAAAAAAACCCTACCTCAAGGAGGAAGAAAACTACTGAGTAACTTTTTAATGTGTAATTCTTTCCCTCCAGCTGCTGAGTGTTTCTAATAATTCAGTTAGATGCCAATTCAAGAAGCCACTTTTTTTAAAGATGTGACCATTTTCCATAAGCCAGAGGCCAACTTCATTCCATAGGGCAACTTTTCATAATCAAACAGGGCTTGGGGGAGAGAATTTAACAACAGACAAGTTAGAGCAATGTGCTTTAGGCCTCTGTGGGTCACATCTAATTTAAGAAAGTTCAGAGAGTCAGCCAACTCACATGAGTCAAATTCAATGCTGTACATACAAAGCAAATTAACTATAAGGGAGTCAGCATAAATTTTGCTTGGTCCTTATTTCTCTTCTGGCCTTTGGGCTTGAGCAGAAAGATAAAATATTTCAAATTAATCTCATTGTTTGAGAGGAGCACATACTATTTAGGTCTACCAAAATAATCCAAGCCATTGATGTGGAATCATAGTTAAAGAACCAGCCTAAAACTAAACTACTCATTTTCAGATTCCCAATCAAATCTATGTATTTCACTTGTTGACTTTGAGCAATGTGCTATCTCTCAGCCTAACACCTCCCATAAACTGACATTGAAGAAAGGGAGATATAATTGCTGAAAATTTGCAGAGTTTGGAGATTAGCACTCTCTATAATTTTGAGTGCCTCTCCTTCAGGAAAATAGATCTCCCTAACTGATTTGCATGGGTGAGTGGCATTAATTCTTTTTTTAAAAAAATTAAGTATACATTGATATATAGCAATGGCAATAGTACTTAGACTCATACACTACTTCCTAGTGCTCTACTGCCCTCTCTAATCAGTTTACCGAGTCAACATATTGCCCCCAACAATCTGGGTCCTCATTTTACTCACTTGGGAAGGATGGAAGGCTGAGTCAACCTGGAGCTGGTAAGGATTGAACTCCTGTCAGTCGGTAGAATTAGCCTGCAATACTGCATTCTAATCACTGCACCACCACAGTTCTTTTCTATATTCTAGAAAAAGCAGGAAATGCTCATTTTCTGGAGAAAAGGCTAAAAAAAAATAACTTACCGGTACATATTTTTACATTTCCATTTCCATCATTAAGTAAAGTGATCACTAAGTGAATCTGTGGCTGTGCTTATTATCTTACTTTGGCTTTTGTTTGTTTTATAAATAAGGTAATAAATGGAAGGATTGGTGGTAAAATTGCTTTTACATCATTGCAAATGGTCACTAAACAAGGCAGTCGCTATTGCACGGCCATCAAATGTACAAACAAAACCATGTAAAATATAACTGCTAAAATCAAACACCTTAGGAACTGATCAGAGGTATTATTCAGGTTCTTTTATGTGTGAAAAGCTTCCTATTAATATGAATGCCCCTGCTTGAAATAGAGATGTACCTCTTATCCCTACCCAGGCACGTACTACTCTATAATTTTCTTCCATCTGGAAATCAAATATCGACATCCTAAGTCATGTTTTCAGTAATGAAAATTAAAAGATGCATATAATATTAATGCAATAGCTACTGTTGCAATCAAGTAGAACAAAACCTATTAGGAAAGGCTTTTCATATGTAATGGTCCCTTATGCATTTCCCTTCCACCCCACTAAAAGAGATTCAGTAAACTCTTCTTCATGTCAAGCTCAGCACTTTGTGCACTTATCTATATTGTCTTCTGAAAAAAACATATAGAGGTGGTGTGCTATTGCCTTCCTGTGGGACTTCTTCCTTCCAACTTTATCCAATTTTATTTTCTTTATTTAAAAAAAAATCACCCAATTATCCATAGCTCTTAGCGCAGTTTACCATAAAACATATTAAAAATGCAGTTTGAATAAAGACCTGTAAAATGGCATCAAGTAGAAAGAAAGTCAAAACCGCATGTAAACTAGACAGCAGCAAGACAGTTGTTCAAAATCTAAAACTATACAAATTAAAATATAAATAAAATATAATTAAGAGTCAAGAAAAACAACAAGAACAGGGGAAATAGAAAGGACTTTACTTGGTCTTGAAATGATGCTAATGTGGGAATCAGTTAAATCTTTCTGGAGAAGAATTTCATAAACAGGGTACCATCATGAAACTTGTTCTCTTCCTTGTAGACACCTGCCTCACCTCTTTTGGTGAGGGATCTGGAAGAAAACTTTAGTGGAAGATCTTAAGGTCTGGATTGGCACATATAGGAGAAGGTGTTCCCTCAGATAACCTGTTTCTAAGTCATTTAAGTCATCCTAAGCCTTAAAGGTTTAAAAAAAACACCACTCTGAATTGCATCCAAAAATGGATTTGGCAGCTAGTACATGTGGCGAAGTACTGGCATAAAATGTTTTTATTGTCCTGTCCTAGTGAACCAACTGGATTTCCATATTGTCTTCAAAGATAAATGTAGGAGAAGCTACCTGATTAATGATAAATTCCAGTCTGTTTTATTCTTACTGCTTTTTCCAAGAATTATACTTAATGGGTTTAAAAAGCATGTGAAACTGGAAACTTTATTCCTGAAATCTCCCTGATTAATAGGTCAGAGCTTTTTAGCTTACATCTTAAAGCTAGATATGAAGCAATCCTTTCTAAATCATTTAACCTTTCCTTTCAGTAACAAGAAAAGGAATAAAACACTGGTTTGCACTGCTACTCAAGGGTATTTTGTTTTGGCCTGTGCTTAACCTCAAGGTCTTTTAATCTACTGGGCATTGCTCAAGATTTTTCAGCCCTCAATCGTCTCAGCCTTGATTAGTTCAGTAGGAGACTCACACAGGAAAGGAGGAATCTGTAACCAAACAAACTGTGCAGCAGGGATAAAGAGGGAGAGGCTGGAAGGAAATGTTAAATGCCTAATAAGATGTGGACTGAAGTCCTCTTTGTTATGGAAATAAAGCCAATCAAAGAATCTGTTGCAGGTTGGTGTGACTGAGAAACAGAACCCAGTGTGGGCCTCTGCAAATAAAAAGGAAGAGGAATGCAGAAAATGATTATTCTCAGCAACTTGAGAATTTGGCAGTTTAGTCTGCCACCTTTGTGCAGCTCTCAGATGAATCTGTTAGGTTTATTCCATTTGAATAAAGTGGTTGCCATTTAAAGATTGCAATGAGACGACTGAATCAGAACTACTCTGGACATAGTTTGGCTTAACACTCACTTTTAAGTTTCATGTTGTTGGGACCCATGAATTTGTGAGGAGAGACATATTGCATCCTGAAGGCCCTCCAGTATTAAAGCACCTTTATATATACGAGCACACATGCAATTTTATATACCTATGCACCCATAGACACGCCCCTGTGCCAATGAACCTAACAAAACATAGAGCACAGATCAAGATGAGTACACTTATTTTTCTGATTAATGGCCAAAAGGCACTAGTTAAATTAGAGAGGAAAATGGATAAATTTGGGGAGTTTGCAATGGTGTCAAAGCAGTTACACAATTCAACTCTGGTAGGCTGATATTTTGTAAACTTATCTAGGCCAAAAGGATTTATTCTGTAGACTTCTGCCTAGCAGCTAGACTAGAATTGCTCCCCTCCCTCTGGAGCTTCTTCAGCAATTTAGCCGAGATCTCTTAACTAGATTTCTGAACAGCTCCTGCAATGCTAGGCAATTACCATGCAGACTCTTCTTTTTTATACTGAAAATAAAAATGGTTCTCTCCAGTGCTTTTTTTGTAAAAAAAAAAAAAAAAAGGTGCTGAAACTAATGTACAGTTCTGACTCCAGTCAAAAGCTCTTTACGGGGGGGGACTGCTTTAGGGAGCTTCTGAGACACAGATCACATGAGCAGTGTCAGCTGATGGACACCATTGCCGCAGCTTTTGAGAGGGCACTTGTTCAGAGCCAGCATGTCTTCTGCCACCTTGTCCTCCTCCACCTCTGATGACACAGAGGTTTCCTTCGGAGCCAGAGTGACCAAGGCGGCAGAGTGCCTGGTCCCTCAAAGAGATTCACTCCAGGAGTCAGTCCTGGTCCCTGGTGGCCAACATAGGGGTGAGGACAGGCAGCGGCAGTGGGGGGAGCCCTATGAACCAAGGCAGAGAAGAGGGTCTGCATTCAGGGCCATGGAAGTGTTTCCGGATCGACCTTCAATACCCCCAATTTCACCGGGCAGCTTTCTTTCACCGAGCTAGAGCTTTACTCGCACTGGCAGCTTAGAAGGAGCTGGTTCTTCCTTTCAAAAAAAAAAAAAAAAGGTGACAGAACGCTATTCCGTGCATTCTATGACAAAAAAAGCACTGGTTCTCTCTATTTCACAGAGATTTCTGATCTAGTCTTAGTATTTTCCCAAAGTTTTCATTCAGCAGCAGTGACCAGATACTAAACAGCCAGAGACTGTAGTCTGGAGACTTTTTCTTTTGAAAGTTAGCACTGACAGAGTTTTATGACACACAAGAACTGAGTTCACACCGTTCTCATTTGCTCCTGATTTATCAACTCCAATTATAACATATGGGTAATCATTTCCACTTCCTTCACGAAACATGGTGTCACATGACCACACCACTAGGTGATGGAAATTCCAGCACTTCCAGTTGCCATTGTTAAGTGAATCACTTCAGGTCATAAACAATTTTGAATGAGTGGTCATTAGGGGAGGACCACTTGTACCTCCTGAAAGAGCACATTTTGTTTGGCACTTCTCCATGGTTTTTATATTTTGCCAAAGTCTTCCATCCAAATTCTACACTGAGTTGTAAGACAGAAGAGTTAGGAAAAAAGAGCAAAATAAACTACTAACCAGCCAGACAAGTTCTCAGTTCTTCGTTCATTTTCAAGACTGCTTGTTCAATGAACCACAGATTAGCATAATATGTGAATGGTATACATGTGTCTAGAAGTCTTATTTATATTGCAATGCCATGAAGAGTGAATAATAGTGCTGTAGTTTTGCTTCTGAAGATGGCTACAATTTCTAACCCAGCCCCAATAAAGACCAGTCAGTGAAAGCCAGGAGCAGAGGTCTGGTTTTTGAGGGCAGAATCCAGTCCCCACATTCAGAGCTATACCACAAAAACAGTGGTGTAAATAGAATGAAGGCAGGGGTAGTCATTGTGGGGACTAAAGGTACAGGAACTTTCTCTTGAATATCTTACCCATCCTCCAAGAAACCCAATGAAATACTAGAGATCTACCATTTCAGGGCTGTGAAAATCCATATAACTAGATAGCAGCAGAGATACAAACAACTAATCCTTTTCTGCTATCCAGTGGTTCAGAAGTTTTACAGTTCAGATATAACAAAGATTTTCAGAGGGACTGGAGTTGAGGGTAGTGGGAAGTAGGAGTGTGTCAGACTTGTCTCCTTGTAATCTGGATTGGAGACAATTAATCCAAGGAATGAAACTTGGATTTATCATACTTGTGAAAGGCAGGTTAATGTTACAGTAGAGTACAAGAATTCTAGAGCTAATCTATTTTCAAATAGATGAATATTTGAATTTTGACAAGCAATCTCTCTTTCTGTTTCGCTCATTGTTAAATGTAGAGGTAAAGGCAGAGCAGTCTCCATCTGTATTTTTAAGAAGAGACTGGACAGCCATTTGCCTAAAATGGTATAGGGTCCTCTACTTGAGCAGGGGGTTGGACTAGAACAGCTCCAAGGTCCCTTGCAACTCTGTGTTATTCTGTATTCTGAAATGAGATTCTTCTTATCAGTGAAGTAGAATTTGGGGTACAAAACAGTTGAGGGAAAGACACTTTACAGGACCCATGTCTACTTTCGGTGATATTTAACTGGTTCAGTCAGGTTTTTGTTATTTTTTCTGCATTCATCAGAGCCACTAAATAAAATCTTTACACTTTCTTGCTTGTCTAGGCATATCTGGACAAGTATTGGACTGTGAGTGAATAAGCAAATTCAAATTCTTGGCAGGATCATGTTTTGGGCTTTCTGGAGTCAACTTATGCAGCCAGTTATTTTTTATTGAAAATACTGTGACTAAACAGCAAATGAAGAATTGTATATATTTTTCAAATAAAACTTGATGTACATAATCTGAGACATGAATTAACATCTTTCCCCTTATTTGTATGTATACACACAAACACAGTAAAGACCTGGGCACAAAAAAGTATTAACGGCCAAACTAATAGTGCCTTGAATATTGTTTTAATTATCTATGTACCATATCAGCAATATTATAAAGAGAGGAAAATGGTGTCTCTAAGCACTCATACCTTTCACCATCCATACTCAAGAGAGACAGCAGTCTATCTCGCCTTAGGTTTTCAATTCTCTGATACAGCAGCCCGGTTCAAGTTTTGTTTAACCTTTTATTATCAAGAAATTCCATACAATTCAAAAGGAATTACTTATATGGAAGAATGCTAAAAATGTTTTCTATAAGTCTTACATTCCAAAACCACTCCGTTGCTCAATGTTTGAATTACTGAGACCCGATTCCTGACTTTAGGACACCATGTTGATGAGAAATGTCAAATCTACTGTATGAGGTCACAGAACTGCAAGATTTGAGAACATCTGCCTTACTGCTGCTGTGACTTGCTAGAATAATACAGCCTTTAAAAACATGCATTGGCACACCATGATTATTAAGTAATTTAATATTTCTCATTTTGTCTAGTTGCTACTGCTGCAGCAGCAGAGAATAAATGATTTTTTTTTCTCTTTCTCCCAGTCAGTATCAATGGCTGCAGCCTGGGGAAGGGGCTCTCTCACCACAAGAACGCCCCATCTGAGAGGTTTGCCCTAGAGACCAGGTAGTTCTACTTATTCCTTGGTACAAGAATAAACGACACTGAAAATTATTTAAGGAGAAAGATTTAAAAAATACTCAGGGTTACTCATGAGATGTGTGCCCATCCTTCCCAGGATCATGTGATGTCTGCCTGGAACGAGAGGTTTGTTGGCTGCATCCTGTGATTGTCTCTGATTTTCACCTCCCACAAAAGGGATGGCATTGAAAGATGAGTTTGCCCTTCAGTGCTCAATATTCACAACCAGAACTGCTATTACAATATACGCCTGTAAATATTTTGTATTTTATGCTATTTTCAGATATGAAAAGTATTGTTTTATGATTGTTTTATATTTTTGTAACTTTTTAATGAAATATCCCTGCAAAAGTGTTAAAAAATAAATGCAGTGATAATTAAAAAAAAAACTATTGGGGAAAATCTACCCTCCTCTTTAAAGTTGTGTCAACAGATTTTGGCTCAATATTTCTTTTTTTTTTTTTTTTAGGGAAAAGCACCTAAAAGTTTGCTTTGTCTTATTTTTTTGTCATGATTATTTTTTTGTCATGATTCAAAAGCTTGCATGCTTTTGAACTGCTAGGTGGGCAGGAGCTGGGGGAAGCAATGGGAGCTCACCCAGTTGTGCAGTGTCAAGTCTTCCAGCTGACAAGCTCAATGTCTTTAACCTCTGAGCCATCACACTCCAAATATACACATATAGTAACAAAAACCACTGAATTCTACTCTCAACGTCTGTAAATTCATTCCTAATTCATCAACTTCATTTATTTACAGACCAGTTTTTGTCTGTTATAGAAGTCAAGGCCTACTGAATATTTTATCTGGTGCATTCCCATCATGGAATGTCCTGATTTATTTCAGAGTATAGACATATCATGTGTTGGGCCTTGCCAGAATGAGGCTAAGATTATAATCTTTGCAAGCACAAAGACTCAGAATGGCCTTTGGGAATGAAAATTGCACTGGCTGCAAGTCTGTGGGAAAATTGTGTTACCTCCATTTTGCCTCCATCTCTAATTCATTCAAAACTATACATCAAGAAAGGAACATAAATAGAGTATCCTGACCACAAGGAAAATCTCACATATAGAACCCATAATCCCAACACCAGCAATTAGTTAAAGAACGAATGGCTACATTGAAAGAAACCTATCTCTTCAGGTGCAATTGCTTGGGGGTACTACAAAATGTGCAATGCTAGAGCCTCCAGACCTGGAGTGCAAAAATCCCCAAAAAATCACTAGATGACAGAAAGGGTGACCATGCTGCTGTGTAAGGATTGGTCCAGTTAGTAACACCAAGACTTTTTGCACTGCTCATCCCAATTACCACCCTAAGCAAATGTCCTGATACTTCATTGACTCTGCAGCAGGCCACAGTCATATTTTTTAAAAAGCTGAAGCTCTTGTGCCTGCAATCTCTGACTTGATTGTATTTATGCTGCAGGGTGAAGAATCAATGAGACAGATCATTGATTTCTGTCCCCTCCAGTCCAAACTGTATATACAACATGACTTCATTGTACTCAGCATTATCTTTAACAGTTCTGTGTTTGCCTCCTTTTTCCTAATTCCTAGCCCAGCTTCATCAAACTATTCATCCCTCAGAAAAACTGGGATAATTTTTAATTAATTTGTCTCCTAAAGGATGAAGGAATCATTTACTACCTTTAATTATAAAAGATTCCCAAGGGACTTGGCTTGCTTTAAAACTTTAAAAGAAGTAAAAGCTTTGCTTCATTTGTCAATTTTACAGCTTCCCACTACCGGTAGCTATAGTTCAAAGAGTCCTGTTTGAGGATGTGGCAAGAATCTTTTTCAAGCCATTCAGAAAAGCTTTAGAGATTGTCTTCTCTAAGCTCCAGTATCTAAATGTGTTGAGGCCTTGACCATGCTGGATGGAGATTTGGTTGTAGTCACAAACATTTAGAGGGTATGAGAAATAGTCGTTTGTTGCTTTAGTGAAATATGAATAAAGGTTAGTTGAGCACTTTTACTTAAGGAAGATGGGACAAAGGTGTTGTATTTGGGTCCAAAGTAGGAATGGTGCTTTGGAGCCAGCATGCATGGATGTGCTCACTATACCAAGGCACTAACAATTGCAGCAAGTGCATCCACAAGAAATCCAAGGTACATTTCCCTGTTTCAGTCTCTGTATTGCACACTTCTAGCAAAACAGCTGAGAGAACTTAGAGAAAGAAGTATGAGCAAAGAAGAAGTATGAGCAAAGAGGAGAGGCACAGCTACAGTTGCAATAAAAAAGAAGGAACAGGAAAGGAGAGCAGTGTTGTGAATGGAGTCATGAAAAAAAGACACACTAGTGGTCCTTGTGAAAAAGTACACTTTCATTTTGTCATGAAAAGGATAGGATTATAGAACCAAGTTCTATAATTCTAAACAGAAATCATGTATCCGCTCATATAACATTATTGCTAAGCAAGTCTTACTTGTTCATATACCATTCTCATTGAGTAAATGAAACAAAACATGCCCATTCCCCATGCCTAAAATACTATATTCTTATGAAAATAACATTCTTGAATACCTAGTTGTTAAACTCTGTCTATCTTGCATGCTTCTTCTGGCCCATTTTGTCACTGACCAAATAAATCCAGTTTGGCCAAAGAAGTTGCAAAAGACTGGTGTAAAGGCTGTTTGCATGGCTTTCAAAAATTAAAGAAAATTCTGACTAGTATGTAAGGTTAAGCAGAATAAGAAACAGCATTCACTGCAATATCAGATAATTAGTTCTTCTCCAAATTCAAATGGGATAGAAGAGAGTATTTTGCCTTCACCCATGCAACTCATAGACAAAAATAAATTTCTGAGTCTATCCTATCATTCTACCAACCATATAAAAATACGGCTTCCATTCTGCAGAGATTTGTCTATCAAACCATTTACATTTGCACCAAACTCAGAAGTGAGCATCTATCAACATTTTTCCCACTGCTGCTGGCTCCTTTAAAAAAAGAAAAAAGAAAAAAAAGTTGCTGTTTTCATAAAAGAAGCAAGAATTGCTGAAACAAAGAGATTTCAGCCTTTTGGTTCTTCCTTCTGTTTCATTTACATAAGGTTTTCAAGTGCACATTTAATGTCAGTCAAGTTTTAATTAAAGTTCTTTGGAGGATTAGCAAAGATTTGAAAGAGAGCCCAGTTGAATCACAGCAGAAACTCAAGCTGCAAACAGCCACCCAGCAAATAAGATATGGAACTTGTTGGTAGGATTTTCTGGAGTCAAACAAGAAATAATGAGTTGTATTTTAGAGTCTTAGATTTTGTCTTGTACTGGATATGTTTTTCAACCTGATTCTTTTAAACTTCTTAATACTTTACATCAGTGGTTGTTCAACCTGGTCATTCCACCCCCCCAAGAACTGCAAATAATGTTTATAACATAGCAGACATATCATTAGACTAGAGAACTATAAGCTTATTTGAATACATCTCACTATGAGATCTTACATAATATGTTATACTAAAATTATTTCATATGTTATGAGATAATAAGGTAAATGTGGCTTCATGCTAAATAATTCAAATGGCAATTTCATATCAATATTATAACCATGTATTGGTGGTTAATAGCTACAAATTCACAATTAGTACCATTTATTGATAACCCTCAAATTTACCCTTAACAATGAAATTGGACCCAGATATTTTACTGCTGAATCCACTTGGAGGAAGGATAGGAGTCATGTATTTCTGATCCATAAACTCAGTAAGTTCAAGGAGATGGTAGAATGAGCCATATCCTTAACTGCCTTGCCCATCACAACATACATGCATACATTACATATATACATAGGTACATGTATTTGTTTGTTTCTTTATGAAAATTTATATGGCTGCCCATCCACTCTCAGTGATTCCAGGAGGCTTACAGAGATCAACAAGTTGATCATCCTGAGCTCTACAACTCTGCCAACATTGGCATAAGTATAGTCTGGGCAGAGCACTCCTTCAAAAAGATGGTGTAGATGGGAATTTGCAAGTTAAGAAGTGGGAAAGGAACATCCCTACTCCACACAACAATATAGTCAGAAAACCTGACAGCATCTTCTGCCTGTGATCAGTTTGGCTTAGGAAAAAGGTAATAGCTGTGCCCGTCACCAGCCTAGATTGGGAAACTTGTCCCATCCCAAAGCCCAGGCAATATTCCATCATAAATGGTCCAACAACATCATAAATGGTCCAAAACCATCCCTTTTTGTCTTCCTCCTTCACTCATGTTTCATATAGATTTGGTATTTATGTTCCAGCCAAGACTGATTGCTTGATAAGATTCCTCACCTGCAGTTTTTCATGGTTCTACCAGAAGCTCTTCTAAGTGGCTCCTCTTTCAGAAATCCAGATTCATCTCAAAGCAATTGATTCTAATTTTACCATTTTTAGAGGGGGGAAAAGTCATGGTGCATCATAAAGTTATCAAGTACAGCTCTAACACCATCTTGCAGCAAAAACCACAAAAAAACTTCTGGCACCTGAAGAGAATGCTAAAAAAAAAATATTGAGATATAAACTTTTATGATTTAGACAGATATATGAAGTTTATGCCACAATAACATCATTACTTTATGAAGCATTTCAAGAATATTTATTTTGTGTCTGAATGGTATTCTCTGAATGTGATCTTTCGCAATTCTAATTGTTTGTTCCAGACTATTTTTATTACTTTTCTTTTTTAAAAAAAATAGCATTAGATTTTTATTTATTTTTTTTAAAATGTAGCATTATTCTGTTAAGATAGATTTCCTTTCAATACTAAATAGTGTTGTTATGCATTTTTTTACCTAAAAAGTGAAAATCAACATATAGAGATACACATATCAGAAAATACATATGTTCTAAGCTATATGAGGAGCAGGTTAAAGAAACAATGGTGACGTGGATAATAGATCTAGGATATAATATAATATAAATATGGATCAATGGCAGCAAGTATGGGAGCGAAATAACAAAATCACATTGGCGACATCATTAAAGAAAACCTGTATAAGATGGTTTACAGATGGCATCTCCCTCCGGCCAGATTAGCCAAAATGTATAAAGGATATTCTTCTATGTGTTGGAAATGTAAAAAAGAAAAGGGTACCTTTTTTCATATATGGTGGACATGTAGAGAAGCATAGGTGTATTGGCGTATGGTCTGGGAATGGGCAATAGAAATGACTAGGCAAAACATTCTATACAAACCTGAGACATTACTATTAGGAATACTAGAGAAAAATGTAAATAAAGAGGACACATATTTAATTATTCACGTGGTTACGGCGGCAAGGATACTATTTGCTCAAAAATGGAAAGCAATGGAAGTACTGAGTGAGGAAGAACTAATAAAGAAAATTATGTATTGTGCAGAACTAGATAGGTTAACTAAAAGATTAAAAAATCAGGAAGAAACAGAATTTTATTGAATATGGAATAAATTTTATAGATGGAGGGAAAAAATGGAGGTCACAAATAAAGAGATAAGTTAAGATAGAGACCAGAAATGTATACCTTGTATATAGATATATTATATGTAATTAATGTACAATATGGACCTCAGTCAAAGACGATTTACCATGTTCAATGTTTTTAATCCTTTTTTTTCTTTGTATTCAATAAAAACTTATAAAAAATACATATGTTCTAATCTAAACAACTTCTTCATCTATAACAGAGTTTTTCAACTTTGGCAAATTTTAAGATGTGTGGACGTCTTCCAGAATTCCCCAGCCAATAGCCCCCATTCTCTTTGCTTTCTATGTAGCATCTCTCAGTGATGCAGTTTATCTCTTGGCCAGTCTCTGATAGGGTCTCTTCTTAGGTAGCAATAGGTATATTTTCACCACTTCAAAATGAACTATGCCAGTCTTGTTCTATTTAGGAGCCTTTCTATTCCTTCTGATGAATGATGCTTTGGATATCACTCTCCCACTCCTGCTTTCATGATACCACTGGATTCACAATAGTGGATGGCAAACAACAGCAGCAAATATATGAGAGCAATCATAGCTAATTTATCTCCACCTGCATGGAGATAATGTCTTTTATTTGTTTATTTGAAAACACTCTTAGCCACTCTTTGTTTACAGCTCTCAGAAGGGCTTACAACTAAAATAATAAATTTCCGTCCACTGACATTTTGCATAAAAACGACCACAGAGCAAAAAAAAAAAGCCCAGTTAAATAAAAGGCTCTGCACAGTGTTGAAGGGAAAATAAAATTGAACAATATCAGGGAAGGAAGGAAATGTTGTATATTCTTTGGGGTAATCACAGATGCACAGAAGAGGTGGAGTGATCAGACAGCCTGAATTTCCATAAGCCTGCAAAAGTGTCTTTACTTTGTCCCCCATCTGTGGAACATCTGAAAATCTTGCAAATCCTTTTTATAGGCATTACTGCTAAACTAGGTCCCAGTTAAGAACAGTTGCAAGTTGATCTACTGGAATTCAGTGGAATTTCTTATCATTATATCTCATATTTCTGGAAGTTTCACTGTTGCAAGTGCTAAATAGTTTCAGAATAGGCAGAGATAAGAAATCTAAATAAATATCCTAGAAATATATAAACACTACAAAGTCTGTATCCAGATCTAAACTTTCCCACAGTGTGGAGGAATGTACATCCTAGTTTTGTTTAACCACCATAAACAACTGAATAGTAGAAATGCAATCTCACAATTATTTTTCTTTCCAGAGCATGGAATAGGCGTAATTTCAGTAGCATACACAAGATGTGGTATACAAATAATTTTATTGGTACCAACAAGGTTCATTTGCAAAATGTGCATGTTTGCCAGTTATCTGTTGTTAGTTCTTACAAGGGCTGTGATAATTGTTCAGTGCATGTGATTCTAAGTTAATCATGGTATTAAAGTCACTGAATCTATCGCCCACCTTCTCACGTTGTCAGTTAAACTAGCCTAGGTCCCCGGCTTTCAAATTTTAAAAAAGCAAGTAACTGCCTCTTTTATACCAATAATAAGGATATGTCAAAGAGCCAGATTAGTGTAGACTCGAGGTTAAGGCATCATGCTAGCAAC
This sequence comes from Bothrops alternatus, assembly GCA_034064705.1. NCBI lineage: Eukaryota > Metazoa > Chordata > Lepidosauria > Squamata > Viperidae > Bothrops > Bothrops alternatus. The sequence continues at coordinate 6,177,270 of JARGCV010000001.1, read as the reverse complement.
CCAGAGACTCTGATTTCTGATCCCACCATGGGCACAAAGCCAGCTAGGTGAATTCAGGCTAGTCACCCTTTCTTAGCCCTAGGAAGGGCAAACCACTTCTAAAAAAAAAGAAGTTTGCCAAAAAAAAAAGTCATCAGGAATTAAAAATTGATCAGAAGTTGCCAAAACCAAACTAAAATATATCAGTCCATTCCTCCTTTGGCAAAGTAGTTAACACCACAGATACAGCGCAATGCTTCTAGTCAAGGCACAAGGCAATGCAATTTGCCTTATCAAGATATTTCATATTTTTTCAAAGTTGTATCTTGCAGTTCCCAAAACTGGACATATGTGTGCAAATATCTTGTCTAGTTATTGGAACTGGAATGGACGGGCTCAAACAATAACACAGCTGGTTTGATTTAAAAAAATGAAATGGGAAGGGAGAAAATTTATTGCAATTTCATGTGGGCTTTTATGAAAAGAAACAATCTTATTGAATGTTTGCACAGCCCTAACAGAGAGCAGCCTGACCAATAATTATGTGAAGAAGAAGTCTGCCTGCTTTCTCATGACAGAATTTTAACCAATGAAATTGCAGCTGACTAGCAAATGGGAAGGAGTGAAATCCACAGAGAGGTGGACAAAGTGACCTCATGTCAGCATAAAATATTTTCTGATTTGCCATGAACACAATAATTTGATTTCTTTTCATTGCAAAGCTGTTACTGCTCTTGGGAAGGAATTGAGAAATGTGTAACATTTCTGTAGTTGTGATTGGGTTGTGCATATTCAACCCAAAGCAACAGGTAGAAACACTGTTAATAAGTCATAGTCCTTTTAACTCTGGCTTATATATACCCACTTCTCATTGGTGACTACCTCAGTTAGCAACCATTTGTAAATACAACAGTAATAAATGGTAATAAAAAATCATTTTCTGACCAATATGCATTGACCACATTTTGCATGCATGACAATGCTTGCTGGAGTGAGAGCAAGTCATTTATCTAAATGAGAGATGGTAGCAACCAGTAATCTTTTCATCATCTCTCTCCCTCTCTCTTTCTCTCTCTTGTTCACATAGTGACCATTTCAGTTAATGACTTGTTTGCTGGAGCAAAATTGGAAGAAGGCATTTGCTATAAACAGTGAATCTTCTTGGTAAAACACTTATTAGTCTGTTTGCTGGTATGTCTTTTGTTATTGTATGAACAAACTATTGGGAGCTATTATAAAATTGTTTGATTTTCTCTATGCTTGGAATATAAATTTAGATCACCGTGTTATGATTGGCTTTCCCTGGACCCAATTTGAAATCATTCTGTCATCTGAACACTGGTTTTGACATCCTTTTGTTAATAATGGTAGCCATTCCTCAGATGGTGAAGTGACCCATTTGAGTCCATTTTGGTTTACTGATTCCCAGAATATCAATATTTAATTTTAGCATTTTTGCTCTGAACAACATCAAGTATATTGATATGTCACGATGACATTAGGAACTATTTGACAGTGAGTAGTACAGAATGGGGGTCAGTCTAAATACAATCCACTGGAGCAATAAATTGGAACCCACTCCAATATTCTGTTAAGATAACCAAATGGATCTTGCTAACCAGGATATTATCAACATATTAATGGCAGCTAAACTCCTCAAGTCAGAAAGTATTCAGAAGGCTACCAGAGAAGAGCAGATGGTAAAAAATGAATAACCCTAGGGCAGGGGTAGGCAACCTTGGCTCTTTTATGACTCGTGGACTTCAACTCCCAGAATTCCTGAGCCAGCACTGGCACAGGAATTCTGGGAGTTGAAGTCCACGAGTCATAAAAGAGCCAAGGTTGCCTACCCCTGCCCTAGGACTTATGAAATGTCTTGATTAAAGCCCAAAGAATGTTCAGTTGTTGACATGCATAGAAACAAAAGTAATCTTTGATGTTGGAAAGTTTAATATATAATTGGTACTTGAAATGTTAGAACCATGATTTCTAGTTGGACTGGGCATCTACTTAGAGTTCTCAGGTAAAGATCTTTGTATTCAAAAATGTAAAAAATCTTTTTTGTTCTTGCAAGCTAATATGTGTGTCCATGTGTGTGAACATGCATGTGCGTTCATACATATGCACTTTAATAAGCATATTTGGATTTTTAGCTATTCTTTCTGTAGATCACCAAATTCAGAATGAATGCACTATAAAAAGGGTTGTCTTTTAAATGAGCACAAATATAACAATATGTTTTTATGATAATGCTGTAGTTTAGCTTCATATTGGAGGACCGCACCATCCAAAAAAAAGAATCCTAGCTCTTCCCAGAAACATTCTGTGTACACTTTAAGGTCAAGAACAAGAAACTTCAATTTCTGGGAAGAAAGTATAATTCTTCCAACTCTTTCTTCCTAAAGAAGAAAGCAGCTGGGAAGGGAGTCCTTCCCACGTTGTCATTTTGCACATAATCATCTCACATTTATTTTAAAATTAAGAACCAACAATATGAATTTATAATTAATGCACCATATAGCCCTTTCATTATTTTATAGAGTTCTTGATCCCCTGAAATTATGTTTGACTTTACATAATTACAATCTTCAGATTTTCTAGCCTAGGAAAATCATGGGATGGAAGGAACAGATGTTATGCATGTACCCTGTGTTCTTTTTATGCTTACTTAGTTGAAAAGTCTGAAGCATGACACCACATCTTATAATAATAATAATAATAATAATAATAATAATAATAATAATAATAATAATAATAATAATAAAGTTGGAAGGGACCTTGGAGGTCATCTAGTCAAACCCCCTTCTCAGGCAGGAAACCCTATATCATTTCAGACAAATGGCTGTCCAGTCTCTTCTTAAAAACTTCCAATGTTGGAGCATTCACCGCTTCTGGAGGCAGGTTTTTCCACTGGTTAATTGTTCTAACTGTCAGGAATCTTATCTGCTATGGACTCCCTGAATAAATAGGAGAGGTGCTTTCTTGGTATAACGCAAAAGAAATGATCTCAAGTTAGATAAAATTTTGAAACACAAGAATGTGAGCATCTGAAGATTGTTGTCAAAAATGAATGGTGCCTATGTGACCAGGAAAAATTCAACTCCAGATAGCTTAGTCTAGCAGAATCTATCATAGTGTTCCTCAGCAGAGAGAAACAGGAGGAAAACTAGGAAATCTCCAGATATTGTTGGAAAATGAGGAGTGAGAGAATAGGGCTGGAAAAACATTACTATTGCTTGATTGCTGGGATGGTTGCTTAATAAAGCATTTTTATATATATTTTTTTATTATTAGATATCCGTTTGTACATGTAAACAATGAAAAATTTCAAGTTAAATCCATTCAACTTAATACAATCATTTTAAATTTGTAGACCTTCTTCACTCCGTATGTCCAAGTTTAACTATCTTTTCAGATCAATCCATTGGACATCAAACAAACAAGTCATCTTATTAAAATTAATATTTTTCATGTCAATATACCCATCCCTTCAACAAGTACATTCTTAGTCTATTTAATATATATCTTTCATTAATCGATAGATATATATTTGTACATGTAAACCAGGGGGAAAATCAAGTTAACTGCTATCCAACTTAATACAATCAATTTAAATTTGTAAACATTCTTCACTCCATATGTCCAGATTTAACTATAAGCCAGATACATTTTCTTTGATTGGTGTTTCTCTTGTATGTAGTCTATCCAATGTTTCCAGTCTATCATATATTGTTCATTTGAGCGATCCTTCAAATATGCCGATATTTTAGCCATTTCTGCCAAATTTATTACTTTCAAAGTCCATTCTTCAATAGGTGGTATTTCTGGCTTCTTCCAGTATTGTCCCACCAACAGTCTCGCTGCTGTGATCAAGTTCAGAATTAAGTTCCTCTCTGTGGTAGTACAGTCTTTTATGATCCCTAACAAAAACAACTGAGGTAGAAATTCAATACGCTTTTTCAGTATGGTTTGGAGTGTCCACCATATTTTTCTCCAGAAGGCTTTAATTTTTCTACATGTCCACCATACATGAAAATATGTAGCCTCCATACTACCACACCTCCAACATTTAGGTTGGGTGTCTGGATAGATATATGATAATTTTTTCGGATCTAGATGCCACCTATAGAACATCTTATAAAAGTTTTCCCTTAAATGTTGCGCTTGCGTAAATTTTACATTTCTCACCCAGATTCCCTCCCACGTTTCCATCGTGATAGGTTGCCCAAAATCTTGTTCCCACTTTACCATACAATCCTTGACTAGTACAGTTTCAGAGTCAATTTCTATCAGTACACTGTACACTCGTTTGATATGCATGGGCCCCTGCTCTCTAACCTGTTCAATTAAATTCTCATCTGTAAGGGATAAGCCCTTCTTCAGGTCTTTTTGCCATCTAGACTGCAGTTGCAAATATGAAAGCCAGGTACACACTATTCCTTCATCTGCTAGCGTATTTGATGGCTTTAACGAAAACACATTTTCTTCTTCCATTACAAGTTTACTATAGGGCACCACATCCTGACCTTGTAGTATGTTTGTGTCCCCTATTGCATGTCCGGGGGTCGTCCAGATGGGAATCTTTTTGTGTAGTAGGTACTGATATTTCTTCCAGACCCACAACAGCGGGTTTCTCAGTGGGTGCTTCTTGAAGCTCTTGTCCACCTTCTTGTCATACACTAGGTATGGATGCCACCCATATAGCAAACCGTGTCCTTCAACATTCAGTACTCTGTCATTCGTTATATTAATCCAGTCACTCAGTGCCACTAGCGCCACAGCGTAGTAATATAACTTCAAATTGGGCATTTTTAAACCACCTCTTTTCCTTGTATCCTGGATGACTTTTAATTTAACCCTCGGTTTCTTGCCATCCCAAATAAATCTGTTAATGCCCTTCTGCCATTCGTCTAGGTCCACATCCTTTTTGAGTATAGGTAGCATTTGAAAGAGAAATAAAAATTTTGGCAATACATTCATTTTTACTGCCGCTATCCTGCCCAGCAGATACAGTTGTAATGTTTTCCACCTGACCATGTCTGTTTGTATCTTGTTCCACAACACCTCGTAATTATTTTTATATAATTTCCCATTTGCAGCTTCAATCTCAATTACTAAGTATTTAACTTTCTTAACTATTTCACAGCCCGTTATTCTTTCTAAGTTCTGTTTTGAGTTGTTATCTAAATTTTTAACTAGCATCTTCGTCTTAGAAATATTTACTTTGAAGCCTGATACCCTACCATAGTCCTTAATTATCTCCATCAGTCTCTTGGCTGATTGTGCTGGTTGAGTCAGTGTCACCAGCAGGTCATTCATGAAGGCACATAGTCTGTAGTCCTGTTGTCTAATCCGTATACCTTTTATGCCATCTCGTATCTTGTTCAGTATAATCTCCAGCATTAAAACAAACAGCAAGGGGGATAGCGGACATCCCTGTCTAGTACCTTTCTCTATATTAAATGAGTCTGTTAAATCCCCATTCACAATGATCTGGCCTGTTTGTTTCTGATAAATTGCCAATATGGAATTAATAATCTGTTCTCCCATTTTCATACCCCTAATCAGTTTTTTCAGAAACGGCCAGTTCAGTCTATCAAAGGCCTTTTCTGCATCTACAAACATGAGAGTAGCGGGCACCTGGATATGCTTTTCCAAATACTCTATTATATTAAGAAGTTGTCTTACATTAGTTTTCATCTGACGTCCTTGTATAAATCCAGTTTGGTCCGGGTGAATTATTTTTTGTAACACTGTCATTAATCTGTTAGCCAAGATTTTTGCAAAGATTTTGTAGTTCGTGTTCAAAAGCGAGATGGGTCTGTAGTTTTCTGGTTGAGCGTTGTCTTTTCCCTCTTTAGGGATTAGAGAGATGTGGGCTGTTTTCCACGACGGTGGAACTTGACCACCTTCTTCTATGTTGACAAATAGCTCTCTAAGGGGTTCTATCATTTCCTCTCGAAGATACTTGTAATAAGTCGCTGTTAACCCATCAGTCCCGGGCAATTTTCCCTTTTTCAATTGTTTAATCACTGAAAGTATTTCTTCTTGTGTGATCAATGCATTCAGACTATCTCTTTGTTCATCGATAATTATCAATAACTTTTCATTTTGCAGAAACTTATCTATCTCTTTGTCTTGTGTCTTCTCTTCGGCGTATAGCTCAGAGTAGAATTCTGTAAAAGCTTTCTTGATCATTTCTTGTTGAAACTCTTCCTTTCCTTTATACACTATCTTTTCAATTATGCGGGATTTTTGCTTTTTCCTTAATATATAAGCCAGCCACCGGCCAGGTTTATTGGAATTATGGAATGTTTTATGCTTTGCATATTGTATATTCCTAGCAACTTGATCTGCCATCAACAAGTCAAATTGTTTCCTTAATATCTTGATTCCCTCTTTGGTATCTTTGTCCTCCGGTCTTTCTATTAATATTTGCTCTTTCTTATTTATCTCATCTTCTAAGTCCTTTCTTTTTTGTTCTTGTTTGCAACTGTGCCTTTTGTTCATGTCCATGAGAATCCCACGCATGTACGCCTTGCTAGCATCCCATATCATTTCTATAGGTGTCTCTTTATTCATATTTATGCTAAAGAATTCCTTCATAGCATTTTTGCATTCATCCACATTTATATCGTATTTAAACAGGTTTTCATTAATTCTCCAGGATCTCCTAGGTTTCTGTCCTTGCCTTAATTCCATCCATACCGGATTATGGTCTGTTAGAACTTTGGGTAAGATTTTCACCTTCTTTAGGCTAACAAGCAAGTCGCTGGTTGTTAATATAAAGTCGATTCTAGAGAATGACTGGTGTCTGTCTGAAAAAAAGGTAAATTCTTTCTCTTTACCATATCTTTCTCTCCAAATGTCTATCAAGTCAAAATCATCCTTTATATCAAAAAAAGATTTGCGCAGCTTGGAACGTGTTTGAGGAGTAGGTGCTGTCTTCTTTTTATCTAAACCGATATCTATAACACCGTTCCAGTCTCCCATTAAAATACAGGATCTATAGTCAAATTGTGTTAGCTTTCTATGTAACAGTTTGTAAAATTTTCCTTGTTGTTGATTTGGTGCATATATACCTATCAAAAGAACTTTCTTGTCATCTTTTAAGATTTCAATTGCTAAATATCTACCTTGTGAGTCTGCTTCTATTAGTTTAGCTCTTATATGATTTTTCACATAGATGGCAATTCCATTCTTCTTTTCAGCGGCCGCTGCAACAAAATGTGTGCCTAGCTTATTGCATATTAAGTATTTCTGGTCCGTAGTTCTAATATGTGTTTCTTGTAGGCAAGTTACATCATTTTTACATTGAGATAAGTAATGAAATATCTTCTTCCTTTTCTGTGGAGAATTTAAACCATTAACATTCCATGTCAGATATTTATTTGACATGGTCATCTTTGGAAAGCTTCTGCAAGACCAAATCAATTTTTCCATCTTCTTTCTTCTTCGGTCGTGCTCCCATGGCTTCCCTACTTGTTGTCGCATTTCGTGTTGCTCCTTCTGTTTAGTATTCGCTCTTGTTTGCCTCCGGTCTTTAGGCTTGTCTGCTTCCAAGGGCTGAGAGGTATCAGTACTTCGGGCAGGTAACTCCACCCTCACTCCTTTGTCAACTCCCGGCTCTGCAGGCGGCCTTGACTTCGAAAACTGTGGTTGTTGGTTTAAATCCAATTCTCTTTCTTGTAGTGAATCTGCATTTTTTGGTGTTGGGGATGAGGGTCTACCAGCCTTCAGCACATTTTCAAAAAAGTCCTTCGCTTTCCTGATAGAATTCAAGCAATATCTATTACCATTGTAAAGTAGAGACAGTCCAGCTGGAACCTCCCACCTATATTGTAAAGCACGTATTTTAAGTTCATCAACCAAAAATGCATAGTCCTTTCTTGCTCTTAATATCTTCTGAGGGATCTCCTTCAAAACCACCACCTCCTGACCAGCAACCTTTAATTTCTTATTATAGGTTATTGTGAGCACCTTGTTTCCGAATCTCCTTGTGACAAAGTAGATAACAACATCTCTAGGTAGATTTCTTTGTTTTGCAATCAATGAATTAACCCTGTAGATTCTGTCCAACTGCCAATAGAGATTTTCTGCAACCCCTTCTAGAATTTTTCCAAAAGCTTTTTCTCAGGTCCTCCTGATTCTCATTTGGTACCTCCTCCAGTCCTCTGATTCTAATAGCTGACATCATGGAATGATATTGCGCCATAAGTGCATGGTCCTGTATATCACTTTTTGTCTCAGCAAGTTGTCTCTCCATTTGTTCCATTTGTTGTTCAATCCCATCCACCTTCTCTTCAACACTCTCCCAAACCCCCTTAATAGCTTCTACCATGTCTTCTCTTATTTCCCTAATGTGGGTCTGCATTTTTTCTGTCATTTTTCCCAGTTCAGCATTTACCTCTTTGCTTTGATTCTCAATTTTTTTTTCAATCCTATTCTCCAGTTCCTCAATCTTTCTCTCCATTTTTTCCTCCAATTGCTCAAGCCTTTTATCCATTTTCTCAATCAACTTATCAGTCTGATTATCAGTCATTATTGACAGTGCAGTCTGTAAGTCTTTCATTGTAAGCATTACTGGGGAGGCTTGAGGCTCTGTAGGAGATGGGGGTGGGGTGTCGGACAGGTTAACTGTTGGTAATTTAAATGGCTGAGCTGGAAAAGTTCCCGCCACCTTTGAGGGGACTAGTTTTGTTTGCCTGGAGGTCATTCTAAAAATATCCTCTTCTTCTCTTCTTTAGTTGGGCTTTATAGGGTTTTAAAATAAACACCTAGCCTTTCTCTTAGCAATCGCTCCTATGTTGTGCTGAGAAGGAAAAGGCAACAAAGGATCAAAGGGATTCTTCACTTCCGTCTCTTTCTCCTTAGATTGGGGGCAATCGCCATCTTAGATATATTATGTTGCTTGTGGGGATCTGTGATTAGAAGTAAAATTTAAAGAAGTACTTGCGCTTTAAGACTCCTGTTTTCTCCTGCTTTCCTTCCTCCTGCCTGGAGGTCTCTTTTAAAAACTTTTTCTCATGCATAGGCTTGCTGCGGCGTCTGGTCCCGTCTGCTGACGGTAGCGTCTCTGGATGGGAGCTACTTCCAGCATCAGGGGAGCCTTCACTCTATCCCCCTGCAAATTTTTTTGAGAGCTCAGCCCTCACTTGTTGCTCTGCACCTCTTCTTCTTCCGAAGAGGGGATTTTTTGCCCTCAAAAGCAGCCGATGTTCACTGCTTTTAAGGCTTTACCACTTCCAGAGATCGGAGCCTCAGAAGGAGGCTTTAGCAACGCCGGTGAAGCCCCGCCTCCTCAATAAAGCATTTTTTTAAGTCATTGATATGCCATAACTGACTAAGATGGGTGTAACTTTCATAGTATGTTCCTCGTTGCAGTTTTCCTTAAACACATTCTTCCTTGACCAACTTATTCTGGCATCAAGTAGCACTGAATATTTCCTTATTCATCTGGCTGATCTCAATTCCCTTTACTTAGAGGATATTTAAATAGGTTTTTTTTCTTTTTAGTGGATTTCAGATGTAGAAATGAACTGAAGGGAATTATTCAAAGCTTCTAACATACATTCTGAGAATTTGAAAACCAAAGAAGTAGGCAATTGCTCATGTGCACTGTTCTGTAATCTTCTATCACATAAAGGTAAAGATTTATCCTGTCCAATCATGTCTGACTCTAGGGGACTCATCTCCATTTCTTAGCCAAGGGAGGCAGCATTGTCCAAAGATGCTTCCATGGTCATGTGGCTAGCATGACTATATGCCGTGGTTCATGGAATCCTGTTACCTTCCCACTGAAGTGGTACCTATTTATCTACTTGCATTTCCATGCTTTTGAAATGCTAAGTGGGCAGGAGCTAAGGCAAGCCCATTGCGCAGGGCTTGGGTCTCGAACCCGGGTTGTCAGATTCCAGCTAACAAGCTCAGTGTTTTTAGCCTCTGAGCCATTGCGCCCCCTTCTATCACATACCGGTAGTTCCTCATAATTTAAAGTCAGGATTGCTTAGATTAAAATAGAACATTGTGTTTATATCTATACTATGCAGCGCTAAACAAAAAGCAAACTTGCATGAAAGTTTTGGATTCCAAAGAGAAATAAAACAGACCTTGGCTGGATTTGATTGTAACAACAGCTTTGAATGCTCAGAGACAGCTTGGGCCTTTTTATCTGACAAAATGCTGTTATGCCCAAGGAACCAGGAACACATGTGTCACATATTTTCTCCCCAGAACTCTTTAAACATTTTAGTATGTTATATGATTTTACAATCACTTTCTGCTGATATTTTTTTTAAGTGACCTTGTTGATTCACTTCGATCTCTTGGCTGATTTTGATTATATTGATTGTGGTATACTTCTGTCTATCTCTATGGAAAGTCTATCGCTCATTAGGTATTGATAATGCTAGTATCGCCCTTAAGCAACACAGTGCATTTGGGATATAAATCTCCAAACAAACTTACAGTGTAAAATGTTTCATCTCAGTGTTTTCATTTTCTTCCAAAGGGTTTTGGTTCAGTCTCCTATTTATTATCTATTCCAAATTTCAAATTTCATAAGGCCTTTACTTTAACTGGCTAGGATGTTTTGCCCTTAGCAGTTCTCTTTTGAGGTTTCAAAGATACTTCTATGCACCTTTGGTTATGTTGATGTAGTGATGGCTCAATAGAAAATCCAAGCAGTACATACCCTGTATAAGAATTTTACACAGACTCTTGTAATATCTGGTACTGAAGAAGTGTCCAGGCATTTCTATTTAACATTACTTCTTTTGGACAAGGGCTTGAAAATATCCTCTCAAATCGACTGGTTTTGTGTTACTACTGTCTATACGATACAACACATTGATACTTAGGTTTGGAATGTCTTATTCGTGTTTTATTTTGATTTGTTGTCATTCCCTTGCTCAAATACGTTGACAACCAAATGAGACGAGAGGATTCGTTGGAAAAGATCCTGATATTGGGAAAGACTGAAGGCAAAAGGAGAAGGGGACGGCAGAGGAAGAGATGGTTAAAAAATGTCATCAGTGCAGGGGGCATGAGTTGGGGCAGACTCAGGAAGACAATGGAGGACGGGAGGGCTGGCATACAATGGTCCATGGGGTCAGGATAACTTAGCAACTGAATAACAACGAGTTCCCTTGTTCTTAATTATTTTTAAGGTTTCATGCTAACAATTAGGAGACTGGGAGTTCTAATCCTGCAATAGTGGTAAATATCTGTAGCTCAGGTGTAGGATGAGGATGAAGGTTCATTCTCTGAGTGTGTGGGTTGGTTTCTGAATGTGTCGTTATCAGGCTAGGTAACATCTTCAGCGGAGTTTAGGGTCCCCTAAACTCTGTTGAAGATGTTACCCAGCCTGGTAATGAAATGTTAGTTCTAGTCCTGTTTTAGGTATGAAGCGAACTTTGGGCCAGCCACTTTCTCTCAGCCCTAGGAAGAAGGCAAGAGCAAGCTACTTCTAAAAATGTTGTCAAAAAACTGCAGGGACTTGTCCAGGCAATTACCTGAAGTCAAGACTGACTTGAAGGGACTTTCTTCTTCTTCTTTTAATGGTGTTCACTGCTTCATGAAGTTATCTGGGAGTGGGTATCAGGAGAGTGGAGTTATGTTTCAGAAGCATGCTCATTTCTGATTCTCTTTATTATCTGAGTTGGGAGAGTATGAGCAGGCCTGGTCTGGGGTTATGGATGTGATAACATATTGGATGAAGGTCAATAATTTAAAGTTGAACCTAACAAAACAAAGTCATATGGATAATGAGTTCTCTTATCCAAGAATTAGAAAAGCCTTTTGCTTTGGCAGGGATTAAATTCATCTTGAAAGATCCATGTGTAACCTGAGGATATTCCTACACACATAAAAGTATTCCTGACAGAAATGGCATTTTCCAACTGGTTCATTAATTTAGTCATTCCAGGTAGGACATATGGCAACAGTGATCCATATGCCAGTAACCTCATGACTGACCTGTTCCAATACACTTTAAGTAGATATTTATTAGATTGCTTGTTTGAAGGGAAAGTACAGCTAGATTTAAAATAAAACAACCTGAAGAATTGGTAAACAGTCCTGAAATTTTCAAATGGCATCAGAATTGCTGCTGGTGAAGAGTAGTTATAATATCTGGACTTCTATGTGTTTATTAGAACCTATAAAATCAGCACCTGTTAAATACCATAGAATTTGTGCAACAAGCAAAATAACACATCTTGGCTGTGCAAAAAAAATAATAATCCATATTTATGATTTATTGAACAGCTTTTCCCAGAAATGATTAGGAATTCATTGCATAGGTGTGTTTGTTATAGTTTGCAGTGCATTAATTTAGTGATTAAAATATTAGGCTTTTTCACCAATTAAAATGCATTCTTCTCTGAAAAGTATTATCATTTAGGCTTGGGTAATATGTTCTAATGCAAAAAAAATGTAGAAATGATGTTGTGACAACATAACACTAGCACACAAGATGAGGAAAAGATTTTAAGAAAATTTAGAAAGAACTACATTTGGTAGCTTCCCAAATTTCAAAACTGTGTGCAGCAATTTTGACAGATTCTAATATGAGAGCCAGAAACTGAAGAATGGTATGTTCATCACAAATTTAGCATGCATAATTTTGGGGATGGTGGTATAGAAATACATTGCTGGTTGTTCAGATAACATGACATTTGGCTTAAAATTATAGGAATCTTTAACAGAAAATGGCCAATGTAAATATATTATGTGTTGCGGTGCTGTGTTGCTAGGTTTTCCAGCTCATCCCATTTGTCTTAAATAAAGTCCTCCAGTCCCCATTTTAAGATTCTCTGGCAGATTTCTGGCTCCTGTTTAACTTTTGGCATTTCTCAGTATATCTCTTTCCTGAAAAACCACACTTGCCTTCCCCATAATTCATGAAGGATTGGGAAATTCTCAGAATAAACATTCCACCATGAACAGAAATGATACATTACAGGTAGTCCTCGACCTACAATCAAAACAGAGCGCAAAATTTATGTTGTTAAGTGAGATTTTGCCCCAATTTACGTGCTACCGCTCTTCAGTGAATCACTGCAGTTGTTAAGGCAGTGATTAAATGAATCTGATTTCCCCATTGACTTTGCTTATCAGAGGAGTACAAAAGATGATCACATGACCCTAGGACACTGCAACCGTCATAAATGTGAGTCAGTTGCCAAGTGTCTGAATTTTAATCATGTGACCATGGAGATGCTGCAACAGTTGTAAGTGGGGAAAATGGTCATAAAACTCACTTTTTTCAGTGCCATTGTTACTTTGAACGGTTACTAAAAGAACTGTTGTAAGTCAAGGACTACCTACAGTATATTGCTACCAGCCTTACAGCAGTCCATTTTGACAGAATAAAGACATTCCCTGATACCAATTGAATTTTTTTTATTGTTGTAAATTCAGCTTAAAGTTATTGATTACTTGTTTAGGTTCCAATTGTGAGCCTGGGCTCATGAAAATAAGTGGGTTTAGGGATTATGTGTGAAAACAATGACTGTTGATCTGTGGAATGACCGTGCTACAAAACTCTGTGAATGGTTACCATGTTGGTGCCCTGTCTGTAAACCCATAAAGATATTCAAGCCATGTTATCTAAGCAACCAGGATGATCCCATGGCAATCTTTGAAAAAGTGACGCTTGTCAGTAGCGTTATCTTTTTCTAGAACAGCAGCTCAGCCATGTCAAAATCTAAAGAACAACATTGTTTTTGTGTGCATGTGGGGTTTTTTTTCCTCTTTTTTGTTTTAATCCAACCTTGGCAGGCACCCACGTTGAGGTCAGGTGATTCATAAAGGCAGCTCAATCCAGTCATGAGGCACATTTTTCTGTGGCTCAGCTTCCCAGCATTTGCCACACTTCCTGAGCAAGGCAGAATCATCAGTTATTCATCACAGCTAGGAATGACTCCATGTCAGCCTTTGCAGCAGAGCATCTCACTTATTTGGACATCAAATTTCAGCCAGCCTTTCCCTGCAGGGAAGAAATTTGCCTGCTTTTTGCATATGACCCATTTCTGAAGGCGGCTCTCTAGAATGAAGGAAGGAAATCCTTTGGAGCCCTGAGGGTATATCATATGCAGAACCAAGCAATTCAAGGGCATACCTTCCACTCTGTGGGTAATCTTTTATTTAGAAACACACACAAACACACAAATCTCACATCATCTGTAGAACTTCCAGAGAGGGAGGGAGGGAGGGAGGGAGGGAGAGAGAGAGAGAGAGGGAGGGAGGGAGGGAGGGAGGGAGAGATAGAGGGAGAGATGGAGAGAGAGAGAGATTCATGGACAGTGAGCACTTCTGCATCAGTGTTGTTGACCACAGTGGGATCTTCTCCTGACCTGATTGATTTCATGATGTTTGTTTTGGAGAGCTGAGCTGATTTATTTCTGACTCTGCTCTAGTTTATTTGACAGTACAGCAAAGCTAGAAGCCAGCGTTGGGGAGGGGGGGATTCCTATGACTCTGCAGAACTCATATTCCCATCGACAAGAATGTCATATTTCCTCCTTTCCAGCTCTCAGCTCAAGCCCACCATTACTCATTCCCCACACCCATCCCACTCAAGGTAAATAGCCTTTCTGTGAAACTTCCTGCTTTTCATATGTACTAGTTAGAACTTAACCTCCTCTCTCCTTCAGTGTAGGTGCTCTTGCAACATGCAATCTTGATCACAGCTATTGGGAAAAGTACTCCATTGGAAAACTTCTATAAGGAGGCCTTGACTTATGACCACAATTGAGCCCAAAATTTATGTTGCTAAGTGAAACATTTATTAAACAAATTTTGCTCCATTTTACGACCTCTCTTCCCAGAGTTGTTAAGTGAATCAGTGCAGTTGTTAAGTTAGCAACACAGTTGTTAAGTGAATCTGGCTTCTCCATTGACTTTCCTTGCCAAAGGGTCACAAAAAGTGATCATCTGACCCTGGAATACTGCAACCGTCATAAAAATGGACCAGTTGCCAAGCATCCAAATTCTGATCACATGACCACGGGGATGCTGCAATCATAAGCGTGAAAAACAGTCATCAGTCACTTTTTTCAGTGCCGTTGTAACTTTGAATGGTCACTAAATGAACTGTTGTAAGTTGAGGACTACCTGTATCATGATATCTCTCATAACTCACAGGAATTAGCAGAGGAGTGGCATCAAGGTGGCTGAGAAGACTTTGGAGGGTTTTAAAGCTTTTGTTTATTTTTTATCTTGATCTTCGCTCTTACAACTTCCTATCATAGGAACTTCTCTGATTTTTCTTTAAATTATTCAGAGAAATGCACAAAATATATTTCCTGAAAAACAAGGATGACAGGATTCTAGTGAGGTGACAGAACTGTTGTCCATTGTAACTGGAGTAAAACATTGATTTCATTATGCTCTTTGCACTTTGTTGTTGGTTAGCTGGAGGAAAAGAAAATAAACAATGATTGGGTCATGGTGTTCTCTCCACGGTCTCTATATTTTAAAGCTGACAGAAGTAAATATGACTATGGGTTTGTTTCAAATTGCTTTGTGAAGTATTGCAAATTAGAGTGGTGATGAGGTGGAACTACATAGCCCTTCCTGAACACATACAGTATCTCTGTTAGACACACATAAGTACCCCATATCCATCACCCATTCACCTATATGCAGTGGTGGGATTCAGCTGGTTTGCACCACTTTGGCAGAACCAGTAGCTAATTTTTTGTTGTCCGGGCCCAGAATGGATTTCCAGAAGCGGCATCCACACAGAGAACCAGTTGTTCACATATCTGAATCCTACCACTGCCTATATGCATACATAAACCTGCTGATTCATACTCATATTACTTTCTATTTCATATCACTATCTTCCATTAGTTTTCCTTCTTCCTGGAAGAAAGTTGTTGATGAACAAAAGCCTTGAGAAGTCATGATGACCTGGATTTTTTTTTATCTTTAGCATCAGATCTGGGGTTGCTGTGAGATCGCATGAAATTACAACAAAACCTCCTCTAATGTAGCCAGAATGGTCAGTAATAAATTATGGGATGAACTATACTCAGTAATATCTAGAAAGCTGCACATTGACCATTTATACTCTAAATAAAGGCTCATATACCAGTAACTCATCATTACTGGCTAACCATTACCTATTTTCCATTATTGTTCTTATTGTCAAGGTAAGCAACTCTAAAGTTTATTTTGGAGTTGGTCTGGTGGAAGGTAGTCTAGATTCCCAAGGAAGGGCTGCATTCCAGAGGGCCAAGAGACAGTGAAGTTTAGATAGTTTGGTTGGGGGAAAGAGTGTGAAGACAGCTCCTCCCTAGCTATTCCCAGAGTATATCTTTAATAATGCAAATAGTTGCTTTAGTTTGGCAAGATGAGAAACTGCTCGGAAGTAACTTTATGTGTCTTTCTTGGTTCTTGGGAACCTGACAGTTGGCATCTTGATCTATGTTTCATCTTCATTTCATATACTTTCAAGGAAAGTTAATAAAATTACAAGTAATCTATATACTACTAAAACTGGTGGGGTCATGACCTTTAAGAGGGCGAAACAATGCATCATACGGGAGCAGTTCTTGAACAAAGATACCTCAAATGGGCTAACTTACAGAATGTGTTCAGAATCCAAGACCCATGACTCCAAAGGGAATGAAATTTAAGGAGGTTGTGGCTGTTTCAGTGCTAGTGGCTGCTGCTATGCTATGGGTTGCTGCTGTGGCCCTGTAATTTACATTGTCAATGTTGTGTGACAATTTCCAAGCAAGTTTCACAATCCCTCACCCCTTTTCCTTACCCAGCAGCATTTATTTACTTGCCTTCTGGGAAGGGAAGGGAAGGGAAGGGAAGGGAAGGGAAGGGAAGGGAAGGGAAGGGAAGGGAAGGGAAGGGAAGGGAAGGGAAGGGAAGGGAAGGGAAGAGATATTTGCAATGCTGCTTACCAGATTTCCATAAAGAAACTCCATGGGTAAACCATCAGGAAGACAAAAGTTGCTCTTGCTCATACTAACTTTTTGTCCACCCTTGAGGTGACTCACAAGACATCCAGTTTAATAATAAAATCAGCAGTAAAATACAGCAAAAGCAACCAGTGCATCAATTTAATTTGAAAATATTTCAGCAGGCAATGTGTAAGAGGTCAGGAGGGCCTTACTTACTCTAAGAAAAACAAAAAGGTCTTTAGGAAGAAAGCACCACAATTTGTGTGTCATTCCTTAGAAGGCCTATCTCTGGTTGACACCTAGATAAACTCAGAAAACAGAGTGTAAAGCAATTTCACTGGGAGAAGACATCCTTAGAAGGAACGTGCCTGATTGTCTAGTAAGACTTATAACATGTATTTGTAACTGAAAAGCCATGTTCTCAATCTAATCTTGATCAATTCACAGGACACCAGGAGAGCTACTAGTGTTTTCTCCTTGTAATGATATTAGCTTGGTTTTATTTTCATGGGTAGAACCAGAAAGTCTTCACTAACACTATTATCTTCCTTCTTTTCTTAATCTCTGCTGATTTTTCCTCTTTCTTCCAATTTTAGGCAAGTAGATTTGATAACTGAAAAAAAGAAAAGAAAAAAGAAATCTGCTGTAGAAAGGTCACTTTATTAAATAGGGTATGCCCTCATTTCCTGACAAGATTTAAGAAATTAATATTGGATTTAACCCAATGCTCTGATCTGCCAGATTCAAAGCATATGATATGTCCTTTGTCCCAGATCGATTTGATTCTGCTTGGATTCGTTTCTCATTTTGTTTCTTCTTCCTCCAGTTTTCACCTTTGCTTACCCATTTAGAGAGCAGGTATTATTTAAACCTAGTTTACTAACTCTTTAGTTGACCTAATTTTCACACACCATTTTGGGAAAACAACCATATTCTTCCATGGCATAAGAGCAGTGATTCTTTTTTAAAAATATATATTTTATTAGATTTTATATGGGTAGGGAAAAGGTGAGATCAGGGTGGGTACAAGGAAATCGGGATTAAGGGGACAAGGTGTAGATAACTGCAGTAAATACGTAATTCAGCGAACAAGCTGTCGTCCAGGTCTTCATATTGAGTATTATTGTTTATATAATACTAGACATTTATAAGAATAAATCAGTATAGCTACAACTGACATTTGGTAAAACAGTAATATTCCTTTAAATAATTAACATAGTTGATAGCATAACAACTATTTCCAATCATCAAGCTTAATATTTAATATAATAAAGCTCTAAAATCTCTTCTTATTCTAACGTGTTTCGACCCACTGATAAATTTTTTCCCAGGTTTTATAGAAGATTGAATCCTCTTTCTCCTTCATCTCTAACATTAATCTGTCCATTTCTGCACAATCTAGGATTTTCAAAATTATAATCTGGTCTGATGGTAGGTTTTCATTTTTCCAAAATTGGGCGAATACTATTCTTGCAGCTGTCAATACATGTAATATTAAATAATCATTTTTTTCCATAGTTAGGTCTTAATATACCTAACAGGAACAGTTCTGGTTTAAATTCTATCTGGATTTTCATCATCTTTTCTAACCATCTATGAATCTTAGACCAATATTTTTTTACAATAGAACATGTCCACCAGGCATGATAATAAGTACCCAGTTTTTGCTTACATTTCCAACATGTATCCAATAAATTTTTAAACATTTTCGCTAAGTGAACTGGTGTCATATGCCATCTATAAAACATTTTATATAAGTGTTCTTTGTATGTTACTGCTTTAGTAAGTTTGATATTTTTATCCCACAGTTTTTGCCAGTCTTCTAATTCTATAGAATATCCAAAGTTCTTCGCCCATACTATCATTGTCTCTTTTACTTGTTCTTCTTCCATCTTCCAATTTAATAAGTATTTATAAAGCTTCTTAATCAAATGTTCATCTGTTTTTTAAAGTATTTTATCAAGTGGAGTCAGCTCTTTGTAAAATCCCATTATTTTTATGTCTTTTTCATATCTTGTTTGAATTTGCAAATAGGACCACCATGTTAAGCCAATACCTTGTTGTTAAAGGGCTTGCCTGTCTTTGAGTTTTCCATCCTTGTCCAAAATGTCTTTATAACTAACAAGTTTATCATAATTAATCAGATTAGGATAAGCAAATGCTTCCATCGTTGAAAGCCACTCAGGGATTTTCATATACATTTTGTGTCTAACTTTCTCCCATTCAGAGAGTAAAACATTTCTTATAGCATGGTTTTGAAAGTACTTATGTATTTTAGCTTTCTCATACCATAAAAAGGCATGCCAACCTAGTTGAAGGTCATATCCTTCTAAATAGAGAATTCGCTTATTTCTCAGAGTAATCCATTCTTTAAGCCAAAGTAAAGTAGCTACTTGATAATAAAGTCTCCAATCCGGAAGTCCAAAACCCCCTCTCTCTTACATTTAATTCTTGCTTGCTTTCTTTGCCATATAAATCTTAATATCATTGCATTTAAATCATCAAAAAATTTCTTACCCAGCTTTACAGGAACTGTTTGAAATAAAAAAAAATTAGTTTTGGTAAAATGTTCATTTTAACAGTCACTATTCTTCCTAACAATGATAATTGGAGATTTTACCATTTTTCCAGGTCGATTTTTATTTGTTTTATTAGTCTCTCATAGTTATCTTCTTTTAGTAATGAATATTTCACCGTAAGATAGATTCCTAAATATTTAACTTTTTTAGCTATTTCAAGATTTGTCTTTTTGGTGAGTTGAGTTTTCTGTTTATCAGTTAATTTTTTTGTTAACACTTTAGTTTTTTCCCTATTTATTTTCAACCCAGCCACTTCTCCAAATTTCTCAATTTTCTGCAAAAGTTTAGGGACTGTTTCCAAAGGCTCCTCTAAGATAAAGACCAGATCATCTGCGAAAGCCTGTAATTTATATTTCTGGTCTTTAATCTCAAGACCTTTAATTTCTATGTCTTGCCTGATGCTTCTAGTCAATACCTCCAAAGTAAAAATAAATAGCAGGGGTGAGAGTGGACATCCCTGTCTCGTGCCCTTTTTAATATCAAAGCTCTCTGTATAGTCTCCATTTATAAGTATCCTTGCTGATTGTTTCTTGTAGATCGCTTGGATTGCTTTAATAAAGTTTTCACCAAAGTCCATTTCCTGTAGTTGTTGAAACATAAATTGCCAATTTAAATTATCAAATGCTTTTTGTGCATCAAGAAATATGAGTGCCATCTGGTTCCCTGGATGATTTTCATAATACTCCAAAACATTTAAAATAATCCTTAAGTTGTTCTTTATCTGTCTATTAGGAAGAAAGCCATTTTGGTCTGGATGAATAAATTCTATTAAAAAGCTTTTCATTCTTTCTGCCAAAATTGCAGCAAAGACTTTATAATCCACATTTAGTAATGATATTGGCCTGTAGTTTTAAATTTGTGTAGAATTTGTATCTTCTTTAGGTATCAAGGTAATATTAGCTTCAGTCCATGAATTTGGAATTTTTGTCTGTATAAAAGTTTCATTACACAAGTCCTTCAGAAAAGGAGTCACAGTATCTTGTAAAGCTACATAAAATTCTACAGGTAGTCCGTCCGGCCTCAGTGTCTTATCTTTCTTTTGTCTTTTAATTGCCTCTATGATCTCCATCATTGATATCTTCTCATTTAACCTCTGTCACATATTTTCTGATATTTTTGGAAGATTTGCTTTTTTAAAATAGTCCTGAATTGCCTCTTCAGAAATTGTCTCAGCCTTATAAAGTAGTTCATTAAAAGCCTTAACAATTGTTTTGATATCATCATTATGACAGTGTATTTCACCCTTTTCATCCAGTAATTTACTTATTGGTCTTTTTTCTCTTTCTTTGTTCAGTCTATATGCAAGCCATCTACCAGGTTTATTAGCATTTTCAAAAAAGTTCTGTTTGGCTCGTTTAATCTGTTGTGCCATAGTATCAGTCTCAAGTAGATTTAATTTATGTTTTATTAAGTCCATTTGTATCTTCAAATTTTTCTTTTGTGGATCAGTTTGTAATTCCAGCTCCAATATACCAAGCTGTTTTTTTCAATTTGGACTGTGTGATTCTCTTTTCTTTGTTCTTTTTAGCAACATAGGTTATAGCTAAACCTCTAATGTATGCTTTTGCTGTGTCCCAAACATTTTGAATGAAGTATCTTCCTTTTTATTAATCTTAAAAAAAATTCCATTTCTTTTATTGCTAATTGTAAAAATTCTTTTTCCTTCAAAATAGATTTATTCAGAGACCATCTCAATCTTTTCTTAGATCCTTTCCATTTCATTTTAATTGGGTTATGGTCGGCCCAAATATTTGGTTCAATTTCAACTTCCTGTATCATAGTCTTCAGGTCATGGGAGATCCATATCATGTCTATTCTTGACCAAGATTTATGCCTGTTAGAGTAAAAGGTATATTGTGTCTTTCCTGGATTCATCTCCTGCCATATATCCTGCAAACATAGTTCATCTTTCATTTTTAAACAAGATTTAGATAAAATATTACTTCTTTTCTTCCCTTGTTTATGGCTTTTGTAGTCTCGAACTAGAGCAGTGATTCTTAACAAGGCTGATATGCATACACATAGTTTGGCTGTTATATTCTACAACATAGCCAATGGGTGGGAGTTGAACAACAAATGAATTTACTTTTGTAGGTAATTATCACACCTGAAGTGTAAAGAATTTCACAAGGTTTGGGAGTTAATGAAAAAAAATGTACCAGTCATAGCAGATTGCAATGAAATATGAGTCAGTCTTCCTCCTTTTTTAAAAAAAGAAAAAAGAAAAATCTGTCTTGGTATCAGCATTCCAGAGTGGAGCAATGGCTTTGTATTGTAAATGTACCCTTTGAAATTGGCCGAAGTTTCAACTTTAATTGGAAGTGTTAGTTATGTCTTTTTGTTTAAGTATTCTGACAATGCTTGCAGAGGCTGACAGAATAATAAAGCAGCTGAAAAGAAAATGACTATGTCAGGGGGGAAAAAACGTTCAGTTTTTACATCCGGCAGAAATGAAGCAAAATAACTTAGCACGGTTTGTTTGTTTTTTTAGTTTTCATACAATCCTCTTGCAACTTTAACCCTGGAATTATAATTATACTGGTATGTATATTGGGCAATCACACACACATTTTTAATTGAAAAGATTTTGAATGGAACCTGTTAGTTGGAATATTGTTTCCTTGAGTAGCTGGACTAGTTGCATCAAGTTTAAATTTGATTCAGTGAGTTCACGTTGATATGTTAGCAATTGAGATTGCGAGTGCTTAAACTTTTGATAACATATTAAAGCTAGAGAGTAATTTCTGGTCAGCCAAGCCAAAGGTAAAACAAGAGAAATAAAAAACACAGTAACATTACCTAGAATTAGAACAACTTGGTTTGTTGCCACAGAGACAGCAATAAAGTTACTGCTTTCCAATAGGAGAACAGATTTCAGCAACCATGTAAATTTAGCAAATAACATCTTTTTTTCTCTCCACAGAATGCTGTCTGCAGGCCAAGTGAGTGTTGTTCTAAAGCAGGCAGAAGCAATTCTTCACTGTAACCTAACCTGCATGTCTCCCATGATGCTTCCAGCAGTTTCTTAACCCAGCTTCAGAAATTCAACTCTGGCTTGCAATGGATTGGCAGGCCAGGCTGGTGCTGAGTACAGACTATAACCACCTCAAAACCTCTGAATCTTCCTCTGTAAAAAAGCATTCAGTCTTTTATAATAAGTATGTGAATGAGAGAATTAAACAATTAAGGCAGTGGTGGGATTCAAATATGTGAACAACCGGTTCTCTATGTGGAGGCCACTTCTGGAAGTCCATTCTGGGCCTGGGCAACAAAAAATTAGCTACCAGTTCTGCTGAACTGGTGCGAACTAGCTGAATCCCACCACTGTTAACACCACAGATACAGTGCAATGCTTGTAGTCAGGGCACAAGGCCATGCAATTTGCCTTATCAAGATATTTCATATTTTTTCAGAGTTAGCTACAGGTTCTGCAGAATTGGTGTGAACTGGCTGAATCCCACCACTGAATTAAGATAAGGTTTGAGGCTTGTTGCAGGAGTAAATGAATGGGATGGCAGAAAGTTAAATCTAAACATTTGGTATACTTCATTGTCCAGGAAAGACTTTGCACAGAAGGGAAGGGTGTTTAAAGGAATAAAGAGAATCCCAATGGGAGGTTTTTTCAGTGGTTTAGTGTTTGCTCTATAAATTGTGAATGATTTCTTCCAAATGGGTAAAGCTAGACTATATTTATCTTTAGAGTGGTTTGTTTTTACCTTTAGCTATTTCAAGCAATAGCATTAGCAACAGCACTTAGACTTATATATTGCTTCACAGTGCTTTACAGCCCTCTCTAAGTGGTTTACAGAGTCAGCATATTGCAGTGTCCTGGGGCCACGTGATCCCCTTTTGTGGCTTCTGACAAGAAAAGTCAATGGGGCAACCAGATTCATTTAACAACGGTGTTACTAATTTAACTGCTGCAGTGATTCGCTTAAGAAATATGGCAAGAAAAGCCATAAAATGGGGCAAAACTCACTTAACAAATTTTTCATGTACCAACATAAATTTTGGGCTCAGTTGTGGCCCTAAGTTGAGGACTACCTGTATTTTGGGAAGACATAAATGTCTTCCCAAGATGTTTGGTGACATTTGATCATTGCTAGCATTATTGGCTCTTAGTGGGAGAAAGCAAGTAAAATGATAGCCTTTAGTTGATGAATGTTTGTTAGAGAAATCAAGCTCCCTCTGCCTTTCAACAGCACCCATGGACAGCAGTGGCCAGATATCAAATATCTGCCATATATTAAGTCAACAATGAAGGGCCAGTTTTGCCTTGACCCTTTGTATTTCAACACCTCTGCAAAGTGATATTTCCCACACATCTCACTAGGCATAGCCTGAGCTCTTGTGTCAAGTAATGGCATCGATCCCTTTGACATAAGGGTCAAGAAGCAGCTGTCAGGTTCAAAAGCTGTGGCTGTTCATAGCTTTAGAATTTGTCACATAAATTATATATTAATTCCCCATGATTGCACTGTGCTGCAATAATCCTGAAAAAAGGGTTTGATAAAATCTTGGAGGCCTTGTTTGCTTTTTTTCAAACCAGCCTAGATGGTATACAGGTGTGTAAACAGTTATTCCAAACTGGGTCTAGAAGAATCTACTATCGTACTTTTCAAATGGAGGGATTTCGATATATCATACACTGAGAACATAACTTGCTAATGTAAATAGGGCATATTCTCTATAAGCTTGACTTGAACCAACACAGACCATTGTCTGAAGAATTCAAACATTACCCTATGCCATGATAAAAACAGCATTTTTTGGAAAAAAAAATGGAGCTTTTAAATTCATTAAAGTCACTTTTATATAGCTTTGATGAATTTATCGCCTTGTTCGGTCCAGTGTTAGAGCCTGTATACTTCAGGGGAGTTTGTAATGCACTTTTAAAATTTATTTGATGCAAGCTGTACAGAAAGAATTGTCAGCACAGTAGAGGCCCAGTAGGAAAATTAGTATTCAGGACAGATAGCTATTTAGACATAATTACAAGGTTTGGTTTTCTACTATGTGCCACTAAAACTATGTACTGTCCTGAAAAGTACTGAGTCAAATTCCTGCAGCAGCCTTTTCAAATGCCCCAAGTGCACAGGTGATCGTTATAACCAATCCACATGAAGGAGATTAATCGCTAAAGGACATTTTCACTGCACTGTTGCTTCCATTTCTCAGTCTGGTAAACTTATCTGGAAGAAGATTGCCATCATCTTCAAACTGAGGACAAACAACAAAGAATGACTGCCCTGCCCCAGGCAAAACCCCTTCACCTCAACTCCACACAAAAGACAAACATGACTTACTTGCATTTGTGTCTGTAAGTCATGCTATTTATCATTGTATGAAAACACAAAATAAAACCAGTCTCTATGAAAGGGAGACAAAAAGGTGCCAAGCCTTCTCTGACAATTTGACAAAGATGTCTTTACCTCTGTACCACAAGGTAAGCCAGGCTGCCAAACACCTACTGTTTTTATTTCCAATATATATTTTCTTTTTACACAACTCATCGATTGTATTTTTAATCATAATTTTATTAAGCATTATAATAAAAAAGGAAAACTAGTGCAAACTAAAAAATAAAAGAATAAAAAAGTAGAAAGTGCAGAAAAGAAGAGAAAGAGGAAAAAAGAAATAATAACATAGTAGAAAAAAAGAAAAGAAATACATACAGAAATAACTTCCCCCTTCATCACAATTGGAAACAATTTATCTTTATTTTAATTTATCACTTTCTTTTAAAATACAACAAATGATCTTTTCTTCCCATATTCTATCTCTTACCTACAGTATAAACAAATTCTTAAAGCATAGTCTTTCCATCCTAATCAGCAAAAGTCCATTAAGGGTTACCTGAGATAAAATATCTATTTTAATCTTGATCAAATAAACCAATTTTATATTCCTTCATTTTACTTTTAATAATTGTGAACTTTATCCCTTCAAATAATGTCCTAGAATTTGATTTAATTTCATTTTTTCTTTCTTTTTTCTCACAAAATTCTTCCAAGCTTTAACAAATATCTTTTGTAAATCCAACATATTCAGATCAATCTTTGGTTTGTTATTTGTAAATCCTTTTTAATTATTAAGACATCCACTGGTTCCATTTATATATTCAGTGTAGTAATTTTTCCCCATATCATTCTTATAGCCTGACATTTTTAAATCCCCTTTAAAATCAGTCTTCTCTAGTAAAACTCAATTTCATTTCTTTTTGTTTTGTAGGATAAAACTCATTTGTTGTTGAAAGTTTTTTCTAATAAGGTTTAAACTGAGCATACATATTTTTAAAATCCCATTGTTCTCAGTAGAATTGATTTCAATGCAGCTAATTACCCTTCAGATGTGTCCTGCATTCAAATATCACATGAAGAGATAAACTGTGATTTGTAAATTACAAATGCTACATATGCATTTATTATAGCTTAGTGCAATGTATGACTCTATCAGTCTGAAATATAATACTGCTGTTTCTTAAGGTCTGTTACTGCAAGGTGTTGGTGCTATATCTATTTTTCCTGTTAGACTAGATTTACAGATCTTCCTACTTTGCTACTTTATCCCCTTAGCAACTCAGTAAATGAGTAGCAGTGGATCTCATAGTATTTAGGCAGTGATCCATCTATGACACCACTCAAAGATCAATGTATGCCCCCATTTCAGATCATGTCACATCTGCCTTGAGACAAAAAAACAAATCTAATGTGAATTCTCATATATGTTTGACCCTCAGGAGCTGGGTCAGGTTCATGATTGTCAGAGTCCATTCCTGATCCCACACAAAAGAAGCACTAGCAGTTTGATGGGGAACTTTACCACCATCCCAGAAAAATGGTTGTGCATCCCTATTAGGAATGTCATTGTGCAGCATGGGGATTAGTATACAAGTAGCAAACCCAACTGACTTTCTGACTCAGGTACCCAAGTAATGCCTCACATCTGATTATCTGGTGAAATAATATCTCTTGATATTGGCTGAGTCAAAAACTACCATATTCAGTCTTCCGGTTCCGGATCACGGCGCCTCAAGTCTCCTCATTCGGCTAGTTTCCCACTGCCGGTAGACCCCTGTGGGGGTCGAAAGTCACGCCTGGAGGGCGCGACTACCGTCGAGGAGGCTGCACTCGGCTGCAGAGGAGCGGTGGCTCCTCTAGCTGGCCGAGCTGACTCTGAGGGCCGACGGAGAAGAAGATCAGCCATAAAATGGCCGATCACCTAGCCGCACCAACCGCAAGTCACAAGAACAACTAAGCATGAAGAACCACCATGGTGAATCCGGGTGAGATCTTTCCTTCCCTCGCTATCCTGACTTTTCCTGTAAAGAATTTCTATTTTCCTTTATTAAGAAAGCAGCGGCTGCCTATATGTGGAAAGAAGAGCTAAACAGAAAAAGATTAATTTTTGTTTGTGTGGTTGTTGATTTTTTTACTATTTGACTTCTGTTGGGTGAATTTCAGGGGAAAAGAAGGAAAAAAGGGATTTTGTTACTTGCCTTTTTTAATCTGATAATGTAGGAGACATTTTTTGTTGATTTTTTAAAAAAAGAAAGAGAAAACTTTCCTTTTTTCTTCCTTTAACTTGATTAACTTGGGGGAAAAAAGAAGAAAAGGATTTTATAGTCCACTGAGGACATCTGGTGGTGAAAAAGCAAAACTCTAACTGTATTTCTCCTTGTTATCTGAAGAGGGATTGGATTTATGTGATAATAAAAGAGAAAAGATAACTGGACAGCTGGGTGGTGAAGCTGGCTATTAGACCATTGGAGGCGGATATTTGTGGATCTTTCTCAAGTAGTCTCTAATAAAGGAATAGGCAAAGCTACCACCAAAATGGCTGAAAGTTATTCACATCTTGACTATGATTTAATACTGGAAAAAAATATTAGAAGTTAGAGAAGATTTCAAAACTTATTGGAAATCTTGGAGAAAATCCAAAGATGCCACCTTGGAATCTTACATTGACCCTCTAATAATGAACCAAGTTACGGAACAAGGAACAATAGAAGATGAAAGAATAGTCCTGAACAGACCTTCTTACAACTTAAAGAGACAGAGACACTATTCTTACAATCTAATTCTGAATCTGCATTGAGAGAAAATGTGGAAACCACTGAATCAACTAATGCTACACGTCACCTACAATTGATGGACAATTTTGATGACCAAGAAATAACTGTAATTGACTCAGCTCAACTACCAAAAATAACAAAGATTGATACCCAGACACATTTTTTCGGAAATTACAATAAAGAGGAAAGGGAAAGAAAATTTGTTCAGTTTGAACCGGTTAGGAATCCTCGTAATCAAATCTTGAGGTTTGATAACCGAAAAGCCTTATTATGGGAACCAAATTGGCACAGAAAGAAAGCTAGAGTCAGTTTTAAATGTGACAAAATGTTATTTGACAGGTTAAAAAGGCTTTAGAAATTGTGTCTGATTTAATGACGAATGAAGGATGTAAATTTACTGTTACCATGGTTGATAATTATTTGAGGGAGTAAATCTTTCTAGAGGACAAAAAGACCTTATAGATGTAGATTGATGAAATGATTGAATATATCTTTTTTTTAAAAAATGGAAATGTATTTTTTTTAACTTATATAATAATTTTAAATTTGATAATTATGTTGTAATAGAGAAAGAGAATATGTCTGATTTAATTAGGAATGAAAGATGAGAATTTCCTGATATTATAGTTGATAAGTATTTGAAGATATAAACTTTATTAAGGCCTTAAAAAGATTTTTTTATAGATGTAGATTGATGAAATGATAGAATATATTCTTAAAAATAGAACTGTATTCATTGGACTTATATTATTATTTTAAATATGATAACTATGTTGTAATAGAGAAAAGGGAAGGTAAGGAAAAAAATCTGTCTGAATGAACGATCTTGTATTAAGGATACCTGAAATCACAACTATATACTTACTAAAATGTAATTGGAGTATGACAACTGTAATTAGTATAGCCTAAAAACAGGATATAGATTATAATCGCATGTGTTTGATGATTTTTGTTTGATTGAACTTTACTTAAAATTGTATAAATTTTAATAAGCAATACCATATTCAATTTGAGCTATATTTATATGACTTTGTCTTTGAATGATTGGACATCCTGATCACCACGTTGTGTCCTAAGCTTTTGGGGAAAGATGGGAAAAATCAGTAAAAAAAATTTATTTTTTTAAAAAGTATATACCGAGAAGATTAGATAAAATAAAAGTATTAATGTATAATACAAATAGGGAAATTTGGAGAGAGGAGTTGCTCGGACATTACCCTTGAACTGTATCTGAAGAGGGATGAGAGGGAAGAAAGGAGAGGAGAGAGAAAAGAGTAAAGGAGGGGAGAAGGAAGTAGGAAGGTTGGAGGAGAAGAGGAGAAGTGGAGAAAGGGAAGGAGAGTGGTGAAGAGGGGAAGAGAGAAGTAGGGAAGAGAAGAAAGGGAGAAAGAAGGTAGAGAAGAAGGAGTGTGGATGCGGTGAAAGGGGAAATGGGTGAGCAACACCAAAAGTTATGTGTAGGTATTTATCTCATTTCATTAAAAGTATTGTATATATGAATGTAAAAAGAATGTATGGTAACATCTCATAAATATCATGGTATATGTATTGGGGAGAGTTTGGAATGAAATTGACAAAGTCTTAAAATAGGTTTAACAGAAATTTATGATAGAAATGGAATATATTAAATTTATATGATTTTTTTGTTTTTTTCTGTGTGAGGGAAATAGAAAGTTGAAAGTGAATGTACTAAGTTGAGCTGTTTATGTATGTTTTTATTTTGGAATTTTTGTTTACCCAATCACCACGGTGTGCTTTAAGCACCTATTGTTAAAATTATAAAACCAATAAAATATTTTTCAAAAAAAAAAACCTACCATATTCACTACCCCAGGACCATGAGTGGTTCCAAACCTGAAACCCAGGTTGGCTTATTTCTCTCCCTAATTATCATGTTTTGGTAATGCAAGTCAATTCTGCCTTCTAATCCAT
This sequence comes from Bothrops alternatus, assembly GCA_034064705.1. NCBI lineage: Eukaryota > Metazoa > Chordata > Lepidosauria > Squamata > Viperidae > Bothrops > Bothrops alternatus. The sequence goes on along the minus strand of JARGCV010000001.1, from coordinate 6,147,781 downwards.
TATCATGGATACAAATAACTTTATTGCAGCTGCACATGGAATTTAAAAGTCCCTCAATATTCACCAGATTCATACTTTTTGAGGTCAGGAGCAGTTAGATACATCTACTTGCTACTATAAGCCTTCTTCCAGACCAACTTGTGTAAGACATAATCCCTAGGACTTCTCATAAATTGAAGAAATAGATTGAGTTCTCTGTATTAACTAGATCTTACAGTCTCTACCATCATCTTTCTTTGACTATAAAAATCATCCATATATAAATAGGTTTCAGAGCCATAATGTGGCCTGGAATTGGAGCAGATAGCCTGTACAACTATCACCTTCTGGAGCATGTTCCTGATTAGTAGACAATCATGGATGGGATAAAACTGGTTAAAAACCAAAGTGGGTTTCTTCAAAAGCAGAACCAATCCCAACTTTTCTATGCACAAATGAAATGCAGAATAATACAGATATGAAAAAGGTGACAATAGCTAATATTGCTAATTCCATGTGCTGCATGGAGGGGAAATCTCTTTTTATTCACAGAGCATGCTTGCTATACATTATTCAAGGATTACTCAATTGGCTTATTCAAGTCAATAAAAAATGCAAACATGTAGAAAGGATGAAATGTTTTAGTTGACATAAACAAACTTAAGCCATTATTTTATCATTTATAAAATGAGTTCTTGAGAACATCAATCAAGGAATATGTAGTGATCATACAAAACTCCTTCACACACTGCTAAATTTCTTCAGATACCATTTTTAAACACCCTCTCCCAGGCCTGCATAATTAAATGAACAGTGAACTCTGGGATTTTAATGTGATCTAGCCCAATTTACACATACACAAAAGACTGCAGCAAAGATGACTTTAATTCATTTTTTTCCTCTTGTCTTCATAGGTGAAAAGAGCATACTGTATTTAAGCCACTTAAAACTGCAATGCTGGTATTGAGGTTAACAGAGCACAAGGCTGCTTCTGAATGCAGCCAATTTTGGAATTTCTGTTGGATAAAAATCTGGAGCAAAGCAATTTAATAATTTTGCTGCAATCTCAGTGATGTCCTGCAAACCAACCCATTCTCAATGAATGACTAGCTATCAATATTTGCTTTCAATTATGTGTCTTTTTATGACTGTATGGCTTTTATATGTAAAACCACCCAGAGTTATTCAGGTGAGATGGGCAGCATATTAAATAAATAAATAAATAAATAAATAAATAAATAAATAAATAAATAAATAAATAAATAAATAAATAAATAAATGAATGAATGAATGAATGAATGAATGAATGAATGAATGAATGAATAAATAAATAAATAAATAAATAAATACATACATACATAAATAAATAAATAAATAAATAAATACCGTTATTTAATAATTCTATATTTTTCATGATGCTCTCCCAGCCGCCCCATCCTTAAATTTTCAGTTAGAGCATAATGTAATCTACTAGCTAAAATAATGATAACGGGTGGGAGATGACCATTTTTAAATGACTGAATTGTTTTAAAAAATTATCACAAAGTACCAGAATAAATGGTTTAAAAACTCTATTCTTTGCTGCTGCTATATTTTTTAGGAAGAAAACACACACTTCAAATCTTTTCAAACTATGCTCAACATCAACATTTCTCCAACATTATAAACTATCAGCTATCATTTTTGTCCCAGGAAAGAGAGAGACTTCTAAAAATTCCAAAAATATAATATATAACCCTATTAATATACAGTATAGTAATATAAACATCATCATTCAAATGTTTAGCTGTCTTTATGAACCGCAGCTATTTCCATCAGATACAGTACAGAAGCAAAATCCTTTCCTAAATATTCTAAACTTATTTATAAACTTTGCAATAGCAAGTAGTTATATAATTTATTCACCAGCATAAACTATCTACAAATTTCACACATGTACGAAGTCTAAGCAAATCAAATGCCAAGCTGAGCTCCTTGTGCCAACCAAAATTATAATGCTATATTTTAATACTGAGCAGCATGACAATGTTTTCTCCAATCCAAAATATCCTGAAGGTACTCCTCACTCTCATTAGAAACAAGCTTGGCCTTCAATTTCTTATGAAATAAACTTGTGGAAGATTGTATCCCCCAAATAAGGAAATAGCTATATTCAAGAAGAGTTTGACATGCCTCTGGAAGTAAGTTTTCAAATGACACAACCACAGATATTACTCAACAGCGTCCAAATTGTGCAAGTGAGTCATGCTCCTTGTTTGAAAAAGATAACATTTGTGTGTTCTACAGAGAGGCACAGCTGAAATGACTCCTTTCTTATGTACCTGCCACAAACCTAGCCAAATATCTAGCATTGCTGATACTATTTTTTCTGATACCAAGAGAACTATCTTGTTCAGCCTTTACAAAATTGATTTATGAATGAGGCCCAAAGGGTATAAAAACCCACCCTCAGCACACAATGAAGGGAATGTGAGCCATGTGACCAAGCAAACATATCTAATCACTTGGTCATGAACAGTGATTTGAGGAATTCTGAAAGGTGAGGAAATTTCTTCTCAGTCTATTTGTGATCAGATCAGCATTCCAGAGACCAGCCCAATAACTCTACCAGACCTTGCCTCGGCATTGTCAGTCATAAACATTTTGAAAAAGCAGCATTTTAAATCAGCTTCTAACTCAGGGGTCTTCAAACTTGGCTTGTCTGGCTCAGGAATTCTGGGAGTTGAAGTCCACAAGTCATAAAAGGGCCAAGTTTGAAGACCGCTGTTCTAACTGAATAAAATGTAAATAAAGTGTCTTCTCAAAACTCATAGGGGAAAAATATAGAGCTGCTGTTGAAAAAGCTCTCTGTCACCACTTCTGATGGATCTGGACTAGAGGCAGTAAGTTAGATCTCAAACAACTTAGCTGTACTTTCAACTCTCCCTGGGAAAAATAAAGAGAATAAAAGGAAATGGGACTAGCAATCAATAACTCTGGTTTCATATCAATTACATGGCTCCTACTACCATCCCCCTACCTAGATACAATATGAGCTGATAAAAGTCTATCTTATATATTAGTAAAAAAAAATCAAAGAGGCATATATAAATAAGGCAAGGTGAATGACAACAGGCAAAACAGTGCCTAATTATTGGTGCTAAGACATTGTTCCAATTTCCTTTTTTTTTCTTATTATAACATAGACAGAAATTTCATTCTACATATCAGGTTAAAAGTAATCTTAGGGATTGCCACAAAGAAAAGGGAGTCTCCAAATCAGGACAAAGGCAGGACAAAAAGAAGTGATGAATGCAAACTAATCAAGGAGAAAAGCAACCTAGAACTAAGGAGAAATTTCCTGACAGTTAGAACAATTAATCAGTGGAACAACTTGCCTCCAAAAGTTGTGAATGCTACAACACTGAAAGTTTTTAAGAAGAGACTGGACAACCATTGGTCTGAAAAGGTATAGGGTTTTCCTGCCTGAGCAGGGGATTGGACTAGATGACCTCCAAGATCCCTTCCAATTCTGTTATTCTGTTATTCTTTTCTGTTATTCTGTAATATAGTAGGAACCTCTAACGGTATGCATTCAGATAAAAATTGAGCTAAGTAATACAGATAACCACAGGAGATTCCCTTAAATTACCTAGTGCTTTCTCTGCACCAGATTGTAGGTGTGATCAATAAGCATAGAAGGAATTTGACAGAAACAGAATGTGTTCAAAAGCATCCATCATAATTATCTATCATATAAAAACATTCTGAAGCTGGCATTCTACAGTGCATTGCCAGTGGCAGCTGATGTAGCCTGAAAATTTGCCCTAGTTTTTCCCTAGGAAGACTTCTGCTAGTTACAAGATAAGGTCTTCCTTGCAATTACATATTGGAGCAGAGTTAAATATGTTGTGCTTCACATTACTGAAGACCCCATACCCAGAGTTTAGGCTTACTCATACAGTATCAGGCAGTGAAATAACAAGCCAGAGTAGTAATATTTGGGTTATAATACCAGTTTAATAAAATAGTAAACAGAATCCAGATAACCTTTACAACTCTATTTTTTTTAATTGCATAAACTTAAGGAATACAAAATAATTTTAAAAAAATAAAAGTAGAGTGAAAAAACAGAATCAGAATCAGAATCAGAATAGAGCTGGAAGGGACCTTGAAACAGAACCTAAGTAAAAACATTATGAAGAGGAATTTTTGGTAACAGATTCTTCCCTCCTTTTTTCCAGCCACTAACCACTACTTACATATTTCTGCTATGCTTTCAACATCAAACATTCATTTTCAAAAATAGATTTCTGCTTATTATATGTCTATTTGACATATTTCATCTGTTGTTTTTAATTTATCTGTACACTTTTATCCCCTCACAACTATACTACAAATATATAAATTTGCCTTGCCATGTGATATCTCGTATATAAAAGAGCATTCCTGTTTAAATTTGGTTAAATTTCTATCATGAATATATACAGTTACTTTGGTCATTACTGTATATTCTCAAATTTGGGTCTCTCCCAATCTTTTAATCAAGAGCTACTTTGGTGTAGTGATTAAGGCATCAGGCTAGATCAGCGGTTCTCAAGCTGTGGGTCGTAACCCCATTTGGGGTCAAACGACCATTTCACAGGGGTCGCCAAACAACGCAGTCCGCCATTCCCCCCCCCTTTTCCTTAGCTGTGCTACTCCCTCTTATTCTATTGGCTTTTGAAAGCCAATAGAATAGACTCTCTTGAATAGAGTCTAATTCTATTGGCTTTCAAAAGCCAATAGGAATTGTCCAGGCTGTCTCTGCCCTGCTGAGCCTGCCAAAAGTCCCAGTCTGCAAACGGTGCTGCAAGTTGTCTGCAGTGAAGGTGAGCTGTCTGCAAGTTTCCACCCCTCCCTGCTGAGCAACTACTAAAAATGTAAGTAAAAGAGGGCCAGGGGTGGGAGGTGGGAGGCTGGCGGGCGCAGGGAGGGCTGCTGGCATGTGTGGGTCCCGGTGGGTACCTTACCTCCCTTGGGCTGGGCCAGCTGGTGGCCCAGCCGGTGGTCGCCCTGCGCCATCGCTGCCCCTTGCCAGCTACGCCTCGGCCGGCACAGGGGGTGGCACCATGCATGCGCGGCACTCCCGGGCAGGGAAATAGTCCTCGATTTACGACCGGTTGGGGTCCTCGACTTACGATCAGTTGGGGGTCGCGGCATTAAAAAGGTTGAGAACCACTTGGCTAGATATAAGGAAACTGAATTCTAGTCCCGCCTGAGAATAGGAAACCAGCTGAGTGATTTTGGGCCAGTCACTCTCTCTCATCCCTCAAAAGTAGGCAATGGCAAACCACTTCTGAAGAACTGCAGGGGCTTGTCCAGCAGACTCTGAGAATCAGACACAATTGAAAAGAAGAAGAAAATATCTTGTATAATTGCCAAAGTTTCACTTTTCCAATTGTGTCACATTCCCTCTTATCATTGTCAGCATGTATCTTAATACATTGTGATACTTTTCATTTATACTTACTCAAATTATTCCAAATAGAAATATTTGTCATTTTTCTCTCTTTCTTTCTTATGTCTTCTTTTAATTCTTCAGCCCTTTGTCAATACATTAACCATGGTAAATTCCTGTCTTTATTAAGCAATTCTTCCTGCATTTTTAGACTGTTTTTTGAGTATGGAAAATCCTTGTAATATGAGTTTCAGATACTGCATGGTTTGACCATATATACTGTTCTGTCTGGCCCCTCTCAGCTCATTAAAATCCACATAAATATGTCTTTAAGAGGTTTATTTAACACATTTCAAAAGAATTCACTTCAAATCACACTGCTGGCATTTTGCTGGCAGAAACAGCCAAGTCTCATGTATTTACATTTAGATTAACACATGCTCCTTCCACACCTTCCAATTAACTCACTCTTTCTTTATCACATTGTCCAAGGCCTCATTATTCTCCCGTAGATTTCCAAAACATCAGAAGACTGAAGTCAAACGCACGGCTCCAGATATCAGGCTACTCCTTGATTAACGTTGCTCGTGACAAAGGCGTAGTCTCTCTGTCCCCTTCTAATATAGTGTCCGATACGTCACTTCCCCTCATTACTTCCTTTTTCCACTTAACTGACACCGTCGCTTATCAAACCTTCGGAATCTCGGATCAAGCCATCTATCTTCTTGATCCAAATCTGACCCCTCACTTTGTGAATCTGATCCAGACTGCCTGTAAATCTCCTCCCTGTCTGGCTCAGCTGCCGGGAGGGGAAAATACCCAGAGGGGCCTGGCTGCTCTTCCTCGGCTGCCGGGAGGGGAAAACACCCAGAGGAGCCTGGCTGCTCATCCTCATACTCTGACACTTCCCAAGCTGGTCTAGGGACACTCACAACATATACATTGACCAAAATTGCAATCATTTAGGACTTCTGGTTGTGCGCCATCGCTCACAGCCATGGGATAGCAGAGCTCCGCTCCCCACAGCCAGTTTCACCCTGCCAGGGGGACCCTAAATGGGTCTGAAGTTGCCCCAAAGAGGTGACCATGAAGGAGGGGTGCCTGTTGATCATGTAATGATGGGGGTTGTTCTGTTCAATCCAGGGGAAGCCCTCTGACCATACAAGTGAAAGGCTAGCTTTATATCAGCATCTAGCCCAAGCTACTTGCAGCCAAAGTCCAAGAACCAGAGCACGAACCAGAACATCTGTGAACAGTGTGCTTGGAACTGGTGAGAACATCGATCTTCTCTCTTCTATCTTTTAACTGAATCATTGGGAAAGACCCCTAAAGCAAGAAAACTTCTGAAAGTGAAGGGAGGGGATCACATCCCCATTCCCTCAAAGACGGAAGTGGTGAATTAATACTAAGGGGGAAAGAAATATATTGAAATTAAATTTAAAATACTACAGTCTGGACAAATTTAGAAACTAAAAATAAAACCTGTTAAGACTATACCTTAAAGGTATAGTCTTTGAAGCATCAAGACAAGAGCTCCCAGTTATTTCTACATAAATTCACTCAAGTTTTCTTTATTTAATTTAATATACATCATATATATATGATTGGGTTGTACAACTCGGAGACTGGTAGGTTGGATAACTAATTATAGAGACTAAAATATTGATGAAAGACTATTTGAAGGGGGGATAATATGGATATCATACACCTATTAAAAAATGGCAGAACACCACATTCAATATTTACCCCTGAAGGATTTAGCCTGGAACATCAAAGATCTCCAGAAGCAATTTTTCAAGGCAAGGCAAATACTTTCCAAGAGGAAATGTAAATGACAATAGATTTAAACCATGAAGAAATCAAAAAGAACTTTGCTGACATAAATAAGCACATCTCTAACCTAAATCTACAATAAAAAAAAAAACACCCAGAAAATGACAGTGAATAAAAAACAAATCAGATAACAGAACATAAATTAGAAGAACATGATCAAATCAACAAAGCTACAAATGAAAAGAACTACAATTTAATACAAACAGGAAAAAATCTACAAGACTTTGATATAACAACAAAAATGGAATGGAGTATAGAATTCCCAGGAGAATCATCAGAGTTTGGGAGACAGAAAGTATATATTTTACCTATTTTATCTTCTTTATTCCTAACAATACCTATAAAAACACAGGAACTGCCGGGTAAGCGAATATATCAACTTGGAAAGCTACTCAACAAAAGAAGAAGGCTAGAGATAAATTCATGAGATTTGACTCCTCCTACCAGATGGAGTATTACATGAGCAAACACTTGTTTGAATATGGTTAAAAGACTAGAGAACTTTGAACATAAAGGGGCCTTATAACAAGAGGAATAAGAGATTTAAGTAGTATAGTATGTTTTACAATATATGAAATGTAAAAATATTGGGATGATGTAATTTTTTTAAATATGTGAAATATAAGCTGATCAGAAAGGATGTTATACACAGTTGTTATATGCAGATGCTATAACATAGATAAGAAGTATAGTATTTTTATAATGCATGAAATATGAAAATATAGGGATGGTATACTTAAATGGAAAAATGTGGATATTTAGATGACTAGCATTGAGAAAATCATGACTGATAAGAATGGATTAAATATAAAGGGGAAATTAAGCTTAAACAAAAATCATAAAAATAGGATGCATGGTGAATTAATGAGATAATTTTTATAAGAATAATATAAACTGATAAAAATGTTATACATATATATTATCATCTGTACAAATATGAAAAATGTCTATATTTAATCATTTATACATTGAAAATATTAAGAATTACATTTGTTTAAGGTGAAAGAAGGAAAATATAATTGGGAGAAGGGAAGATCAAAGAAATATATTATTAATTAATATACTAATTATGGAATTATCAAAATCAATCATTATTGACTGTTAATTAATTATTATTGCTTTTTTTTCAAATATATAAACCGAGACAACACGCTGTGCACGAGGCACTGGAGATAGTTATTGCAAAAAACCAATACAATATTTTTTTATACAAAAAAGTTGCAGTCATTTAAAATAATGAAGAAATCAGATTTTTGGCCAAAGACTGCAACTAATTCGCAGAGTGGACTTCAATGGTTCAAGTCCTTGTTTATATTTCTAACTGAGGGGGAAAAAATCATCCAGGCTGGTTGAGATGGATGTTTACCTATGATTTCAAACACCTATTGCCACAACAGACAATATTGGGTTAGATCGATAAATTGACAAAGTAAGGCAGGAGACCTTTTTCTGGAAAATACTGTCCTTTCATTCTTATCATCATCATCATTGTCATCGTCATCATCTGCTTTTTGTTTCTTTCTGTGCCTTCTTTAAATGGTTTGGAAAAGGGTGGGAGGGTGTCTTTATGATATCAATGAGATTTTTCCTTCTAGATAAGATATGCTTCCTTTGCCTTGCATTTTTTAGAAAGCTGAATAGGTCAGAAGAATCCTAATTGGGTCACATTTTGTGAAGCACAATTCTACAGGAACTTAGCAGAATAGGCTGTAGGCTTATTTTTTCAGAGGTCTTACCAGTGTATAAGGACCAAAATGGAAAAGGCCAGCGTATAGCACAGTGGTTCTCACCCTTTCTAATGCCGCGACCCCTTAATACAGTTCCTCATGTTGTGGTGACCCCCAACCATAAAATTATTTTTGTTGCTACTTCATAACCGTAATTTTGCTACTGTTTTGAATCGTAATGTAAATATCTGATATGCAGGGTGTATTTTCATTGTTACAAATTGAACATAATTAAAGCATAGTGATTAATTACAAAAACAATAAAGCAATGCTCACTGGAGAAGCTTACTCTTCCTTGCTCAAAAATGTTGGGAGGGAGGGAAGGAAGGAAGGAAGATTGAAGGGGAAAGGAAGGAGATGGAGAAGGAAGGAGATTGAAGGGGAAAGGAAAGAAGGAAGGAGAAAGAGATTGAAGGGGAAGGGATGGAGATGGAAGGAAGGAAGGAAGGAAGGAAGGAAGGAAGGAAGGAAGGAAGGAAGGAAGGAAGGAAGGAAGGAAGGAAGGAAGGAAGATTGAAAGGGAAAGGAAGAAGATGGAGAAGGAAGGAGATTGAAGGGGGAAGGAAGGAAAGAAGGAAGGAAGGAGAGAGAGATTGAAGGGGAAGGGATGGAGATGGAGATGGAAGGAAGGAAGATTGAAGGGGAAAAGAAGGAGATGAGAAGGAAGGAGATTGAAGGGGAAAGGAAGGAAAGAAGAAGAGATTGAAGGGAAAGGGAAGGAGATGGAAGGAAGGAAGGAAGGAAGGAAGGAAGGAAGGAAGGAAGGAAGGAAGGAAGGAAGGAAGGAAGGAAGGAAGGAAGGAAGGAAGGATTGATCTTTGGAGAGTCATGTTTTCCCAAATGGTGATGAACTGCAATTCCTAGAATTCCCCACTCTTCCACAGTGCTTTTTAGGGCTGCTGGGGATGGTAGTCTGGAGCCCCCCATCCTCATCACGGCACCTCTTGCCCTCTCCTAGCTGCCCCCCGGGACCTGCCCACCCCTCCAACCTCCTGAGCGCCATCGCAGTGGCGCAGCCTTTCACCGCCAAAGCCTTTCCCGATTCGTCAGATGCGAGAGGGGCGTGGCCAGAGCTTCTCCCCTCCCAGCCCGTCTGGCTTGCCTCCGATGCACATGCGGGCATCACTCTCTTCCCTGCCACCTGGCCGCTTCTGAGGCCTGGAGCCTGGCAAGCCAGGAAGGAGCCACTCCTGCCCGCCAGCCCCAGGACAGCGCCAGGCGCCAGAGGGCTAAGGTGGCCTCCAACGGTGAGAGAGGTGGGCCAGGCTGTGCGGGGGAAGCTCCAGCGTGGCGCGGAGGGCAGCTGGGGCGGAGCATGGCTCGGCAACCAGGAGGCGTGGGGACCAGCTCGGCACCGCAGCTCAGCTTAGCCAGCAGTGGCAGCAGCAGTGGAGCAGCCCACCGGCAGTACCAGCAGTGGCCCAGACCCGGCTTGACTCGGACCGGCCACCCACGCAGCTGAGCCAGCCCGGGGCGGCATTGGGGGTGCGTTTCAAGCCCCTGGGCTTGCTATGAGCTGGGAGATGGGGAGGATGCAGCCAGCAGCCGGCCGACCTCCACATGGCCGTCAGGAGCACAGCCTGACTCCCGACAGTCAGCTGGGAGTTGGGTCGGCATCCGGACTTCAGTGGGGAACAGGTGGGGCTGCTACACACAGCCCGGCTCCCGACAGCCAGCTGAGAGTCAGCCCCAGCTACCCTCCCAGTGCCCGCCGCTGCCCTGCTAGCCATACCTTGGCCACCGCCCATTCGGTGCAGTGGCAGGCAGGCCCAGGCGCTCCTGGGTGGCCATGGCAAGCGGCAGCGATGGTGCAAGCTGACCACCAGCTGGGCCACTAGCTGGCCCAACCCAAGGGAGATAAGCCACCCGCTGCGCCCCACGTGTGACAGCTACCCTCCTAGCACCCTCCAGTGCCCTGTTAGCCTCACCATGGCCACCACCTGTGGCGCTCCTGGGCAGCCCTCCCCCCTGGCCCTGTTTTACTTACATTTAGTAGTTGCTCAGCAGGGAGGGGTGGAGACTTCCAGAAAGCTCATCTTAGCTGCAGACAACTTGCAGCAACGTTTGGTGACTGGGACTTTTGGTGGGCTCAGCAGGGCAGAGACAGCCTGGACAATTCCTATTGGCTTTTGAAAGCCAATAGAATTAGACTCTATTCAAGAGAGTCTATTCTATTGGCGTTCGAAAGCCAATAGAATAAGAGGGAGTAGCACAGCTCAATGAAAAAGGGGGGGGAAACCAAAAAAAATATGCCAGACTGCGATTTTATGAGGAAAAACTCCAGGACTTTGGCGACCCCTGTGAAATGGTCATTCGACCCCAAAAGGGGTCACGACCCACAGGTTGAGAACCGCTGGTATAGCACAATTCAATATGTGGCTAAAGGAGTGGTGTAAAGAAGAAGGTTTTGGATATATTAGTCACGATGTCAGTAGCTGGTCCCATGAAAAAATGTACAAAAGAGATGGTTTGCATCCATCAAAGAAAGGGACTGAGTTACTTGGCTATAAATTCACAGATTTTCTGGAGGAATATTTAAACTAAACAGCGGGGACAGTGAGCTAACTGATACAGAACATCCCTATCCCCGGCAATCTAAAAACAATAGGCTATCAGTGCATGTAACATAGATATGTGTGTGGACAAAAATACCAACTTTGCTGTCAAGCAAAATCAAGCTCTTAATAGCAAGTGCCACACAAAGTGCACTAACCAAATAGGTGGTAAGACATTAGGGGAACTCAGGAACCACACAGGTTATGTAGGAAGTAAACACAGGGTCGGTCATAAAGGACTCAAATGTCTATACACAAATGCAGAGAGTATGAACAGCAAACAGGGTGAACTAGAAATTCAGGTTAATGAGGGCAGATATGATATTGTTGCCATAACGGAAACATGGTGGGACGAAACCCACAAATGGAACACACAGCTAGAGGGATTTAAATTATTTAAAAGAAACAGACCAAATAAAAGAGGAGGTGGAGTTGCTCTCTATATAAGAAATAACTACATCTCTACAGAAATAAAGCACAACAATGATGAAAACTGTCCTGAATGCATATGGGTCAATATAAAAGGGGGGGGGGAATGACATTGCCATAGGTGAATACTATAGGCCACCCAACCAAACACAGGAAATAGATGAACTTTTTGCTAGTCAGCTAACTAAGGTGTGTAGGAAGCACATCACAATGGTAATGGGGGACTTTAACTACACTGACATCAACTGGGAGACAAACTCTGCACCATGTGGAAGATCAAACAGATTCCTGACAAACCTAGCAGACAACTTTGTCTCCCAAAAAGTAGAGAAGGGAACTAGGGGATTAGCCATATTAGATCTAATCCTCACTAACAGAGATGAAATGATAGAAGGTGTTGAAGCCATAGGAACCTTGGGAGGAAGTGATCATGCAATATTGGAATTCAACATTATGGAAGCACAAGCAATAGAACACAGTCAAACTAGAGTCTTGGACTTCAAGAGGGCTAATTTCAATAAACTTAGAGAGGGTTTGTGAAGGATTCCATGGATGAGAATCCTCCAGGGGAAAACAACTCAAGAGGGTTGGGAAATTTTGAAAAGTGAGATAATAAAGGCCCAGTCTAGCACAATACCAAAAAAGAGGAAAAATAACAGCTCTCAAAAGAAACCAGCATGGCTGCATAAAGAACTCTCTGATCAATTGAAAGATAAAAAGGACAAGTATAGAAAGTGGAAAGAGGGACACATAACTAAGTCAGAATATCAGCAAATAGCCCAAGCCTGCAAAGACGAAGTGAGGAAAGCTAAGGCTCAAAATGAACTAAGGCTTGCAACCAAAAGTCAAAAATAACAAAAAAAAAGCTTCTTTCAACATGTAAAGAACAAGAAAAAAGTGAAGGAAACAATTGGGTGAAAGTGGCAAGAAGGTGACAAGCAACAGAGAGAAAGCAGAACTATTTAACTCCTTTTTTGCATCTATCTTTACACAAAGGGAAAAAACAGACCAACCTGTCAAAAATAGTGCCATAAAAAGCAAAATAGAAATACAAGTTAAGATAGGCAAGAAAATGGTAAGTGAACACCTGTCCAGCCTAGATGAGTTCAAATCACCAGGACCAGATGGATTACACCCCAAGGTTCTTAAGGAACTGGCAGATGTGATCTCAGAACCACTGAACTATATTTTTCAAAGATCCTGGAGCACTGGGGAACTACCAGAGGACTGGAAAAGAGCTGATGTAGTTCCCATCTTCAAAAAAAAGGAGAAAAAAAGGACCCAGGAAATTACAGACCTATCAGCCTGACTTCGATACCTGGGAAGATTCTTGAAAAGATAATCAAACAACGAATCAGCGAACACCTACAGGCAAACAAAGTCATTACTAAAAGCCAACACGGGTTTGTCAAAAACAGATCATGCCAGACAAAACTTATTGCATTCTTTGACCAAGTGACAAAATTAGTGGACCAGAGGAATGCTGTGATATAATTTACTTAGACTTCAGTAAGGCATTTGACAAAGTAGACCACAACCTACAACTTGATAAGATAGAAAAATGTGGGTTTTGACAGCATCACCATCAGATGGATCCGTACTGGCTGACCCTCATTGGTCCTCAATGGAACTGCATCTACATGGAGGGAAGTGTGTAGTGGTGTGCCCCAGGGCTCTGTTCTGGGCCCAGTGCTCTTCAACATCTTCATCAATGATCTGGACGAGGGGATAGATGGGGAACTCATCAAATTTGCAGGAATAGCCAACACTCCAGAAGACAGGCTTAGGATACAGGAGAATCTGGACAGACTTGAACACTGGGCACTATCTAACAAAATGGAATTCAATGGTGAAAAAAGTAAGGTTCTACATGTAGGCAAGAAAAACCAAATGCACAGGTATAGTATAGGGGGTACCTTGCTCAATAGTAGTAACTGTGAGAGGGACCTCAGAGTCCTAGTGGACAATCATTTAAATATGAGCCAGCAGTGTGCTGCAGCTGCCAAAAAAGACGACACAATGCTAGGCTGTATTAATAGATCAAGATCACGTGAAGTATTAATACCACTTTACAATGCCTTGGTAAGGCCACACTTGGAATACTGCATCCAGTTTTGGCCACCACAATGTAAAAAAGATGTTGAGATTCTAAAAAGAGTACAGAGAAGAGCAACAAAGATGATTAGGGGACTGGAGGCTAAAACATATAAGGAACGGTTACTGGAATTGGGTATGTCTAGTTTAACGAAGAGAAGGATGAGAGGTGACATGATAGCTGTGTTCCAATATCTCAGGGGCTGCCACAAAGAAGAGGGAGTCAAGCTATTTTCCAAAGCACCTGAAGGCAAGACAAGAAGCAACGGGTGGAAACTAGCCAAAGAGAGAAGCAACCTAGAACTAAGGAGAAACTTCCTGACAGTTAGAACAATTAACCAGTGGAACAATCTGCCTCCAGAAGCAGTGAATGCTCCAACACTGGAAGTTTTTAAGAAGAAACTGGACAGCCATTTGTCCAAAATGGTATAGGGTTTCCTGCCTGAGCAGGGGGTTGGACTAGATGACTTCCAAGGTCTCTTCCAACTTTATCATTATTATTATTATTATTACTATATTCCAGTTGGACACAAAGCAATAGCAATAGCAGACTTATATACTGCTTCATAGTGTTTTATAGCACTCTCTCAGTGGTTTACAGTGTCAGCTTATTGCCCCCAACAATCTAGGTCCTCATTTTACTAACCTCAGAAGGATGGAAGGCTGAGTCATCACTGAGCAGGTCAGGATCAAACTCCGGGCTGTTGGCAGAGTTAGCCTGCAGTATTGCATTCTAATTCCAGCAGGGGGGAAATAAAGCCATACAAAACTTCATATGTCTGACCAAAAAAATCATCTACCAAGAAGGTATGAATAGGAAGCTCTCTGTAGTTAATATATACATTATAAACTAGCTATAGGGTTGTAGGTTTATTTTATTTTATTTTATTTTTGTATCAAATGGCTGTTCTAAAAAGTGAGATTTGAGTGTGGCAGCCAAAGCTTTAGAAAGAGACTCTATCACTATGAGAAAAATCCAAATTCTAACTCTGTATTTTTTAAAAAAAAAAAGATTTAGAAGTATAGGCAGAAGGTTCTGGAAGCAATAATAAATCTGCAACAATAACAGCAAAAAATAACTTGGTTTCTCTATCTGCCCTAAATTAAATAAAGAAAACTTGAGTGAATTTATGTAGAAATAACTGGGAGCTATTGTCTGATGCTTCGAAGAAATTTTCTGGGCTCCAGGGATATTGATATTCTAGCAAAATATAAAATAGTTCTACATGCCTAAAATCTGGTCAGTATCCATCTCTATTTTAGAATGTAAAGTACCCTAGTTTCTTGGGAAGAATGAGGATTTAAAACTCATTCAGTCTAACTCTTGCCAATGGTTCTCCATTATCTTTCAAGTTTCAGCAAATCAAGTAGAATATTAAATCTAATTTATAACTAAATGTATCTTGTAGTACTTACTGCCCATTCCTAATCCAAAAGCAATTCCAAAGATTTGTATCGTCTTCCGAAGGGCTTCTGCTTCTTGTGCTTTCTTTTTTATTTCTTTTATGCCCACCCTACATAGCATTAACCTCATATCCAGAGGCCTATTCGTGGAGGCCTATTCGTGTGTTTTAGTGTGTAGTAAAGCCAGCTGGCTAGGAAATATAAAATACACAAATAATTGCTAAGAAATGTAAAATATGCCCTAGGATATGGGGTTTCAGGCCATCAGAACTGTTGCTTAAAAAACCCAAAGACACAGAACTCCAGTTACAGAAAATTGGCTGCATTTGAGTTCCTTTTTTATTATTTTGTTTTGTTTTCTTTTGGCCTTAGTCTCTCACAGATCCCCATCATGTTCTCATAAAACCCTAAGTTTCCATGGATGATGTTTTGAAAAAAAAAAACACTCTTTCCTAGGGAGTTAGTAAACTTTTTCAGCCTGATATTTTGAGAATAAGATAATGATAGCAGTTGAATTGTCAGGATGAGATCATTCAAGCTTCAATGTTGTTAGATGATCAAATTTGGATTTTACTGGTGGAATTCCTGGGTTTCTATAGAAACTCTGCACCTAGTTTCATGCTATACCCTTCCTCTTTCCTTCAGAATAATGTCAGATACTTCACCTCAAGAAACAGCCAAGAACAATCTGTCTGCCATCCCCTCATTTCTTTTTTTTTTTAATTCTTTTATTAAAACAATCAACATTGAGCATACAATCATGCATCCCCTCATTTCTTAATTCTCACTGGAGAGTGCAACTTTCCTCCTCTTCCTGCTCCCATCAGCTTTGATTACAATAGCCTTAAGGCATTTCAACCCTAGTTTCCATTCCCAGTGGGTTCTCCTTAGAACCTACTTCAAATCAACCAGTGGTGGGATTCAAATATGTGAACAACCGGTTCTCTGTGTGGAGGCTGCTTCTGGAAGTCCATTCTGGGCCTGGGCAACAAAAAATTAGCTACCAGTTCTGCCAAATTGGTGCGAACTGGCTGAATCCCACAGAACACAGAACCAGATTTGTAGTTTTAAGTGCTGATATTCCTATCAGCAAAAGAGTCCTACTTTTACAGTAAACCACCTCTAACTGGTAAAAAATCAGGAGCAAGGCAGAAAAAAAAACACACTAGACTTTCACTACTGAGCCATTAATACTGCCACCAAGCACTAGGGACCACGTATTTTTCAAAGTGCAGTGTAACAAATTCTGGCTCTGGTAAGATATTAGCTCCCAAAGAGCTAACATCAATCAACTTGTATGAAAAGCTTCTCCTAAAAAAAAAAAAAAAAACCACCACAAACAGCTTTATTTTGTTCCATCCCATCACTATTCTTATTCCCGAGATGTTGAGAAGCAGTTTAAAGCCAAGCTGTAATTATCTTTATTCTACTAACGCAAAATGCTGGAGAACAAGGAGCAAAACTCACTGCTCCACCCTGAGCTGCAGCAAATTCTGCAGCAAATAAAAATCCCCTCATCTCCGCTCCACATAAGGGAAAGAAGGCAAGACAAGGAAAGCAGCCAGGAGCATCTCACTTCTCACAGGCTGATCTTTATCTAGAGAAAGAGAAAGTGACCAGACCCTTTGTCTCCAAAAGTTCAGCCCTGAACCATCTCTTCTGACTTACTGAAGTGGTATTTCAAAGCCCTCAAGAGAATATTTGCCTTCTGGAACATGCAGTTTAAGAATGGAGGAGGAAGTCACAGTTCTCTCTAATGAGGAAGCAAAACCATAGCATCTTTTCCCCTTCTATCTAAGGGGGGGGGGACCCTATCAACAGCAATTTTGAGTGTCTGCAGCTGAGCCAGAAATAAACAAGCACAATTCTCCCACAGTGCTGATGCTGTAGGAGCATAGAAATCCAGAAGTCATCTCAACTGGACCATCACAAGACTTCACTTGTGATTTTTTTTCTTTTTTCAATCTCTCTAAGCAGTTTGTTTTTGCATATTATTCTTTTTCAATAATAGGTTTATTTTCCTCTGATTGTTGGAAGAAACATTATTATTACTGGGTACATAATAATGTGAAGTTGTAGCTGCCAGTTCTTTAGCTGGTGTTGGCTTTCATGTACATCAAATCCTTCCCAGGAACCTTGGATGTTGTAATGTATTTGGCATCGTGTGTATGTGGATGTGCAGACAAAGCAGTGTGGCTTTCGTAAATGACAGATGGAAATTTTGTCAATGTGCAGATTTTCAAAGTGCCCTCCAAGATTTTTGACATGGTGATAACCACTGGAATCACCACTGCCAGTTTATGCCATCGTTTTTTAGTTCTGATTTTCCGATGTTGACATATTGTGATCTTCTCCAATTCTTTATCTCCTATTCTGTGAACCCTGTTATTGCCACGTCAATTATCTATACTTTCTTCTTTTCAATCACCGTTAAATCTGGTGTGTTTTGTGCCAAGACTTTATCAGAATCCCACAATATTTTAACCTGCTAATTTTTTTACTACTTTTTCAACTACATGTTTTCACCAGTTTTTCATTATTGGTGATAATTTTTACAGATGTTCCAGTGAACCATTGTGGTGACTATGTTGTTCTTTACACTCAGTTTGTGCAATCTTCTTACACAAGTATATATGAGCTACTATTCCTTCTTCTTCTTTGCACAATCTGCACTTTGAATCATTTGATGATTATTTTCAATTCTGGTCTTGATTGCATTAGTTTGGGCAGCCAAAATCAAGTCTTCCGTTTCTTTTTCTGATGTTCCTGTTGTAAGCCATTGCCAGGTTTTATCTTTATTTACTTTCTCCTTCAATTTTTGTAGAAATTGACCATGTAATGCTATTCCTTGCCAGCATTCTCTTTGTGTTTTTATTACATTATTTCAATATTCATATTTTGTTTCCTGTACATTCAGCAAGTTCCAGGTTTTAATTTGCACCAGTGTTTGTTCTTGATAGTCTATCACATAATCAACCAATCAGCCAAGCTGTGGAATTTCTGCTTCCGTTTCTGTGGGGCAGATACAGATAGTCCTCAATTTACAACTGGTTGCTTAGCAACCATTCCAAGTTACAATAAAGATACTTAAGACCCCACCCACCCACCACTTCTGCAGCCACATGATTACATTTTTTTTGACACTGAGCAAGCCACCCTCATCTGCTGTCATTTGCAGCATCCCCCAGCTGTATAACTTCAATTTATAATATTCCAGCAAAAAGAGCACCATTATGGATAATGGATTTGTTTAACAACTATGGTGATTTGCTTAACGACTGCTACAAAAATGTAAAATTGATGACTCATTTAATGACCCATATGATTTACGATCACAATACTGGGTTCAGTTATTAAGCAGAAGACTACCTGCATATCTGTCAACATCACAATGGAGATGTATTGCATAGCGAATAATCATTAATTTTATTGTTTTTCGGTCCAAATTGCCCAGTTTAGTTTTTGATCCAAACTGTCCATTATTTTATTATTATTATTATTTATTTAATTTCTATGCCGCCCTATTCCAAAGAACTCAGGGCGGCTCACAGCATGATAGAAATTACAATAAACACATATCTATAAAAAACCCTTGAGCTAAAAGAAACCAATCACTCCACAAACATACACAGAAACATACACTGGCTAGGGGCAAGGTGTTAGCTGCCCCAGGCCTGCCGGCAAAAGTATGTTTTAAGCAATCTACGAAAGGCGAAGAGGGTGGGGGCGACACGGATCTCCGGGGGAAGTTGGTTCCAGAGGGCCGGGGCCGCAACAGAGAAGGCCCTTCCCCTAGGCCCCGCCAGGCGACACTGTCTGGCTGACGGGACCTGGAGAAGGCCCACTCTGTGGGCCCTAACCGGCCGCTGGGATTCATGGGGCAGCAGACGGTCCCGTAAATAACCTGGTCCAATGCCATGTAGGGCTTTATAGGTCATAACCAACACTTTGAATTGGGTTCGGAGACCAATTGGCAGCCAATGCAGCTCGCGGAGTGATGCCGAAATGTGGGCATTTCTAGGCAAGCCCAACACTGCTCGCGCGGCTGCATTCTGCATTACCTGAAGTCTCCGAACATTTTTCAAAGGTAGCCCCATGTAGAGAGCATTGCAGTAGTCGAACCTCGAGGTGATAAGGGCATGAGTGACTGTGAGAAGAGACTCCCGGTCCAAATAGGGCCGCAACTGGTGCACCAGGCGAACCTGGGCAAATGTCCTCCTCGCCACAGCCGAAAGATGATGTTCCAAATTTAGCTGTGGATCGAGGAGGACGCTCAAGTTGCGGACCTTCTCCGAGGGGGTCAAAAGCTCCCCCCCCAGGCTAATGGACGGATAGATTGAAATATCCTTGGGAGGCAGAACCCATAGCCACTCCGTCTTGTCGGGGTTGAGTTTGAGCCTGTTGGCACCCATCCAAACCCTAACAGCCTCCAGACATCGGCACATCACTTCCGCTGCTTCACTGAAATGACACGGGGTGGAGATGTAAAGCTGGGTATCATCAGCATACTGATGATATCTCACCCCGTGTTGTCGGATGATCTCGCCCAGTGGTTTCATGTAGATATTAAACAGCAGAGGGGAGAGGACCGATCCCTGAGGGACCCCACAAGGGAGGAACCTAGGGGTTGACCTCTGACCCCCTGCCAACACCGACTGCGACCGACCAGTGAGGTAGGAGGTGAACCACCGCAAAACAGTGCCTCCAACCCCCAACCCCTCCAGTCGGTGCAGAAGGATACCATGGTCAATGGTATCGAAAGCCGCTGAGAGGTCAAGTAGCACCAGGATAGTGGATAATCCCCTATCCCGGGCCCACCAGAGATCATCCGTCAGCGCGACCAAAGCAGTTTCCGTGGAGTAGCCGAGCCTGAATCCTGACTGTTGAGGGCCCAGATAATCGGCCTCATCCAAGGACCGTTGGAGCTGGAGTGACACCACCTTCTCAACAACCTTCCCTATAAAGGGAAGATTGGAGACAGGACGGTAGTTGTTTAAAACAGCTGGGTCCAGGGAAGGCTTCTTGAGGAGGGGGCGCACAATTGCCTCCTTGCAGGGAGCCGGAAAGGACAATTCTATTACATTTTTATTATTGTTGGCCAAAAACAACTTTCTAAAGTTAAAACGGCTAATCCTGATCCAACTGCTTCCAAATAGCTGTTTAAAGAGCCTATTATCTTTGTATTTGGAACCTAAAGAGTTTCTTCTTTACCTGGATATCATCCAGGAGCAGCGGAATAGGATTAGTGAGATAGACAAATGATACCTGAGAAATTTCTGCAATCTGCAACTGGAGCCAGACAATATAAATGCAGTTTTCATAAAAAAATGCTTATATATCATAAGTAGATAGTCAGACAACATGGATGGGAAGGATTTTTTTTCCCTTCCAAATCGGTGTGTCGGGGCTGGTGATCCTGCTGATTTTGCTCAATTTTACTTGAGAAGTTTGCAATCCTATTAGCCTTTTTTTTTCAGGAATACCTAAATTGAACATATATTATATCGCACCATAAAAACAGATTTTAATCTGAATATTGTGTAAGGGAAAAGATACTTCTCTAGATGGGTTTCTATTGCAAAAAAAAATAGAAGGGAATATTTGTAGCTCAGGGCTGAACTACAGGGCCCTTGTTTCTCTCTGAGCTTGATAGTTTTCTTGCAAGTGTTTCATAACCAAACTAGGTAACATCATCAGCATGTTACTTGTAGTGGGTGATTCAATTGTTAGAAATATAGAGAGACGGGTTTGTGATGGAAGCGTTGACCGCATGGTAAACTGCCTGCCGGGTGCAAAGGTTGCGGACATCACAAGGCATCTAGACAGGCTGATAGACAGTGCTGGGGTGGAGCCAACTGTTGTGGTACATGTCGGTACCAATGACATTGGAAAAGCTAAGCGGAAGGTCCTGGAAGCCAAATTTAGGTTGCTAGGTAGAAGATTAAAGTCCAGGACCCCCAAGGTTGCATTCTCAGAAATGCTACCTGTTCCACGCGCAGGGCCAGCTAGACAGGCAGAGCTCAGGAGCTTCAATGCGTGGATGAGGCAGTGGTGCCGGGAGGAAGGGTTTAGATTCATTAGGAACTGGGAAACATTTTGGGACAAGCCACACCTGTACAGAAGGGACGGGTTACATTTGAACCATAATGGAACCAGACTGTTGGCGATTAATATTAAAAAGGTTTCAGAGCAGCTTTTAAACTGATTCATAGGGGCAAGTCGACAGGAGCTGGGCAGCTTCCGGTTCGAGAAGGCGCACTGCCTAATATGGAGGGTGGAAGTTATGCACACATTGGTGAGTCAACAGGAAAACTAAATTGTAATAGTCAAGCAGAAGGACATGGTAGACCATCTACAAATTCTACAACCAAATTCTACAGTCAAAATCCACAGTCAAAGTTGAAAGTGCACCAGAAAATTACATATAAAGGTCTGTACACAAATGCTAGAAGCATTTGAGCAAAAATAGGGGAATTGGAATGCTTGGTGAAGGAAAATAATATTGATATTATCGGCATAACAGAAACCTGGTGGACAGATGAAAACCAATGGGACACAAGGATTCCAGGTTACAAATTGTATAGGACGGACAGGAGAGGGAGAAATGGTGGTGGCGTGGCCTTGTACATAAATGAGGAGTTAGAATCTCATGAACTCGAAATTCAAGAAAATTCAAACTCACCCACAGAAACATTGTGGATAAAAATCCCAGGACAGGAAACTAATCTGACGTTAGGGATCTGCTATCGCCCTCCCAACCAAACTCCAGAGGCAGATTGCTATTTGGAAAATGAATTTAAGGAGGCCTCAAAAAGAAATAGGGTAGTCATAATGGGGGACTTCAACTATCCCCAAATAGATTGGGTAAATTCTTGTTCTACACATGAAAGAGAGACAAGGTTCCTCGACATGGTAGCCAATTATTCCCTTGAGCAGATGGTCATGGAATCTACCAGGGGAAAGGGGATCCTGGACTTGGTTCTAACTAACGCACAGGATTTGGTTCATGATGTCCTTGTAACCGAGCCCATAGGAACCAGCGATCACAACACAATAACCTTCAACTTAACCATGGATAGCAAATTGTCAGTGAAAACTAACACAGAGACCTTAAACTTTCACAGAGGGAATTTTGACAAAATGAGGAAAATAGTAAAGAAGAAACTAAAAGGAACAGTAAAAAAAGTCAAATCCCTCCAAAATGCTTGGAAACTGTTTAAAAATATGTTACAGCAGGCTCAAATAAAATGCATTCCTAAAAGAAGAAAGAGGATTGGAAAGTCCAAGAGGATACCAGTATGGCTTACGAATGAGGTAAAGGAGGTTATTGGAAAGAAGAAAAACTCGTTTAAGAAATGGAAGGCTCTTCCTACCGAGGAGAACAGGAGGGATCACAAACTCTGGCAGACCAAATGCAAGGCGATAGTCATGAAAGCCAAGAGAGACTTTGAGGAGCATATAGCCAAGAATATTAAAAATAATAACAAAACCTTTTTTAAGTACATCAGAAGCAGGAACCCAACCAGAAAATCAGTTGGGCCACTTGATAACAATGGTCAGAAGGGGATAATCAGAGAAGACAAGGAGATTGCTGAGAGGCTAAATGACTTCTTTCCCTCCGTTTTCACCGAGGAGGATAGAGAACATTTGCCTGCCACTGAATTATTATTAGTTTTCCCAGGGAGGGAAATAGAAGAATTAAACCTGATAGAGATAAACAAGGAAGATGTTCTTGCATGCCTTTCTAAACTAAACGTCAACAAATCGCCGGGTCCAGATGGCATCCACCCTAGAATTCTCAAGGAACTCAAGTGTGAAATTGCTGAACTTCTAGCTAAAATATACAATCTTTCTCTAAGATCAGGCACTGTACCGGAGGATTGGAGGGAAGCAAATATAACCCCGATCTTCAAGAAAGGATCCAGAGGTGATCCAGGAAACTATAGACCAGTCAGTCTAACCTCAGTTCCAGGCAAACTGATGGAAACCATTATTAAAGATAAAATTACAGGGCACATAGAAAAACAGGCATTGCTGAAAGAAAATCAACATGGTTTCTGCAAAGGCAAATCATGTCTTACTAACTTGTTAGAATTCTTTGAGGGTGTAAATAAAGGGGCCCCAGTTGATATTGTATATCTTGACTTTCAAAAGGCTTTTGACAAAGTCCCTCACCAAAGGCTCCCAAAAAAGCTCTCCAGCCACGGAATTAGAGGACAGGTCTTGTCATGGATTGGTAACTGGCTAAATTGTAGGAAGCAAAGGGTGGCAATAAATGGACAATTCTCCGGATGGAAAGAAGTGAGAAGTGGTGTACCCCAAGGTTCAGTTTTGGGGCCTTTACTTTTTAATTTATTCATCAATGATCTGGATGTAGAAGTTAATAGTGAGGTAGCCACGTTTGCTGATGACACTAAATTGTTCCGGGTTGTGAAAAGTGAAACTGATTGTCGGGAGCTCCAGAAGGATCTCTCGAAATTGTGTGAGTGGGCAACAAAGTGGCAAATGCATTTTAACCTAAACAAGTGCAAAGTTATGCACATCGGGGCAAAGAACCCCAATTATACTTACCAACTGATGGGGACCAAACTTTCTGAGACAACCCAAGAAAGGGATCTTGGGGTTTTGGTGGACAGCTCGATGAAGATGTCAACCCAATGCGCAGCAGCAGTAAAAAAAGCAAATTCCATGCTTGGCATGATTAGGAAGGGAATCGAAAATAAGTCAGCAAGTGTTGTATTGCCTCTGTACAAATCGATGGTGAGACCACACTTGGAGTACTGTGTACAGTTCTGGTCACCGCACCTCAAGAAGGATATAATGGAACTGGAAAAGGTGCAAAAAAGGGCAACAAGAATGATCAAGGAAATGGAGCGCCTCCCTTATGAAACCAGATTGCAACGCCTTGGTCTCTTCAGCCTTGAAAGACGGCGTTTAAGGGGTGACTTGATCGAAGTGTATAAAATCATGCATGGGATAGAAAATGTGGATAGAGAAAAATTCTTTTCTCTATCACACAATACCAGGACAAGGGGGCACTCCCTAAAGCTTATAGCTAAGAAAGTGAGGACAAATAAAGGAAAATATTTCTTCACCCAGAGGGTCGTTGATTTATGGAATTCACTTCCTGAAGGGGTCGTGACAGCTGTCAGCCTTGACAGCTTCAAGGCAGGGCTAGATAGATTCATGGATGCAAAGTGTATTGGTGGTTATTAAAACAGATGTCCATGTGCCGCCTCTATGTTGGTTGAGGCAGGCAGGATTCCCTTGAGTACCATTTGTTTGGGGGTCAAGGGAAAGGGAGGGTTTTGCCTTCTCTTTCTGCTCAAGATCCCCATGTACATTTGGTGGGCCACTGTGTGACACAGAATGCTGGACTCGATGGGCTTTGGCCTGATTCAGCATGGCTCTTCTTATGTTCTTATGTTACTAGGTAGTGGGGTTTGCTCTCATTTTATATAGTGGCTTGCCCTGGCAGGGCTGGCGAGAGTGGTCTTGGCAGTTCCTTGATTGCACTATTGTTTACTATTAGCTTGTTTGTCTAAGTTGGTAGTTCCTGGATTGGGGTATTTCCTGTATTTCATGATAGTTGGTCTAATGTTAATCTTGGTGTTGGTCTTTGCTCATCTGGGTGTTGGATTGCTGGTGAGGAGGTGGTTTTTTGGTCTTTTTTTGTTTCCTTTTTGGCTTTTTGATCTTCTCTTTTGAATGGTATGTGAATGTTGTTTATCTCTATGTGCCTGTCAATGGCTGATTTTTCTGAGCCCCAAACTGGGAATAACCAGCACTGAATTTAGGGAAACTTCTCAATAAGCATACTCCTTCCAAGTAGGAGATTTTGAATACTTGTCCTGCTTTCTTCTGAGTGCACATGGAGTGAATTAGGTTTGTAATTCATGCTTATTTGAAAAGGAATTTGCAGATATGCTGTCTATTTTAATCACGGTCCCATCAAATAGAAGATGATCCTTGATATCTTTCACAGAACTGGACTAGAAACACTTCTCTACTGCTAGCATAAAGAAATGATTATTTGGATGTCTTGTTTGGTTGGATCTGTACAAATACATTTAAATCTTGAGAGGCAGAATGTGTGCCTGAGAACAGAAGGGGGAAGAAAAAGATGGCTTCTTGATACAAGTTGTATTGAAATAGCTATGTCTGTTGTATTGAAATGACCATGTTTCTCTTTCTGAACTGGCAGTTATGTACAACAGAGGCCCTTGATTTTGACATACAGTACGTATCATAATCCCTAATTTGTCCGCTGACATTACTAACAACACTTGCAACTACCAGGCAGTGTAGCCATGACAACTCATTGCCAACAAAGACAGGCACTCCTTTTTTTTCACCAAGCAGGTTCTTGTGTCTTTTGTTTCATTGTTATGATGGAGAAAAAAAAAATTCCCTGGAAGCTGCTCTGACAAGATGGTGAGATTGTTTGCTGATATAGTCATGCACATCCACTCCACATTA
Source organism: Bothrops alternatus (assembly GCA_034064705.1). Lineage (NCBI taxonomy): Eukaryota > Metazoa > Chordata > Lepidosauria > Squamata > Viperidae > Bothrops > Bothrops alternatus. The sequence continues at coordinate 6,121,862 of JARGCV010000001.1, read as the reverse complement.
GACACCAGTCTCACACAGTCTAAAGTCGATTCTAGTGAATTGTCTGGGTAATAGCTTGCAAAACTATCTGGGGCTTTTTTCAGCTTGCAGAGGTTGAGGAAGTGGCTTTGGGTTTTCTGCAATATGGGGTCAGCTGTATGCAGGTTGATTTATGCCCTGTCTGGCTTCTTTGAGCTTTGGGGAAAAGAAGTGCAACTGGATTTGGGAGATGGTCAATGCCTCATTAGTGGAGAGGTGAGCTGCTTCAGCAGCATAATACTCACCTGCTCACTTGTGGCATTTGTTACCAGTAGGTTTCTGGGATTAATTAAAGGACTGACTTTAATAAAGCAGTGAATGGTTTAGTATCTGTAAATCTGCCAGACCATTTCTCTGAGTTGAACCATCCATCCTATGCATTTATCCTTGGAGGCAATGCTGAAGGTCCCCTACTCACATGAGGTTAAATGGAGGGGTCCCAAAGGTAGTTTTTCTTGGTGTTAGTCCTCATATTATGGATTCACATATGCCCCGAATTTTCATTGGTACTCACCCAATCTATCCAAAGACATTAAAACTATCTTGTTCTAGCAGACTTATTTGGGATTATGGGTTTGAGGACATCAGGCTGAGCTGCAACTTTACCAAATGGTAGTTATTTCCTGGAGGGATCTTTCTGAACTCTATCAGGAGATGCAAAGAATTGAATCTGGGATTTTTGCTGGCAAAATAAGTCTGCTTTCTTGCTCTGCATCTGATCTCCCACTTGCTGACCAAAATTTGGGATTGTGAACTTTATCCAAGTGAACTTTATTCAGGCCTTTTATATCTACCTTGTGATACCACACTCTGGTAGTTGGAAGTGTTGGTTCTGAGTGACAGCTAAGCACATGCAATGGGTGACTTGTTCTGAATAAACCTGGATTAATGTATACATTGAAACATGCATAGATAGCTTATCTTCATTTACATACGCATTAATCATGTGCATCTTAAAATGCATTGGGATCTGCTGTTCTCAGTTAAACATTTGATACACATACAACATGGGCATTGATAGTTTAATAAGGTTGATGGGCTTTAGATGAATATTTTGCCTCTCCTCCTGCAAACTTTCTGTGCAAAATAACATTTCTGTTATACTGTTAATATTATAAGCGTTAGATGCTGTGCCACTAGTTTTGTCTGATATGCAGTGCTGTAGATTGTTCAGCTTATATTATATTGTGCTAGCATGGTGAAACAGCTGGTGTCTTGGTGTAGAATCTTTATTTACAGCTGCCAACGTTTTGTGAAAGAAACCCTATCAATCTGGGATTAATTCTCATATAAGAACAGAACAGGTTTGAGAGGAAAGACTGGGTAGGAAAACTCAGGACTGAAGATCAGAGGAATAATTGAGGAAAGAAAACGGGAAGGCAAAGGAATTTGCAAGCTTGGGATTGAATTTAAACAAGGAGCCTACACTTCCTTTTAATAATGGGATGGAAAAAATACAATGAACAGACATGGAGGTGAATGAATCCTACATTTCTACTAAAATTGTTCAGTGGGTGATGGAAGTAACCTGTTGTGTTCAGCATTAAATCAAACCTAATCTGATTTCCTGCTGAATATTTCTGCAGAAAGTAATGGAAAATTGTGGCAGTTTGAAATTAGTGGCACAATTTCTGGGGACTACAGGAGTTTGTGACTACAAATCCACTTCCCAGTCCTAAATGTCAGGGAAATTTTTCAAAATACAATCTTAAAAAAAAAATCACACATCATTGATTTGAATTTACTAACCAACCCTTCACAGGCTTCTTAGAAGAAGTTTATTCAGATGTTGTGAACATAAATGAGTTAAATACTTCAGCACATAATGTCCTTTTGCTATGCAGAAAGAAATGATAGCTTAGTTTTGAAAAATCAGTAGAGGCACAATTTCTTTAAACACTGAAATTTGAATTGTGCAGAGTATTTATTTATTTATTTATTTTGTATGCCAACTGCTTTGCCCAGAAGTGCATGAAACAAAAAGCACACGTAGCATAGATTGCTCAGCAGTCAGTGGTGTCCAGAAAGAAGGGATTTTCCATGGCATTTTTGCACTGTTCATCATAGCAAGTTGCCAAGTGTCTGCACTAGATCTGCCTAATCAGCATAGCTACTTCTTTAAAAAGAGTTTTAGCCTTTATTGCCCAGACTTGCTTTGTGATGATCACAGCTCCCTGCCAGTATGCATTATCCTAACAGTTGCTTTTTCCCTAGCAACTTGGAATGACTGAGTTAAAAATTCCTAACTAATTTGAAACAGTAATTATTTTAGAAAGACTTGAAAGTTAACTCCAACTGCACATGTTTCTTATAGGACACGATCAATATACCATGCCAAGAAAATAAAAACACCCAAACCAGAGTTTTTGATTTCATATAATAAAAATAGGAAAAATAATCCTAGTAATACTGTAATTGGAAAAAAGATTTTAGGAAAGACTTCATTAGTAAGAAAGGGACAAAGTGTTTCACATAGCTTTCCTGCACCAAAGACTGATCTATCAACATCAATAAATCAGTATAGAGATAATTTCCAGTGGTACATTCATATATCAGTCCTATTGTAAGAAATGGCCATGATTTGATATCTGTAGGCTGCCAGGGAAAAATAGGGTCAGACTCAATCCAAACAAGACAGAATAAGTGCTGATTCAGAGCCCATCTGGTTCCAAGATTGCACCATCTTTAAGATCTATTGAGATCCTAACCAGAGAGGTTTTTGAACAGTTTTGGCTGTTGCCCATTTGTAGTCCTACTAGAAACAGGAATCCCTGAAGATGGTCACTGATGACCTTGCCATCTGGAGATTAGGTTACTCTAATTTGACCTACATGAAGCTGCCATGCAAGCTGCCACTGTCTAAAAGGCACCAGCATCACAGGGTCAGCAGTAAGTTACAATATTGCCTCATTATCGTGGTAGCACAATGGTTAGAATGCAGTATTGCAGGCTAATTCTGCCGACTGCCAGCAGTTCGATTCTGACCAGCTCAAGATTGACTCAGCCTTCCATCCTTCCGAGGTTGGTAAAATGAGGACCCAGATTGTTGGGGGCAATATGCTGACTTTATAAACCACAGAGAGAGGGCTGTAAAGCACTGTGAAGCAGTATACATGTCTTAAGTGCTACTGCTATTGCTATCACACTTTTGGAAACTGCATTGATTATCACACGTAACAACTTCAGTTCAAGGTGCACTACAAAGTTCTACTTAAGGCCTAGGCATATTAAGTGTGTCTGCCTTTCCTACCTGAACAGATAGGGATTGCCTGCTAAGAGTCCATAGAAGACCCAGCAGTGGGCCATCTCTGTAGCAGCTCCCCTTTTTGGCAATACGAGGCAAGGATATCTGCATCTCCTATGCCCTTCCAGAAACAGATAAAAGAACATTTCTTTTTGAAGGTTTTCATGGATATATTATACTGGTGGGGTCATATTCAATACTTTTGCAATACTTCAATGAATTACTATTTGAATTAGCATCATATTGACTTATATTGCATTTTATATGTGAATTCTATTAAGCTACCCAGCATCCTTGTAGTTCTGATTGGGTGGAGGTGTGTTCTGATTGGTTAGGGGCTTGGCTGTGCTCTGATTGGCTAGGGGGTGTTCTGTTTGGGTGGGGGCTTTGTTGTGCTCAGGTTAGTCTGATTTACAAGGGGAATAGAGATGGTGAACTGCATAGCTGTTTGGCTTCGCGTTCGTGGTCGTGCCTCATCTTCATGGTGGGTGTCAGTTTGTTTCGTGTATGGATTGGAGGGGTTTAAGGTGGCTAATGATGCAGCTGTGGTCTGCCTTCTGGTTTGTGGTCGTGTCTCCTCATCAGTGTGGGTTTGGGTTTGCTTTTTGCCTGGATGTGTGGTGGTGACATCTTGTGTGGTTTTTGTGAGTGTAGGTCTGGTGTCATTCCCCGTACTATGGACTCGTCTGTCAATAAGGGCAGGTTTCCAAATGGCTGGTAGGCGGGAGGCATCATCTCGTTTGTTCATGCTGTGAGGGCATTTTTCTATCTCGATGGCTTCTCTGATTATTCTGTTATTAAAGTGTTCAGTTTTGGCAATAGTTCTGGTCTTTTTGAAATCAATTTTATGTCCTGTGGCTTTAAGGTGTTGGACCAGGGAAGAAGTTGGTTCTTCTTTTTTGACTGAGTTTTTGTGTTCTTCAATGTGTGCACTTATTCTTCTGTTGGTTTGTCCGATGTATGTGGTGGAGCAAGCAGTACATGGGATTTCATATACTCCTTGATTTTCTAACTCAATTTTGTCTTTAGGGTTTCTTAGGATGGTGGATATTTTTCTGTTTGTGCAGAATGCTGTCATATATATATATATATATATATATATATATATATATATATATATATATATATATGTATGTATGTATGTATGTATGTATGTATGTATGTATGTATGTATGTATGTATGTATGTATGTATGTATGTGTGTGTGTGTGTGTGTGTGTATGCATGCATGCATGCGTGTATTATGCATGTATCAGGAAGAGGGACTGTATGCTTGTTCGACAAATCCCTTTTGTTACATCAGATCCTCCTCTAATTGAAATCCATAAATTAATTTGAGAGAAAGTTGTCAGGGTATTTTCATGACTTTGGTATTTTAGGTCATTAGTGAAAAATCAGTGATAGGGAAGTTTAAGGAAGAAGAATAGTCATCTGGCAAATAAAATTGTAATTGGGAATCAAGATACTCTTACAATTTTTGCCATGGGATTTGACTGTTATAGACGGCAACTATATATAATCAGAAGACTATGTTCTGAATGACAGTATCTTGGGTGTAAACAGTTTTATAAAGGCAAACATTTTGCTTAACTTATTGGCTTTTATAAGCTCTTTTCTATCTATGTCATGAAGCTTGGCATTGTAGCTGTAACTATAACTACCAGTTATAACTTTAGGTCATCATAGATACAAAACCACATAATAGCTGCCAAACCACATTTAATTAGGCTGGGCTTGGAATTGGCAGGTTAAATATAGCGGTAAAGGAAACTGACATCTGTCAAATCAACACAGCTAAATATTATAAGGCCCATGAGTTCAATGGGACATACTCCCAGTCAGTCTCTATCAAACTGTAATCTGAGTGTTTCGCTTAATGGGAAAGGATTATTGTAAGTGGGTAGGAATGCTAAATGCATACTGAAAAGACTTATACTTCTTTATAAACAAGCAAATTTTGCCTTCCCTTCCAAGTGTGTTGGACTACAGCTTCCACAATTCCCAGTCAGCATGTCTGCACACCTGGGGTTCACTGGGCTGAAGAAGAATGAATTAGCACTATCTAAGAGCTTGCCTGTTGGCAATGAAGATGTTACTGTCATTTTTCAGTAAAGCAATCTTTTCTGTGTTTAGTCAGAAGGAACTCTTAGTGTGTTCAACTGATTTGTTGTCTAGTTAGGACAGGAACAGTAATTTCTTCTGTTGTTTCTTCAAGTGGAAAATGGCCCGAAATTTCCAGAAAGCAGGGTACCAAGGGATTCTGGTTATTTAACATCTGTTCAAAATTTTGTTCAAACACAGAGAAATGTAAATCTTTAAAACGTGTCTTATGTATGTATGTGTGTGTGTGTGTGTGTGTGTATAGTGTCTTTCCCCATGTATATTATATGTGTATAATTTACATCAAAACCCTGAAATAATAACTTTGGGAGACAGAGCCCAGGGAAGGTTGTTTGAGTTTAACATATGCTTACATTTCCCACTTTTTACCCACATGATTGGCAGCTGCATTGGTTTGTGGTTTTTTTTTTAACCTGGAAGCTGCTGACTTGGCGATATGAGCTTTTATTTCAGAAAGAAGAAAGAAGTGGTGCAGCTGACAAAGTTTGGATAATAAATCAGATATTGCAATAGGGACTGAAACAACAATGTGTTTAGCTCATAGATATGTGATACATTTTGAAATCTCTTTAGAGATTTGTCAGTTGTTACATGTTGCTTCAGAACCCAAGGTTATTAGAATAAAAAAAATCTCTTAGTTATCTGAAGCTCTTACTGCTTCTTGCTAGTATCTGGGTCTTTGACTTCTGCTTACATGTATCATAGCAACATTTGAATAGCCTGTGGTCATTAACCTGTGTGCAACTTGTATTGTCTTCTAGAATCAACCATGTGCCAAAATAACTGCAAAGTGGGAACAGATTTATATCCCTCAGTGGAGTCTGGGGAATGCTGTGCAGTCACTGTAAGTTAATAGTAGGGAAATGTATTTTCCCTGGGTCCTCTCCCTAAACAGCTTTGAAGTTTAGATCTTTTGAAGCTAGAAAGCAAAATGAAAGTAATAGAGAATGCCTTTCTGCAATTAGTGGCTAGAGAAAACTTTTATAACTGGGTAGTCTTTCAGATATGTTGGGATTCAGCTCCAGAATTTCAGACAGCATAAGCCAGTGATGGCGAATCTTTTAAAGACCAAGTGCCCCAAAACTGGCCCCGCCCCTGCTCCACCCCCTGCCCTGCCCCCACCCCGCCCCCATCTCACCTGCCCGCAGGGCCACTCACCGCCTCCAGGGCCCGCCGCAGATTGCCCAGCAGCGCCATGGCGGCCACGCCCTCTGCCCACGCCCCGCAGCATCAACTGCATGATGGGGCATGAGGGCAGAGTCTTGTCTATGCTTTCTGGCTGCCATGTCCTTGGCTGCACTGCTCTGTGTGGGCCACGCTCAGGGGTGACTCTCCTCCAGGGGGCTGCTGGTGAGGACGGGGTCGCGGGGGGAGGCAAGGCTGGGACAATGGCACATGTGCCCACAGAGAGGGCTCCGAGTGCCGCCTCTAGCATCCATGCCATAGGTTCGCCACCACTGGCATAAGCAATAGACAGGCTTCCTAGGAATTCTGAGACTTGTCCCAACACCATCTTTAGAAAGCACAGGTATAGGAATAGTTTTTTCTGTCTTGAATGTCCTGTTTAGTATTGGAAAGACTATTGGAACTCACAGACGTTGGTTGAATTTACATGTGCTAAGACTTAACGTGGCTTAATGCGATTTGTTCAAACCATGGTTAAAGAACCCTTGGTTTATACAGATGTGAGTTCAAAAGCCAAAAGTGTCCATCAAGAGTACTTCCTCCCAGTGACCATTTTAAGAAAAACTAATCTTGAGCAAACTTTCAGAGAAGTTTGTTCATGGTGATGATTATTGATCATTGAGAAAGATCTGATTAGTGTCTTAGCACGGTAGTGTTCTAGAAATCACATTGAAAACCATCTGCTTGGTTCAAACTCTCGCTATAGTTTAACCACTAACCAGTCCATTAAAAGATGGTTCTATTTTCTATACATATTAGTTTATATAAATTTTAGGGGAGGGAAGAAATGGATATTTTTATTCTCTTGCAAGTGTTTCGGGTTCTTCCCTCCTTAATCTAATTTTAGAAATCATAGTAATAAAAGGGAAGTTTTCATCTTTTCAGAAGCTCCAAATGATTTACCAAAGAAATGTGCTAACTTTAAATAATATTGTGATAATACCAGTGCTGTAATAGAGTAAAAATATCACGAGTTCCTCCTGGGGCTTATCTCCAGCATTTAGAATTGAAGAGTTTGGGTGTCTATGTATAAAGATGTTTAAAAACCTGTATCCAAAGAACATGCTGAGGATGTCGATCTTTGCCATCTGTGGTGGCAGGGGCAAACAATAAAGAGTACATCATGGCATTGCAACACAAATTCCACCCCATCTCTACTCTTGAGTGCAGGTGAGTAGGTAAGGAGTGGAGCTCACATTGTAAATATCAAGATACATGTTTTGTCATTCTGACAAAATGTTGCCTGGTTATGAATGCCCAGGTACCCATTGCTGTTCTGTCTGAGGCGACAGATAGAAGCCTGCGAAAAAAATCCACTTATTGCTCTAATCTAAATACCTTAGAAAGTATGGAATTTTCTATCCTTTTCTATTGAGGAGAGCATCACATGCAGCAGTCATTACATTATGGTTTAATCTTTGTGATCGTGGTAAACTAATATCATGGGAAAATGCAAACTTTTTTGCCAAATATTTGCCAAAATATTCAGAATAGCAATAACCAGATAGACCTCAGTTAATGACCAGTAAGTAATTAAGCGATTGTTTAAAGTTACAATGGCATTGAACAAGTGATGACTGGTCCTCAAAGCTCCAAACATTGTAGCATCCTTTAAACATGTCATCGCTGTTTGCAACCTTCCCTATCAGTTTCCTACAAGCAAAATCCACGGGAAAGCACTAGGAAGTTGCAAACAGCAAATGCATGACATCCTCACTTAATGACCTGCCATGATTCACTTAACAATGGTTACTGGAGACTAGTAGAACGGCTTTTGCTAGGTGGTGTGGTCATGTGATGCATTTTACAACTATATCACATAGCAACAGAAGTTCCAGTCCCAATTAACATTAATCAAAGACTGCCTGTGCTCAATTAAAGCATCTTTTAACATCTTCAAAACTCCCTCTAATATTAGAAGGGTTCACATGTTAACTGCTAAACATTAAACCTATTATACCCGTTTATAATTGTTTGTAAGACTAATACTAAATGAGATGTTCAGATTTATAGAGAAATATGGGGTGTGAAATTAGTGGGTCTGATACTGTAATGGAATGTGGGAATGACCTTGGGGAAAAGAGGGAAGAGATGGTGCCTAAGAAACAGACAAAAGAGGCAGGAGCCCCCAGTGGCTTAATAGTTAGAGAAAGAAACTTAGAAAACATCCACCCGAATGGATCAAGCAGTTAAAAATGGCAGTGAGAAGTTGGTACTTCCAGAGTTGCAAGACTCTGTTAATGTAGCCTTACAATAAAGTAGATTTAGCTCATCTAGTCGTATCTCCTGTCTAGTTTATCCAGGAGCAATGACAGATACAAGAATGTCAGTGAGAAATTATATTGGTACCAATTAGCATTTCCATACTATGCTCACTTCTCTTAACTTCCCATCAGTTTTATAAAGGTGATCTCCACAGATTAATTCCACTCTCCCATGTTGCTAAACAACATTGTCAAGCCAAGGTCTCTCTACCTTCATTCCTTTTCCACCCTGTGGTTTCTTTCTCTAGCAAGGAAAAATAAAAGTGAAAACCCCAACCAACCAAGTAGCAGTCATGAAACTACTCAGTGTGACTGTCAAGGGTGGGAAGTGGTGACAAAATACAAAGGGGAAGATGGATTGAGATAGAAGTACCTATCAATGAGAAATTCACAGTGTGCATTTCCATAATATCCATTTAAAGTGTTAATAAGCTGCAGTAAGATTAATGTACTTAGCTTTGCGACTATCCTAGAAGCCATATATTGTCCAAATATGGTCATTATGGCACATTTTATACATTTTAAATTGTAATTAGTCAGCAAATTTATTGTTTTGTATCTTTGAGACATTATTTTGAAGAAGAATTTGATAGGAGGGCCCAAAATGAAATATTTATTCACTTGATATGGTGTTGTATAGGGATGGACAACTCTCTGGTTCAAGATTCCATTGAAAGCTGGAACATTCGGTTCTCTGCCGGATCTTTACCAGATATTTCCATTCAGTGGTTTCCAGAAACAAATGCTTAGAACTAGAATCATCTCAACATGGCCGGGGAAAATATTTTAGCGTTTTAGATGTTTCGGTGTTCCAGTTCAGAGGATTTATTTCCAGAAACTAGAATGTTATAATCCAGAAAGATTTTCAGCATTATCAGGTAGGAGAACAGACTGCTTCAGAGTTCTCCAGAACAAAGGCCCCCAACCTTTTGTGCACCAGGGACTGGTTACGTAGAGAGAGGTTTTTCCATGGACTGGAGGGTGTGTGGTTTTGTGTGCTGCCTGCATCTCGCGGAGGGGGTTTTGCTTGTTTGTGCAGACCGGTTGCTGGCATGCCACGGCCCGGTACCAGCCCATGGACTGGGGGTTGGGGACTCCTGCTCCAGAATGTTTCATTGTTGGACTGGTCGATTTTGTAAATCCCTAGTTTGTATTTAGAGTGGCTTGTTTTTGAACAAAAGTTATTTCATGCATATTCTGGAAGACAAATAGGCTTTTTGTAGATGCTCACATTTATTTGAATTATATGCCAATAATTTAGAAATTACAGAAGCTCAGCAGACATTACTTTACTGATTGTAAAAAGCTCAGGGCTGCATGACTGGGGAAAATACCCATTCTTTGTCAGTTGTACAATAGGTTGGTGAAACCTAGTACTGCTTCAGAGATTTGGATTGCATATTATTAGTTTATGTGATAATGTTTTCATTTGTTTCACCCTCTTAAATAAAATGACTTAAAAGTTAATTATTTCTTATCATAACAAGGTACACCTACCCACCCACAAACAAATGCACCTTACTTTATTTATAAATAACAGATACTGGATCTTCCCCTTTTTCTCTTTTTCCATATATAATTAAACCAAAATCCCATTGAAGGTGTCTGCTCTGTTGTTATACTTAATGTTATTATAAATTATAAATTCAAGACTAGCGGAAGTAGCACATCATCAATTTTGCAAGTAGGCACTTTCCGACTATCATGGTAGTGGAGTGGAAAGAGTGGAATATCTTCTTTTCAATTATTTTTGAATTTTTGAGATATTTGTGAATTTTCCATCACTATACCAGGAGTGGACAGATGTTAAATAGGCAAGGCCTATCAAATAAAGTGAAGTACAAAATAGTGTTAGAGCAGCAAGCACATACTTAGAATTAATGAACAAGTTACCTCTAAACTATCATTGAGCCTTGTATTTGTTTTCGATGCTAGAAATTAGCTCACAGTCAACTAGGTTAAAAAGAATTGGCCTGATTCTAGTTTTTTTTTTTAAAAAAAATCATCATAATTTCAGTACAGTATTATGAAGATCAATCAGCTGCCTCCATGTTGCTTTGTAAGAAAGGCTGATTGTACTGTTGCATAGATCTCAGTAACTAGCACTTGAATAATTTTGAAATCCAGATTTTGTAGGAGGTGATAGATCAAAAGGTGTTATGCTACATGCAAATCATTTCTTCACCAAAGTTGTACAGTCATTTCGCAACCTAATAATTTATTAACTTCAATAAGACTTTGACAAAGCTAACTTTTCCAAGATCCGGTCTCTAACTTTGACTGAGAATCTCCAAGATTATGAAGGGAATAACTATAATGTAATTAGTCTATGAAACTATTTTTAGCTTGATTCATTTTTATGTTTCTCTTTCCTGAAATATAGTGAAAACTTTGGTTTTCATGGACTTCAGTTGAATTCAGTTTATAAGTCAGAGAACACAAAGGGTATAATTGGTATCATTTGTTCTACACAATGACATTGTTTTTGACTCAACAGACCTGGGGAACAAGAGACACCCTTCCTCTCAATTTGTCTGTTAAAATGAGGCTTCCCTATATATTGAAAAATAAGATTTCAAAAAACAGGGGAAAAAATGTCTATGCAAAAATTGAAGGGGCTTCAGAAAAAGAGGACCTGGTTGCCAGAGATGCAGACTGGTCTGGAATGAAATTCCACAAGCTTTTCATGCCTATATTTTTATTATTTTTTTCTGAACTGGAGAGCTTTTTTACTTGGGCTGGGGCATATTCGATGTATGAATTCTGCTTTTCACACTGTGATGTGGTTAAGACAGTTGGGTGTCTTCTGCCATGTGTCAGCTGTGGGCAACACAGAGAATTCAACATTTGTAGGTAAAGTCTTTCAAATACTTAAGCATATCACTAGTTTTTGCCATGAAGTCACTCTATACTCTTTGAAGCAAAGGAGATAAGTAGAGTCCTGATATGAATATCTTAGCGTATTGCATGGCTTGAGTAATTCTTCCTACTAAAACCTGGAATGTCAAATTATCCCCTAGTCCTTGCTGTCTTGGACACTCTATTTGTCCATTTGTCCATTTATTTAGTCTCAGATGAAGGACTCACAGCATCCTAAAGTTAGCTTTCTATCACACATATCACGAATGATAGGGACACAATAGCTAACAGGGATCTTGAGATATCTGTACTATGGCATTTACTATCAGCTTTCCTGGGCCAGCAAGATTAGCCCAATTGCCCAATAGTAAAGTCAGTGCTCATCATATTCTGCCAATCTCAGTAATTATAAGCTAGTTCCAATGATTCCATATGCTATTACATTAACAGCATATAGTTTTAGGTCTGGTTTAAGATCAGAGAGGTTTTCCATAAGTCTGGTCAATTATCTATCCTGAGAAAAAATGGGAGGCTGGCACTCCATTTTTTATATACCTATCTTAATAACATTACATACTTTCTTTCTTGGCCACATTCTAGATGGGTATCACTGATCAACACCAAATCCTTTCTTGATGCATCGGTTCAGGTACATTGTTGACATGCCACAATTCTTGAGATTTTTTTTATACTGTCCATAATTACCATGTGAGATCTACAAAATCCAGCTTTCTCTTTTTATGTTGTAAAAATCTACATTTTGGGAAAGGTCATCTGGTGGTACAAAACTGTATTACCATTGATGTGGTAATTAGTACAGGTAGTCCTCAACTTATGACCACAACTGAGCCCAAAATTTCCGTTGCTACATAAGACAGTTAAATGAGTTTTGACCTTTCTTGCCACAGTTGTTAAGTGAATAGCTGCAGTTGTTAAGCTAGTGACATGGTTGTTAAGTGAATCTGACTTCCCCTTGACTTTGCTTGTCAGGTGATTCACATGATCCTGGAAAACTGCATCCATCATAAATATGGATCTAAGCATCTACATTTTGATTACATGACTATGGGGATGTTGCAATAGTCATAAGGGTGAAAAATGGCCACAAGTCTCTTTTCTCAGTGCCATTATAACTTTGAATGGTCACTAAACAAGCTGTTGTAAGTCGAGACTACCTGTATCAGTTTCCTGCAGAACATATAGAATTGGAGATGCACTCAGGCAATTAAAAGATAGAGAGTGAACCCAGAGTGTCCTGACTTATGAGACCTGGGTACTCACTGGACTGATTAATTGGGGAGGTATCTATTTGAATTGAAATACTTTGCCATATGAAACAAGCTTGTCTTGGATTGCACCATAATTCTTAGCTACTGAATGGCAATTGCAACCCAGAATGTATTGGTTTCAGCTGATTTGCCATATGCAGCTAATGCAAACAGGTACCTGTGTTCTACCAGTTACACCCATGTAACGTCTAGCAACTATAATGCAATCTTATGGCAACCCACTTTGAAACTGATCCAGAACCTTCAGTAGGCATAGAATGCCAACAAGGTAAGAAGCATATCCCCATCCATTCTGAAATACTGGCACATTTGCATTTTCATAAGCTGGTGGAACCTGCTGGTTGTGATGTTTAAAGGCCTACATGGCTTGGATTTTGTCTTAGAAAGCTATATTTCCTGTATTGCCTTCATGGGTTTTGATTTTATTGAAAAAAGACTGTAATAAGTGTTGGGTTTTTTAAAATCAGGATCAGCTTTTTCTAAGGGTAGATCCTTGAAAAGTAAACAGGATTATTTTAAGAGGTCTGCTCTTCACTGATCTCATTTGGATAACAAATACATCGTCATTTTACCAAAGATTTGGGATGTAAGTAGAAGTATGCCTCTACTACTCTTGCCTTTAAACTATACTGCTAATACATCCTACAATTTATTGAAATATTAGTAGGGAACACTGCTGTTAAACTATGGAAATAGAGTTAACATATGCAAGGAAAGAAGCAGATTGCATATGCTTGACTAAATGTCATTTAGGTGCAATCCTCCTTTATTCCTTTATATTATTTATTAGAGCTATCGTATCTGGCCACAAAATTTCAGACAACCAGTAGATGATAGTGAAGAAATAGACCTGTCTATATCTCTTTGTTGTCATCTAGTGGCCCTCTGGAGTTTTGTAGACCAGATCTCTACATTCTCTAGCACAGGAGATGGAGAATCCACCAATGGGTTTAGACTGTGTTCCTGCCCAATCAGATCAAGTCAGCCAAAGTTGCCACGCTTCTCCAGGGCTAGAGGATCCCAGTCTTGACTTGATCTTGCCCAGGACAGATGTGCAAGTTTGGATCTTAGGCAGGTATAGTCTCCATTGGTGGATTTTCCATCTTTTGCCATTTACCAGTTTTTCTGATCAGTGCTGGATTCAGCGCTGGGTTAGGATTGTTCTTTTCTTTCCAATCCCCCCCACCTCCTTTAGTTTCAAGGAGAGGCTTAGCAAAGCCCTTTCTTGCATTTTGTTACCTTTCGGTTTCGTTTTCCACCCCCCACCAGTCATTTCTCTGGGGAGTATTTCATCCCTCAGAGGCACTAATAGTTGTTTTTCTCTTTTATATTTGTTTGAGTGCCTTCCCTTGCTGGAGCCTGTGGCTGCAGCTCCTGGGGAGGGCAAGCTCGCAATCGCGTGCACATGCCAAAGGGGGTGGTGAAAGTTCAGCGTGCTTCAGGGAGTTTTCCCTAAGGCTTGTGTTACTGATGGTTGTTGCCGGGACTGCGCCTGCAGTTCCAGAGTCCTTGCAGACATAAATCTTCACTAGTGACGACCGGGGGGTTGCGGCTGCATTCCCGGCGTCCTATTGTGTGTGCAGGCCCAAGAACAACTATTGGGCCTCAGCGTGAGTCAGGGAGGCTTCCCCGTGGTTTTTGGTTACCGGAGCTGCAATTGCAGCTTCGGAGGTCGGGTGGCCCGAATACTTTACCTGGCTGCTGGGGGGCTTGCGGCTGCATCCCTGGTCACCAGACGAGCACACACCATTTCCTGATGGCAAAAATATTCGGGCTGCGCAGATGAGCTCCATCTCCGTTCAAAGGTGGCGACAGCACCCCCTGGCGATTGCAATCGTCCCCTTTTTACCCGGTGAATCTCAGAGCCTATAGGAACATGCAGCACCTACAGTGTAGTGGCCTATTAGCCTTTTCACACTCGCGGCCGCCATTTTGTGGACACTAGAAACTTTGCACTAGGACCCCTTCATCCTGAGAAAGGGATCCCTCCCTCCACCCCAATCTTAATTGGGGAAATAGTCTCAGCAAATTTTCACATTGGACAGATGGCCGCCATTTTGAGAATCACTAGTTCTTTCTCTCCTTCATTGGCCAGCCTTTATTTGGGGCCTGCACTAATCCTCTTGCCTGAACAGGATTACTGGGTCAGCAATCCACTAAATTTGTATCACAATCTTGGAGGTCTTGAATTGGTGTCTCCTTCTCAACACACAGCATTGTGGTACACACATACTCTGTCCTTGGCTTCCCCTGTAGGATTCCAGGTGTACCCTTTTGTGCACCTGTGTTTGACTACAGTTTTAAAAATCTTTGGATTCCAGGTGTACCCTATCGTGCATCTGTGATTATCCATAAACAACAACAGCAGTTTCTGGATTCCAGGAGTACCCTATCGTGCTCCTGTGGTTATCCATAAACAACAACAGCAGTTTCTGGATTCCAGGAGTACCCTATCGTGCTCCTGTGGCTATGCACAGAGAAAAAAAAGCAGCTGTCTCTGGATACTAGGGGTACCCTATCATGCTCCTGAGATAATCCACGAGGATGGAGGATACTAGCTCTTCCAAGAAGGGAGCTTCACCACTTTCATGAGACTCTAAAAGGCACAAATCCTGCAATCAGGATGCTGCAGGCAAAATCTTGGCCAAGGCCAAGGCCAAGGTCAGATCTGCAGGCAAAACCTCTAAAAAGGATGAAAAACAGGCCAGTAGGAGACACCAGGCTTTAGAGAGGGAATTCTCTAAAGTACAAAGACAGGCCAGGACTGAAGCCACTCAGGCTGAAGTTCCTTCCTTCGATTTGCCACTGGGACCCTCTGCTTCCCCTCTGGGGATCTAGTCAACAGGGGATACCGTCTCTGCTCCTGTGCCAGGTGACACATCTCACCAGGAATCCATCTTCCAGCCTGTGGCTCCGTGGGCCCAGCAGTCAGCCCCAGAAGCTACTTTCACCCCTACTGTGGTTGGACTCAGACCAACAGAGCTGGTTCCCCTTCCCATGGAGGACCACCTAAATGAGTTGATTGCATAGGCGGTAGTGTGCACTCTTCAGGCTAGATTGCACGTACCTAGGTCAACCTCAGTTTCTCACCAACCTACCCACCAGCCAATTACCGAAGTGTATGGTGCACCTTCTTCACCTTCACAGTCCTCTTACTCCAAGGGTTCATCCTATTGTGAGTATGATGCGAACTTGGGGATCCCGATGTCAGATGAGGAGGAAAACCCTCCTGAAATGCTATCCTTTGCTGGTCTTTTTAATCCATCTCATTTTGTCCCTTTGCTCCAAAAGGCCACTTCCATGGCCCATCTTGGTCCCGAACCATCACCAGGATCTGAGCAAGATGGTGGCAGCAACGGAATATGCTTCCAATGCAACGCTACAGGCTGCCAGATTTTCATCCAGGGCCATGGCTTCCAACATCACTGGACGCCATATGCTTTGGCTGAAACACTGGCATGTGGACGCCAAGTCTAAATGGTGTCTGTCGGCAGCCCCTTACCGGGGGGGGGGAAAGTTGTTTGGGGAAGCTTTAGATCCTTATCTTACTGAGAATAAGGATAAACATAAGGTTCTCCATCACCTTATTAAACGTCCAGACAAACAACCCAACACCTACTCACGAAGATAGTCCTTTCGTACGGGTACTAGGTCCAATTATTCCTATCCCCCCTGCTTCTTTCCTGTCAGACAGGACAGACAGGACAGACATTTGGACAGAATGGGTTCTAGACCCAGACAACAATTTCAGGGCAAACGGCCCTTTCGTGGGAGCAGCCGCCCTTTCCGTCACTCCAGATGACTCTCTGGCGGTCCCTCCCATAGGCGGCAGACATTCCCTCTTTGCCCGCCAATGGGAGGCCACCACCACAGACACATGGGTGCTGAACACGATTCGACACGGGCTTTCCCTGGAATTCCTCACCTACCCTCCGAATCGCTTTCTCTCTTGTCCCCAACCAAGAAATCCCACAAAGAAAAAATTAATGCAACAGGCCATTCAACACCTTATAAACATAAGGGCCATAGAACCGGTACCGTTGGATCAGAGAGGTCGGGGATTCTATTCCATCCTCTTCATCATCCCAAAAGCCTCAGGGGGGTGGAGAGCCATCCTAGATCTAAAAAGTCTAAACCGTCATCTTGTTTACCGCAAATTCAAGATGCAAACGCTCCAGTCCATTCTCAGAAGCGTAAGAAGAGGAGACTTCCTGACATCCATAAACCTCACGGAAGCTTATCTCCACATCCCCATCTCTTTCAGCCACCGCCGGTTTCTAAGATTTGCTTACAGGGGCTGGCACTATCAATACAGGGCATTGCCATTCGGACTATCCTCAGCCCTGAGGGTTTTACCAAGGTCCTAGCAGTTTTAGCAGCTCACCTCCAGATGGCACCAGTCAGAGTCCAGTGTTACTTGGAAGACATTTTGATTCAGTCATCATCAGGCCAAGCTGCGCTGACGGATCTCGAACGGGTGATCAACCTTCTTCAAAGTCACGGGTTTTCGGTAAACTTTTCCAAGAGTTACTTGTCTCCCACGACAAAGCTATTACACCTAGGGGCCATCATAGACACGGTGAACAGCCGGGTCTATCTATCCCAAGAACGTCGGGACAGCATATGGCAATTAGTCCTACAACTCTGTGGGAACCATATGGTAACGTTAGCAAGTCTCTCCCAATTACTGGAAAAAATGATTTCGGCCATTGCCATTGTGCCTTGGGCCAGGCTCCACTCCAGGATACTTCAGTGGTTCCTGCTTCCTTTCCAGAGATGGAACATCAGCTCATTCACTTGAAGAGTGCGGATTCCACTCCGAGTCTCGTTCTCTCTCAGGTGGTGGCTCTCATCGGCTATACTCAGGGGGTCCTCCTTCAAGGAGCCGGACCGAATTACTCTGACGACTGACATCAGCCTGTTCGGTTAGGGTGCACACCTACACTCACAGTGGGCCCAAGGCCATTGGTCCTGCTCTGACCTTCGGCACAATATAAACTGGTTGGAGCTCAGAGCCATACACCTGGCCCTTCGACACTTCCGCAACTCTGTAGCAAAATGTCACATACTGGTCCTCACGGATATTGCTGCCAAGACCCATGTGAATCGGCAAGGGGGCACCCGATCCCGTGCCCTCCTGTCCAAGGTTCTCCTCCTGGGCTCTTGGGCAGAGTCCAATCTAGCCTCCATTAAGGCCGATCACATATCAGGGGAGGCAAACACACAGGCGGATCTCCTCAGCAGGGCGACGGTGAACCACTCAGAGTGGCGCCTGCACCCAAGGATTTTCAGGGAAATCTCCCACCAATTTGGACTTTCAGTCCTAGAACTCTTTGCTTCCCTGACAAACACTCAGGTACCGAGGATCTTTTCCCGTTTCCCATCCCCAGGGGCAGAGCGCACGGACACTCTTCGGAGTCCGTGGCCAGAGGGTCTGCTCTACGCTTTCTCTCCTCTCCCTCTTCTTCCAGTGGTCATCCGCAAGATCCTCAGGGAAAGAGTGGAGGTTCTTCTAGTGGCCCCATACTGGCCTTGGATACTGTGGTTCGCGACTTAGCAAACCTCTCCCTAGCGGAACCATGGAGGATTCCCCTGGACAGGGTCTCACTCAGTCAGGGAACACTCCTTCATCCGGACCCCCAATGGCTCCAATTAGCCGTATGACATTTGAGCGTTCAGTCTTATCCTGGGAGCACTGCTCGCCAGGAGTCATTTCTATAATCCAGGCCTCCCATCGGGCCTCTACCAGTCATATTTATGAGGCCATGTGGAGGAATTTCTGTTCGTGATGCTCTAAGCACCATTTGACAATTCCAGATCTGATGATTTCTCACATATTGGACTACCTTCTGGAGGATCTGGAGAGGGGTTTGGCTCCAAACACACTACACAGACAGGTTGCTGCTCTTTCCACTATACTTACATGTGAATCTGCAACTTCCCTCGGTCACAATCTCTTGATCCGCTCATTCATCAAGGGTGCTACTAACATCAAGCCCCCTGTAGTCCATAGATATCCCTCCTGGGAACTGCCGAGAGTTTTGCGGGCTGTTACCAATCCACCCTTCAAACCCTTCAAAACATGTGATTTGTGATACTTATCACACAAAGTAGAATTTTTTTGGCTATCACGTCTGTGCGGCGGATTTCCGAATTAGCTGCTCTCTCCACTAGGGATGATTTGTGCATTTTTCACCGGGACCGAGTGGTCCTTCATCTTGATTCAACCTTTGTTCAAAGGTAAATTCCTTATTTCACAGGACTCAGGAAATCATGCTACCAGATTTCTGTCCTAATCCATCGCATGCTCTGGAACGACAATGGCACCTGTTAGAGGTCCGCAGAGCACTCCATTATTATATCTCACGGACAGCTGCCTTCTGCACTACCGAGGCTCTTTTCATTTCCTATCATCCTCCTTCTAGGGACAGGAAAGTGGCCTCCTCCACGATTGGCAGGTGGGATTAGGGCTTGTATTCCGGAGTCGTATCAGGCAGATTCAATGCCGGTTCCATGGCGCATTACAGCCCATTCCACCCGTAGCACGGCTACGTCCGTGACCTGGGCCACTCAAGCGTCTATTGAAGACATTTGCAGAGCGGCCACATGGTCCTCTCCATCACCCTTCATTAGACATTACAAAAGGGTCATTGTCTTACCTGAACACCTTTTCTCAGTATGGAGATGAAGAATCCACCAATGTGTTTTCTCTGTCTGCCTGCTCTTGAAACCAAGTAGCCAAACTTGACACGCCCCCTCTTGCTAGGAGATCCAGTCTTAACGAGGGCGAAGTGGCTGAAGGTGGACGAGGTGTTGACTCTCAAACCCTTAAATAAGGCCTAACTGACCTAAAGGGTGGGTGTGGATTCTCCATCTCCGTACTGAGAAAAGGCATTCAGGTAAGACAACGCCCCTTCTCCAGTACAGGAGATGGAGAATCCACCAATGGGACATACTAAAGCCTCACTGTCCCATTGGGTGGGAAACCGATAAGGCCTGAATGGTGTCTCCGGAGACCACCTTCTGGAGGACCCTCCGACCAAAGGAGGCGTCCGCTGAAGCAAAGCAGTCAATTCTGTAATGGCGAATAAATGGAGAGGGCGAGGACCATGTCGCAGCCCTGCAAATCTCCCCAATAGACGCCTGAATGGCCCATGCCGCCGAGGTCGCAGCACTGCGAGTGGAATGGGCAGTAAGATGTCGTGGAGCTGGCAGGGAAGATGCTTGATACACTTCCACAATACAGGCTCTGATCCACCTGCCAGTAGTACCAGCAGAGGCCCTTTGGCCCAGCGAAGCCGGGCGGAAGAAAACGAACAGAGCCTCGGACTTACGAAATGGTTCTGTGAGCTTCATATAACGCCGCAGTGCCCTGCGGACGTCCAACATGTGCCACTGCCGCTCCAGGTCATGGGAAGGGTTGGGACAAAAATTTGGTAAAATCACTTCCTGTGCTCTATGAAAGAGCATGTTCACCTTGGGTACAAAGGTGGGATCTAGGCGAAGAACCATCCTATCGCTGTGGAAAATGCAAAGGTCATTTCTGACCGATAAGGCAGCTAGTTCAAAAATACGCCTGGCCGACGTAATGGCGATTAAAAATGCCACCTTGAGGGACAGATTCCGCAAGGGAATAGCTGCTATGGGTTCGAAGGGTGATTTAGTCAGAGCCCGAAGGACACGAGGCAATTCCCACGAGGGGTACCTGTGCACCACGGGAGGTCTGGTGTTGCACGCACCCTTGATAAAGGCATGAATTCTGGGATGGTGAGCCAAGGGAACTGAATCTGCGCAGGTAAGTATTGTAGACAGGGCTGCCACCTGTCGGCGAATGGTCGCTGGGGCAAGGCCCTTGTCCAGGTCGGCCAAAAGGTAATGTACTATTTGAGGAATGGACAATTTGGAAATATTCAGATGCCTCACGCGACACCAACGGCAAAAATTCTTCCAAGTGGAATTATAAATACGATTGGTTGGTGGTCGACGAGAGGGCTGAATCATGTCAATGGCTCGAGGGGAAAACAGTTCTTGAGTCATTATACTGCACTCAAGTGCCAGACAGTAAACTGTAACCATTGAGGGTCCGGGTGTTGGATGGTCCCTTGGTGTAATGACACGCGATAAGGGGGGATTTGCCAAAGGGGAGACTGGAAGAGGTTCACCAGGTCAGCAAGCCATGGCCTCTGTGGCCAATAAGGGGCCACGAGGATTACTTTTGCCTGCTCCTGGAGCAGCTTGCGGATGGTCACCGGTATGAGTGGGAAGAGAGGGAAGGCATAAAGGAGGCCTGGTGGCCACTGAGTTCGCAGGGCGTCTGTCCCCTCCGCCCCTGCCAGGAAGTAAGAGAAGTAGTACCTGGGAAGTTGGGCATTGGTTGACGACGCAAACAGGTCCAATAGTGGCTGGGCGAACCTGTGGGAGATCTCAGAGAAGAGATCCAGATGCAACCCCCACTCTGAGGGATCGACCGTGGAGTGACTTAAAAAGTCCGCTTGCCGATTCATGATTCGAGATGTGTTCGGCCCTGATTGAGGCTAGGTTGGATTCGGCCCAGGAACCCAGGAGCCGTGCCTTGGACATGAGGGCCCTGGATCTGGTGCCCCCCTGATGATTGACGTGCTCCTTGGAGGCCACGTTGTCTGTGAGTATCAGAACGTGGCGACCCCTGATCCAGTGTTGAATTGGCGTAGAGCTAGGTGAATGGCCCTGAGCTCCAGCCAATTGATATTGTGTCTCAGATCTGCGTGGGACCAACAGCCCTGAGCGTACTGCGACTGTAGATGGACTCCCCAGCCGAACAGACTGGCGTCTGTTGTGATCGTGATGCGCTCCGGTTCCTTGAAGGATGAGCCTTTGGTCACCACTTGCGAGAACCACCAGCGCAGTGCCCTGCGAGTGTGAATCGATACCCTGACCTGGCGATTGGATGCGCTGGCATTCGCTCGCTGGAACGGAAGCAGGAACCATTGGAGGTCCCGCAAGTGAAGTCTGGCCCAGGGAACAATGGCTATGCAGGAGTCCATCTTTCCCAACAATTGTGACAGTAGAACCAATGGGACTGAGTGTCTCCTGTGCACCTGACGGGCCAGGTCTCTGATGCTGGTTATTCTCTCCTGGGATAGGGGAACCGTGCAGTTTGTGGTGTCTATGACGGCCCCCAGGTGTAGAAGCCTGGACGAGGGGACTGTCTGACTTTTTTGAAAATTTACCGAGAAGCCATGTTGTCGAAGGACCTGAATGGTGCTTTTTACGTCTGCCTGAGCTGCCTGAAATGTGGGTGCTTGAATCAGGATGTCGTCCAGGTAACACTGGATGCGTATTGGTATTTTCCTCAAGTGGGCGGCTAACACGGCCAGGACCTTTGTGAACACCCTGGGTGCCGAGGACAGGCCAAAAGGAAGGGCCTTGTACTGGAAATGCTTGCCTCTGTAGCAAAACCTTAGGAACCGTCGGTGTGCTGGGTGAATGGGAATGTGAAGGTACGCTTCCGTGAGGTCTATTGATGCTAGGCAGTCTCCCTGTCTGATGCCCCCCAGGATGGACTGGAGAGAGTGCATCACTTTTTGTAAGTGATGTAATGGTTGAGATGTTTGAGGTCTAAGACCGCTCTCCACCCTCCTGAGGCTTTGGGGACCACAAAGAGGATGGAGTAGAACCCCCTGCCCTTGTAGTTTGATGGTACCGGCTCTATGGCCTGAATTTCTAGGTGTTGGATGGCCTCCTGCATGAGGCCCTGTTTGAATGGTTCCCTGGAGATGGAACAAGCAATGAATCGGTCCGGGGGTGTGGCTAGAAACTCTAGAGATAGATCGAACTGGATGGTTTGTAAAACCCAGCTGTCCGTGGAAGTGAGTTCCCACTGATGGAAAAAATGGGTTAGCCTTCCCCCAATTGGAAGATTTGTGCCGGGGTCACTTGGACCTCCTGTAGGGGCATCCTGCCCCTCGAAATGGCTGCTTAGTCTGGTTCTGTTGTCTGGGTCGAAACCCGGGCCTGTCATAGGGATGGTCATATGGCCTCTCCTGCCTGGGAGTGTATGAACGGGAGGGTTGAGTGCCTGTTGCACCTGTTGCTGGCTGAAAGGACTGCCTGCGAAAATATGGAGTGGGACGCTTGTCAGGCTTTTTTTTTCAAATGGCCCATAACCTTATCCTTATTATCCTTATATGGCTTATCCTTATTTTCCACAAGGTACGGGGTCAGGGCCTCCCCAAATAGGTTGTTACCTAGATAAGGGGCCATCGCTAGACGCCATTTGACCCTGGCATCAGCCTGCCAGTGTTTGAGCCACAGCATCCGCCTGGCGGTGATATTGGATGCTATGGACCTGGAGGCAAAATTGGCTGGCTGAAGAGTGGCATCCGCCACGTACTCTGTGGCCGCCACCATTTTACTTAGGTCCTGGTGGGTCCTAATGTCCTCAGCGGGAACTCTGGCCTGTAACTGGCGCAGCCATAAAAGAGTAGTCCTAACAAAAAAGGACGCGCAAGTGGCCGTTTTAATTGCCCATGCTGCAAACTGATGGGTCCTCCAGAAGGTCTGCCCCCATTTTTTATTGTCCACCTTTAGTGCCTCCAGCAGGTCCCCAGCTATCGCCATCTGGGAAACCAGAGGGGTCCAGGCCTCATCAACCTTTGGGAACTCCAACGCATCAGTGAGGTCTGTGGAGGTGCTAAAGAGCTTTTTATCGGTCCCGTTTACAGAAGGAAATGAGGAAGGAGAAATCCATTGTTTCTTGATTCCTTTGAGGAATATGGAGGGGCATGGGACATGGTGTTCCATTGCCACTGTTTTAAAAAAGATAGGATTGGGGCTGGAATCCGATGTGGCCTGCGGTTACAGGAATTGATCGGATCCAATGTTGGCCATTGATGTGGCCTTGCGCAACAGTGTGAGAAATAGGGCTGGGTTAAATAGGCCCCCCGAAGGGGAGGATTCAGGAGGAAGTTCCTCCTCCTCTGACAGATTAAAGTCCGGCTGTTCCTCACCTTGAGGGGAGGAGTAACCGCTCATGGAGGAGTGCACTGGCGAAGTGGGCTCCTGAATCATGGGAATCTCCGCAGAGGGGCCGTAAGATGGCATGGCTGATGCGGAGTCCCCCTGATCTGGTGTATGAATGGAACGCTGCGCTAGCGCTCGGTCCATGACCTTGGAAAGCAAGGCTTCCAGGCGGCCGTCGGAGAAAATATTTGCAATGTCCGGCCCCCTGAGTCCTGCAGTCGTGGGGGTAAATGTGGCCTCTGGGGCTGGGCCTGGAGCCATAGTGGCGTGCTGAGTCAGTGCGGATGGAGAACTCAATGTGACTGACATCTCTGAGATGATGGAGAGACAGTGCTCAAGGTTTGAGGCATCGAGGAGCCCTCCATCCCAGTTGAGCAATCCCAAACAAGTGAGATAATAGCTCTGGCAGGCAAGTAGCTGGTGGGAGCGAGATTGGAACAAGCAACAAGACTGCTCCCCTGATCACCCGACCAGAAAAAAATTCTCTCTGGGTCTAGGTCACGGCACTTGAGTCAGATGCCAAAGGCATGTTTGGGGCCACTCTCTGGGCTCCGCCCGGAGGCCTTAGGTGGCCAGTCAAGATGCACCAGTAAAAGAAAAAGGGAAAAAATAAAAAAGGGAAACCCCCCAAAAGGGCTAGAGGCCTGAGTGGACAAGGGTCCTGACAAGGGAAGGATCAGTCTCAATTGGTGGCTACTCAGGTGATGTATGCAGTCAGTGAAACACAGTCCAGATGTGGCTTAAGCCAGGCCCAGTATTGTCAATAGGTATACTTGGGCCTAAGGTGCACGTGGAGTGCAAGGTGGCTGTTAACTGCAGAGGGTAGGCTTCGTAGGCCTTGCTAGGCCCCACCCATGTGGATCCGAACTGGTGGTCGTTAAGGAGTGATCCGGTAACTAGACCCCCCCCAAAGGTAGCAATTGAGGCAGAGGTAAGGCTTTACAGGAGCCGTGGGCGGACCGCCAATTGAATTAGGGCCGCATGTAAAACAGTAATATAGGCCGAAATGGCCTCTGCGTCCCTTTTCGGAATCCAAGATGGCGGCCGCGACTGGTTCCCCTAAGCCCGATCTCCGTGGCCTCAACTTCCAGTCCCAGGCTGTGCACAGCCTCCTTGTAGTTTGTGGAGGCCGCGCAGCGCGTTGTGCCAAAATTAATTGCCTTTGAGCTGCCTGCGAGTCGGCAGGTGAAGAGGGGGCTTGATTCTGTTTCGTTGCCTTTTTTCAGCAACCAAAATGGCGCCCGCGACTGCTCCCAGCTGCCTGGGAAGCTTTGGAAATGGTCTGAAGTCAGGAATTGACTTTCGGACCTGCAGCCAGGAGAAGGGGAAGGGAGAGAGGGAATCTGGAAAAAGTTCCAAGTAGACCCTGCTTGGAAGCTTTTCCCCAGAGCCCTGGGGAAAGGAACGCAGGAAAGCTGCAAGGGCGCCCCCCCCACACACACACCTCAAATAAATATAATTACACACTGAGCCCAGTGTTTGTGGGGAAATTTGTTAAAGAGGAAGCCAATTAATTTTAAGTAAAGTATAGGGAAGAGAATTCACCAATGGAGTTTTCCTAACCTGCTATCTGCTGACAGCCACATCTGAGATGTCTTCCAGAGCTGAGACCAAGTTAAGACTGGATCTCCTAGCAAGAGGGGGCGTGTCAAGTTTGGCTACTTGGTTTCAAGAGCAGGCAGAGAAAACCATTGGTGGATTCTCCATCTCCTGTACTGGAGAATCAACAAGTTCACCTCGGCAGAGGCCTCCTTTGGCAGGAGAGTTCTACAACAGGTTCTACCTCAAAGTGCCACACTGGGCAGGCCTGATTCCCTCCCTCAGGGACAATAGGCTTTGGTATGTCCCATTGGTGGATTCTCCATCTCCTGTGCTGGAGAAGGGTCGTTGTGTTACCTGAATGCCTTTTCTCAGCAGAGATGGAGAATCCACTCCCACCCTAGTAGGTTATTAGGCCTAGATCTATGTTTATGAGCGAACACGTCTTGCTGTCAGTCATGGCTTCACCTGCATCGAGACTGGGATCTTCTAGCCCAGGAGAGGAGTGGCAAGTTTGGCTGACTTGATCTGATTGGGCAGGAACACAGTCTAATCCCATTGGTGGATTCTCCATCTCTGTGCTGAGAAAAGGCGTTCAGGTAAGACAACGCCCCTTTATGTATACTTCCTGAACAAAGAATGAGAGACCTGGAAACCTCAGAGGCTACCTAGTCCTATCTGCTGCTCAGGGTTTGATCCCCTGAAACAATTTCTAGCCTCTATTTAAAGACCTCTATTTAAAGGGAACATACTTCATGAAGCTGCCCGTTTTACAGGTTTTACCATCAGGAAATTCCTGTTATCTACTTGAATCTACTTCCCTATAGTTTCAGTCCTTTGATCCCGGGCTTGCCATCTCAGGAAACAGAAAACAAATCCCTTCTGTCTTTTATATGCCAACCATTTAGATATTTGAAGATTACTTTCATGTTTTCTCCCAGACCTGTCTTCCACAGAATAAACATACCGGTACTCACTTTTATCCAGTGTGTCTCAACCTTGGCTACTTGAAGATATGTGGATTTTAACTCCCAGAATTCCTGCTGGGTGGGGATTTCTGGGAGTTTTGAAGTCCATATATCTTCAAGTGGCCAAGGGTGAAAAACACTGCTTTAATAATTCCTCACAGGAGTTTAACTCCCATCACTGTCTTGGTGGTCCTCCTCTGAAGACATCCACGTTTTATTACAATATGTGATTTTTCTTTTAGCTTGTAAAATATCTACACAGAGCATGAAGCAGATTATACTTAAATTAGTTTTGTCTTATGTTAGAATTAGTGGCTTTATCAATTTGGTGCCCTTTATGTGTGTTAGATTTTGACTCTGTAATTCTTTAGCTAACAAGACCAGGAGAAATAGGTCCACTGTACCTTCAAAATATCAACTTTGGAAAAGCTATAGACAGCAAACTCCAGATATAGGCAACTGAGACATAATTTTCCATGCAATAAACAGATGGACTAGCAAATGAGGCTAGTGAGTCAGAATATTCACTAATGATAACAGCCACATTGCTCTCGTGCAATGCCCATGCAGGATTAGAACAGTATCTTTGGTGACCAGTCTTGCAGTTCTGTATCACTAAAGAAATCAAATATTTCAGCGAGTCCAAGAGTACTTCTCCATCCCATGGTACAAACTAGCTTCTACACTTCCTTCACTTCTGTAGGAAAGCTCTTTATTTCTTAGTTGGTTTTATCTATACCAGCGGTTCTCAACCTATGGTCGTGACCCCATTTGGGGTCGAACAACCGTTTTACGGGGGTCGCCGGACATCGCGGTCCGCCATTTTGTTTTTTTATCGCGCGCACGCCGCGCATGCGTGGATTGGCCCGTCGCGGTCCACCATTTTGTTTTTGTTTTTCGTCATGTGCCGCGCATGCGTGGATCGGCCCGTCGCGCACACGTGTGCGGGTCGGGGTCGCGCCGCGCATGGGCGGCGCAAGTGAGGTCTCAGCCTGAAAAAGGTTGAGAACCACTGATCTATACAATGGATCATAAACGACTCCTAAAGCAGTTCCTCCTATACTTTTGGTTTCTGACTGTACACGTGTTTTCTCTGATTTCCAACTCTCCCAATCCATTTTCAATCCGTTTCTCTCCTACTTTGCTTTGTCTTTATCTCAGCTTATCTCTCTTCCTTGAGGACCTGTCTCAATCTGGTCAATATTCTCAATAGCTTTGACTTTGCTAAATTCTGACTTGGAAAAGAGATACAAGGTCTTTTTTAGAGGAATGTACCAGAATTTGATAACCAGAAGGAAGGGAGGGGTCCATACTGTGCCCACTAACAGTTTTATACTTCGTACTCTTTAGTTTAGTGAAGCTATCAATGCATGATAGAGTGAAGGTTTTGTTTTGCTTGTGACAGAATCTAAATTGATTTGGGTAGAGGAAAAAAAATGACTGGACAAATAGCACCCAGTTGGCTTCTATTCCTAATCTGGATCTCCCTGCTTTTAGTCCATCACTTTAACCACTATGCCACACTGGCTCGCTATTAGCGAGATAAGTTAATCTAAATAAAATTGCAGCCGCTAACACCTGAAATGTTTTTTAAATTATTTAACTTTTATTACTGTTGCACCATTTATACAATTACATATAATTTCAATGCATCCATTGTACATTTTGCTTTTTCTTTTGTTTATTTCCAATGAGAGGTGACTTGGTGTCTGTGACACAGAATGGAAGAGAAACTGGAACTGCAATGAACGCAGGTATTTTTTTTTTCATTTTCACTGACCAATAAACAGAACTACAGGTGCACTCAACCACAGACATGCATTAAACTCGTCATGAGAAATCTAGGTAGGCTAAGTAGGATGAGAATGCTTTTTTTTAACTATTTTTTTTAACTCCCAAAAATATTTGGGGAAGAAGAAGAAGAAGAATTGCAGGATTGGCATTGAGAAAAAAAAATGTTTGACAGCTATGTGAGTTTTGTCTGAAAGTTGCCATTCATCCACTGCATAAAAAATACAAAATGATAAAGCCTGTAAATAAAAATTTTAAAGAACCCACAAGAAATACTGCTTTTATAAAGGTTTGATTGGTGTGGCACTGGCCCAGAAGGCAGAATTAATTCTATCATTGCTCCCCCATCCCTCCTAGGAAAAAGGAAGGAAAAGATAAGTGGAGTGCATTTAGAGCAGGTCAGGAGGAAAAGGAAGAAAAGGAGGAGAAGAGAAAAGAGGCATACTGCACTTTCAGACAATCTGGGTTGTCTTCTTAATGAAATGCAGAATTTATTTTTTTTTTGGGAAAGTTGGCAGAAACTATATTAGATATTTCCCCCACAAAAATACTATTTAGATTACCCCATGTCAACCATTCCCCCATCCCCCTTAACTTAATGGGACACTTCTTGCTTGCTTGCTTGTTTTCTTGGGCAATACAGTTCAGCTACATAACAAGTTAGTAGAGCTGGAGAAAAAAAGATAATTAAAAAAAAAAGACACAGGTTGTTTTAAGTGGTTAATTTTGTTTTGTTTTGCAATAGGCTGTCCAATTTAATCCTTCACTGCTATGGTTTGATCCGAGTTTGCTGCTGGAGCTTCAGATGGTTTCGCTTCCTCTGGTGGGGCTGCGGGCTCTGAGGCCTTAGGAGTAGAACTAGGTGCTTCTGTTGTTGGTGGGGTCTCCTTGGAAGAAGGTGCAGCCTCGTTGCTGCTGCTGGGTTTTGAGTCTGAAGCTTGGGCCACATCACTTTTAGTTTCTGGGACTGCAGGAGCCTCAGTCTTTTTGGCTTCCCCTTCCTCCTTGCCCTTGTCATCTCCTTTACTAGTAGCTGTGACCTCTGAAGGCTGGGAAGCTTTTGCATCACCACTGAGCTCTGAGGACTTCGGGGTGTCACTGCTGGCTGGAGGAGCATCTGAGCTTGGCTCCTCCTTAGAGGTTTCAGTGCTCTTCAGAGGCTCTGCCTTTGTGTCACCCGGAGTGTCTGGCTTCTCTGGCTCTGGTTTCTTCGGTTCTTCTGGGCTTACACCTTTCTCCCCTTCCTTCTCCTCTGTCTTGTTGGCAGCTACCTGGTCATCCTTGTCTCCCATCTCCTCTTTATTATTCTCCTTCACTTCAGCAGTCTCCGTGGTGGTCTGCTGGCTTGGCTCATTCTCTTTTGGAGCCTCCCCTTCCTCAGCTGCTGTCCCCTCAGCCTTCTTGTCTTTGGTCTTTTCATCATTCACATTATAACCCTTCTTCTTCTTGCTCAGTTTGCCTCCCATGTCGGAGCTCTGGAAATGAGAAAAAGGAGAGGGTCATCCTCCAAATAAGGTTACCAGTAAAACGAACACTAAATTACTTTGTCCTTATTACACAACGTGCAAACAACAATACTAGAATATATAGAGAAGAGTGGGCTGCATCCAGACTAAATTTCTCAATCATGGTTTTGTTCTCACTGAAATAAATGAAGTAAACTAGTCATTGATAATTCAATCCCATTTTATAAAGTAGTAGTAAAGAGGACTGTTTCGGTCATGTTGTGCTTGTCAATGCAACCTGCTAAACTATAAACCATGTTCATCCACAAAGCTAAACCCAAAGCACATTTAGGCTCAGTAGGATATGCAAACTCAGTGCAATTCAGCCATTTTATAACTGCAAACTTAAGTAATATTTTCACTATGGTCTTGGACTATACCACTTGAGTTCCTAGTGGATTTAATTTTGCCAGAAAGAGGAAATTATTACAACTATTTATGATTATTAAAAACATAACTTCATAGAGTAAATAAATGCAGGTCCCTGGGCCCAAAATATTGCAAATCTCCATTATATAGAGATACATTGTCATGGCTTTCTTTAAAATTGTTTCTAGTTTAACAAGAGTCTCCATTAAAGATTTGTCTCTTGGCTTTGGTCATAATAAAGTATATTAAGTTCCATTAAAGATTTACTGCCCAATGCAAAATGGCAATTTCTAAGAATGTTTGGAGATAGATCTACACTAGTCTTCCCTAATTTATTTCCTTTCTACAACTCTTAAATCTGGAGAGCAGTAGTGTTAGAAGACTATCTCTCATACATCTCTCTTCCTCTCCACAATAAACTTGGTCTAGATACTGGAGAAATAAACACCAACCAGGATCCTCTCCCTCTTCAAATGCCCTGATTTCCTATGTTATCTATATACCATTCAAACTATTTCTCCTTAATATAACAAAGGAAAATTCCATTGCAGTATAAAAAAGAGCAATTGCTTACATTTTCTAGGTATAAACATATATAATGATATTCAAATGGGAATGGGCAATCTTACCCAAATCCTGGAAAAAAAAACCCTGCTTAATTTATCTTCATTTAATTTTCCCTCAGCATTCCTACAGATGTTTACTTTCCATGCATTCCAAGTTGCATTCCAGGCAAACGAATTTCATTCTCTTATTTCGGAAGGACATTTTTCATCTATATTGGACAATTTCCCAAAACTTCATGAAATTCTATATATTATAAAATTGCAGCCACATGTCATGTATGTGTACATGCTCCTTTCCTTGCTTCTCTAGAATGCCAACTTTGCCCTTAGCTTCTCACTGGAATCAGAGAACTCTGACATAATGTCAGTTAATAAACCAGGAAAATAAGTTGGATCAGCAGAGATAAATAGGACAATGTGTTGTAGTTGTAAGCTTTGAATGATTATCAAATCATAACTTCTGGGCACATTAGTTCATGTGTGTTTATTCTTTCCTATGTTTTCTGTAATTTAGAAGAGGAACTTGTGGCTTTCATCTTCTCTGAAAGATTTGCTTAAGAGCTCATGGTTTCCCCTTGCATGTTTACCCATGTTTTAGGAAATACAGATTTTTACAAGCATTCATGACTGTAATATAGCTGCTTCAGAAAAAGAATTAAAAGGTAACAGCTTGCTATGAAGGGTTTTAAATAATGCACTGAATTTAAAATGGATCCCACATCAACCCTGCCAAAAAGACACCCACTTTGATCAGGAGAACAGTCGCTAAAACCTAACAACGTTAGTGCCATTCCATTTCATCCATGTAGGTCACTGTGAGTTTATTGCATAAAGAAAATAACATGTTCATGCCCATCCAGTCACATTTCACTTCACCGCAGTTTTTGCAAATCAGCAAGAGCAATGTATTAAACAAAAGCGAGAGTTATATTTGCTTCCAGATAGTCAATCCCCAATTAAGCCTCTATTTGTTTGCTTGGCAATGGCTAGATAACACAAACCAGCTTTTGGGCAAGGTGCCTATTTCTTCCCTTCCCTCCCCAGTTGCTCTCCCCAAAACAGGATGGTCTGCGCACTGCCAGAAGATACACTGCAACCTGTTCATAAGCTATATCATTACAGTTGAATACCAGTATTTTTTTCACAAGAATAAAGGGCAATCACACATTTAACCGAGATAAAAACAATCAGCTATGGGAGATGGGTGTACTGAGGGGCACTGAACATCTACCTGGTTTTTTGTTCTTTTTTCTTTTTGAATG
Source organism: Bothrops alternatus (assembly GCA_034064705.1). Classification (NCBI taxonomy): domain Eukaryota; kingdom Metazoa; phylum Chordata; class Lepidosauria; order Squamata; family Viperidae; genus Bothrops; species Bothrops alternatus. The sequence continues at coordinate 6,089,881 of JARGCV010000001.1, read as the reverse complement.
ACCACTGAATTAGACAGACTCAGTTTTGTCCTCAGCCAAAATATATTTCATTCCTACTCCATTCACATTTTGATTTCATCTATTGATTCTACTAATTAAGTCCTGTTCAATGAGGTCAAATGTCCTTCTTCTGCCAAGCAACAATGAACTCAATGTTTCTAGCTGGGAAAATCCAATGGCTGCATGTAAGATGCATCTGAACGGGGGTGGGGGTGGGGGTCTATTGAGTCAGAAAATGGAATAACACGGTAGGGACATATTTCTGGCCACCAAGCACTATAAAGCTGGAAAGATGCCAGTTCTCTAATAATTCTACAACAGTCTGAAGAGAATTCACTTCCTTCTGTACTTGAACAAATGTATTTTCACCAAATGTGAACTGCAAACTTCCATTGAGAAATATTAGGGTGGGGAAACTAAACAAAAATCTGAAAGAAAGTAGTGACAATATCCATGTATGCATACATATAATCTAAGGATGGCATCACACTTTCAGCTTATCTCAATGCAAGCACAAGAAATACAGAGTTTCAGGAGGTGTGCAGGATTGTTGTCATCTTCAACCCATGATAATGCAACTTTTTTGCCTGGTCTTTTTTTATGCTCTGTTAAATGAAAGACTTTTCCTCTTGTGTTGGTTCACAAGCTCTGTGAGCTCTGGTTTCTTTGCATGCTGCACTTCAATGTAAGCCAGCCATTCCACTCCACTCAATTTGGCTACTGCATCTATGGTGTGAATGAATATTCTCCCCTTTCCAGCCCCTCCTTGCTGCCCCTGACTTTTTTCTTACAAAATAACTTTTTTTTTCACTTGGGATGAGGAAGAGGAGGAAAGTTCTTTGATGACAGTGAAACAATGGACCTGGCTTAATTTTATTTAACAAGCTGAATTAATAAGAAAGTTGTTAATTTTCTTTCTAATCCTAGTGAAAGCAAGTATGGTAAGAAGTGTGGTACTATTTTTTTTCTTTTAAAACTAACAAATTGATCCAGGAAGAGTAAGGAAACATCAAGAACACCAACCTCTCCTTGAGGCAGGGTTGGATACAGATTTCAAAATGGCTACTGTATACAGGCAATTGTCCTCCTTTTTTTACAGGTAGGCTTTGATCTCCTAGTCTCACTCACCATGTTGAAACGAGTGACTGTCACTAACTGAGACCAAAGCAAACAGAAGGGATTGAAATCTAGAAAGGATTTCTTAGCCTTTTTTCCCCAGCTGATTTACCCAGGGGGCAAATGGCTGCAGCATGGATAGCACCTGTTTTTATTTAAAATATAAAAATTAAGGTTAGGATTTATTTATTTGTCCATTTTTTTTCTGCATCTCCAGCAATTAATTAGCATGCATTAAGCTATTCAAGCTTAAAAAAAAACAGTTGAGAAGTATTCCTTTGCTACAGGTAGATATGAGTGAGAGGGGAAGCTTAACAGGAAGGGATGAGTTTTTTGGGGGAAAGAGGGAATGTTCTCGATTTATAATACTGTGATCACTGAAAAGAGGTGTTGACCCCCTTTCTCCCTTTAATGTCTGCAGCCAGTTCTTCTGTGGATTGAGGCTATCACATTGAGCCTTTTAGTTTTCCCAGATAATTATCAGGAGAAGTTAAGGAAGACATGAAGATTTTTTTTTAATTTTTTATTTTCCCAAACTCTCCCCGATACATATACCGTGATATTTATGAGATGTTAACATACATTCTTTTAACATTCATATATAAGATACTTTTAATAAAATGAAATAAATACATACACATGACTTTTGGTGTTGCTCGCCCATTTCCCCTTTCACTGTATCCACACTCCTTCTCTACCTTCTTTCTCCCTTTCTTCTCTTCCCTATTTCCCTTTTCTCCTCTTCTCTTTCCTTCACCACTCTCCTCCCCTTTCTCCCCACTTCTCCTCTTCTCCTCCAACCTTCCTACTTCCTTCTCCCCTCCTTTACTCTTTTCTCTCTCCTCTCCTTTCTTCCCTCTCATCCCTCTTCAGATACTATTCAGGGGTAATGGGAAGACATGAAGATTTATACCATAATCTTACTTCACAAAAATTTCAAAGAATATAAGGACAGTTATTCGGTTATGGAAACATAACTTTTATTGCATTCCATGATTGTTTCTTTACTATGAATCTTATCAATTGGTATGGTTGCAAAATGAAGGTCCTCTAAACTGCCATTTAGAGAGGCCCTATTTTCCCTCACATGGGTTAGCACATGGGCAATAAGAGCAATGGGGAAAGCAGAACAAGAACCTCCAGATTTTGTATACTTGTATATCTTGCATACTTGAGCAACTATCAAATGGAGAAGGTGATGTTCCGTGGCAAAATGGCATGAAGGAAGAGTTAAATCCTTTCAATCTGGCCATCATAACAGTCTGAATTAGGAGCGCCACGGTAGTGTTAATCCCTTAAAATGCATTTTATGTAAGTAAGGGTTTCAATAGATGTTACATTACACTATGTACTAGGTGTTTAAAAAAACACTATTAAGGAAAAAATGAATGCCAGTTCATATACACTCAGATTTCTCTACAACATTAATCACTCTACATGCATCTAATGTAGGATACAGAGCAGATTCTCTTTTAACTGCCTTTTAATTTATTGTTTAAAAATATATTCTATAATTGCCATTAAAAGAAGTGTAAAACAAAAATGAATATTGCTGTTTTGTTTATGCATTAACTATAGGAAGTCAACCAAGGTAGTATTAACTAATTAATGATATATTAACCGTCAACAGATTAGCCCAACATGTTCAACAGATGGTTTCCTTTCTGGGGAAGAATAATTGCAATAATCCCTAGTCAGCAGTATTTTTGCCCATGCTAATGAGAATCAGAAGAGTTGTAGTCTCTAGACATCCAAAAGGCAACAAAGTAGAAATGGCTATGCCGATCACTTCCTTGTATCAAGTGTTATGAAAAATAAACCAGTCAAAACTGTGTTTCAAAATTGTCTTCAGTCATTTAAGAATATGAACTGGCAAATTTTCTGCAATACTACCATCTTCACTACCACCAGATTCACACTCACTAGTGCCCAGGTACAAGAAAGAAAGATTTTTTTTCCTATTTTTAATAGACCAGTAAAGGCAGCATCTTGGCAAAGGTACATGTGGATAGCCACTATTTTAACAAGAGCACAATATGAACAGAAAAAGTTAAATCTGTCTCCTCTCCAGACCACAATCCTAATCTTGATTTAAGATCCTGGTGCTACTACTTAAAACCCACCAGATCTAAAAAAAACTTTTTTCCTAGCTCCCATTTATTGCTTAACCTCTTGGTAGTGAAAGGCAAGAAAAACACTGCTGTTAAAAAGCTGCAGGATTAAAAGAGAAGCATATTTATACCCATACTCTATTGACTAAGCCTACCGCCATTTTTTCCAATAAATTGCTGACTGAAGTGGGGTACATAAACTAGATAAACTTGCCTAAGCATATAAATAAAAGTAATTTGGTAAGATGGTTGTATGGTCACTCCTCCCACCTTGCCTTGTATCATCTTTGTGGTGGAAATGTCTAGAAAAATCATTGAAACATTCCTTTTAAACAAAGGGAGCTTATCCTGCAAATCCTGAGAAGACCTACAGCAATGTGTACAAGGCAGCTTGTCCTGTCTTACTGCTGTACTAAGAGGATGAGAACAGCTCTTGTAACCCACTCCTAAATATAACTCAGTCTTTAGGATTTAGGGTGGGTCATGCTTGTACACTTAATGTATCAGCCAATTGTCACCATGGAAGAGGGGGCTTCAAAGAGTTCTCTGAAAGATTTTATATCAGCTTCAGCAGATTTGGTAATGGAAACCATAGACCAATTTTGCACTGAATTTAGTGCAAAAAGTTGCTGGAGTCACTCCAAAGTCAAAGTGACACGTGAGGAAGGCAGGCTAAGCCTTCAAATTACAGAGATGCCTATCTAAGAAAGAAGTGCTGAGGCTCTTGGCACTGCATTTTTCAGGACTTTGGACCAGTGTACTGGAGAAGAAAAATTGTTTTCTACATTTTTGCTGTTTTGTCTTTTCAAATCCCTCATGATGAGGCAGGGAGAACAGAATATAAGACTACTGGGGGTAATTATAGATCCTGCCAGTAAAACTGAACAGTCATCTAAACTTCAGGCTAGCTAGTAATCCTGTCTGAAACATAAAAGTTAAGAAACGGTTCCCTTCCTGTGGCAATTTCCTGACTTCTGTTTCCCCCCCCCTCTGGTTTGCCCTCACTTGTTGCTTGAGAGACCTACTCTTTTCACATATTCCTATCCCCCCCTCCCCACCACATTTTCATTTAATGCCCTAACTTGTCACAAAGGCCTCTTTCCCCACACCAAGCCTTTCTTATTTTCCAGTCTTTTCATGTGTACTTCCTGTCCTTCAGAAAACAAAAATCAGCTTGATGCTCCAACTTTGTTAAATTCTAATTTCAGCAACTGCTGATGCAAAACTTTTGACAAAGGGAAGAGGGTTTACTACATCTATCACGAGCCAGCAGGAGATCATCTGCGTGTTATTACATGCACAGAGCCAAGCACATCCTGTCAAAGAATATATTTTTAATTATTAACTGCAAATCTCTGGTCAAAATTCAAGTTACTCCATTGGAGGATCACTCTGAAGAGTGAGGAAAGGATCACTCACCAGAGCTGTAAGGTCAAGTGAAGGCTTGTGGGGGACTTATCCATTATCACTGCCTGCAAGAAAACCTGGGTGCTTCAGCAGCCATCACAGTGAAGAGAGCTGTCAGCAGCTTCGTTGCAACAGGGCAGCAAATACCAAAATCACCACTTGACGCAGTTCTGTACAGGTAGTCCTCAACTTACCACAGTTCATTTAGTGACTGTTCAAAGTTACAACAGCAATGACAAAAAGTGACTTACAAAAAGCCATTTTTCACACAACCGTTGCGGCATCCCTATCAAAATTCAGACACCCAGGCAACTGACTCATATTTACGATGGTTGCAGTGTTGTGTGGTCCTGTGATCCCCTTTTGCAACTTTCTGACAAGCAAAGTCAATGGGAAAGCCAGATTGACTTAACAGCCATGTTACTAACTAATCAACTGCAGTGATTCACTTAACAGCTGTGGCAAAAAAGGTCGTAAAATGGGGCAAAATTCAATTAACACATGTCTCACTTAGCAATGAAGATTTTGGACTCAATTGTGGTCATAAGTCGAGGCCTACCTGTATATGGGCCCACATTGCATTAGGCCAAATGATACTGTAAAATCAATGCGACTGAAATTATCAACCTTCTTACTTGCTATTAAACCATTACTCTTTTCAACATCAGTTTACTGAACTGGTTCATGCATGGAAGATGCATTTATACCCACAGCTATTTTGTGACCCTGTACATCCCCCATATTATGTCTGGAACTACTAAATTATAGTGATACCTTTTCATGCATTTTAAAAGCAAGCAGTAAAAGAGATGCCTGGAATCTCTTTTATATGTGCATATTTATTTATTTAATTTAATTTATATGCCGCCCCCCTCCCAAGACTCGGGGCGGCTCACAACAACAAAACAATTCAAAAACACAATTAATTTAAAAATTTAAAAAATTAATTCCATTCACACAACATACAAACACATTCAGCTCACAGCCGGTGATGGCGGGACACTCTTAGGGCCGAGGGGCAGAGCACAGCTCATATGCCCCAAGCCTGCCGGCATAGATGTGTCTTCAGCGCTTTCTGGAAAGCTAGGAGGGAGGAAGCAGTACAAACCTGAGGGAAGCTGGTTCCAGAGGGCTGGGGCAGCAACGGAGAAGGCCCTTGCCTAGGTCCCGCCAAACGACATTGTCTAACAGACGGGACCCGTAGGAGGCCAACCCTATGTGCCCTAACCGGTCGCTGGGATTCATGAGGCAGAAGACGGTCCCGCAAGTATCCTGGTCCATTGCCATAAAGGGCTTTATAGGTCATAACCAACAAATATATATTTACACATCAAAAGTAAGGTCAGGAAACTCTATTTCTGCCCCCTTTGGTGTTTTCATCATATCATTGTGATCATATCTTTTCTGGTTCTCAGCAATTGGAGAGAACAAAAAAACAATACTGAAAGCAACCAGCTGTAAAACCTTGCCTATACATAAATCTCAATTAGTCAGTAATGCTTGTATTCATACATCAAACTAAGCAGTCCATAGTATACGTTTAGTGCATAGAATGTAACCCTGATTATTGCTTTTCTCACTTACCACAATGTACCAATCTCCAGTGCCTTCATACACTTTTTCTAACTCCAATGACTCCACTATTTATTTAACGGAAGATTACTTTAATAATTCAACGTAAATTATTAAAGTAAATATTACTTTAATAATTCAATGTACTATACTGAAAAAAATACTGTTGCCAACAGGTGCATGTATTATTTGTCTATATCAATGACTGAAGTAAAGACCAGGGAAATCCTCACTTTAAGCATTGACAATCTACTTTTGTGAAAACAATTTTGCAGCCCAACCTGTTTAATCTGCAATGCTTAGCTTACTAGAGAAAACCACCAAGGAAATTACATTATTCTTAAATCCACAGAACTCCATTATTAGGAAATCTTTCTCTCCCTGACTGACAGCTGATCACCTCAAAATCTATGGCTTTTAGCCACGTTATTCTAGGATAAGATGCAGGCAATGCAGGCAAACTGTTCTTTAAACACACTTTCTGCAATCTGGGTTTTGGCAGAGACTATCAATTCTTAAATAATTGCACCCAGGATGGAAAGTGACTGAAAGGGGCGTTGTCTTACCTGAACGCCTTTTCTCAGCATCATGATGGAGAAAAACTAAGTTGACAATAGTTCCTACAAAAACCTTAACACTTAATTTCTTGGGTGAATTATTTTCTGCCCACATTTTGGTTTGCTTTGGAAACTACAGTGTATCCCACTAATTTTCTAAATTTTACTCATGTAAAGTTTCACTCCTTTCAAATATTACTTGTTAGCTATGGAGTTCAACAGATAAATTCAACAGAACCCTTTATTGGAATGTTCAACATCCCCTGGATGCAAAGTGTGGGTTGTTCTACTATTTATAATTAAATCTGAGTTCCAGATTTAAAAAATTCTGAGATCTAGTTGTGTAGCCTTTATAGGCAAAGCATTCCATTGCACATCATATTTGAACCCATGTTTGTCTTCATCTCAGATCACTGTCCCTCCTGCTTTTATTGGAAATTAACAGGCTCACAATGGAATTCATTGGGAGCAAATGATGAAAGTATTTGTGTGCTATCACAATGCAAACTCCAACCATTTTGTGTATCTATGCAATATCACAACAAACTTATAAAAGAGTGAGAGGTCACTATGTAATGCTGGTCTTATTATTTGCCCTCCTTCGTAAATTGTTCCATTGAAACTACCCATAGAATGAAAAATGGCTGGAAGGGTATTCTTCCAGCAATTTTCTGTACTGAAGTCTACCCCCTCTTACAGATTATATCAATGCATCCTTGTGCAAAAGAACTAATTATATTATGCTTACTTTTATGTGTATTAGTTGTGGGTCTGTATGTATCATTTGGTGCCCATACTAAATCCAATTGTAACAATTAACTATTATTGTTATTATGAGTAGACACAAGTCTTAGTTTTGCACATTCTGTCCTGAATACCCAAAGGGAAGCAATTAAAATTTTCTACTTCTATATAATAGCCCAACTATAATTTGTCCACAAACTAGGTTTTCTAATCCATATTTCTGACAAATGACAGTTTGTTGCATAATTTTCAGCAACCAAATACGGTTTGCCCTTAAGTAGAAATAAAAACTTTGAATCTGTTTCCCTGTCATGAACAAAAAGGAGAAAGCAGTACAAGGAATACATCACTCCTCACCTTCAATATCGCTGTAAAAAAACAAAACAAAACACCACATAGTTCCTATATCCTGGAATTAGTCTTGGAAAAAATCTTCTGTATTATCATCAAGTTAAGTTTTGCTTCCAAATATGTTGATGATTCAATCGTAATAACAGCAATTATGTGACATAAAAAGGAGACCTGTTGCATGTGAAAATCTTGTCATGATTGTAAGTGTATTTTTCAATCATTTCCAATTTCAGCTCTAAAAGCCAGCTCATCTAGAACAAACCACTGATGTTCTCTAAACATAATAGGGAAATACAAGAAGAAAAAAGTCCAGCATTTCTAAGTATTCTTGTAATAAGTGTTTTATATAATAATAAAAACAATGAAGTAGAGACATTGGCAAATGTCCATAAAATATACTAAAACACAATTATAATTAATTTAGTTTGTTGTATGAGCCCCCATCCACTTGTCCTATCTGAGATACAAATTAGCTGATTTAAATGTCACTATCCGGATATTTTACCTTTTAATTGCCTATTCTTAATATAATCATGCTGGCATCAAGACTTCATGCTAATGTTATCCAGGAAGAATCTGAAGTAAAGGATCCTTCAAACTATATTACAATGCTTAAGTTTTACAGAAAATTATGCCAAGAGTCTGGACTTTTAACAGAGGAAATTTACAAGGACAGGATGTCCCCAGTGATTTCCTAATGAGATATGGGATTGTTTTCTGTTAACTGCCTAAAACATAGGTTACATTTCAAATTCCAGATGTTAGGTGCTATAAAACCTCACGTCAATTAATACTGATTGACTCTCTGTATGTTTTAAAAATAGTTATTGTTGTTATTTGCAGCAGATTTAAAAACAAGATTACATGTAACTGGTTAAAAAAAGACAAAATGGAATAAACACACATCTTTTTATGTATTCTCATGACATAATTAATAAATAGGAAAAACCTACTAACTTTCAAAAGCTGATAAGCATAGATGTTTTTCATACATTCTATTAGACCACTTGCCTGAGCAAATCATTTGAAGGCCTAAAGCTGTGGTGGCATAGTATTGCAGACTAATTCTGCCGACTGCCAGCAGTTCGATCCCGACCGGCTCAAGATTGACTCAGCTTTCCATCCTTCTGAAGAAGGTAAAATGAAGACCCAGATTATTGGGGGCAATGATTCTGTAAATTGCTTAGAGAGGGCTATAAAGCACTGTGAAGCAATATATAAGTCTAATGCTATAGCTACGGTATATGTACAGGTAATCCTTGACTTACAAGAGGGGGTTGCTTAGGGACTGTTCCAGGTTAGAACAGAACCCCAAAAGCTACTTGTGATCATGTTCCATAGTTCTGACAGCTACACACTATCCCAGTTACCTGGCCACAGTCATATCTTGGCATAAGAACATAAGAACATAAGAAGAGCCATGCTGAATCAGGCCAAAGCCCATCGAGTCCAGCATTCTGTGTCACACAGTGGCCCACCAAATGTACATGGGGATCTTGAGCAGAAAGAGAAGGCAAAACCCTCCCTTTCCCTTGACCCCCAAACAAATGGTACTCAAGGGAATCCTGCCTGCCTCAACCAACATAGAGGCGGCACATGGACATCTGTTTTAATAACCACCAATACACTTTGCATCCATGAATCTATCTAGCCCTGCCTTGAAGCTGTCAAGGCTGACAGCTGTCACGACCCCTTCAGGAAATGAATTCCATAAATCAACGACCCTCTGGGTGAAGAAATATTTCCCTTTATTTGTCCTCACTTTCTTAGCTATAAGCTTTAGGGAGTGCCCCCGTGTCCTGGTATTGTGTGATAGAGAAAAGAATTTTTCTCTATCCACATTTTCTATCCCATGCATGATTTTATACACTTCGATCAAGTCACCCCTTAAATGCCGTCTTTCAAGGCTGAAGAGACCAAGGCGTTGCAATCTGGTTTCATAAGGGAGGCGCTCCATTTCCTTGATCATTCTTGTTGCCCTTTTTTGCACCTTTTCCAGTTCCATTATATCCTTCTTGAGGTGCGGTGACCAGAACTGTACACAGTACTCCAAGTGTGGTCTCACCATCGATTTGTACAGAGGCAATACAACACTTGCTGACTTATTTTCGATTCCCTTCCTAATCATTCCAGGCATGGAATTTGCTTTTTTTACTGCTGCTGCGCATTGGGTTGACATCTTCATCGAGCTGTCCACCAAAACCCCAAGATCCCTTTCTTGGGTTGTCTCAGAAAGTTTGGTCCCCATCAGTTGGTAAGTATAATTGGGGTTCTTTGCCCCGATGTGCATAACTTTGCACTTGTTTAGGTTAAAATGCATTTGCCACTTTGTTGCCCACTCACACAATTTCGAGAGATCCTTCTGGAGCTCCCGACAATCAGTTTCACTTTTCACAACCCGGAACAATTTAGTGTCATCAGCAAACTTGGCTACCTCACTATTAACTTCTACATCCAGATCATTGATGAATAAATTAAAAAGTAAAGGCCCCAAAACTGAACCTTGGGGTACACCACTTCTCACTTCTTTCCATCCGGAGAATTGTCCATTTATTGCCACCCTTTGCTTCCTACAATTTAGCCAGTTACCAATCCAGGACAAGACCTGTCCTCTAATTCCGTGGCTGGAGAGCTTTTTTAGGAGCCTTTGGTGAGGGACTTTGTCAAAAGCCTTTTGAAAGTCAAGATATACAATATCAACTGGGGCCCCTTTATCTATGTATTTATTTACACCCTCAAAGAATTCTAACAAGTTAGTAAGACATGATTTGCCTTTGCAGAAACCATGTTGATTTTCTTTCAGCAATGCCTGTTTTTCTATGTGCCCTGTAATTTTATCTTTAATAATGGTTTCCATCAGTTTGCCTGGAACTGAGGTTAGACTGACTGGTCTATAGTTTCCTGGATCACCTCTGGATCCTTTCCTGAAGATCGGGGTTATATTTGCTTCCCTCCAATCCTCTGGTACAGTGCCTGATCTTAGAGAAAGATGCCTCACCTTTATAGCTGGTTGCAACATTATGTGGTCACATGACTGTGATTTATAATTGGTTTTTTGCTGATTTCTAGTCTTTTTTCCCCAGCAAAAACCACCCCTAGGAATACATTAATTCATTCATTTAATAGACACAACATTCAATACCAAAAATAAATAAATAAATAAATCATAAAATCAAGTCTGGTCACAAGGGTGCCTCAACATATGACTGACATGATTTATGACAGAAATTCTGGGCTCCATTAGTCCACTACCTGTAATTTTATCTTGCAAGTGTATAAATCATGACTGGGGCTAAATCCTATCTTTCACTATCTTTTTCTTTCCTTTTTTTTAAAGTAAAGGTAGACATCCACCCTTAACTTTGCATATGTCAATCTCAAATGTACTAAACGAGCAAGCAATACCCAAATGAAATTTAAGGAAGAGTAAGATTTCCAGAGGATAACAATTGTGCAATATATTTAAGGCTCTTATACTTTCCCATGGAATCAAGTACATATGCTGCGATGATTAATTACTCACTGTGGAAATTACTTACTGGCAGCTAGTGTTACTATTAGGTTACTAAATAGTATTACTAAAACAATCAATTTTAACCACAGATCTAAGGCAGCCTTATAATGACACTGTTCAGAGCTATTAATGTCCTTATACATAATTTTAGAATGTTATTGAAATATTTTTAAAAATGGTGGATCTCTAATGCTTTGCCATCCAGTGCAATCCATAATAACTTTTGTTATTATGTCATCAGGTAAATTTTGGGAATTATATTATTTTGTCAGGCACGACATAAATAACATGATATCATGATACAAATGATATATAGTATGTCATTCTTGTCATTTCCACAGTAAAAATATGATTATCATTTCGCACCCCCCATACCCATGCTAAATGGCAAAATTGTGACTCAATGAGAAGTGTAAGATAATGAAACTGCAACCAATGACTTTAGTGAACTAATGATGGAATAAAGAGGAAGATCTAATGAATTATCCCGCATACCTATCAGTTATCATTGCATATAAACAGAACAGGCATATTAGCAAACTGCCATCTAGAAACCTTGCAAATTTAAAAATGTGAGAATAGAAATAGTCTAGCCAAAATCATCTTCTTGCAGATTTGTAAAGAACATCAAGCACAACATAGTTAATCTCTGTATTACAGAGTATCAGAGATGAACAAGATAGACAATCTCTCCTCAAAGAATTTGCAAACACTATTTAAGTGAGGAAGAGGGAGAGATTAAAGAGGGAAGACAAAGGATGAGAGAGAAGGGTAACACAGTATGATCGTGATTAGACATAATTACACAGTCCAGGATTGACTTAATTGGCTTCAAAACTTGACTTTTGGGCATACTTTTATTCAGACATTCTTTGCTGTTCTGTGACACTATTATATATGTCTAATTTCCTATTATATATGTCTAATGTACTACTTACTCAAGGATTTTTCCTTTTTTACCTTTAAAAATGTGAACGTACTGTTGGGAATAAAATTTATACTGAGAGATGAATGAAAATTATAAATGGACAGCTGATATATTATGAAGTTTCCTTGTGAACTGGAGAAATTAGTTTTGTTTAAGAAAGTAAATTTAAAAAAATGTCCCTCATTCTCTCTTCACATATATATATATATCTATTACCTATGCTCTCCACCCAAGCTTCTGTGTTGTTGTTTTTTAATTTCCTGAACAGTGTGAAGAGCCAAATAGAAGCTATAAAAAGGAAGAGAAAATGGGAAGGTTCTTTACATTGTCAGTCTGAGTTTGACTAAAACCTCCAATCCCAATCTCTACCCATTCCATTAGACATTGTTCAGAAGATTCCCCAATACTCTTCAAAAAGTTTTCAAAAAGGCAAGGGGACTGTAGGAGCAAGAAGCAGACAGAAACTTTTCTTCCATTAACTTTTTTAGAATACAACTTGTTTTAGTCTCAAAACCATATACTGTACCAGAAGAAAGATGTCCATGCAGAATTAGTGGCATAAAATGTAGCACTTTCATGATGTCTTACTACATCAATATTATTTGCAATAACAGAATTCTTAAGTAAGCTGAAGCTGACGTTTCTTGGGATCTATGCCATTATTTCATCATTGCTAAGAATGACTGATTTTAAGTAATAGTGCAAATGTTTCTAGAGAAAAAAGTATTTTATCACTGAAGGTCCCCTCTTTAAAATATATTATCTTATCCTTCCATTACAATATTCAAAAGAGGCTACAAGGCTCTACAATGAAATCCTAGCAAAAGTAACAAGCTTGTTTTGAAGTTAAGCTTGGTTTAGAGAAGCGGTTCTCAGCCTATGGGTCGCGACCCCATTTGGGGTCGAACAACCATTTCGTGGGGGTCGCTGGACACCACGGTCCGCCATTTTGTTTTTTTTTGTTGCGCGCATGCGCGGATTGGCCCGTCACGGTCCGCCATTTTTTTTCGGCACGCACGCACCGCGCATGCGCGGATCGGCCCATCGTGCACGCACCGCGCATGCGTGGATCGGCCCGTCGCGCGCGCACCGCACATGCGCGGATCGGCCTGTCACCGTCTGCCATTTTTTCCCGTCACGCACATGCTGCGCATGTGCGGATTGGCCCGGTGCGCGCGCGCGCACGCACCAGGGTCACACCACGCATGGGTGGGGCAAGTGGGGTCTCAACCTGGAAAAGGTTGAGAACCACTGGTTTAGAGTTAAGTTACTACTGCATGCATACCAAGACATCATATTTTCTCCAGTGTTGAGGTAGAACACATCCCACCCACAGACTCTTTTACGTATGTATAGAACAGGAAGCTAAACCTGATTTCAATGGTAGAGATGAAATGCATCCTTCAGTGCATCTTAAATCATCTAGAGCAGGGGTAGGCAACTTTGGCTCTTTTATGACTGGCTCATGAATGGGAGTTGAAGTCCACGAGCCTACCCCTGATCTAGAGTCTCGCAGGTGGCATTCAGAAACTACATAAAGTCTGCATGTAATCATTTTGTGACCTCAAGAAGTTTTGCTTTGCTTTGCTTTGCTTTTTTAAACAGTCTGCAATGTTTAAGACTTGCCCATGCTTAAAAAAACAATCTTATGGATTAAAACTTCTGAAAATCTGAACCCCAAATAGCTTGAGCCCTATTTATTTTTTGAATAGGGCCTTGACACATGGCAAAATTTTGATATCAAGCTGGTGGAAGCTGTACATTTTAGGAGTACAGATCACTTCGCAGAGTGGATGGCTAAGAGACCCAGGAGACCTCAACATTATTAGTTCAAAGGCTATTCCATGGCAACTGAATGATAATATGGTACCTTCACTCCACATACAGAAACAGATGGGAGTACTGCTAGAATCTCACTTATATATTAATTCACCTAAGGCTTATGATCAGTATAAACACTGCTATACCTAAAAGATTAGTATTTGCTAAAATATTTGAATGGGAAATTTGAGCAAAAGGAAATTGAAACCAGAGTTAGTGCAAAACCCAAGTTAGTAAATTCACAACTCAAGTTCCACAGTAAATAGGCCCATTTTATAGTTTGCATGGATATGCAATACTGTCTTTCCCTACATGGCATACACTTTTGAAAAGAGTTTGCTTTCCAAAGCAATAGAGAGTTAAAAGTTTCAACTTCACAGTCTGAGTTACTGGATTCTCAATACATCAAAGTAATACCAGTTGTAAACATGCCATGAGGGATTTAGTTTTGTTTAATGTTCCATTCCACCAGTTTCAAAACAAGAGTTTTCCTCTGTAGTTTTAAGCATTACTGGATAATAGCTATGCACAATTTCACACACTTTCCATCATATGATTATTTCTTTTTTTGCCTTTCTTATCCACAATTCGTGTATTGATCTCTGATATTTGGACTGGTTAATACTGATATTTTTATTAGCTTCAACTTACTTTTTAATGAATTGAAATGGCTTATGACTCCATGGTGAAGCTGTGAAAACATGACTTTCATGATTAAGCCCACAAGTGTAACTGTGGTACAATCATAGCCTATTCATGTTTATTCTTCAGCAAGCAGATAAAAGCTCGCATCCATATATAAGTACACAAAAAGGGGTCTCTTGTCAATTTTATCCTGCCTCCTAATTAAATCCATGGACAGACAATCCATGCTCTTAAATTCCCTTATACAGGTAGTCCTTGACTTACAACAATTCATTGAGGGACTGTTCAAAGTTACAACAGGATTAAAAAAAAGTGACTTATGACTGTTTATCACACTTACGACCGTTGCAGCATCCCCATGGTCATGTGATCAAAATTCAGATACTTGGGAACTGGCTCATATTTATGACGGTTGCAGTGTCCTGGGGTCATGTGATCACCTTCTGTGACCTTCTGATAAACAAAGTCAATGGACAAGCCAAATTCACTTAACAACCATGTTACTAATTTAACAACTTCAGTGATTCACTTAACAACTGTGGAAAGAAAAGTTGTAAAATTGGTGTAATTTGCCAGAGAGTTAAATTGAATCACCACCCCTTAAATTATTTCTTGCTGTTGCTATCCATTATTAATAATCACTCTTGTATGTTTGCTACCCATTTAACAGTGTCTGCATCATACAAAAATATTCACCAATTTATTATATTTCATTCCAGCCTTCTTGATTAGTGTATGCAGTTCCCATGCCCCAATTTATCTTCATAACTATCTTACAAGTAACCAAGTGAGCTTCATTAATGAAGTAAATGTAGAATTCAGGCGACCTAATTAAATTGTCATCCCCATACTAATTTCCACACACAGAGATAAGGAAGCTGCCCTTATTTCATGACATACAAATTGCATGCAGACATCAATGGAAGACCTTCTGAGGAAAAAAAAAAAGAACATGGAAGCAGGGGCCTAAATAGAGCCTCCCCAAAATATGAAACATTGGGCAAAATTAGCATTTAGTTCTCAAATGAGGCTCTTGATAATTCAGTTGTTTTGTTCGGTTATGGCATAATGTTTCTCAGCTATCAACTCTCCATTTTTCCATGGGACACTAAAAGTCAGGAATCCAATCTAGCGTTCTCCTATGTGAAGCATTTGCACACCACTAAAATATGCTGAATTAATCATATAGGCCATCTCTTGTACTGGACCATGGGGTTTAGCCAAATATCACAAAAATTATTTAATTATCAACCTTCTCAATCAAAATAAAAATTAAACTTATTACTTATACCAGTAAATGTATTCCAAACTTCTTTTAAGATCAATATTTTTTCTAACCGAATATGCTTAGTCCAAGAGTGTATTGTGCAATAACAACACAGTGCAGCAATATGGAGGACCATCCTTGTCTTTGCTGAAACGTCTTATAGCTGAGTTTAGATCTGTTTCATTCTGCTGTCTGTACAACAGAAAATTTTTATGAGAGCTTGTTTATTTTGTCTAGCTTTGACCTACTTTGTCTGACATTGCCAGCTGTAACATAACCTTATCTATTTTTATTAGATGTTACCATCCCTGAATTGAGACCATGAGATATTACCAGCTTTCCAAGAGACAGCCTTGGGTGCCCACAAGGTAGGTTATTAAATCTTCTAGGACTGAAGCCTCTATTCCCAGGAATTCATATAAGATTATTTCAAACTGGAATGTTGGAACACAGATTGGAAATAGGATGATTGCATGGATTTATTGCTTCATAAGCCCTTTATGTTGTGGGGATCACTCCGTAGCTATGAAATGATCATCTTCTTTTTCCCCATGGCAGCAAACACTGGGTTAAAAAAAGTACTTAATTTATATCTGTAGGACTGTTTTATCTAAAACTTATGTTACTAACTGGACAAATTTTATAAGTTCACTAAGAATGTACACTCTCACATAATCCTTCCATAATATACAATAGATTCTTAAGGACAGATATTTCTTCTCAAATTAAAAGGGGCGTTGTCTTACCTGAACCCTTTTCTCAGCACGGAGATGGAGAATCCACCAATGGGTTAAGACTGTGGTCCTGCCCAATCAGATCAAGTCAGCCAAAGTTTCCACGCCCGTCCTGGACCATAGAGATCCCAGTCTTGACGCGAGTGTAGCCATTGACTGACCGCAAGACATGTTGGCTCATCAATCTAGTCCTAGGCCTAAGTAACCTACAAGGGCGGGAGTAGATTATCCATCTCCGTGCTGAGAAAAGGCGTTCAGGTAAGACAACGCCCCTTCTCCAGCACTGGAGATGGATAATCCACCAATGAGACATACCAAAGCCTACTGTCCCTGAGGGTGGGAAGTAGACCGGTCCGGAGTGGCACTTTGACGTACAAGCTGTTGGAGAACCCTCCTACCGAAGGAGGCCTCCGCCGTGGCAAATCTATCGATCTTGTAGTGCCGTATAAAAGGAGATGGTGAAGACCATGTGGCCGCCCTGTATGGCCAGTACAGAGCCACTAGGAGGATCTCCACCCGCTCCCAAAGAAGCTGACCGCCAGGAGGAGAAGGAGAGGGGGGAAGGTGTAAAGCAAGCCCTCCGACCATGGGCTCCGAAGAGCATCCGTTCATTCACCCCTGGAGAAGGGAACTGGGAAAAGAATCGAGTCAGCTGGGTGTTGGTCGGAGATGCAAAGAGGTCCAGCAATGGCAAGCCGAAATGGTGACAGATTTCTCTGAAGATTCTTGGGTGAAGGTGCCATTCCGAGTGATCTACCATTGCCCTGCTCAGGAGGTCGGCTTGAGTGTTCGCCTCTCCCGAAATGTGATCGGCCTTGATGGAGGCCAGATTGGATTCTGCCCAGGAACCCAGTAGGAGAGCTTCGGTCAATAGGTTCCGAAATCTGGTGCCCCCTTGCCGGTTTACATGAGCCTTGGCAGCCACGTTGTCCGTGAGGACCAATACGTGACACCTCGTCACCAGGCTGTGAAAGTAGCAAAGGGCCAGATGTATGGCCCAGAGCTCCAGCCAATTTATGTTGTGCCGGAGGTCTGAGCAAGACCAACAGCCCTGTACCCACTGTGAGTGAAGGTGCGCTCCCCAGCCGAACAGGCTGGTGTCGGTCGTTAGCACGAGCCGATCTGGTTCCTTGAAGTAGGACCCCTTGAGCATGGCAGGGGAGAGCCACCACGTGATGGAGTGTGATATGTGTAGTGGGAGTCTCACCCTTCACTGATGTTCTGCCTCTGGAAAGGGAGCAGGAACCACTGAAGTTCCCTGGAGTGGAGCTTGGACCAAGGGACGATCGCTATGGCCGAGATCATCTTCCCTAACAACTGGGAGAGACTGGCCAGCGTTACAGTTCGACTCCTGCATAATTGGAGAACTAACTCCCTTATGCTGTCCCAGCATTCCTGTGATAAATACACCCGGCCCTCCAACGTGTCTATGATGGCCCCCAGGTGTAACAGCCTTGTTGTGGGAACTATATGGCTCTTGGGGAAGTTTACCGAGAACCCGTGATCCTGGAGCAGCTTCACCACCAGTTCAAGGTCCGCCAGGGTGGACTGGGTGGACGATGACTGGATTAATATATCATCCAGGTAGCACTGGACTCTGACTGGAACCATCGTTAGGTGAGCTGCTAGAACCGCCAGGATCTTGGTAAATACCCTGGGAGCCGATGACAGGCCAAATGGGAGAGCCCTATATTGAAAATGGCGCCCCTTGTATGCAAACCGTAGAAATCGGTGGGGGGGCAGAGAGATGGGGATATGAAGGTATGCTTCCATGAGGTCGATAGATGTCAGGAAGTCCCCTTTTCTTATGCTTCCCAAGATGGAGCAGAGGATTTGCATCTTGAATTTGCGGTATGCAAGATGAAAATTCAAGCCCTTGATATCTAAAATGGCTCTCCATCCTACTGACGCCTTTGGGACAACAAAGAGGATGGAATAAAACCCCCGACCTTTCTGGCCCACCGGTACTGGTTCTATGGCCCGTATGTTTAGTAGATGTTGAATGGCTTCATTCATTAGTCTTTTCTTTGTTCGATTCCGTGGGTAGGGGCAAGAGAGAAATCGATTTGGAGGGTTGGAGATGAACTCTAGGGACAGGCCGTGATGTACAGTGTTTAGTACCCACACGTCTGTGGTGATGGCCTCCCACTGGTGGGCAAAGAGAGTCTGCCCCCTATGGGAGGAACCGCTGGAGAGTCACCTGGAGCGGCAGAAAGGTCGGACGTTCCTGCGAAAGGGCTGCTTGCCCTGAAATTGCTGTTTAGTCTGTCAGACTGCCTATCCTGTCTGTCCTGCCTGGCCGGAAAAGGGCGGGTGGGTTGAGTGTAGTTATACCTAGCCCCTGCATGAAAGGACTGTCTTCGTGGGTAAAAGTTGGATTGTTTGTCCGATCTCTTAAGGAGATGATTAAGGACCTTGCGTTTGTCCTTATTTTCGGTGAGATAAGGGTTCAAAGTGTCCCCAAACAGCTTGCCTCCCTGATAAGGTGCCGCTGATAGACGCCACTTAGAATTGGTGTCGGCGTGCCAGTGCTTCAAAGCATATGGTGACCAGTGACACTGGAGGCCATAGGTCTGGAGGAAAATCTGGCAGCCTGGAGAGTGGCATTGGATGCATACTCAGTGGCCGCCACCATCTTGCTAAGATCCTAGTGGGTGCAGATATCCTCCATTGGAATATGAGCCTGGAGCTGCCTTAGCCAGTGAAGGGCCGATCTGTTAAAGAAAGATGCAGAGGTGGCCACTCTAATAGCCCATGAAGCAGCTTGATGCGTCCTATGGTAGGCGAGTTCGCATTTACGGTCCTCAGCTTTAAGAGCCTCAGAGACGTCGCCTGAGTGATACTAGGGGCCCTAAGGGTTCATTCACCGTGGGCACCTCCAGGGCCTCCTCCACATCCTTAGCCATATTGTATAGCTTTTTGTCAGTATTACCTGGGAGGGGAAGGGAGGCAGGAGATGTCCACTGCTTTCAGACCACATTTAGGAACATGGGAGGGCAAGGAATGCGGTGTTGAGCTGCCACCGGTTTGGTGAAGTTTGGGTCCACCTCCGATTCTGGTGAAATGGTGGTTGTTGTTGAGGAAGGATCGGGACCAAGAGGGGCTGTGGATATGACCTTGCGGAGCAAGGGAACAAAAAAGGAAGGGTTGAAGAGACCGGTAAAGGAAGGACCTTTGGGGAGAGGCTCCTCCTCCTCAGACATCGGAATCCCCTGTTCAATGTCCTGTTCGTGAAGGGATGAGTCTTCCGAGCAGGTGGATCTGGATGGGGAAGGAGCATAATGAGTTTCAGAAACCGGTTGAATAGGTAGGTGCGCGACGGCCACTGGCCTAGGAGTTTGCACTCTTGCCTCAAGAGCATGATCTACTGCTTGAGCAATCAGTAAGGCCAAACAGTCCTCCGTGGGGAAGGGGACTAGCTCACTCGGCCGAAGCCCGGCCGCAGTGGGTGTGAAGGTAGCCTCGGGTGGTCCGTGTTGAGCCGTGTAACGATGGTTTGGGAAATGGGGAGAGCTTCACCCATCCCACACGGTGCCGGGGAAGATAAGGGTTCCCCAGTTGACCATATCCTCAGGGGAGAGGTGGGGGGGCCCAGGGGTAAGTCAAAAGTTGATCCTTCATCTTGGGGGATCTCCAACCTGGCTATTTTCTGTGCCCTTGAAAACTCTTTTTCTAGGACTTGGTGTCTACGGCTGGCCTGCTTTTCAGCTCTCTTGGAGGTGTTGGTGGTAGATCTGGCCTTAGTTTTGGCCGTAGTCTTGCCAGCGACCTCCTGACAAGAGGATTTAGGATTTATTGGATCTGATGAAGACGGTAAGACGTCCTTTATGGGCAGCCTAGAATCCTCCATTCTCTGATAACACAGGAGCACGATAGGGGACCCCTGTTATCTAGAGAGTAGTATACCCTGGATAAGGACAGGCGCACTATTGGGGATGCCTGGAATCCAGGTAATGCTGTTGCATGGATAAGAACAGGCGCATGACAGGGGACGCCTGGAATCCAGCTATAGCTGCTCCGTGGATAAGAACAGATGCACGATGGGGGGGTGCCTGGAATCCAAACGGGCTATTGTGGATAAGAACAGGCACATGATAGGGGACGCCTGGAATCCAGATAGGGCTGATTGCACGGATAAGAACAGGACCAATAGTAGAAGTGTCTAGAACTGGGAGTGGGCCTATAGAGCTGTGGAGGCCTGTAGTTGTTGTTCCTGACAGAATTTAATGGGGGAAAGGGACAAGGGAAAACTCTGGACCAGGTCACCACTGTGTCCTAGGAGGGCTTGGGGTTCCGTTATCCCTGGAAATAGCAATCCTTAAGGTAGAAACGAACCTGACAGACTCTGCCTGACAATGGTGGAGAATCCGTGTTCCCCGGATGGCCTGTCTTTGTTTACCCCCAATGGACTCCCCCTCTTTGATAAACAAAAAAATATTTAGTAAATGCGGAGTAAGGAGTCCCTTCCTCCAGTGTTCCCTCTATGAATTGGAACGGGCCTGTAAGACTTGGGAGGCTTCGGAGAAGGACGCTGGAGCCGAAATGATCGCTGGAAGAGACGCACCTGGAGGCCTTGCAGCAAAAAGGGAGAGCTTTCTGCCCCTCCAATCTGCCGCCTAGCAGCTGATTATTGTTGGTCCCTTGGTGCGCACGCGCCTCCGGCCACAAGAGGGATGATTGCAAGACTCCAGAGACAAAGGATGAAAGAGAAAGATGAACGTCTTAAGCAGTTACCGGAGCTGCAGCTGCAGCTCCAAGCAACCAGAAGTGAGATTCACGGGAGGGATCCTGGCCCGTCGCGAAATGCCTCCTCCGTCAACGTTCATATTAAGCCACTGGAGCTGCAGCCGCAAGCTCCAGTAGAAGTGAGGCCGAGCTAATTTCAGTTGAGGACTAACCGCCATTAGTCCTTGGGCTGAATCAAGCAAGCTGGGAACTTGGAAAGAAATCAAATTGCTGGGGTCAAGCAAGCTGGGAACTTGGAAAGAAATCGAATTGTTGGTGGGAAGGAGGGGGAGAGATAAGGAAGGAGCCCCTTCCTTAGGAAAAAAAACCCCAATTTTGTCCCCCTCAAATCAGAATTTGAGATGAATTTGGAACCTTCTTGGAAGGAAAAGAAAGGAATCAATTGCTAAAAGAGGCCAAATTTTGTGCTGAATACAGCACTACTCAGCAAATTTGGAAATGGAAAATCCACCAATAGAGACTGTACCTGCCTAAGAGCCAAACTTGCACGTCTGTCCTAGGCGAGATCAAGTCAAGACTGAGATCTCTATGGTCCAGGACGGGCGTGGCAACTTTGGCTGACTTGATTGGGCAGGAACACAGTCTTAACCCATTGGTGGATTATCCATCTCCAGTGCTGGAGAAAAAACTTGTCCATTACTGTAAATGTTTTATGGGAGAATTGCTTATTATAGATCTGTGGCATCATCACAAATTCTAGGGCCAGATGTGTTTTGACTGGCAGAGTGTGTTTACATTTGCTTATAGTAGCTTCTCATTAAGAGTAAAGCAAGAGTGTAATAAATCCCAAGAGCTAAGCAGAAGGGAAGAGAAAAATTTACATTTAAAACTCAGAATGAATCATATACACTGGCTATCTGCCTATGTCAAACCAGGCGTAACATCTGTCTCTCACTGATGTTTATTTCATAGCTTGCATAGTGTGACATAGGATCCCTACACTTTGCAGATCAAAGCTCCCTCCAAGACAGAACCGGTGATAAGGTTTCTACATTCCTGAAATCACATTCATGCAATTTACTTTCCAAGAATGATGCATCACTTTGATGAAAGGATGAGTTTCTTACAATGCTTTCCTTAGCCAAGGCATCAGCAGTGTGGTATGTGCCACGCCTCAATTAATCACCATGGGGGAAAAGTCATTTTTTTTTAACCATGCTGGAGAGTAGGCCATACAGCCAAGGAGTCTTTAGCAAAATGAATGGCATAACTCTAAAGCTGACACTTTACCAGTGTTGTCACTTTATTTCATTTACATCTCACAGATCACTTAGAGATAATCTTTGGGTGCAGGCTGGCATTACTGTTTACCATCTACTAATGAGTTTTTTAATGATTAAATTAAGCTACTGACTGGGCAAATGTTACAGCATCATTAAAGTTTATCTTATGATACTTTTGTGCCTAGATGCCTTCTTACAAAATCCCTGAGAATTACAATTTGGTGGAGATGCTGAGCATTGTTACAATTCCTCACTCTGACATTAACTTCTAAATGAGAGATTAAGTATTATACTGGCAGAACTGTGGCTACCTCTCTCCTTTGTAGAGGAAAAATGCAAAGGAAGTGTACCCACAGTTGAATTTGCTTGTTCTGCCAGTTTTCTTTATTCCTTATTTGCATACCATCGAATCATCAGGCACTGAGCAGTTCACAGCAATACAATTTGATAAAACATAACTCAAATTCATCCCATAAATCCAATCCATAAAATCCATTGTCTACAAAAACCACAGTTAATATCAACATCCAAAACACACGAACCTTATATAAAGGCTGCTCAGAATACTATTAGTATTCTGAATAAAATTTGGATAAAAATTTGGATGCTTGAGAGTAGGAGCATCCCAGGGCCATGTGATCAGCTTCTGACACGCAAAGTCAATGAGAAAGCCATATTCACTTAACAATCATGTTACTAACTTAACAACTGCAGTGATTCACTTAATAACTATAGCAAGAAAGATCAAAAATGAGGCAAAAACTCACTTAACAAATGTCTTGTTTAGCTGCATAATTTGGGGCTCAATCATGGTTGTACGTTGAGGACTAGCTGTATTTGTTATTTTCAGATTTAACTAGTTGCTAAGAAAATGCTGGGTAGACTGGAGTTTGATTTGATGCAGTAAAGCTCTTGAGTCACAGCACACAACAGCTCTGACAACCCAAATCCATAACCCATGAAAGCCAAAAGCACTCCAACCATTTTCTTTACATGTAATTTTTTTCAGAGCAAAAACCAATTAAAAGAATATACACTAAGCAGACAAATAGAAGTAGGGTTTTTTTCCCTTCTGTTACAAAAATCATATTCTTAAATAAGACTAAACTCACTAATAGTTGAAAATCAAGCATTTTCACAATTCTCAACATGGCGAGAAGAACCCTCTTTATACATTTAAGTCAGCCTTCCTCAAATGGAATCACTTCCAGATGTACTGGGATTAGAACTTCCATCATTCACAGCCAATATTTGTATTCATGATTCTGGTACAGCTGTTTTAGATTGCTTGCTTTGCAATTCCTCATTAAAATAACCTATTTTAAAATAAACTTCCCCACATACAAAACAGTGTAAATTGTTAAATCATTGCCTCAAGAATAACAAAAATAACAGAGTTGGAAGGGTTCTTGAAGGTCTTCTAGTCCAACCCCCTGCTCAAGCAGGAAACCCTATACCAGGGGTAGGTAACCTTGGCTCTTTTATGACTCGTGGACTTCAACTCCCGGAATTCCTGAACCATCCATGCTGAGGGGAAAGGGAGAGGTTTCCATGCTGAGCCATGCTGGCTCAGGAATTCTGGGAGTTGAAGTCCACGAGTCATAAAAGAGCCCAGGTTGCCTACCCCTGCCCTATACCATTTCAGACAAATGGTTGTCCAGTCTCTTGTTAAAAGGCTCCAGTGATGAAGTTTCATAATATTTTGTTACATTCTTTCTCTTTGCACTTAAAATAAATGAATGTCAAATGCTCCTCTTTATTATTTTTTCGTACAGCTAAGAAGAGTAATTCCTTGACAGAAGAGCTTAGAAGCTACTTTAGCAGGCGAGTGGGCTAGAATCTGTCAGGAAGCCAATAAACCAACAGCAGCCATTCCTAATTCATTTTCGGAGAATCTCTGGGAAGAAGGGGATTTGTCATGGAGGAAAGTATTCCTGTCTTCAGATCATTCCTGGAGGTTTGCCATTCATGCTGAGTTCGTGTATATACTGGAAACCAACATAATCCACAGCTTTCTTTTGCATTCAAGGATTCACTTATGCATGATATCCCATTATAGCTAAATTTTTAATGCCAGATTTTCTTCTAGGCTATGACTGAAACCATGGATTTTGCTTACATCAACAGAAGAAAAGAACACGCTTCTTTCAAGGCTCAGAAACCCAGCCAGAGTTTCTTGCTTGTTTTGAAATGAATTAATTTGAGAATCGAGTATCCAGCTGCAACCAATGGAGTATAAATTCAATTCAATTCAATTCTATTCTATTCTATTCGGTCTTTGTTATTTTAGGCATTAGGTATTGAATGCCACTCATATCAAACAGTTGACAAACATACAGGGGTCACAGAAGAGACTTGAAATGCCTGGTAAAATATGTGCATTTTTAAAAAAAATAAAAAAGTATTGAAGGATTATGGATAGTAGGAATGGGGCGTTGTCTTACCTGAACGCCTTTTCTCAACATGGAGATGGAGAATCCACCAATGGGTTTAGACTGTATTCCTGCCCAATCAGATCAAGTCAGCCAAAGTTGCCATGTCTCTCCTGGGCTAGAGGATACCAGTCTCGATGCAGGCAAAGCCATGACTGACAGCAAGACATGTTGGCTCATAAACATAGATCTAGGCCTAATAACCTACTAGGGTGGGAGTGGATTCTCCATCTCCGTGCTGAGAAAAGGCGTTCAGGTAAAACAACGCCCCTTCTCCAGAACTGGAGAATCCACCAATGGGACATACCAAAGCCTATTGTCCCTGAGGGAGGGAATCAGGCCTGCCCAGTGTGGTATTTTGAGCTAGTACCTGTTGTAGAACTCTCCTGCCAAAGGAGGCCTCCGCCAAGGCGAACTTGTTGATTTTGTAATGTCTAACGAAGGGTGACAGAGAGGACCATGTGGCCACTCTGCAAACGTCTTCAATGGATGCTTGAGTGTCCCAGGCCGCGGATGTAGCAGCGCTACGTGTGGAATGGACCGTAATACGCCCTGGAACCAGCACTGAATCCACCCGATATGACTCCGCAATACAAGCCCTAATCCATCTGCCAATCGTGGAGGAAGACACTTTCCTGCCCCTAGAAGGAGGATGATAGGAAACGAAAAGGGCCTTGGTAGAGCGGAAGGCAGCTGTCCATGAGATATAATAATGGAGTGCTCTGCGGATGTCTAGCAGGTGCCACTGTTGTTCCAGAGCATGTGAGGGATTAAGACAGAAATCTGGTGACACAATTTCATGAGTCCTGTGAAATAAGGAATTTACCTTTGGAACAAAGATCGGATCAAGACGAAGGACCACTCGGTCCCGGTGAAAAATGCACAAATCATCTCTACTGAAGAGAGCAGCTAATTCAGAAATCCGCCGTGCAGAGGTGATAGCCACCAAAAATGCTACCTTGTGTGATAAGTATCGCAAATCACATGTTTTGAGGTGTTCAAAGGGCGAATTGGTAAGAGCCCGCAAAACTCTCGGTAGTTCCCAGGAGGGATATCTATGGACTACAGGGGGCTTGGTGTTAGTAGCACCCTTGATGAACAATCGGATCAAGGGATGGTGACCAAGGGAAGCTGCAGATTCACATGTAAGTATGGTGGAAAGAGCAGTGACCTGTCTGTGTAGTGTGTTTGGAGCCAGACCCCTCTCCAGACCCTCCAGAAGGTAGTCCAATATGTGAGGAATCGTCAGATGTGGAATTGTCAAATGGTGCTTTGAACACCATGAACAGAAATTCCTCCACATGGCCTCATAAATATGACTGGTAGAGGCCCGATGGGAGGCCTGGATTATAGAAATGACTCCTGGCGAGCAGTGCTCCCAGGATAAGACTGAACGCTCAAATGTCATACGGCTAATTGGAGCCATTGGGGGTCCGGATGAAGGAGTGTTCCCTGACTGAGACCCTGTCCGGAGGAATCCTCCACAGTTCCGCTAGGGAAAGGTTCACTAAGTTGGTGAACTATGGTCTCCGAGGCCAGTACGGGGCCACCAGAAGAACCTCCGCTCTTTTCCTGAGGATCTTGCAGACGACAGCCGGAAGAAGAGGGACAGGAGGGAAAGCGTAGAGCAGACCCTCCGGCCATGGACTCCAAAGAGCGTCCCTAGGGATGGGAAACAGGAGAAGAACCTCAGCACCTGAGTGTTTGTCAGGGAGGCGAAGAGATCTAGGACCGGAAGTCCGAATCAGTGGGAGATTTCCCTGAAAATCCTCGGGTGCAGGCACCACTCTGAGTGGTCCACCGTCGCCCTGCTTAGGAGATCCGCCTGTGTGTTTGCCTCCCCGATATGTGATCTGCCTTGATGGAGGCTAGATTGGACTCCACCCAAGATCCCAGGAGGAGAGCCTCGGACAGGAGGGCATGGGATCGGGTGCCCCCTTGTGATTCACATGGGCCTTGGCAGCAATGTTGTCCGTGAGGACCAGTACATGACGTTTCGCTACCGAGTTGCGGAAGTGTTGAAGAGCCAGGTGTATGGCCCTGAGCTCCAACCAGTTTATATTGTGCCGAAGGTCGGAGCAGGACCAACGGCCTTGGGCCCACTGTGAGTGTAGGTGCGCACCCCAACCGAACAGGCTGGCGTCAGTCATCAGAGTAATTCGGTCTGGCTCCTTGAAGGAGGATCCCTTGAGCATGGCTGATGAGAGCCACCACCTGAAAGAGCCAAACGTGCACGTCTGTCCTGGGCAAGATCAAGTTGAGACTGGGATCCTCTAGCCCAGGAGAGGCGTGGCAACTTTGGCTGACTTGATCTGATTGGGCAGGAACACAGTCTAAACCCATTGGTGGATTCTCCATCTCCAGTGCTGGAGAAAACATGATTTTCTGGGTGGTATTTGGTTGCCTTTGCTGTTCACAGCACAGTATAACAAGGCAGAACTTTCTCTTCCATTCCAAACAAGGTTTGTTTCCCATCCAGTTTCTGAGTTTCAAGTATTACTACTGCTAGCTCTCTAGTCTATTTCCAGTATGCTTGCACAATAAAAAGTGTATTTACACATACTCATATAACTAGTGTGCATGGATGATGTGTTCAACTGAACTGAAAAAAAGACATTTTGAACTGGTTTCATTCTAGCCTATTATTATATTGTAATGCTCTTCTAAAATGCTGTGCTTAATAAGTGTCTTGGAGGAATAAAAATATTGTTACAGGTTAACAAATACCTGTGGTTACAGTGATATAATAAATTACAGATTGGCCAGGAATAAGATGGCCTAAGAATAGCAAAATGGATAACAGACCAAAGAATATTACAACCAAGCTAAATATAGACTAATATTTGATACATTTCTCTTGTTTGAGGCTCTAACAGTCTGATAAGCAGGCTGAATGAGATTGAGAGTGGAAGAAAAGATTAAATCAGAAAACCGGATTGTCACACATGTACTCGTGATACACAGATACTATATTACTGACTGGGGTGAAATGATGCTTAAACAGATGAATCAGGCCTGATCTAGCCAACTGGACCAATAGAAAGTTGATCTTCAACAGCTGATAGTATGTATCTCTAGTTAAAGCAATGGCATATCTGAGCTCAGAATCTGGCACAAGACAAGTAGTCAGTGGGAAGGAGTTCCAACAGCATTATACAACAGTATAAAAATGTGAATGGGCTTTTAGATTTTTTTTTCTTCTGAAACTCCAAATGCTCAGAGGTACGAAAACATGTATTTCAAATGTTGCTTTCTGTATATGGGAAACAATTAGATAGAATATTAAAATTTCAGCCAAGACATATAGGGAATCCAGCAATGTCTATGGAGATTCTTAGTCTTCCTCAAGGAAAAAAGTCCCATTTGCCTTTTGAAAAAGCGCCTTTCTGAGAATCCAGCAATGATATGAACAGTAAAAATAAAGTGATTCTGACTGCATCTGTTTTATCAGAGCTGACAATAATAAAAGGATATGAAATGTTATAGTCACATAGTTACACAAATCTAGTGGAACAAAAAGTTAAGCATCAGAGCGTGGGCAATTGATACATCTTTTCCTAAAAACTCACCCAGAATTTTAAATGTATGATTTTTAAACTGAAATTAACTTATTAGACACAGCTCAGATTTCAGTTCAGGACACAAGAATCTCTTGCATTCATTTCTGCTTAGTTTTCCATTGGCATTATCAGCAGTTCACGAATCATAAAAAATCAAATGTGAATACCAGCTGGAGGGGATATGATATTGTGAGGTTTTCAGTGGTTCAGGTTTCCTTGATTTTTCAGTGGTTCCAATTTCCTTAAGGCACTTTAACTCTGATGTGCTTGAAGAACTAATTCCATTGAGCTTGGATACCATGAAACATCTGGATAATAATTACAGAAGTACAGAAATAGAAGCAAATGATTATATGTACTTAACCACAAAGCAAAGTATACAATGGACTCTACATTTTTCAGTCATCCTCTGAGCTGAGATCCATATGAAATTAGATCATCTGAAGTGACCATACACTGATTCATATAACCTAAAAAAAAATGGCTGAATTCTTTCAAGCCTGTGATTAGGTAATTTACTAGCCAAGATACAAATAATAAATTCCCTTCAATCTGTATCATGTGGAACAGCTTTTCTGAACTCTGTATTCTCCAACTGTGGGCTAGAATAGTTTTCCTGCTTAGGACATAATACTTTGATTTAGTTTCCTGCGTTCTATAGAAGGCTTCATCTGATCCTCTCCCATACCTTTATGAAAAAGTAAAAGGACAAAAAGATCACATGTATAGTTTTGTGTCTCATTGCTGATGTGCATTTTGATTAAATTCCTCCAGCAGCTGCTTGTTTAGCAACATATATTGCAGCAACTTTGAGCAACATATATTGAAGATATGTATTTTTTTAAAACAAGTTGTATTGGTTTTTTTTTTACAAACAAATGCTTAGGAAACAACGTGATGACAGGGTAATCAATTATCCAAGAGCAAAATCATACATATGTAATTCAAATTAGATCATTAACAACTCTCTCTCTATTCCCTCAAATAATACATTATATTCAAATTAATGTATTTCAATACAGTTAAGTCAATCAAAACAATCATCAATAACATTTCATCTATATGAATCCAAATCCTTTATTAAGCTTTACTATTTTCAATTACCATATTCTGTTTCACTACAATAAAAATATTATTAACTCTTCAGATATCTCTACATTCCCTTTTTCCTTAACATAGTCAGTAATCATTTATTAATATCATTTCTTTTTTCAAAAATCCCTCTTATTCTTCTTTCATTACCAAATAACTATCCTTTCTAACAACAAAAATATTATTCCAAAAAATATATTTCTACTCAATTTTTTAAATCTATAATCTATCAATCAATCAATATATCAAACTCCTTTAACCACCACCCAGAATTCATATATCACAACAAACATGTTAATACACAAACAAACATATTCTTATATATTGAAGATATATTGTAGGAGGATGATCATAGAGAGGCCACAAATAGGACCTGAGGTGAGCAGCTAGTAACTAGAACCAGCCACTGTTGATAAGCAGCCATTATTGGTAATTGACCATTGATAGTCTGTTTTTTCATAATTTATGTAATTACCTTTAATGCTTTGTCAGCTTCCCAAGATCTTGTGCAAAGAATTTTCTTCCAGTCTTGTTATCTGGGTGTCATTTAAATAGAAGTAATATATCTTCTAGGTCCTCCTATATGCAGAGAACTCCTCAATAGTATCTGATCTAGCTCAGAAATCTTTCTTTCCTTATGTTTTGTATGCCATTAAGGGTACGGAAGCACTAAACAAAAGGAGACATCCCTTACCCTGTCCTCCACTAGAGTCAAAGGATGGCCCTGAGCTAATTAATACTATTAATTTGATTCTGAATCTGAAAACAAGAAGCATATGGACCTGTCTCATTGTTCTACTAGGGAGATAAACAAGGTTAAGGATTATAAATGAAAAAGACATAGGAAGTATACATCATAATTTCTTTATCGTTTGAAACACTACTCAATTCTACATCTTATGAACTCGACATGAATTTGTTGAAGTCTCTGAAAGAATGAAATGCCTCTGAAAGCAGAATTAGGCCAAAAAGTAAGTCTTCTGACAGTTTCTTCTGTATGCTCAAATCTGTTCTGAGTTTCTAAATTTAAAGTTAATCCTCTTTCAAACAAAGTATTTTTAAAGAAAAAAAAGTAGGATTGCATGAACCTTCCAATCTTTTAAACGCACCTTGGGCTGCATTTTTCAAAGTCTATAGAAAAACTGTACTAATGCCAATCCAAGATTTATATTTTCCTTTCACAAATCGCAGTAAACTGAATTAAAGTAACCCCACATGGATCAGATAAGGAAGTGAGAAGGGAAGCACTAAGAGTAGAACGACATTCTTGTGGTTTCTGAACATGATAGACTGGAGCATAGTGTTGGACTACTTCAGAGGAGGAGGACAGCAAGGAGCAAATGAGATTTTGATTGGTCCATTTCTTTCCTATCTCCATCTTCTACTCCAAATCAGGATGCAAGAGGAAACGGTAGAGATATAGGTTCTGCTAGTTAATTTACCACAGGAAAGTGCCTTCAGTGATTTTGGAACACTGTTTTTAATGTGGAGGGAAAGATGCCAAGAGCTAGACAAAACATGGTTATAGCTTAGCTGAACAGCATATGCTCTCTATTCGTGTGACTTCATTTGGCTATGGACACTTTGGTTCAAGAATCAATTTTATTCCACAACAAAGTGGCAGAGCAAGACGCTGAAATGACTATAATGCCCAGCAATACAGAAGATGACAGTCTAAGGATGAAGATTCATATGAGATATTAGGAAAGACTTAAGAACTGCCGATCAGTGAAATATAATAATGAAGTGGCTTCTTCCCCTTCATTGGAGACTTTCAAACAGAAAATGGATAGTCATCTATCACAGATGATGCCATGAATCCTGCAATGTGCAGGGGTTTAGTCTGTATAACCTCTTAGGTCAATTACAACTCTATGATTCTCTCAGTATGAATTGTGCAATTTACATATATGCTGGTTAAATTAAAGAAAACTACTCCCAACCACTGCCACTTGATTTTTAAATCATTACCTAGCTGGCTGCCTTACATGGTTACTTGAACATTGGCTAATTTAAAGCATTAGTGGAAATATAGCATAAGTCAAAGAATTCCTACTTCTAGCACAGACCATCTGTGCACCCTTAGTATCTTTGAGATTGTCTATTTTATCTCTACTTGATAAAGGAATCTTGGTTCCTCTATAAACATCCCCCCAAAACTGAGGGCTTCTACCTCCTCCTCTGGGATCTTTTGCCCGGGTCCTGACCAAACCTCCCCACAGCTCCCAGGCTGAGGAATGGAATGGAATGGAATGGAATGGAATGGAATGGAATGGAATGGAATGGAATGGAATAGAATAGAATAGAAGAAGCGTTGACTTACCTGAACGCCTTTTCTCAGCATGGGGGGATGGAGAATCCACCAATGGGTATTCACTGTCTACTGCCCAATCAGAAAACTAGGTCCGAAATTTAGCTCCGCCTCTGGCTTCCTTCCCCAGTTTTTGACAGACGAAGCTCTTCATCAGATCGGACCGTGTAGCTCCATTCCAGCATCCTGTAAGAGAAAATCTGCCTAGCCTAGCTAGAGGAGGGTGTGGATTCTCCATCCCCCCATGCTGAGAAAAGGCGTTCAGGTAAGTCAACGCTTCTTCTCCAGCATGGGTGGATTCCGAATCCACCAATGGGACGTACCCAAGCCCTCATAAAGTCCCTTTGGGTGGGAGTCTAGGCTATCTCTTACTAGGACTCAACTATCT
Organism: Bothrops alternatus; assembly: GCA_034064705.1. Classification (NCBI taxonomy): domain Eukaryota; kingdom Metazoa; phylum Chordata; class Lepidosauria; order Squamata; family Viperidae; genus Bothrops; species Bothrops alternatus. The sequence goes on along the minus strand of JARGCV010000001.1, from coordinate 6,057,362 downwards.
GCTGCAGGGCTCTCCTGCCAAACGAACCCTCAGCTGCAGCAAATTTATCAATCTTGTAATTTCTAACAAAGGAGGAGGGAGAGGCCCACGAGGCCGCTCTGCAAATCTCCTCCAGTGACGCCTGAGTGCGCCAAGCTGCCGATGTGGCCGCGCTCCTTGTGGAGTGAGCCGTGATGTTGGTTGGTACCTGCAGTTCCAATGATTCATAGGCCTTAGCTATGCATGCCCTGATCCACCTCCCAATGGTCGAAGAAGATACCTTCAGACCTTTGGTCGAAGGATGGTAGGACACGAATAGGGCCTCAGACCTCCTGAAAGTCGCTGTCCTGTTGACATAATGGCGCAGAGCCCTGCGCACGTCCAGTATATGCCAACGTCTCTCCTGACGGTGTGTGGGATTAGGACAGAAATCCGGAAGAACCAGGTCCTGGGACCTGTGGAACCATGTGTTGACTTTAGGTATGAAAGTTGGGTCCAGCCGCAGAGTCACCCTGCCCTCTGTAAAGGTGATCAGATCCAGGCGGACCGAAAGGGCCGCCAACTCCGAGATCCTTCTTGCTGAGGTGATCGCCACTAGGAAGGCCGCCTTCAGCGTCAGGAAACGAAGTGGGCTGACCCCCAGTGGTTCGAAGGGGGCCTCAGTTAACGCCTGTAGAACCGTATGGAGGTCCCAGGACGGGAAACGGTGAACCACAGGCGTCCGTCTTGTGGCTGCGCCCTTTAAGAAGGCGCTCACCGCTGGGTGCTGTGACAGGGGACCCCAGTCCTCGCAGACTAAAACCGTTTGTAGGGCTGCTACCTGCCTGCGGATAGTGTTGGTTGCTAGTCCCCTGTTCATGCCCTCCCACAAGTACTCCAGAATGTTGGGGATGTTGACAGACAGGGGGCTTAACCCCTGTCTGCTGCACCAGGAGGAGAAGTTCCTCCAGGTGGCATCATAGATCCTATTGGTGGAGGGTCGGCGAGCGTCCTGGATGACGCCCTCTGAGAACGCTTGCCTGCTCAGACCCTCCCGCTCAAGTGCCAAGCGGCTAGTTGGAGCCATTGCGGGTCTGGGTGTTGGAGTTTCCCTTGACTCAGGGATACCTGATTCGGTGGGAGTCTCCACACTGGCGAGAGCGATAGGTCTACCAGGTCTGCAAACCACGGACGCCTCGGCCAGTATGGAGCAATTAGTACCACCTCCGCCTGCTCCAGTATCAGCTTGCGGATTGTTGCCTGTATTAGGGGCGGGGGAGGGAAGGCGTACAGTAGCCCCTTGGGCCACCTGCATCTTAGTGCGTCCGTCCCCTCCGCTCCCTGGGTCTGGAACCTGGAAAAGAAACGGTGAGTCTGTGTGTTTGTTGGTGATGCGAAGAGGTCCAGGCAAGGCCGGCCGAACCTGTCCGAGATTGCCTCGAACAGTTCCGGGGCCAGCCTCCACTCCGCGTGATCTACCGTGGCTCTGCTGAGGGAGTCTGCCTGATGGTTCGCCTCCCCTGATATGTGTTCTGCTTTGAGTGAGGCCAGGTGCTGTTCTGCCCAAAGGCCCAGCTCCCTGGCCTCTTGCATGAGGGCCACTGACCTGGTCCCGCCTTGCTTGTTCACGTGCGCCTTCGCTGTTACATTGTCTGTCAGGACTAGCACGTGACTCCCTGTCAGATAGGGTGAGAATTGACGCAGGGCCAGATGGATGACCCTCAGCTCGAGCCAATTGATCCTGTGGCGTAGGTCCCCTGGACTCCACCTTCCCTGGGCTATCCTGTCCATGGAGTGGGCCCCCCACCCGAACAGACTTGCGTTGGTCGTGACTGTGATCCTGTCGGGTTCCCTGAGTGGAGTTCCCTTGCTTAGGGCGCTTGATCTCCACCATCTTAGGGATGCTATGACCTGGGGTGGAACCCTGACTCTCCTGAGCGAAGCGCTCTGGTTCTGTCTTTGATAGGGGAGCAGGAGCCATTGTAGCCTTCTGGAGTGGAGCCTTGTCCACGGGACAATTCCCAGGCATGATATCACCTTTCCCAGGAGCTGAGAGAGTTGTACTATGGTGACCACCCTCCTCTGTGTCACCAGAAGCGCTAGCCTCTGTAGACTCACCCGACGCTCCTGTGAAAGGTAGACCATGCCCTGTTCTGAGTCTATGATGGCCCCCAGATGTAGGAGTCTCCTTGATGGTGTGAGCTGGCTTTTCTTGTGATTTACTGAGAAACCGTGAGTCTGGAGGGTGTCTATGGTGATCCGAATGTCTGTCAGGGCTGTCTGGTGTGAGCCCGACAGGATCAAGATGTCATCCAAGTAGCATTGGACTCTTACCGGTATCATGCGTAGGTGCGCTCCCAATGCTGCCAGGATCTTCGTAAACACTTGGGGTGCTGAGGACAGGCTGAATGGTAGGGCCCTGTACTGGTAGTGTCGTTCCTTGTAGCAAAATCTGAGGAACCTTCTGTGGTCCAACCTTATCGGGATGTGTAGGTAGGCCTCTGTGAGGTCTATGGATGACAGCAGGTCCCCTTTCCGGATGCTGGCCAGGATGGACCTGAGGGACTGCATCTTGAATTTCCTGTACACTACGTAGTGATTGAGACGTTTGAGATCGAGGATGGCCCTCCAATCCCCAGATGACTTTGGCACCAGGAAGAGGATGGAGTAAAATCTCTGTCCCTCCTGCTCTGGAGGAACCGGCTCTATAGCTCTTATTTCCTCCAGGTGCTCTATGGCCTGATCTAGTGCGGAGCATATTTTTAGCAAGAGGGAGTGAAAAAGGGTGTGGTCAAATAGACCTGAAACCTGGCTTGTCTGTTGATCTGTCTCCTCATTCTCTGACAGTGGGGCTCCCTCGTCTTCCCATTCCTCCAGCTCCTCGTCTGCTACCTGTGAAGAGGCCTCAGACACATCAGAGTCATGGAACACTACCTTCCCCCCCCGGGGGGTGTGTCTCCGTGATGTGTGAGCCCTCTGGGGAGGGGACTCACTCCTAGAGGGCCGGAGGTGCTCCAGGGCTTCCTGTAAAAGGGAATGAAGTTGGGATGACCACTTACCAGACCTGGTTCTCTTCCTACCTCTACGTCCAGCCTCCTCTTGGCTGGTTGTGGGTTCAGAGTGAGCTGGTGATGATGGCACCGAGATGGGGGACAACTCTCCTTCCGTCTCTCCCCTGGGAAGCCATTCCCTGGTACCCTCTCCGGTGGATCCCGAAGGGCCAAAGGTCCTGGGTGTCTCCAGAAGGGTCAGATCTGCTCTCTCTGTACCACTGGCTCTGATCCTCTGGGCCTTGGCGAACTCTTTCTCCAAGGCCTGGTGTCTCCTTATGGCCTGACGCTCAGCAGCCTTTGATGGCTCAGTTAGATGCTTCGTCTTGGCCTTCTTCTTGCCCCCTCAGTTCCTCCGTTCTGCGTGGAGGCGACGGAGGGGGCGCTGAGCCCTGGGCCGGGGTGCCATCTGCCATGGCCATGCTCTGACTAGGACCTTGTCCGGGTAGCTGGCTGGCCTGGCTGACGTCGGCAGCGCTTAAGGGAGAATATCCCTAACCTGCGCGACGGTAGTGTGAGAAGCGGCCCGCAGAACCTCCGCTCGGGGATCCCTCTGCCCTGGCCGCCCTGAGTCCGCTGGAACGTTCCGGCTCTAATGCTGCTCAAAAAGACTCCCAAAGACACACACACACGCACCTCCGGAGAAATACACTCTCTGTCAACCACTGGCTCTCAACTGTCCGGTATTAGGTCTCCGCTCGCCGGTAGGCGCGTTTCTCCCTGGGCCTAGGCCCCAGTCGGGAAAACAAAGGAGGTTTGTACGCCCTCTTCTTAGGCTGGTTTTTCGCGCCTTAGCAGCGAAAACCAATCAGACGGCGCAGACGGTAAGGGAACGCCCCTTTTCAAGATGGCGATTCGCGCCAGTGGCTGGGACCACCCCTCTCCCAAAATGGCCACCACGCTAATTTTTTGGTCGGAGCTCGGTGCTCCCGACCACACGGTGCCTGTTTCCCACAGGCCCTGGTCTACCCGCCCAACTGCGGGCGGCTCCCGCCTATTCCCAATGACCCGGTGGTCCAGCGGCCTCCCCCCGCTTCCGATTACCCCACTTGCTGTTAGTTGTAGCGGTCCTCCGCTATTTTCTGCGTCGATCTGGTCGAAGCCTCTGGAGACGTCCTCGTCCTTCGAGGTTGACGATCCGGTGGGGTTCTTGGTCGCCTTCCGGAGGCCAGCCGGGAGTCCAGGGATGTTTCCCCCTGCGGCTCCCACTCTCCCAAGGCCCAGGGGCCTGGGCAGCCTCCCCCGCGATCCCGACGGCGAGGAGGGCGGAATGGAAAGAAACCCGTCCAAAAAAACCAGGTAACTTTCAAATTCCTCTAAATTTCGTTTATCCAATTACTAAAAATTACTACTAAGGTTAAAAAATGAAAACAAAAAATACTTTACCAGTTTTTTCTAACCGAAAAAACCTACTTTCCGTGGAGCTACCACGAAAAGCTGCTTTTGGGCTTCAGACTAGGAAAAAACTGGGGAAGGAAGCCAGAGGCGGAGCTAAATTTCGGACCTAGTCTTCTGATTGGGCGGTAGACAGTGAATACCCATTGGTGGATTCGGAATCCACCCATGCTGGAGAATAGAATAGAATAGAATAGAATAGAACAGAATAGAATAGAACAGAATAGAATCTGGAAGGGACCTTGGAGGTCTTCTAATCCAGCTGCTCCCCTTCCCACTCAAGCAGAAGAACCTATCCCTGATGTTCTCTTCATATCTTGAAAATAAATGGAGATTCTTTTGTCTGGTCACAGCTTCAAAGCTATATTATCATACTCTTTGTTCTGAATCCTATAACAACCCTTGAGGCAAGGTACTATTTGTCCTGTTTTTCTGCTTGGCACCAGCATGTTTGTGAATTTTATTCAGCTCTAATATTGCTTGGTCTTCAAAATAATTATTTTGACCCCTATTTTATACTTTCAGCTCTGTGTGCTTTTCTCATATTTCCAGCGCCACGGTCCACCTTCCCCCCCCTGACTTTTTTGTATGGTTTGCTTATAGAGATCCACTAATACACAAACACAAAGCTATGCCTTTTGGCACAAAATCCAGTTCCATGCATAATGCCATGGAGGTTGCCTGCTTCTAATTCTGGTACTCTGGAAGGGACTTAAATCTAAGCCTGAGGAAAAAAATTTCCAGAGATGGATATTTAGAGCACCTCAGAAAGATGCCATCAAAGGTTCTTCAGCAAGTACAACCCTTTAGCAACTTCCAAGTCTGTTTAAATCAACTTGTTGGAAGCCCCAATGAGACTTCAGTCAAACCTTCCAACTCTACAAATACCATTAGTGTCAGTACTGCACACGGATATGTTCATCCAAAGACTCTGTACAACAGTATTCTTCAGTTTGTCTAAATGTCTGGAGGCTTTTTTCTCACTCTTTGAAAATCATGACTAAAGACTGAGAGACTACAGGGTAGGCTCTACTTGTGGTGAGTGTCTGAATTCTCATGTAAATATGTTCTTTTATGTTCCCTTTAGTCTAAATCAGTGGTTCTCAACCTTTTTAATGCCGCGACCCCCCAACCGGTCGTAAGTCAAGGACTTCCCAACTGGTCGTAAGTTGAGGACTTCCCAACCAGTCGTAAGTCGAGGACTTTCCCTGCCCGGGAGCGCCACTCATGCGTAGTGCCACCCCCTGCGCCAGCCGAGGCGTAGGTGGCAAGGGGAAGCGACGGCGCAGGGCGACCACCGGCTGGGCCACCAGCTGGTCCAGCCCAAGGGAGGTAAGGCACCTGCCGGGCCCCACGTGTGCCAGCAACCCTCCCTGCGCCCGCCGGCCTCCCACCTCCCACCCCTGGCCCTCTTTTACTTACATTTTTAGTAGTTGCTCAGCAGGAAGGGGTGGAAACTTCTAGACAGCTCGCCTTCGCTGCAGACAACTTGCAGCACCGTTTGTAGACTGGGACTTTTGGCGGGCTCAGCAGGGCAGAGACAGCCTGGACAATTCCTATTGGCTTTTGAAAGCCAATAGAATTAGACTCTATTCAAGAGAGTCTATTCTATTGGCTTTCAAAAGCCAATAGAATAAGATGGAGTAGCACAGCTAAGGAAAAGGGGGGGGAAATGGCAGACTGCGTTGTTTGGCGACCCCCGTGAAATGGTCGTTCGAGCCCAAATGGGGTCGCGACCCACAGGTTGAGAACCGCTGGTCTAAATCAATACTTCTCTCCTTTTCTATTTTGTACCTTTGTTTTCTACCTTGCCACTTTCTTCTACTGATTATCTGACAAGTGCTAACTTTTCCAATCTTTCTTTTTTTTAATTAAATGCTTACACACACACACACACACATGTATATATGATTTTATTTCTTTACTTCACTGATTTTAGTCGCCACCTGACTTTCAGGTGTCTCTGGGAGGCTTACGTTTTAAAAGTACGAATAATAGAGTGAAAAGGGGAAAAATGCACACTGTATAACTAGTAAAAAGCAAAACCAGCACACCACCAGAAAAAGGCGACAGATGCTCGACAAGGTTCCTTAACCCCAGCTGTGGCAGCAAAGCTAGAGGCTTTTGGAACTGCTGCTGAGTGGAAGCCATATGGGATGGTCCTGTTTATCATCTGTTTGGATAAGTGGCATGACATTGGGAGAGGCTCTCCCCAGCCTCCAACTGCAATCCAAGTAAAAGCCAATCATCCATGCCATGGAGGAGATAAGAAGCCATCACTTTCTTTCTCATTCTGCATGCAGAAAAAACCCTCCATGCAGATCAAGCATTGCCAGATCTTCCTGAATAGGACCTGTTGGCTAATACAGTAGGAAGCACTCCTATCTGACTTGCTTGGAGACGCTTCAGTTGTCAAGCAAGAGAATCATCCTCACAAAGCAAACAAACAAAATTTCAAAGGTGCTACAAGGGAAATGTTGAAAAAGTAATCGTAGTTGTCTATCATTATCCCCTTTAAGGTAACTTCATAGCATGTGAGAATCAAGGGTTTATGGTAACCCAAGAAATATCTCATTGTTAAATGTCTGCTTATTAGCCATTTTTAATAAAGCCTTTGTGCCCTGATACAAAGGCAGGAAGTTTAAGTCTGTAGTCCTTTTAAGGAGGAGAACTTTGAATTCCGATCTGAAAAGTCCAGGCCTGTTCTCTGGTTGTCACTGTAACAAAATAGAATCAATTCAAAATTTGTCTTAGCAGAAACAAAGGTGAACTAATAGGGCTGTCCAAAGATTAATAGGATCATTTTTACAAAAAGCTAAAACAAACAATACTTGCTGAGATATCCTTTTTACATTGTCAAAATAAAAAAGAACTGTGCTAATCCAGACTCCCTGCCTTACGTGCATACTATACTGAAAAGCAACTGCAGGCAGACGTCCAGGCTTTTATTTATTTTGAAATACAGATTGCTATTAAAAAAGAAACAAAAATGTGTATGCAGGGCAGATATGCACAAAACTTATCACAATTGTGAAAATTCATAGTAAAAAAATTGAGTATAATTGTGTATAAAAAGTTTTGCTCATTAGATTTGAGCACCCTCCAAATTGCAAGCAGATGTAGAAATTAAGGCATACAGATATAAGCCTGGAAAAAGAGGAACATGTGACATCCGACTTGACAAAGTCAGCTAACTTGAAAAGCTACTGTAGTTCTAGTTTATATCTGGTCTTCTTAAGCAGCAACCAGGTCAGTTTTGCAGCATTGGTTACAACTACAAACAGCATGTATTTTTCCTCTTTGGGAAGGAATGGCTCCTTGATGGTCATCAACTCAGGCAGCTTGCTTGCTTGCTTGCTTACTTGCTTGCTTAAAGGGAATGCCATTTCATCTCCTTGTCCATATTCTGAGCCCCCACCAGAGAAGGGGAAAAAACATCAACACTTTCAGCATATCAATGCTGAAGGTAAAGGCATATTTTGCAACAACAACAACAAACAATCAAGAGATTTGAGGTACTGAGCTATCATAGGGCAGAAGAAGACCAGTAAGACACAATATCACAGGCGCTTTCCTTATGGCATGGTTTGCTGTGAATAGCTTTGGAAGAAAAGGAACATTTCTCGAATGCTGACCTTTCACCTTAGTTCGGAAATTATATCATGAGGGCAATCACAGTTTTCCTGTTCTGGTCATAAAATTATGGCCAGAGGACTGGAATGTGTGGAATGTACTCCAAAGTAGAGCACCCAAGGGAGAAATCCTAAATGTAACTATTACTGCTAGAGTGGATAGCTGGGAGCAGAGAGTAGCATCACCTTACATTCCAAGCATTCTGATGCCAGAGCATTAATTGATTGCCACATTAGCTGACACAGGATCAGCCTAAGGCCAAGGACCTTTTTAAATGGAAATTTTAATAGGAGGGAGAAAAGAGATTTTAAAAAGAGTGATAAGTGCAAAATGGGATTTATTGACAATAAAGTAAAACCCTACACCTTTTGAGCTACAATAAGCTCAGTCAGAAAATCTTTTACAGGAGCTGTGCTTTTGAGCATAAGCTTCTTTGAATTAAATATCCCTCCATAAAGAGCTTAGCTGAGCTTTGAATGAGTTGGGTTCCTGCTTTGTGAATAAATTCCAGTTTGCACCAATTTTCTTTTGATCTGTACTGATTGGGTGTTTCATGCCTACAGTGCTACAGATCAAAACAAAACAGCTCCACAATAAAATATTGCTAAATTATTTCAGCTTGGTCATCATAAGTTTTATCAGGCTATTTCCTGGCATTAAATAATTTGCTTAAGTCTCTTCTTGATTTTACTTCTTTTTGGGGGGGGCGGGTTCCTAAGCAAAAAAAGATTCCTGGAACAACAACATTCATTTTCCTTTTTACTTTTAAATGGTGCAAAGCCAAAACTTGCTTAAAAATTATTGCCTGATTAATTTATAAAGCAGGAATAAGATTCATGTTTTGTATCAAAAAGTGAATACAGTAGGGAGGAGAGCAAACTGATCCATTCTTTGCTTCATCTTATTGCATTTGACCACTTTGAAAGTCTTTTATTTCTTTGAAAAGGAGTCTGGCTAGAGAAACAAGACAGCAAAATGAACCTCACACCAAATATATGACTAAAATGTGAAGCACATTATCCCAAAATGCTGTTTTGTTCCAAATCTGATGTGATACATGCCATTTAGCTTGGTATTAAATAAACATTGTTAAACAAATAACTGTTAAGGGATAGAGGGAAGAAAATATGTCATTCAGATCACTCGGAAAGGGGCCCATTAAACCTTTATCCAAAGTCAGGTCACAATTAGAATCAAGACTCATGCAAAAAAGTGGGGTCTTTTTTCCTTTCACCATATTCTTGTCCCCCCCCCCCCACTGAGATGCAGGATTATTTCAACCCCTAATCCACCACTCCGCATACATTTATGTATGTGTTGCCATCTCTCAGAATTCAGCGCTGAACATTGTTCAGCATATTAGCATTGGTTAATTGGTTTAAGCAAGACAGGATGCCAGTGAACTAAAATTAAGCATCTAAAGTTTCGGGTATACTGATTTAAGTTTACAAGAACAGCCTACCAAACAAAAGTGCAGCTAAAGTTGACACTTGACAGAAAAAGAGGAACTTAGAAAAATGAAAGTGTCCATAAAAGGAAATGTGATCCACCAGCTTGCCTGCCTACACAAATTTGACCCTAGCTCTTGAATTCATATAGCTTCAACAAGTAATTGCAGAGTGTATGTGGCAGTTCTTATACTTCTACTGAACAAAGGGCCAGTCCAAGTATTCACTGTACCTGCTTACACATGAACAGACGGCATTAGCCATCTGGCCCCCTGACCTTCCAAGCCCCAATCTCACCCAAATGTTTAAACATTTGAAAACAAAAGCTGACAAACCACACTGCAGCTGCTGCTGGTTTTCTGAGCTGTCTAAGAGAAAATGCATTCTAAATGCACTGTGAGAATTATGGGAACCTTGTCTAGGGGTAACAGCAGGAACATGGTTAGAGACTTTGGAATAGAACATCTGGCAGTAGTTACGGTAGAAGGGATCCAATGGTATACATTTAGGATTTGGGGGCTATGGAGGGGGGGTTGTGTTCTTTTTAAAAAACAGACTCTAAGCCTTTGACCAGGAAGTCTGAAACTGAGTCCATTCTCCATGGTTTGTCTTGTATCCAGGGTTGTATAAAGCAGAGGTCCCCAACCTTTTGGGCACCAGGGACCGGTTCCGCAGAGAGAGGTTTTTCCACAGACCGGAAAGTGCATGGTTTTGTGTGCTGCCAGCATCCCACAGATGGGGCTTTGCTTGTCTGTATGGACCAGTTGCTGGCATGCTGCGGCCCGGTACCGGTCCACGGACCAGGGGCTGGGGACCCATGGTATAAAGCACTTCATTGCAAAAATGTGTAGGAATTTTCCATCTTCATCCACTTAATGACCAAATAATTTTATTTGTATAATACAAAACCGTGTTTACTATATTATATGATTTTATGCATGTATAGATATTTTTGGTGCTACTGTTCCTCTCAAGCCTGCAGAAGCAGCTCTGTGTGTGTGTGTGTGTGTGTGTGTGTGTGTGTGTATCTACCAAGTCAATTTTCACAAATCCTATATATCAATCAATCAATCAATCAGAAAATAGCAGGAAGGGACCTTGGAGGATTTCTAGTCCAACCCCCTCAAGGAGGAGACCCTATACAATTTGAGACAAGTGGCTGTCCAGTCTCTTCTTTAAAACTTCAATGATGAAACACTCACAACTTCTGAAGGCAAGCCCTTCCACTGGTTAATTGTTCTCACTGTTAGGAAGTTCTTCTTAATTCCAGATTGCTTCTCTCCTTAATTAGTTTCCATCCACTGTTTCTTGTCCTGCCTTCTGGTGCTTTGGAAAATAAGCTGACCTCCCTCTCCTTTGTGGCAGCCCCTCAAATACTGGAATACTGCTATCGTGTTACCCCTAATCCTTCTTTTCTCTAGACTAGCCATACCCAGTTCCTGCAACCATTCTTCATGTTTTAGTCTCCAGGCCTTTAATCACCCTAGTTGCTCTTCTCCACAAATATAATTTCTTGACACAATTGTGAGGTAAACATTGTTTTCCATATTAAAGTTGTTTGGTGTAAACTGTAAAGCATCAATTTAATCTGGTTGCAATTTTCACCATCAAGAATAAATGGAAATATTTGCCTGAGGCAAGGCAAGACTTCTGTCCCCCCCAACCTGAGCATTTACAAAGTAATAGAAATGTCAGGATGCTTGAGAACTTCCTTTTCTTTCCCTTCCCTTCCCTTCCCTCCCCTCCCTTTCCTTCCCTTTTCTTCCTTATCTTCCCCTCCCTCCCTCCCTCCCTCCTTTCTTCCTCACATACGCACACCCCCATATCCAGATTTCTGCAATTGCTTGAAAGACTTTGAGGCCAAAACAGTGACTAACCAGACAAAGCCTCTCTCTTTCTAGTCTATATTTTTATAGACTAGACAGATAACTGGATCTCCTTTTTCAGAAATAAAAAAAATGGAAACTTTAAAAGATATGCCAACTATTCCAAAAGCAATACAGTATGTTGCGGTGTGGATACTTATCTAAAACATAATTAGCTTGCCATACATAGAATTGTCATAAATAATCTTGTAGGACAGCACACTCTGCCTAGGACCAGCACTGTCTTTTCCTGGAACATTTTGAAACATTTTTCCCCATAGCGTGTTACTTGGTAACCAGCTTAAAATACCCAAAACAATAGTGAATGGGAGCACTGTCACTAAAATGTGCCAGTCATAAGAACAATGTGCCAGCGAGCTGAATTATTACTTGCACTATGTAAAATAACCTAAGTACATAATTTGTATTGTCTGTGCAATAAATGATACACACAACATATCACTGTCCCCCCACTCCCAGCCCCACTTGGCCCTCCCAGAAATGCCAATGAGTGGGATGAAAGCTAATATTACACAACCAACATGAGGTATAGTAGCTCCTGAAGAAAAATGAAACATAGTCTGTGGGAGCTCTCTGAATAAGTACATGGACCATTCATAAGACGCAGTTTTGTGGCTGAACCCTTGGATGCTAAGAAGATACCAATGAAGATTGGGGGGGGGTTTCCCTCCAAATTAAGGTACCACCCTCTCACTCTCAGAATGACAATTTACAGCATATATGCAATTTACAGCATATAAGATGCTTTGTTATATAAGATGAACTAGGTTCAACAGTCAAAAACGACCTAGCATATTTTGAACACTGGAAACCTGACCCTACAGATTTACTTTTCACTAATGTATGTTGTTGTATATTATATTACCACATATATCACTCTGTACGTTAAATGACAGCTTCAGTTCCTTCTTTTCCTCGTGGCAAGATGATCACTGGAATGCAAATTAATATTTTTTTTTAAAAAATTGACCTTTTTATATATACATACACAGTTTCAGATTCTAGCACGCAGATATACTTGGCCACCATAAAAATGGTAGACAGCAGCTGATACATTTAAAAAGGCAGAAGGCGGTATGTAACATAAAACAGATCTCTACTGTTTGAAAAATATGGCTTGCTTATTATTACATTTGCAGAGCAGGGTGCTTGCCCTGCAACTGCTGGAACTAAATGATCCATATGAAGTGACACATAGCTTTGGCTAAACTATCCATTTTGAAAATGCCTGAACTGGTTGGACATGTACCTATTTTCAGTTTAATCTTAAAAGTAATCCCACAGATTTTGGGTTTTGTTTTTTTTTTTTAAAAAAGAGCCTTGAAAAATTTCACCATTGTTCAAGGTGCCAACAAAACCACAATTAAAGCTGATGGAAATAATGAGACGGCAGAGTCTGGAAACAAACTTATTTGAACTTGTAGCACATTCCAGATCAGGATTGTTAGTTCTAACTCCACTAGCCCTGAGAATTGTTCATTATAAGAAAAGAGATTCCACAGCTTCATTTGTGATACAAGATTTAAGAAAAGTCGGGTTCATCATTCATCCATTGGTTAAGGCAGCATCTGGCTTGATTCCACCAGAATATTTTATCCAAACACATCCTTGCTAAGGCTGAAAACTGGTCAGACAAGGTGATCTCGCAACACCTTTTTCACAAGAATAATCTCTTTTATTCTTGAGAGTCAATTATTAATACTGTGACAGGGGTTTTGTTTTTAAAACAGCCAGGCAACCTCAATGATTGAAATAAAAATTACTGGAGGGAAATGATAAATTCATCAGCACTTCACTGAATCATGTTATGAGTGGAAAAATTCAATAGTTTTATTTGTTAATCTAATTTATATAGCCGATTCTGAGCAGCACACAAAAATATGTGTTTTCTACACCACTGTGGTTTCTAAAAGCCCTTTTCCCACCAAAATCAGGAATCAAGCTGCTTTTAACAAATTTATTTGGGGGGAGAGGTGATGAACATCACAAACCCATTTTAGGTGTCTATTTAATTGAGGATAGTTTGTTTTTCCTTCTAGAAAATTCAAAATTAAAATAACATCTGCCCACTTCTTATTTACTTTAGAAATATATTTCAATTCAGCTTATTTTAGGCTACTTTCTTTTTCTCTCTTTTTTTTTTTAAAAAATGGGTCTTTAATGGCAGCCTGAACTGCAGGTTTTGGCAAGCAGAAGTTCTGCCTATACTATCCTATCTTTTGAAACCTTTCCAAAGTGTGATTCTTATTACAGGTCCTGAATCAAAAAGAGAAAGTACTTCCTTGGATTATTGTTATTGGTTTCTGGCAGGTTATAAAGTATGTGATTAGGGTTGTCAATCATTGTGAAGAGGGGGGGGGATACAAGACCAGGTGTTGAGTATGCCAGATTAGTGAAGTATAAAGGTTAGAATCTTGGATTAATTCCCAGAATATTTTGAATAGACATATTTACGAGGCCATAGTGAACATGTTTGACTATTGTGCCCATATGCTCATTAAGAAGCTCAAAAACAACAGACCCTACATTGCTGTATCTCTGCAAAATTCATGTATACCTCTGTTCCATAATCTCTATTAAGCTGAAATAAAAAGCTACCATTTTTTTAAATAAAGGGAAAAAAACTGAAAATGGATGTGAAGTTGCTTCCAAAGAACAGCTTGTAAAACATAGTCACTATCTTTTCAGGCAGAGACACCATTGCACAATATTATTCAATGGACTTCACATACAAAATGCTAACTGAAAATTCCTGTGTAGTTTATGCTGAGATCTCTCATGATGTTGTCAAAATTCCTAAGGTTTTGCATTAAGATTTAATAATAACAATAACAATAACAACAACAACAACAACAATAATAATAATAATAATGTTGGAAGGGACCTTGGAGGTCATCTAGTCCAATCCCCTGCTCAGGTAGGAAATCCTATACCATTTCAGACAAATGGCTGCCCAGTCTCTTCTTAAAACCTTCCAGTGTTGGAGCATTCACAGCTTCTGGAGGCAGGTTGTTCCATTGATTACGGTAATTGTTCTAACTGTCAGAAAATTTCTCCTTAGTTCTAGGTTGCTTCTCTCTTTGGTTAGTTTCCATCCATTGCTTCTTGTCCTGCCTTCAAGTGCTTTGCAGAATAGCCTGACTCCCTCTTCTTTGTGGTAGCCCGAGATATTGGAACACTGCTATCATGTCACTCCTCATCCTTCTCTTCATTAGACTAGACCAGCCAGCCTGGCTAAGGAATTCTGGGAGTTGAAGTCCACAAGTCATAAAAGGGCCAAGCTTGAAGACCCCTGGACTAGACATTCCCAATTCTAGCAACTGTTTCTTATATGTTTTAGCCTTCAGTCCCCCGATCATCTTTGTTGCTCTTCTCTGTACTCTTTCTAAAGTCTCAACATCTTTTTTACATCATGGTGGCCAAAACTGGATGCAGTATTCCAAGTGTGGCCTTACCAAGGCATTGTAAAGTGGTATTAACACTTCACGTAATCTTGATTCTTTTCCTCTGTTAATGCAGCCTAGCACTGTGTTGGCTTTTTTGGCAGCTGCAGCACACTGCTGGCTCATAGTATTTAAGTGATTGTCCACTAGGACTCCGAGATCCCTCTCACAGTTGCTACTATTAAGCAAGGTAGCACCTATACTATACCTGTGCATTTGGTTTTTCTTGCCTAAATGTAGAACCTTATTTTTTTCACTGTTGAATTTCATTTTAATTAGATAGTGCCCAATGTTCAAGTCTGTCAAGATCCTTTTGTATCTTAAGCCTATTTCAGTATTCCTTCAAAAGATTACAAGAGATTTTGATCCAAGGCTTTGGTGAAATTGCCAATGTCTTAGAAAATCTGACAATCTTGCAAGATGTCAACAGTTTTATTTTATTAATTGTATTCATAAAAATGGGAGCATGGTGGCTCATGTGCTTAGGATGCTGGGCTGACAAGCAGCATGTCTGCATTCAAGACTCAAGTGCTGCTGTGGAGCGGGGTGAGCTTGTGTCCTACACTCCAGCTCCTGCTAGGGACATGAAAAGAGTCCCCAACTGGGCATCCCCGGGCAAGAGTGATGTTGCCAGCTAATCCTTTCAACCCAAAGGGACCTTGATACTCCCAACAAGAGTATGATGTGATTTTTAAATATATTTATTTTGCATTACAATTTGATTTGGAGGTTACAAGTGTTATTTTGAGGGACCTTTAGGGGGCATTTTATTTATTTTTGATCAAATTATGCTGGCAGAAAAATAATGACTTCCATTGGAAAAGCAGTAACACCTCCTATGTAAATAGTCTATGTAAATAGTCTCCCTACTGGCTAAGGGCTTCTCTTCCTCCATGGCTACTTCTGGTTTAGGTTCTGGGAAAAGCCTCATCCAGCAGCTATTTTTGTTTGTTTATCTAAGGGAATGCAGCTAGTCCTTGACTTACAACAGTTCATTTAGTAACCATTCTAAGTTACAACAGCACTAAAGAAAGTGACTTAGAATTGTTTTCCACACAACCATTGCAGTCATGTGATTAGAATTCAGAGCCTTGGCAAATGACTCATATTTATGACAGTTGCAGTGTCCCGGGGTCATATGATCACCTTTTGCAATCTTCTTGCAAACAAAGTCAATGGGGAAGCCAAATTCCCTTAACAACCAAGATTCCCTTAACTGACCAAGTTAGTTGTTATTAACTTAACAACTGGAGTGATTCACTTAACAACTGTGGCAAGAAAAGATGCACAATGGGGCAAAATTCATTTAACAACTGCCTCGCTTAGCAACAGAAAATTTGGGCTCAATTGTGGTGATAAGTCAAGGACTACCTGTATCGACCTTGTGGAAAACATTACGGATGTTCCAAGTTCTGGTTTAAAAAAGAGGGGCCTACTGCCCCAAACTGCAGCCAAACACTGACAGCTCCTCTAGCAGCTGCTCTCACAGCGCCTGCCTTCTCTTCATCTGAGCACAGCGATTCACTACATTATCCCTCTAAATCAGGGGTGCCAAACTGCTGGCCCACGGGCCAGATGCGTCATCCGGAAGCCACGCCCACCCCATTGCCAGCAATGGCAAAAGTCCCAATACATCTTGCGATGTTACATGACGTCGTGAGTTTGACATGTCTGCTCTATATGAAAATATCAAATGATCCATTTCTCAGCCCCAGAGAGCTGTTTGCGCCTTTCAATTGTTTATTTTTTTACATTTATATGTTGCCTGATTACCGGGGCGATTTATAAATTGGTAAAAATACTTAAAAATAAGAGAGAACAAACACCAAAAGAAGAATAAAGTTGGCAGCAAAGAAAAAAAAGGGGGGCTTAAATCACACTTACCACAGGACCTGTCGAATAGTCAGATCTTTAAGACCCGTCAAAACACCAGTAGCATGGAATTTGTTCAAATGGGGGGGAATCTCATTCTAGAGGACAGGCACTGCTACAGAGATGGTGCACTTCTTGGGTCCTGAGAGGTAACGCTGTTTAATCAACAGAATCCAGATTATGCCAACTTTGGGCCTCTTGGTGCTCTCTGAGCTTGGTTGTTTTCTTGTAGACATTTCATTATCAAACTAGGTAACATCATCAACACTGATCACGTTACCTACTTTGGTAATGAAACATCTGCAAGAAAGCAGCCAAGCTCAGAGAGCATCAAGGACCAGACAGTTCAACCCTGAGCTATAAATATTCTATCAGCATGCCAACTCTGCTAGATTGGATCATCTGGGCAGATACTATGGGAGAGAGGCAGTCCCTCAAGGAACCAGGTCTTATGTAGGGCTTTACAGGGAATGACCAGCATCCTGAATCACATCAAGAAGCAAAGTGGCAGCCAATGAAGCTCCCAAAGCAGAGGTGTTACCTGGCATAGGAGCCAGCTCCTATGTCTCTCATGGAAGCCAAGATTTGGCAGGATTCCCCCCCCCTCAAGCTCCAGCCTACTTCAGGAAACTGCAGCATTCAGCAAAAAACAGTACCTGAGCAAAACAAAACAAAAAAAAAACACCCAGAAATGGCTTCATTTGAGGGATGTGACAAAACAAACATCGCCAGAGCGGCAATTTTCAAACTGACCTAGTTTTGGCCCGTCTCAGGGGCAAGGCTATTAAAATAATAAAAAAAAGAATGTCTGTACTAGCATCCACTAGCCCAGTGGTTCTCAACCTTTTTCAGGTTGAGACCCCACTTGCGCCGCCCATGCGCGCCGCGACCCCGACCCGCGGTCCGCCATTTTGTGTTTTTTTTTTGTTTTTTTTGTTTTTTTTGTTGCGCGCGCACACCGCACATGCGCGGTTCGGGTCGGCGCATGCACGCACTGTGCATGCGTGGATCAGCCTGTCGCGGTCCGCCATTTTGTTTTGTTTTTTTATTTATTTATTTTTTATTTTTTTTTCGTCGCGCGCGCACCATGCATGTGCGGATCGGCCCGTTGCACGCGCGTGCGCGCGCGACGAAAAAAAATAAATAAAATAAAATAAAAAAAATAAAAAAAAACAAAACAAAATGGCGGACCGCGACGGGCTGATCCGCAAATGTGCGGCGCGTGCACGACGGCCCGAACCGTGCATGCGCGGCGCGCGCACGACGAAAAAAAAATAAAAAAAAAAAATAAAATAAAAAAAAAAAACAAAATGGCGGACCACGACGGGCCGATCCGTGCATGCGCGGCACGCGTGCGACGAAAAAAAAAAAATTAAAAAAAATTAAAAAATTTAAAAAAAACAAAATGGCGGACCGCGGTGTCCGGCGACCCCCGCGAAATGGTCGTTCGACCCCAAATGGGGTCGCGACCCATAGGTTGAGAACCACTGCACTAGCCACACAAACACTACTTCATCCTCTGCAAGTTGCATATCTTGGTATAGAATATATGGAATCTAATTCATCATGGAAAAGCTTTCTAAGTCCCCATATTTAATAATAACACGATCCACCAGAATTTACAAATTCTGCATTCTATTTCGTGGGTTTTGTCTGGATACCAAAATTTGTGAAATCAACAACTGGTCATCCTAAGAAACTGTTTCCTAACTATCATTTGCATGTTGCAATGTTCAATGACTAAAAAATATTTTTTCAGTAGGATCTCCCACAACTAGCTTTCTAAAGATCCAGTAGATCAGGGGTATCAAACTCAATTTCATTGAGGGCCGCATCAGCATTGCAGTTGCCCTTGGGGGGCCAGGTGGGTGTGGCCAGAGTGGGTGTGGCCTACCGGGTGGGTATGGATGGGGTGGGTGTGGCCTACTGGATGGGCATGGCTAGCTCTACATCGTTCACATCAAGGGTGCCTGTGGGGGCCTGGGCAGGAGTGGGACAGATTTGAGGGTCTCTGGCCAGTCCCAGCCTGCCTGGTCTCGGCAGGCAGGCAGCGGGGCGCTCTCACAGTGCCAAGAGGCTGAGCCAGGTGGAGCAAATCCAAAAACAAGCACGACGACACCCAACCCCCAGTCTGCCCGATCTTGGCAGGCAGCAGGGCACTTTCATCACAGCACCACTCACAACAGCTCAGCTCTTGGCACTGTGAGGAGAGTGTCCCGCTGCCTGCCGAAACTAGGCAGGCTGGGGGCTGGGCGTTGCCGTGCTTTTTTTGGGATTTGCACTGCCCAGCTTAGCCTCTCAGCGCTGTGAGGAGAGCGCCAGCAGTGTTCCTACCGACTGTATGTCTTGAAACTAGGACTCTAGGGATGTGTTTGCTTTATTTCCCATCAAATGATCATGAACCAGCATCCTGAAGTAGACCAAGCTAATCCTGGTGTACTTATTTTATTCTCCATTTGGATCAATGGATGGGATTTTTTTAAAGCACTGGGAATAGATAATACCCAATACCTACTCAACCACAGTAAGTTGGCAATTTTAGGAAAACATGAGTTACTTGATTGGGAATAAGAACTGCCAAAGTATAGTAGCACAAAGTACCTCCTCCCAGTTTATTTTCTGGAGAAAGCAGAGAACCAAGAAGAGAGGTATTTGGGTAGCATGAGTAAGAGGTTGTGCCTGAAGGAAGCTCTGAATCCTGGCTCTGGGAAAACCTCCATCCACCAGGGTGTTGAGTTTATGAATATATACTGAGTGCCAGGGAAGGCAAGGATTGACAGATTATAGATACATTGCAATATTAAGTCAGGGGTCTTCAAACTTGGCCCTTTTATGACTTGTGGACTTCAACTTCAGCGATGCTGGCTGAAGAATTCTAGGAGTTGAAGTCCACAAGTCATAAAAGGGCCAAGTTTGAAGACCCCTGTATTAAGTGAATAAGCTTACAACTCATTTTAAGTTATTTAAGAAAGATTAATTTGATTCCATGTTTCAACATTAATCAGTTGCTTGTGGCTATGCTGTTCTACACCTTCTCCAGGTTTCATCCAACACAGGTACTGAAAATATTAGGTTTTTAACAAAGAGATCAAATGAAGTGTTTGTTTAATTATAGCATTTACCTGGGTGCCCAACTCAAACAATATGTCTCTAAAAGTCATACAAAGATAATTAAAAACAAATGCAAAACAAAAAAAAACCCACAGCATTAAAAGTGAACTAAAATAATAAAATGGCAACCAGACAAAAAATATACTGTGACTCATTTGATTTAGGACTATGCTCATCCCAAGACAAATTCCAACATCCAGGGGTCACTACTAAAAAAATATGTATCCAAAGTTGTATAATATCATGTCAACAAGATAGACCAAAGAAACTGGGGTCGTAAGTGCCAGGGTTATTTTTTACCTTAACAGTTACAGAAATAGAATCTCACAAGTCTGATTGGCCTTCCTTCTCCCTCACTTAATGTTCATATGAATTGGGGCTTGCCTGAGATGTTTTCTCAGTCTAGATCAGGGGTAGGCAACCTTGGCTCTTTTATGACTGAGCTCAGGAATTCTGAGAGTTGAAGTCCATGAGTCATAAAAGAGCCAAGTTTGCCTACCCCTGGTCTAGATGATGCCCCTCTTTATCTGATGGCTGCCTTGCTAGCAGCTCTTCCCTATGCCATCTACATATTATTTCAGTGAGGCGATATGGATCATGTTGGAGCACGTGAAATGGTCATAGTCTTGGGAGCAGGCAGTCATGCAAACAGACCAAATCCTACTCCACACAGAGCTTTATAGGTGATAAACAGCACCTTGAATTGCACCCAGAAGCCTACTGGGATCTGATGCAGTTCATGAAGCAAAGTTTTCAGGTGGGCAAAGTTAAGGATCCTTATAACCAATCCACTATATTCTGGACCAAATGAAGCTTCTGAGTATATTTCATCTGTATTTTTATTGTATTTCAGATACTGGAAATAAGAATAAGGCTTAGGATAAACAAATATATCTAAACATATTAATGACAATTGATTGTAATGTCCTATAAAGCACTGAGAATGACAATGTCAGAGAAAGATTTCTTTCTGAAGTAAATTTAGCAAGGAGCATACTCTGATTCATTTAGCACTGATAGGTTATGCCTATCAAAAACAGAAGTT
This sequence comes from Bothrops alternatus, assembly GCA_034064705.1. NCBI lineage: Eukaryota > Metazoa > Chordata > Lepidosauria > Squamata > Viperidae > Bothrops > Bothrops alternatus. Next base: position 6,036,521 of record JARGCV010000001.1, on the reverse strand, counting down.
CAGCTCTGAAACACATGTGAATTAGAAACAGGTGCTGTACAAAATAATGTGCTAGTAGCAACAAGAGAGGATGGTTCCTTTAAAATAATTGAAGCTAACCATTTTTAGTATTTGCTAGTTTATCTAAACAAAACAAGCTACTGGATCAGAACAAATGTCTACATAAGTCAACATCCCATTCCTCATATTTGGGTACTAAAAAAAAGTTAAGAGCAGCACAAGGTTGTTTGCCAGTAATAATGGTATTTATGAGCATATTGGTAGCAGAACAGCTACAACCTCTGTGATGGATATGGGCTTCCATTCCATTCCCTAAGTGGTTCTTGGGGGCGGAGTGGCTAGAACACATGGTTGTGATGCAGTGATACTACCAGAATGGGCAAGACTGAATGTATTAAATGGGAAAGAACATCTGTATATTTAGCCTTCTATTTAGAATAAGAGTCATGAAAAATTCCTATTTTCCCTGGGATTCTTGGGACATTACGTAAGAGAAAATGCATGTAACTCTGTTATTTGAGAAAAAAACTTTTAGCGAAGAATAAATAAAGATGGAAGGAGAGAATGGTACATTCATGAAATTTGATAATATTGATCAAAAACTGTAGAATTAAATCTAGAAATTTGATAGTTATAGGCGGCCAAGTGTGCATATGGCAGACAAAGCTCCTCTTTTAATCTTGCATTTATCTACTTATTTATTTATTTAATACATTTATATTGCTGTCCATCTTCCAACCAACACTGGGCGGCTCCTTATGCCAAAACCTAGCCTTCTCAATTACACTAGAGGACTGTGATGTCCATGTAGGGAAGCATTCAAAGATCGTTTTAGAAGGGGCGTTGTCTTACCTGAACGCCTTTTCCAGCACGGAGATGGAGAAAATGAGTGTTTTAAGAAAGAGCCTCATGCCACCATAATTTTCCTTTAAAAATAATATTTCATAAAAAAATTTATTCCCCAGCATAACCTTCACCACAAAATTAATATGAGTATTTATTTAACTTTGAAATCTATGGTTCTCATCACTATGCATGTTGGAAATAACCAGGCTGAGCCCAAAGGAGGGAGTCAAAGGCATCATCAGTCATGAGTCCCTTCTCATCTACAAGAGCTATTCCAGTTCACCATGAATTTCTTTCACTCTTATCTACCACCAATTTGCTTTGACCTAGTTCAGATTCTTGTAGAGCAGGGGTTCTCAACCTTGGCAACTTTAAGGCTTGTGGACTTCAACTCCCAGAATTCCTCAGCCAGCTTTGCTGGCTGAGGAATTCTGGGAGTTGAAGTCCACAAGCCTTAAAGTTGCCAAGGTTGAGAACCCCTGTTGTAGAGAGCTTAAGCTTGCAATAAATCTTTATACTCATTTGAACTGCCTGGATTTCCTGATTTCCCTGGTGCTTGACGTTATTACAATTACCCCATGTTCTGCTTCTCGGAGACGTTCCAGGTGAAAAAAAATGTGATCAAGTGCATGACCTTACCTGGAGACAAGTTTTATCCCTTCCTTCTTTGGTTTGCTTTTTTCACTCTTCAGAAATCGAAAAGAAAACATTCACTATAAAACACTGTTTCCAGCGCCTACATCCTAATTGTGCACAATAAATGTATCAAGCATCTGAGCGCGTCCGTCCCCTCCGCTCCCCGGGTCTGGAACCTGGAAAAGAAACGTTGCGTTTGAGTGTTTGCTGGAGACGTGAAGAGGTCCAGGCAAGGCTGGCCGAATCTGTCCGAGATTGCCTCAAACAGTTCCGGGGCCAGCCTCCACTCCGCGTGGTCTACCGTAGTTCTGCTGAGGGAGTCCGCCTGTTGGTTTGCCTCCCCTGATATGTGTTCTGCCCTGAGCGAGGCCAGATGCTGCTCTGCCCAAAGGCCCAGCTCCCTGGCCTCCCGCATGAGTGCCGCTGACCTGGTCCCGCCCTGCTTGTTTACGTGTGCTTTTGCTGTTACATTGTCCGTCAGGACTAGCACATGATTCCCTGACAAGAGGGCTGAGAATTTTCGCAGGGCCAGGTGTATGGCCCTCAGTTCGACCCAATTGATCCTGTGACGTAGGTCCTCCGTGCTCCACCTCCCTTGGGCTATCTTGTCCGCGGAGTGGGCCCCCCACCCGAACAGGCTTGCGTCGGTCGTGACTGTGATCCTGTCTGGTTCCCTGAGCGGGGTGCCCCTTCTTAGGGCGCCTGACCTCCACCATCTGAGGGATGCTACGACCTGGGGTGGAACTCTGACCTTCCTGAGCGAAGCGCTCTGGTTCTGCCTTTGGTAAGGGAGCAGAAGCCATTGGAGACTTCTGGGGTGGAGCCTTGCCCACGGAACAATTCCCAGGCATGAAATCATCTTTCCCAGGAGCCGAGAGAGCTGTACTATGGAGACCGTCCTTCTCTGTGTTACCAGAAGTGCTAGCTTCCTCAGGCTGTCCCGCCGCTCCTGTGAAAGATAAACCATGCCCTGTTCTGAGTCTATGATGGCCCCCAGGTGTAGGAGCCTCCTTGATGGTGTGAGCTGGCTTTTCTTGTGGTTTACTGAGAAGCCATGAGTCTGGAGTGTGTCTATGGTGACCCGAATGTCTGTCAGGGCTGCCTGGTGAGATCCCGACAGGATCAGGATGTCGTCCAAGTAGCATTGGACTCTTACCGGTATCATGCATAGATGCGCTCCCAATGCTGCCAGGATCTTCGTGAACACTCTGGGTGCCGATGACAGGCCGAATGGTAGGTCCCTGTACTGGTAGTGTCAGTCCCTGTAACAGAATCTGAGGAACCTTCTGTGATCCAACCTTATTGGGATGTGAAGGTAGGCCTCTGTGAGGTCTATGGATGACAGCAGATCCCCTCTTCGAATGCTGGCCAGGATGGACCTGAGGGACTGCATCTTGAACTTCCTGTACACTACATGGTGATTGAGGCGTTTGAGATCCAGAATGGCCCTACAATCCCCGGATGACTTTGGAACCAGGAAGACGATGGAGTAAAATCCCCATCCCTCCTGCCCTGGAGGAACCGGCTCTATCGCCCTTATTTCCTCCAGGTGCTTTATGGCCTGATCTAGAAGGCCCGCCTTGGCCTTGTTGCGTGACACCGGGCACCTTATGAAGTAATCCGGGGGAATGGAGTAAAATTCTATCGCTAGACCCTGGGCCACTGTCTCCCTGACCCAGGCGTCCGTCGTGGTCGTCTGCCATGCTTCACTGAACAACGCTAGACGACCCCCGATGGGACTGCCCCAGGCGTCACTTGAAGCGTCTGTAGGGCCGGCCTCCCCCCCTTTAAAGGGGCATTTGGAAGGTTGGCCCCTGCCAGAGGCTGGACGGTCCTGGCCGCGCTCCTGTCTGTATGAGAAGGTGCGTGGAGTTCTGGGCCCCTCCCAGGACCGTCCCCCTTGAAAGGGCTGTCTCCATTCCCCGCTCCCGTTCTGGCAGGGAGCCTGCCTATGGAAATCCTGGCCTGCCCTGTCTGTCTTTTTTGAGGGGTGTGCTAACACCTTTCTCTTGGTCTTGTCCTCAATCACGTAAGGATCCAGGATCGCTCCAAATAGCTTCGATCCCGAATACTTAGATGTGGCCAGGCGCCATTTTGACTTTAGGTCTGTCTTCCAATTTTTGAGCCATGTGAGTCTCCTCACTGCTACTGTACCTGCGATGGCTCTGGCCGCGTATCGTGAAGCAAATATTGTGGCGTCCGCCGTGAACTCCGCTGTCATGCGCAGCTTGGTCAGCGTCTGCTGTATGCGCACCTGTTCTGCCGGAACGCTTGCCTGGAGTTCCCGCAGCCACCTAATTGCTGCCCTGGAGAACACAGATGCCGTGGACGAGGCCCTAATGGCCCAGGCCGCTGAGTGGTGTACTCTGCGGAGGGAGAGTTCTACCTTCTTCTCCTCCGCCCTCATTGCCTCTGACATGTCCCCTGGGATGGCTGAGGAGGAGAAAAGAGAAATTAGTGGCGCGTCCACCTGTGGTACCTCTATAAGGAAGCCAGAGGACTGCATACATTAAACGTCTTCTTTTCTATACCATTTGGTGCAGGAATAGCACCCAGGTTTGTCCACTGGGACCTTACCGATGACCTAAAAACCTTTGTGCAAGGAACCTGTATGACCTCCGACACAGGTGAAGACATCAGGGGGTCCTTAGCGTCCTCCTCCTCTGAGGACGGTGGTCTGGTCTCTCTCGTCTTTGCTGGCAGATCGAGTGCGGAGCATATTTTTAGCAAAAGGGAGGTGAAAAGGGTGTGGTCAAATAGACCTGAAACCTGAGTCGTTTGTTGCTCTGTCTCCTCATTCTCTGACAGAGGAGCTCCCTCTTCTTCCCATTCCTCCAGCTCCTCGTCTGCCACCTGTGAAGAGGCTTCAGAAACATCAGAGTCATGGAACACTACCTTGTCCCCCCCTGGTGAGCATGCCTCCGTGATGAGGGGGCCCTCTGAGGAGGCGACTCACTCCTCGAGGGCCGGAGGTGTTCCAGGGCCTCCTGTAAAATGGAATGAAGCTGGGATGACCACTTACCAGACCTCATTCGTTTCCTACCTCTGCGTCCAGTCTCCTGACTGGTGGTGGGTTCCGAGTGTGCTGGAGATGACGGCACCGAGATGGGGGACAACTCCCCTTCCGTCTCCCCCCTTGGAAGCCATTCCCTGGGGGTGGATTCCGAGGAGCCAAAGCCACTTGGAGTTTCCATGAGAGCCAGATCTGTTGTCTCTGTTCCGCTGGCTCTGCTCCTCTGGGCCTTGGCAAACTCTTTCTCCAAGTCCTGGTGCCTTCTCATGGCCTGCCGCTCAGCAGCCTTTGAAGGCTCGGATAGATGCTTTGTCTTGGCCTTCTTCTTGCCCCCTCCCTGGTTCCTCCGGTCTGCGGGACGGCGATGGGGGAGGCGCTGAGCCTTGGGCCGAGGTGCCATCTGCCATGGCCATGCTGTGACTAGGGCCTTGTCCCGGTAGTTGGCAGGCCCGGCAGGGGTCGGCAGCGCTAGAGGGACTGTGTCCCTACTCTTGCTCGACCGTGGTGTGGGCGCGGCCCGTAGTTTCTCCCACGGATCCTTCTGGCTTGGCCGTCCCTTCTGGAGTTGCTGGTAAGCTCACAGTGCCCACACACGCCCTCGATCACACACTCTCTCTGACCACCGGCCTCAATTATTTTCTTAAACCGGTGAATCCTTTCACCTCTGCCGGCCGGTGTTTGCCTGTCTCCCTAGGCCCAGGCCCAACGGGAGTAAACAAAGAGGCTTCCCCGCCCTCTTTCTTGCAAGGATTTTTCACGCCCTAGCGACGAAACCCAATCAGGCGGCAGGGACTGTCCGGCGACACCCCCTTTGCAAGATGGCGATTCGCGCCAGCAGCCCGGACCTCCCCTTTTCCAAAATGGCCGCCGCGCCAATTTTTTGGTCGGAGCTCTGCGCTCCCGACCACGCGGTGGATGCCTTCTACCGGCCCCGGTCTACCCTCTTAACTACGGACGTCTCCCGCCTCCTTTCACCGACCCCGGTGAACCAGCGGCCTCCTCCCCGCCTTCAAGCAACCCCACTTGCGGTTAGTCGTAGCGGTCCCCCGCTAATCTGCGGCGATCCGTCGACGACCTCCGGCGACGTCCTCTTCCTCGACGCCTGCAGTCCGGTGGGGTTCCTGTCCGCTTCCCGGGCTCAGTCGGGGGTCCAGGGATGTTCTTCTGCGACTCCCCGTCCTTCTCCCAAGGCCCAGGGCCTTGGGCGGTCGCCCTCGCGCTCCCGCCGGGGAGGAGGAAGGATTGGGCCGAAAAGCGCCCGAGTCTCCAAAAAAAAAAGGTAACTTAAAAAATCCAATCTTCCTAAATTTCGTTTATCCAATTTATCTGTAACAAAAAGCTTCAGAAAATATACTTTACCAATCCTACTTAAGCCAAAAAAACTTTCTTTCTACGGAGCTACCGAGAAGAGCTGTTCTTGGGCTTCAGACTAGGAAAAAACTGGGGAAGGAAGCCAGGAGGCGGAGCTAAATTTCGGACCTAGTCTCTGATTGGGTAGCAGGCATTGGATACCCATAGGTGGATTCAGAATCCACCCATGCTGAAGAATAGTCTGGTCAGGTCTGTTTGACAAGATTAAGAGATATTTTCTCAGTTTGTTAATTATTTGGGCCTCCAATTTACTGTACATAAGCTTGAATTCTGGTTTCTGTATCTTTGGAATAGATTGTTTCAAGAGTTTCCACTGCATACTCTCAATTTCTGTGGCTGCTACTTATGATTCTGTTGCCTTTGATAATGTTTTCTCCACTGATCTTGTTTTCCAAACAACAGTTTAAAAATATCTATTTTGCACAGAATAAATCCATTGTACATTTAAAGCAATCCATTGTGATTTTTTCAGCTCTGTACCTCTGTGAGGGAAATTAGGCAAGGTAGATGTTATCATTCAAAATGCCAGATTGTTTTGCCACTCTAGTTTGCAACTTCCTGAACCTAATCTTCTGTATTTGATATTCTTATCCAGAACAAGTAATTGCAAACAGGCCAGCTTTGGAACTGCAGATTGGTTTCCTTCCTTCTGAGTCATGTTCTTGGACAGATTACTCATACCTCAGTTTCCTAGTGTTCCACATGTAAGAGAATTTTAAGTGATACAGGCATATGTAGATATTAATAATACTGCCGATACTGCAGCTCCTAACTCTGCATATAGTGAGCTGAAATGACCAATTTTCCAATCAAAAGTTTAATTTTCCCTCCTTCCCTCCCTCTCTTTTTTCTCCTTCCAAATTGATTTTTTGAAAAGAAAAACTACTTAATTCAATCACTCAATTTCATATTTGGTGAATTACCTTATATCAATTTTACAAGTAACTAGTTTCAGAAGAATGGATTTTCCCCCCAAAACCAAACACTTTTACTCATTTTTTTCAGAGGAGCAGACTTATTCACAACAATATAGCAAAAAAAAAACCAAACCCACACACAAAAAACCAGATACAACCATTAGTGGAGGCTAGAAACCATGACATGTTTATATGACAATCATTGTGTAACTTAATGTTCCTTTTTGTTCCTCTGACTGAGGTATTTCAGAACTATTAAAATTGACCTGCTTCTGCTGACTTTTTAAAAAAGTCTAATACTGTAGTAAAAGGTTCACAAAAAGTAATCATCAAGTTGGAATCTAAAAGAGTTTTTTGACTGATATCGTATTGCTTGCAATCTACCATAGCATATTCCTGAGGGCACTGAAATAGCCCCAGTTGTAAATTATCATAAGCCACAAATCAATACCTCAGTATCAGAATATATTCTGTATTTTGGCACCGCTTCTGAACCAGGAGAACAATCTATGCAATTAGGAATACAAAGCATCAAAAATTTTGCCAACCAAAAAGAACAAATAGTGGAGAGCTTGTCAAGCTTCCATGGCTAAAATGATCAAAGAATAATCTTCTGCCATGCCAGAACAATGAGGTAAAGTGACCCAGAAGTCAAGCATTCACAGACTGAACTTTTCCAAAAGAAAAATTAACATAGTATTTTGGGGAAATTATGTACCATTAATATTGCATCCAGAAGATACATCAACAAGACATAACCTCAGGAAAAGATAATGTGACTCTCATGAAATGTGTAGTATAAATGCAGTCTCTGATAACTTGGGATATATTTAACAGACAGCTCCAAGATAAAAAGGCAAACATGCAGTCACCCAATGCAATGCTTATTCTGTATTCATAGCATGCCACATGTTCTCTTGTCCCTCATGTCTAGTGAGAGCATATTAAACCCCAGAAGGCACTTTTTTGATGACCTGTTGTATGAAAAGAGAACATAGCTTGCTCTCAAAAACTATTCAGATCAATGTTTTGGAAAACATTCCTCCAAACTCATTGGCCATTTTTTTTTTTTTTTTTTAGCACCAGATTCTCTGGAAGGCTCAGCATGATAGTCTCCTCCATTTTACCTGAGTATATTCATGAACAGACAATTTATATGCTAGACAGCTTCAGAAGCAAAGTTTCAAAGAATACCCCTATGAAAGTCCTATAATCATTTTACTGCCATAATGTATGGAATTATTCAAATCACTGTGATAGCATTGTCAATGGAATCTATTTTCAGAGTCCTCTGCAGATTTGCATGCAAATGTTTATCTTTCAAAATTTTATTGCATTGGGTCACAAACCACAGTAAATATATATCAAATACACTTGTACATCATAGATATAGTTTGAAAATTATGCCCAGTTGCCTAATAAATTGTCAGAGTGTGCTTTAAAATGCAATAGTAGCAGACCTGCCCAACAGTTACTGTTGTGTGTATTTATTTACTCATTCATATGTGTATGTGATTTATCCCTCACTTCAATCTGAAGGGCCATTAAGCAATTCAACTGAGAACTATGAATAGTTTTCAGTTGCTGGCTTTCCTTTTGCAATATTACATGAATGTATAATCTAATCACAGAAGAAACAGTGATTGACAAATATATCTCAGATATTAACATTCTGGCATGGGATACACTGGATGAATTGTGATGAAGTTTAACATGCAATTGGACGTGAGTGTGATGAAGAAGGCAAAGAAATATATATATTTTTAAAAAGCTACAGTTCATGAATATAATTTCTGACCTACCAAGCCAAATATAAATGAGTTCACAAAACATTTAGAGATAGGGGAAAGGATGACCCCATTTGAAGAAAAGAAAGAATGAGCATGATTTGAAAGAAAATCCTTTCCTGTTCACTTAGATTAAGACTACCTATCAATGTTCAAGACTTATATTGTTTTCCTTTAAAACAGAAAGATAGCAAATGATTCTCTCAGAACCTTTTTAATTTGGAGGGTACCTATTGTCTAAACCTCCATATGGGATCTTCCTGGTCTTTACCAGTGATATGATTATGGGATCCATTTTTTTCTATTATATAAACTAATCTGATGGGGTGTTTTGAAAGTAGTGTTCTCTATTTTTTTTTCACTGATTATTTGGCCCACATGTCCTTTTTTTCTTTTTCCCTATAGCTGCCATATCAAAAGTGAGAGGAAAAGTTCACAGCAATAACCAGTACATTTTGTAATCACTTAGAGGAACCTTGAAAAAAACTCTTATTAACCTATACCAAATAACCATAACAGGACAATCTGGGATATTCGGTAGTACATACGTATAAAGCAAATAAAGACCCAAACCGATGTCCAAAATGCAACTCAATATCCAATCTGTATTAATATGAAATAATATATTTCATATTATTTGAATGAATTAATATGAAATAATATATAATCAGTTTACCAACAGATTTTCTGTCAGGGCAGAAAAGACATGGATAGAAGTGGGGGGAAACTTGACTTAGAATTGGTCCTGGAAGCTGGTCTGCTAGGTCCAGGATTATTCTGGCCTCTGGTCCACCTAGACTTGACATGTTTTCAAGTTTTTACTGCATTCCAGAATTGATTCTTGCAGGGCATTCATATGATTTGCTGTTGCCAATCCGTCAAGCTTTCTAGGTATAACCTCTTTTTAACTGATTTGTGCATTATTTTGTTCTCATTCTTTACCAACAGACTGACTTTAACATGAAGAGGTCTTTCCATTTATTTAAGAGGAAGTTAGTCTTTTGGAACTTTCATCTGGAATCCTCCCTTATCCTTCCATACAGTATATCATCTCTTAGCTGAGAATGTCCAGACTCTACACATTAAGACTTTGAAGATTCTTATTTTATGAATCTGAACTCTGTTCCACTAATGAAAGGCAAGAATATCCAAAGCTTTGCACCTTTCTCAAAGGGATGAAAATTTAAAATTGTATTTATTTATTTGTTTGTTTGTTTACTCATTCATTCATTTCTATAGCCATCCAACTCAGTCACATGACATTGGACAGCTTACAATTCTAAAACGATAAAAGAATTGAAACAATTTCTAAAACTTTAAAACAATAAAAACATCCACAAAATAAATAAGTACAAAGAGCAGCCATAATGATTAATCAACTAATAGTAAGGCAAAGTAACAAAGAACTGCGAGGTGGCCTCTCACTCAAAAGATTGAGAGTTCAATCCTAGGTAACAGCAGATGTCCGTCTCGGGTCACCAAAATAAAAATAAAAATCTGCTATGTAGGCATCAGGAAGGCATCCAGCCAGTAAATACTCAATTCCATTCAGTTATCCCAATTATATCCCAAATAGGGATAACAGGGTTGTAAAAAAAGGAGGGTTTTTATAATAAGTAAGTCAAATAGCAGGGCTCTTACTTAACACATTCTGAGCTGCAAGCTGGGTACATAGCCAAGTTTTTAAAGCTTTGAGAAAAGCCAACAGGGTTGAGACCATTATAATCTCTGAGGAGAGAATATTTCATAAGGCAGGGGCTACAACAGAAAAGGCCTATCTTCTAATTCCTGCCAGTTGACACTCTTTGGCTGAGGGGATCTGCAGCATGTTGGATCGGATTAGACAGGTAGAAAATCTTGGGAAAAGATGGTTCTTCAGGTAATACATTATACTAAATTATACCATACTTCAATTCATCAGGGCCCATATTAGTCATTGTGATTAGTATATCATTATTTAGGCTTGCTAAGAAATTCCACTGTAATTACTTATGACACTTTTATAAGATTTTTAGCTGCCCTCACCAATCTGGCACCCTCCAGGTGTTGAACCAGCAGCTAGATAGTCACCTGCCTAAGATACTTTAATTTGGATTCCTGCACTAAGCAGGAGGTTGGGCTTGATGCCAAAAGGACTCTTTCCAACTTCATGATTTCATGGGACGTCAATCCCAAGAATTCCTCACCAACATGGGCTTCAGCTTTCCATTATACTGGATAGGTGCCATTTTTGTAGATGACTGCCTTGTTCCATTACTGTAGATTATATATAAAGAATTAGTTGTGAACTTAATTAGATCTAAATTACTGTTCGACAGAGGTAGTCATCAATTAATGATGGGAACTGGAACTGGAATTACTATCACTAAATGATATGGTCATAAAGTGCAATGTCTAGTTGTCATGCCACTTAGTGATGGCAATTGCAGCACTTCTGGTTGCCACTGTTAGATGAATCTCATGACACTTAAGCAAGGATGTCACCTCACCACCGTACACAATTTCCTCATTGATTTTGTTGTGTAGGAAGCTGGCAAAGAAGGTCATGAACAAAGAGCATATCAGCACAGGACATTGTGATGGACAGAACTTCAAGGGCCAGTTGTAAGTTCCACTCACTCAGTACCATTACAAGTTCAAATGGTCACTAAATGAGTGGTTGTTAATTAAGGACCACCTGCATTTGAAACTAAAATGGAAAACAACCACTTGGTTCCATCCTGGCCTTTGCACAGGATCGTCTTAGAATAAGTGGAAAAGATAGCTGAAGTGAAACAGATGAAACCTTTAGAGCAGATACCCCGAAGTATTCACCCCGAAGTATTCATTTTATACCAGTTCAGTATTATGAACTTCCTTCAAAAAAAATCAAAGGTAAAAATGTCAAACATTTTCATAAAGCCCACTATTTCCAGAATTCTTTGAGCTGAAGAATTAGCACTAAAGCAATTCAAGTTGGTTAAAAAAGGGGGGGGAGGGATTTGGAGCAAATGTAATAGTGCAGAGACTTGAACAGGTAATTTAACAGAGGCATTATAAGTTGCATAAAGACTGAGGAGTGTCAACAAAGAAGAGACTGGCAAAACAATAATGACAAAAAGACACCAAGTCTTGAGCAAGAAATTTAGCAATTCCAGTGAAAGCAAAGGGGAACATTTTTTTGAGAAGTTGAAACAGAAGCAATAGCAGCAGCAGCAGAGCAAAACCTATTAAGGGCCAAAGTGCTTGGAGCAGAAAGGGAGGAACTACACACAGTATACCATCAATGTTTTTGGAGAAAGAGGAAGGTGACTACAAGATTAAATTAAAAAGTAAAATGATTCCTGAACACAATGCTCACTTTGGGCAACAAAGCATCAGAAAACAAAACTACAGGAAAGTTATTAATGGCATAGTGAATTGGAAGATTACTTATCCTAAACAGAATTATTTTGACTGTCAATGGACCCATAAAACTGTTAAGGACAGGGCTTTAACTATATTTAAGATATGAAGACGTAATGTCAAAAATAAGCTAAGAGGGCTTTAGTTAATTATAGAAGTCAAGCAGTTTAAGACTTATTAGGTAGGGTTTTCTTAGTGTAATATGGAAGCTAAGCTCTGGAAAAGGAACAAGTCATTAAAATGGATCTCCATCAAATTTTATTTCTTAGATTAAATTTTATTATACTAGTTCTACTTGAGTAATTACAAATGAGATTACTTCCCTCCAAATTATTGTAGTACCTGCCAAGGATATTCCATATCACCTCTTACATTTAATTTACTTTAGTTTGTTATATTAGAAAATTCTGTGATACTCAAAGTACTGTATGTAGATGGCAGGAATTGTTATTATATATGGATGGTAACCAGCATATGTGTTACATCTGTCAAAGATCTGTGGACATAGCAATATGATAAATATTCTGGATATAAAATAAATTGAAATGCATCCAATATATTGCCAGAAAGCAATATATAAGAACTCTGAGGATAATTGCACCTAGGAAAATATCCTATTTGGTTAATATGAATATTTCAAATAATTTAGTACAGATTAATGGTGATACCCATGGATTTATGGCAAAAAAATAAATAGTGGGAAAACAAATATTAAAACTGATATATACACCAAGAAGAATGTCCATGTTAATTCTAATTCTAATTAGATATTTTAAACAAGTCAGGAATTAAATGTTTAAACAGTGGTCAAGCTCCAAGGTTTTCCCTTTCAAGGTTATATTTTAATTTTTTGATTTTTAAATAATATTTTGGACAGTTTGTTCTTGTCTATATTGCATTAAATTGTAATGAAAATGACATTGATTATATACCACTATGAGTCCAACTGCTAGGGAATTCTGGGACCTGAAGTCTACACGTATTAAAAATGAAAACATTTTCAAAAACATCTTTCAAATCTCAAGACCAATCTTACTGCTTGGTCCTAAATGAAGCGTTGTCTTACCTGAATGCCTTTTCTCAGCATGAGGGGATGGAGAATCCACTGATGGGTTAACATAGCCTACTTGCCCATTTAGACTAGGTCCGAATTTTAGCCCCGCCTCCGGCCGGAAGTTCCTCTCTTCCCCAGTTTTTACCAGGTGAAGCTTCTCAAGAACGTCGGACCTTGTGGCTCCACTCAACCGTCCTGTAAGAAAACAAATCTGCCTAGACTAGTTAGAGGAGGATGTGGATTCTCCATCCCCTCATGCTGAGAAAAGGCGTTAAGGTAAGACAACGCTTCTTCTCCAGCATGAGTGGATGTCGAATCCACTGATGGGACGTACCCAAGCCCTCTAGTGTCCCTTCGGGTGGGAGTCTAGGCTAGCTCTTACGAGGACTCAACGACCTGCTGCAGCGCTCTCCTGCCAAACGAGGCCTTCACCGCAGCAAAACGGTCGATCTTGTAGTGTTTTACAAAGGAGGACGGAGAGGCCCACGTAGCTGCTCTACAGATTTCCTCCACTGATGCCTGGGTGAGCCAGGCTGCCAAAGTGGCTGCGCTTCTTATGGAGTGAGCCGTAATATTAGATGGTACCGAAAGTGCCAATGATACATAGGCCCTGGCTATGCAGGCCCTGATCCACCTGCCAATAGTTGAGGATGACACCTTCTGTCCCATGGACGAAGGTTGAAAAGAGACAAATAAGGCCTCTGGCCTCCTGAAGGTCGCCGTCCTCCTGACATAGTGGCGCAGGGCCCTGCGCATGTCCAGGGTGTGCCATCGTCTCTCCAGACGATGTGTGGGATGCGGACAGAAGTTTGGTAGTACCAGGTCCTGGGACCTATGGAACCATGAGTTGACCTTGGGTACAAAGGATGGATCTAGTCGCAAGGTAACCTTGTCCTCTGCAAAGGTGATGAGGTCCGTTCGAACCGATAGGGCTGCCAGCTCCGAAATCCGTCTTGCTGATGTAATGGCCACCAGAAAGGCCACCTTCAATGACAGAAACCGGAGTGCGCAAGACCCCAGAGGCTCGAAGGGAGCTGCAGTTAAGGCTTGCAGGACCTTGGGAAGATCCCAGGAGGGGAAACGATGGACCACTGGGGGCCGTATCGTGACTGCCCCTTTCAGGAAGGCGTTCACCGCCGGGTGTTGTGATAGAGGACCCCGGTTCTCGCAGACGAGGACCATTTGCAGGGCTGCTACCTGCCTGCGAAGAAGCGTTGGCTTACCTGAACGCCTTTTCTCAGCATGGGGGGATGGAGAATCCACCGATGGGTTAACATAGCCTATTTGCCCATTTGATTGACTAGGTCCGAATTTTAGCCCCACCTCCGGCCGGAAGTTCCTCTCTTCCCCAGTTTTTACCAGGTGAAGCTTTCAAGAAGGTCGGACCGTGTAGCTCCAGTCAAGAGTCCTGTAAGAGAAAACCTTCCTAGATTAGCTAGAGGAGGGTGTGGATTCTCCATCCCCCCATGCTGAGAAAAGGTGTTCAGGTAAGCCAACGCTTCTTCTCCAGCATGGGTGGATTGTGAATCCACCGATGGGACGTACCCAAACCCTCTAATGTCCCTTCGGGTGGGAGTCTAGGCTATCTCTTACTAGGGCTCAACAATCTGCTGCAGAACTCTCCTGCCAAAGAGCCCTCAGCTGCAGCAAATTGATCGATCTTGTAATGTCTCACAAAGGAGGACGGAGAGGCCCACGTGGCCACTCTACAGATTTCCTCCACTGATGCCTGTGTGAGCCAGGCTGCCGATGTGGCCGCGCTCCTTGTGGAGTGGGCCGTGATATTAGATGGTACCGGTAGTGACAATGAAACATAGGCCCTGGCTATGCAGGCCCTGATCCACCTGCCAATAGTTGAGGATGACACCTTCTGTCCCATGGATGAAGGTTGATAGGAGACAAATAGGGCCTCTGACATCCTGTCGACATAGTGGCGCAGGGCCCTGCGCACATCCAGTGTATGCCATTGTCTCTCCAGACGATGTGTGGGATGCGGACAGAAGTTAGGTAGGACCAGGTCCTGGGACCTGTGAAACCATGAATTGACCTTAGGTACAAAGGATGGGTCCAGGCGTAGGATCACTTTGTCCTCTGCAAATGTGATGAGGTCCGATCGGACCGAAAGGGCCACCAACTCCGAAACCCGTCTTGCTGAGGTGATGGCCACTAGGAAGGCCACCTTTAATGACAGGAAACGGAGTGCGCAAGCCCCCAGTGGTTCAAAAGGAGCTTCAGTTAACGCTTGCAGGACCTTGGGGAGGTCCCAGGAGGGAAAACGGTGAACTACAGGGGGCCGTCTTGTGACCGCCCCTTTTAGGAAGGCGCTCACTGCCGGGTGCTGTGATAGAGGGCCCCGGTCCTCGCAGACGAGGACCGTTTGTAGTGCTGCTACCTGTCTGCGAATGGTGTTGGTCGCTAGTTCCTTGTTCATGCCTTCCCACAAATACTCTAGGATGCTGGGAATGGTGACAGCCAGGGGGTTTAATCCCTGCCTACTGCACCAGGAAGAGAAGTTCTTCCAGGTGGCGTCGTAAATCCTATTGGTGGAAGGTCGGCGGGCGTCCTGGATGACTGATATGACGCCCTCTGAGTCTATGATCGCCCCTAGGTGTAGTAGTCTCGTTGAGGGTGTGAAATGGCTTTTCTGGTGATTTACGGAGAAGCTGTGGTCCTGGAGAGTGCGCAAGGTGACCCGAAGGTCTGCCTGGGCAGCCTGGGAGGAGCTTGAGAGTATCAGAATGTCGTCCAGGTAGCATTGAACTTGCACCTGCATCATGCGCAGGTGCGCCCCCAACACTGCCAGAACCTTCGTGAATACTCGAGGAGCTGAGGATAGGCCGAACGGTAGAGCCCTGTATTGGTAATGCCAGTTCCTGTGACAGAACCGGAGGAACCTTTGGTGTTCCAGTCGTATCGGGATGTGTAGGTATGCCTCTGTGAGGTCTATGGAGGACAGCAGGTCCCCTCTTCGGATGCTGGCCAGTATGGATCTGAGGGACTGCGTCTTGAATTTTCTGTACACTACGAAGCGGTTTAACCGCTTGAGATCGAGGATTGCTCTCCAATCCCCCGATGACTTGGGCACAAGGAAAAGAATGGAGTAGAACCCCTGTCTCTCCTGATCTGGAGGAACCGGTTCTATGGCTCTTATCTCTTCCAGGTGATCTATGGCCAGATCTAACAGTCTCGCCTTTGAAGGATTGTGAGACACCGGACATCTTATGAAGTGGTTTGGTGGGAAGGTGTAAAACTCTATTGCTAGGCCCCGGGACACCGTCTCCCTGACCCAGGCGTCCGTCGTGGTCGTCTGCCATACCCTGCTGAATAGCGCCAAACGACCCCCGATGGGACTGTCCCGGGCGTCACTTGGCACGTCTGTAGGGCCGGCCTCTCACGCCTCTGAAGGGGCGCTTTGAAAGTTGGCCCCTGCCGGAGGCCGGGCGGTCCTGGCCGTGCTCCTGTCTGTAGGAGAAGTTTCGCGGAGTTCTGGGCCCATCCCAGGACCGCCCCCCTGAAAGGGCTGCCTCCATTCCCTGCTCCCGCTCTGTCGGGATACTTGTCTGCAGAATTCCTGCGGTCCCCTGTCTGACCTTTTAGAGGGATGAGCCAGGACCTTCCTCTTGTTTTTGTCCTCAATTACGTACGGATCCAGAATCGCTCCGAACAACTTCGATCCTGAGTACTTAGAAGTGGCCAACCGCCACTTAGATTTCAGATCCGCCTTCCAGTTCTTGAGCCAGATGAGCCTCCTGGAGGCCACTGTTGCCCCGATGGACCTGGCCGAGTATCGGGAGGCAAACAAGGTGGAATCTGCTGTGTATTCTGCTGCCGTCAGTAGTTTGGTCAGGGTCTGCTGTATACATACCTGGTCCGGTGGGACACTTGCCTGAAGTTCCCGAAGCCACATGATCGCAGCCCTGGAAACGATGGAGGCTAAGGATGCAGCCCTAATGGCCCAGGCCGAGGAGTGATGGACTCTACGGAGAGAGAGCTTGAGCTTTTTGTCCTCCGCCTTCATCGACTCGGCCATGTCCCCTGGGATGGCAGATGAGGAAAAAAGTGAAATTAGCGGTGCATCTACCTCTGGCACCTCTAGCAGAGAGGCAAAAGGTGTGGAAACGTTAAATATCTTTTTCTCCACGCTATTCGGAGGGAATAGTCCCTAGAGAGGCCCACTGAGACCGCACCGTTGAACGAAACACCTTGGTGCACGGAATCTGGATCACCTCTGACACTGGGGAGTGCAGTAGAGGGTTTTCAGCGTCCTCCTCCTCCGAGGATGGAGGCCTGATCTCCTTAGTCTTAGCTGGCAGGCTAAGGGTGGAACAGGTTTTGAGCATAAGAGAATAAAAGTAAAACAGATCGAATAAACCTGAAGTTGAAGCCAGTTGTGGAGCTGCGTCCTCATCTTCCGACAGCAGGGCCCCAGCCGTGTCCCAATCCTCGGATTCCTCCTCTGCGACCTGTGAAGAAGTCTCAGACACATCAGAGTCATGAAAAACTACCCTCCCCCTGCGGGAGGCATGTCCAGGTAGTGTGTGGGAACCCTGGGGAAAGGAAGAGCCCTTAGAGGACATGAAATGATCAAAGGACTTCTGCATATAGGAGTGAAATTGTGCTGGCCACTGACCAGACCTTTTCCTGCCAGTGGTCCCAGCCTCCTCCTGACTGGTCGCAGGCTCAGAATGCTCAGGTGAGGATGGAACAGAGATAGGAGACCCCTCCTGCTCCATTTCCCCCCTAGGGGACCAGGGCCTAGACCGTTGCCCAGCTGTCCCTGGAGACTCGAAGGGGATAGGTGTGTCCCTTGGGGCGAGAGCAGCCATTTCTGCCCCACTGGCTCTAAGCCTCTGGGCTTTTGCAAACTCCTTTTCCAGCACCTGATGTCTCCTTATGGCCTGCCGCTCAGCTGCCTTTGACGGCTCTGTCGTCAGGTGTTTTGTCTTAGCTTTCTTCTTGCCCCCCCCCTGGTTCCTGCTCCGTAGCTCTGCATTTCGGTGAAGAGGGGCGAGGGGCTGAGCCTTGAGACGAAGCACCATCTGCCATTGCCATTGCCCGGTGTAGGACCCTATCAGGGTATCTCAATCTCGTTGAAGACGAAACTCCCAAGAGTTGCTTAGGCTGGCAGACAAAGGGGGTTGAGTCCCTATCCTGCGCGGCGATAGCGGCTGATGGATGCTTAGGCCGGCAGACAAAGGTGGTTTAATCCCTATCCTGCGCGGCGATGGCGGCTAATGGCGTTTAAGCTGCTTGTCTCTTCTATAGGCCAGGTGGCTCAGGTCCGTTACAATGATCAGACACAGCTGCTAAAATTCAGCAACGGAACCACTCCTCTCCAGAGACCCTTTTGTTCCCCCGGCTCTCATCGACCGGTGCGGCCACCGACCACGAATCCCCGGTCACTGTATCGGGATCTGCGCCGATAAATGGGGAAAACGCCCCTGTGCCGGCAAGGGGCTACTCCCCTCTTTAAATTTCGCACCGGGAACTGCTCAAAGGAAGGGACCGCCCCCTTTCCAAAATGGCCGCCGCGCCAAAATTCCGGCTCGACCTCCCCAGCCTCGTGGCCACGCGGTTCTCCAGACCGCCAACGGCCCTGGGTCTACCGCCGCTCAGTGTCTCCGAACGATCTCCCGCCGGTCACCACCCTTGTGGGAACCCCGGCGATCTCCTCCCCACTCCGCTCCCCACTTGCGATTAGGTGTAGCGGTCCTCCGTTATCTCCGCGTCGTCCAGTCGAGCGCCTGCTAAGAGGATTTCTCAGCTTTCCTTCCTGCTCGATGATTGGGGAGTCCGGAGGAATCGGGTGACGATCCGGCAGCGGCTGGAAGCCCAGGGATGTCTCCCCTGCGGCTCCCACGCCCCCAAGGGCTGTAAGCCCGGGAAAGGCCTCGCCGCCGAGATCCCCGACGAAAAAAATCGAGGAGCAAAATCAAAAAAATCCAAAAAAATAAACTTCTAATTTGTTAAATTTAGAATTTCCAATGTAATCTACACTGATTGATTAGGAAAAAACAACAAAAAAACTTTTAACCAAAATTCTTCAACAACCAAAAGATACTCGCGGAGCCAACACGACGAGCTGCTTGCGGGCTGAAGACTAGGTAAAAACTGGGGAAGAGAGGAACTTCCGGCCGGAGGCGGGGCTAAAATTCGGACCTAGTCTAAATGGGCAAGTAGGCTATGTTAACCCATCAGTGGATTCGACATCCACTCATGCTGGAGAAATAGTGGGAATTCCATTATATTTCCTGCACTGAAAACTGCAATGTACTGATCTAAATGATAATTGGTTACAAATTAACAACTGATCAATGTTCTAATGAGAAACTGACCCTTTTGAATAATCCTTATTTAAAATCAGCCAAACTGACTACGCTGATTGAAGTTCTTAGAAGAAAGTTAAGATCTGAAAATTTTAAATCACATAACAAAAATTGGAATTTATCTATTTATTAAGAACTTGATGATTCCAAAATAAAAATTTGAGAAGAATGGCAAAGATTAGGGCATTAAAAATGATGATAATTCCAAAAATGTTATATATGTTACAAGTAATGCCGGGGACCCTCCCTAAAGCAAGATTAAAAGAGTGGGATAATAAATTGAATCTTTGGATTGAAGGTAATAAGAGACCAAGAATTAAAAAAAGGTGGTTGGTAGCTATGGAGAGCGAAGGGGGGTGGGGACACCCGTGTTTGGAATATTATAGGGATGCTTATCAAATAGATAGATTAATGGATTTACAACTATTTGAAGAGAGATTCTGGGTAAGATTAGAAAAAGAAATTAATGACATACAGGATGAAGAACTATTATTTAGGAAATGGAATAGGATAGATATAAAAAGCTTAATAGACCCCGCTAAGGCAGTTATAGAGAGTTGGACGAAATGGCAAAGTAAATTGAAAATGACGAATTCTAAACTAGCGACGCTGCAGGTAATAAATACAAATAAGGAAGGTAATCTCACAAAAATAATAAGGGAATTAAGGAGTAAAGGAATAATGAGAATTGAGCAATTATATGAAAAAGATGGAAAGATTATTAGAAGTAAACTAGAGCAATGTCTGGGCCAAGAAAGATGGTTACAAGTTAACGCAATATGCACATATTTAAGTAGACGTGAGAATAAAGAAACACTCCTCAGACAAGAAACAATTTTAGAAAAGATATTACAAGAAAAGAATAAGTGCACAAAAGCGCAAGCAAGTAACATATATAGGGTCTTATTGCAAGTAGAGGAGGAAGTTGTAAAAGGATTGACAAGGTATTGGCAGGACGAATTAGAAATTAATGAATGGGAAATGGAAAGCATAGTGGAAGACATCAGGAAGATTAAAAATACAAGGATAAGAGAGATGAGAAGAAAAATTTTACATAAATGGTATTATACACCATTACAATTAGCGCACTTCCATAGGGAGAAGAAAGGGAATTGTTGGCATGGATGCAATGAAAAGGGAGTATTTATGCATATGTTTTGGGAATGCGCTGAAGTTCAAAAATTTTGGAAGCAAATACAAATTGAGGTAAATAAGATGCTAAATATTAATTGGAGAATAACTAAGGAAGTGGCGCTATTAATAAAAAATAGTGAGGTAAAGGAATACAAGGAAATTAAAACTGCAGCAATAGAAAGCGCACAAGCAACTATAGTGCTTGGGTGGAAAGATGCGAAGAAATGGAATATACAAAATTGGTGTAAGTACATGGTAGATCACATTCACTATCAAATAATGGAAATTAGATTACACAATTATAATGAAGGTAAATTGGTGGCAACGATGAAGCGGTGGGAAAAGGTAAAAAATTATATGTTGAACTTAATAGGCGATGCAAAAATAAAGAATAAAATTCAGTCACTCTATAAAGTATGAATAATGTAACCCAGAGTTGAGAAGTATATATGTAATAGAAATTGAATCTTCCATATTGGTGGTGGGATTAATGTTTGTTAATGTTTGTATTTTGTCTGGTGGAGGGCACTTTTCACAGTGCACTGTTTTATGTGTTCAATTAATAAAAAATTTAAAAAAAAAAAAAAAAAGAACTTGATGATTCCACCAAAAATCAGCAGTTCCTGAAAAAACATTTTGTACCAAATGCCAAGAGTTTATTTTTATGAAACATGACAACTTTCACCGTTTGAAATGGCACTTTAGTGGTGTAAAGAAGACAGCAGACTATGTTTCTCTGTGGTCAAGATTCAATTTGCTCTTACAAAGTGAGCTAGCAATTCTTATATAAACGTACTTGTTCTATTTTTTGTAGCTTTTTTTCTTTTTGTTAATTTGTTTTGCAGTTTTATCTTGTTTTGTTCTACTGTATTTGCATTATTTTTTCACTTCGTAGTTATATTAAAGCAATAAAACATTTTTAGAAACAAGACCATAAGAGTTATGAAACTTGAAGTTCCTAATTAAAATGTCGTGCTGGCTATGGATTTACTAGATGAAGTCAGATAAGCTAACTTCTCTGAGCTTTCTATCAAGACTCAGTGTCTCTTGTTTATTTGGCACTCAATATAGAAGTATACGGTACCTAGTCTAAAGAAAAGAAGAAACAGGGTGACATGATAGCAATATTCCAGTATTTGAGGGGCTGGCACAAAGAAGAGGGGGTCACCTTATTCACCAAAGCACCAGAGGGCAGGACAAGAAACAATGGTTGGAAACTGGTCAAAGAGGGAAGCAACCTGGAATTAAGAAGAAACTTCCTGACAGTGAGGACAATTAACCAGTGGGACAGCTTGCCTCCAGAAATCATGGGTGCTCCATCACTGGAGATTTTTAAGAAGAAGCTGGACAGTCACTTGTCTGAGAAGGTATAGGTTCTCCTGCTTGAGCAAGGGGGCTGGACTAGAAGACCTCCAAAGTCTCTTCCAGCTCTATTCTATTCTATTCTATTCTATTCTATTCTATTCTATTCTATTCTATTCTATTCTATTCTATTCTATTCTATTCTATTCTATTCTATTCTAATTCAAATGAGATACCAAATGTTCTACTGTGGCATGAAAGAAGTATCCTTCTTTCAATTACTTTGACATGTTGTTCTCTTCAAAAATAGGCTTCATGTGAAGAGACTTTATAGCACTTAGCTTAAACCCACAGTCCACACCCATGGTTCACTGGAACATCAAATTGCCTTATACATTTGGTCAGCACACCCCATCCCCCCCAAAAAAAAACTCCTGGCTCATTTTGCTTTCAGACATCAGAAGAGAGTTAAGAATTGGGAAAAGTGGCATGGAATGAGAATGCCCTATGGTTTCAGTGTATTTATATAACTATGTTTTTTTGCATAAAAGCCTGGGAAAACCTGTAGTGCAGCATACACATTCTGAGAATTTGTGTGTAGTTTAGCCAAGAGGGCAGCAGGAGATCTGGCATTTGATGCAGAAAAAAAGTCTGTGGAGAATCTGCATTTCCCCTTGTTTCCAGATCTTGTGGCTTTTGAAACAGATAAACAAACAAAAATAGGCAAATGGTCCCATAAGCACCAAGTATTTCAGGCAGAACATTGTTGCATCACACACCATCATCCAAGGTCACAACGTATATCTTGTATGTGTTTGTATGTGTGTGTGTCTATTATCTATCTATCTATCTATCTATCTGTCTGTCTGTCTGTCTATCTGTCTATCTATCTGCATCTATATCTATCTATATCTATATAGTGAGAGTGAGAGAGAGTGCAAATATTTGTATTGGTGTTCATAAAATTGTGTGTAAGCATTCATCTGACAATTCATCATACCTATTTTCAACACAGAACAACTCTAGAAGAGATCCTGTTGAATGTAAAAGGACCCATTGTTTTTCCATTGCTGCTTCTCTTTCTGTCTTACTGCTTTCTCTTTGCATTTCACCATATTAGGTATTTCCTCCTAAAGCAATTTGTGACAACAGCAATGCTGTCAAATTATCATCTTGCAGTGAATCAAGCCCATGCGTATAATTGTCTTAATTTGCATGCTTTTTTCTTTTTCCTACAAAACTTTTGTTAATGAAAAGTTTAGATTTATTTATTACATAATTGACATCTAAACACCCCCTCCCAGTCTATAAAGACCACCACCAAGGATCTTACCTATTAGGTTTCCCTGGGAACAATGCAGTCTTCGTTGATATTTTTTTTCTCTCTTTTTCTTATACCCACAAGCTGTAGAGGTAGTCCTTGACCTACAACCACAATTGAGCCCAAAATTTCTGTTGTTAAGTGAGACATTTGTTAAGGGAGTTTTGCCCCATTTTACAACCTTTCTTGCCACATCTGTTAAGTGAATCATTGCAGTTGTTAAGTTAGTAACACAGTTGTTAAGTGAATCTGGCTTCCCCATTGACTTTTCTTGTCAGTAGTCACAAAAGGGGATCGCATGACTCTGAGACACCGCAATCGTCATAAATATGAGCCAGTTGTCAAGCGTCTGGATTCTGATCACGTGACCCTGGGGATGCTGCAATGGTCATAAGTGTGAAAAGCAGCCATGTCACTTTTTTCAGTGCCGTTGTAACTTCGCACGGTCACTAAACGAAGAGTTGTAAGTCGAGGACTACCTGTATTTCATACCTCCTGGCATGCATCTCAGCCTCTAAATAACAATCAATAAATTAACCAAACAGAAAAATAAGCCTAAGGTATTAAAATGGTAGAAACACCTTCCTCGGAACGGGAGTTCTGAGAGTTGGATGGGACTATTAGAGTTGTAGCTGAAATTATATTCCGGAAGGAGGCAGTGGGGCAAACTATTTCCAAGAAAATCATATGGACATTTATGTATAGCCACCAGGAGCCATCTTTGATTTAAATAAGCAATGCTATAATATTTTTATTTGGTAGACACTTACAATTAAGCTCAGTAGAAGCAAACAATAACATTAAAACAATAATTTCACAAATGTTTCTCTTCCCAATACTATTATTATTTAACTATTGTTGGATATTGTAATGGTAAAATGCGGAGGAGGGAGAAATTTTACTGGCCTACAGCAGGCATCCAAGCATAATTATTATCAAAGATTCACTGAACACACCCCAAGAGTTGCCAGTTACTTTCCTTCCCAATGTCAAAAGTTCATCTGTAAAATATAACATTTCCAGAATACCCAGGAATGACATTTGTACCGTTAGTTCCAATCACTCTTGCAGCATTGCTGTTTCTGTCACCACCGCTATCAGTTATTTTTTTATTGATTTATCATTTGTGCCTGAGGGGGGATACATTATGTAAGATGAGGCTAGATGGAGAAGCACTTAGCTCAATGCCTGTGTAGAGTTAAAGGAGAAGTGTGCAAAAGCAATAAGTGGTTTTAAGCAGGACATCCAAGTATGGATGCACAAAATGCTTCAAGCTGAAACTTATTCCAAAATGGCTATTGAATGTACTATGCACACATTACACTGGACCTTTGTAGTTTTTGATTGGATTAATCTGGTAATTTCATTTCCGATTTAGCCAGCACAAGCCACAGAGGTAGGTCCTTATTGTTATCAGCTCAGACTGGATAAGTGGAGTGGAATACTCCAGTATAGCAGATGTTAATTAGCAAGGTCAAGAATGAAGAGGCTGTGGACTCTATTTTGCTACTGCCCTTTGCACAAGTTACAAAAAACAGCTGAGCTGGCACGTAAATTATCAGCAATGCATTTAATTTTTTATTAGAGGGACATGTTGACTTCATCTGAGTGGGGTTGTATGTGGGCTTTATGTGCTACTTTCCTTTGCTGCCTTCTAAACTCCTAAAATAAAGCAGGTAATTTCAAAATGCAAATAAACACAAATAGCTACTGATGGGTGGGCGTGTTACATATTCTGCTTCACCCAAAACTGTTGTTAGTACTGCTGAAATTGTAAGATGTAAATATAAAGATTATTACTTAGTACTGTATTGATGTCTTGGTCAGTCTGCTAAGCTTTGGTATGTTTGTGTTTACACTCTGTGTTATGTTCTTTTTTTGTAAATGTTACACCTAGTTTTAAATGTATTTAAAATTGCAAAGGCTTCTGGGTTGATTTGATAAATTTATTGATTTTGGTATGCATGTGTTTGCATTCCATGTTATGTACATGTGCTTGTTGATTTCGGTCTTCAGGGCATATGAGCTGGTTTGCAAAATTTAGTGCATTAGTGTATGTTAGTGTGTGTTTATGTAGAATAGGAATAGTAATACTATTTATTTGTGTAAAAGTAAATGGCTGCAGACAAGTCCGGTGCATATTAACATGGCAGATGCGTTTTTATTTGGCCTCTGCTGAGAACAGACTGACTTCAAAAGAAAAACAAAGCAAAACTCTAAAATCCTGCTGCGTGAACTTGTTTCCTAAATGGGTCAGGGTGGGAACCCATACTGACCGCTTTCTGCCATTCAACCTGCAGGGGGGGGGGAATGGCCAAGGGGATGATTACCTATTTTTATGGTCCTAAAGTAAAGAAAGGCTGTTCTCATACTTTTGTATGGCTAGAAAACCCAGGAAAAAAATACTCAGAAAAACAGCCTGTTGCTGTTTCAAATGTTGAACCATTGGAATATGGCCAAGTTGGATTTTTTCATAGAAAAAATTAAACATAGCTAGATTTCCAAGATTAAAACAAAATATATTTCCAATTTCATCACATGCTTACTTCAAACCCAAAGCCAATACTGATTATTTGAAACTGTGCTTCTGAGCATTTCAAGCTTGGCACAATGAAATATTGTTAGCTGATGACCCTGATGTTCGCTAAAGTGAACATTTTCGGAAATTAATATTCTTACGTGAATAGATACTACTTTTGCATTTTAGTAGAGGAATCCAATGATAATATCAAAGGAGCAATTTATTGCTGTCACAACTTGGTGTGCTGTGTCAAATTAAATACCACAGTCTTCAAATGATCTTTGATGGCTTGGCACAGCTTATGAGACTGCTATGGCTTAGTCATCAAATCAATGATTAAAAATGGCACAGCACATTTATCACTTAATGGGGCTCTGTTCAGTAAGTTTCTCCCCCCTTTCCTCTCTGTTAAGCCTTAGCTCAGTGCCATCTATAGTCCATGTCTCTGAAAAGAAATCAAAATCAAGGAGTTGTCAGTTTGCCTGAAGCAGAAGATAGTGGGCAAAGCAAAACTGGGGACTCCAGGAATTACAGTACACAGCATTTGCTCTGCTGGAGGGTCGGAGGAAATGTTCTCGAAAGCCTTTAAATATTTATTAAAAGAACAAAAAGAATCTTTGCAATATTTCTAATGAATGCTAATTAAGGAAATGTTATTAGTCTTTATATTAAAAATAATAATATCATGTTATGACTTGCTTCTGCAATATACCCGCCCTCCCAATTTTTAATTTTCTCTAGGGTGCATTTTTTAAATGATTATGAGAATTTGCACCATTATATAGGAACATAAGCCATGTGTCCAGAGATTCGGAAAATCCTCCTACTCCCTTCATTTGCTATGACAGTGAAAAATAACTGAGACCAGCAAGTGAATTTTTGTAGCCTTCTAGCAAGGACAGCGAAAGCTGAGGTCCCATCTGGGTTACATACTTATGTGGGTGGAGACGCTTAATTGTATGGCTGTATAAGGTTTCCACTCAAAAGATTAGAAAATCTTTGAGATTAAGATTTTATACTGCATACTGCATACTGTTTACCAGGTGGAAGCAACTCCTTGTGGAATGTTCTCCCATCATAAAGGTATCTATCTATGCAAACTGTCCAGATAGATACCAACTGGGGAAGTAATTCATCTCTGTCTTCTGCACCTAAATTGTTGCTTAGGGACCTGAAAAATGCTACTAATCTTTCATTTTCCACTTGGTTTCACAAATATAGCAAAGTGGGCTTAATCATCAGGCAACGTAAGGCAGTTATTTCAAACAGCAGAGTTTAGCAATGAGCAGGTGACAGACCTCTAAGAATCAGCATGAGTTTTACATGAAAAGGGGGAAACAGTCATTAGGCAACACTAACTCTCATATAAGCTAAGCCACTTTAGCTTTCTTTGCATTATTGTCTCCACTATTCTGTCAATATTGTGCTGTTTGTTATTTCATCTTTCACTTGTTAAAATGTCATCTTTTTTTCCTTTTTCAGTTTTGATTTCTCTTCTCTTATTTACCCTTACAAAATCAGAAAAGGGAAATTAACAGACCTGAAAATGATCACGTGGAGGGAGAGAAAGGAAGGAAAAAAGAAAGGAAGGAAGGAAACAGGAAAAATGAAGGGTTGTTTTTATTATTTATTAAATTTATATGCTGCCCATCTCGCTGGTAATTCTATTTTCTTAGAAATTAAACAAATCTCAAAAACTTTGAATAAACAATGTAACAAAAAATAAACAGCACCAAATTATTGATTGTATAATATTACTGTACTTTTACTGTCAGAAGATTCTGAAAAAAATAAAATAGGAAGAAATGCAACATATTGATTGCCTGGATTGGATCCATTTTCCATTTTTGGATGACTTTGAAGAATGAATAAAACAAATATATTTTTCCTGAAAGAAAGAATTTTAAAAAAAATTACAACCTGAAACATTGTTTGAACTGGGACAGTTTTCCTTTTTTTTCTTTTGTACTTTCCTTCATTCATTCTGCAAACTTATTCAGAGTAAGTTATTTTCAAATATTTAGATATAACTATTTAGAAAAAAAGAAAATGGCAATATATGTGATACTAAGATACTGCAAAAAGAAAGGATATTCTTACAGTACATTCCATTCTCTATAGGTTTTTTTTCCGTTGGTACACTACTTAATGCATGGGACCCTCTATTATATTGCATATGGTTTCTATTTTCAAGTCTCTGATGCTTTTAAGAATTTGTTCCTTGACTTCATTTACTGATGTTTAGCTGCAGTATGAATTGATTGACAAGCCAAAGGCCAACCAGTTCACACCCTTCAGCCCATTTCCCCCCAATTTATTACCTGAATCAACTCAGCTATTTAATCTAAAACATTCGTCCTTCAACCCACCAAAAGGGTTGGTATTTGGGAGGAAGACATTTTCTCTAAGCGTGCCCCATTCTACCTACTTACTTTCCCACAAAATGGAGATCAAAGTAGAAAAAATACTAATACCTATAAAGTATTTCTATGTGTGGGAGGAAGTATTGGGTTATATATATTTTTTAATTATCTGACATAGATAACATATTGAAGTGGTGACAAGCAGTATTTTTTTCCTTAATGGAGATATTAAGGAGAGCTGGCATTTCCCTGAAGGATTACCTGACAAATAATTTTCAATTCTATGTGTTTTTTCATATTTCTTTTACTCTTTTTCTGTTAGCATTGCCCTTCTCCAATGCAATTTCTGTATGCTTTAAGTGTGGTTGGTTTATTAATCTATATAGTAGGTTTCAAAAAAAAAATTCCATACCACTTGAAACTTTCTGGAAGGTTTTACTCTTACACACACCCCATATACACAAGCTGTTGTATAACGAAAGAAGTCATAATTTAATAACCATACTACCTTTGTTAAGCAATGGGTGTGCATGTTTCTGTGATCAGTACTTTGTGAGATTAAGGATAATAATTTTCAAACCGTTTAGCTGCAGGCCATGCTTAGCATACATATTCCTCCTGTATATGATTGAGACAGCCTACCCTATATACTATATACCAGGTAAGTAGGGCATTTGTAATCCTACATATCTGGAGAAATCTGATGAAGAGGAAGTTGGGTTCATTCGCCTGTTTATTAATCTAGTCAAAATTGCCTCAATCTTCACTGTCTGGTGACAAAAAAACAAGAGGAAAGTTTCTCATACCTTCCACAGCCTTTCATCAAGCATATGAATGCTGCTAGAGCCCTAGTAGTTCAGAAATGGTTGTTTTAGGGCAAGGGTCTTCAAACTTGGCCCTTTTAGGACTTGTGGACTTCAACTCCCAGAATTCCTCAGCCAGCATGCCTGGCTGAGGAATTCTGGGAGTTGAAGTCCACAAGTCTTAAAAGGGCCAAGTTTAAAGACCCCTGTTTTAGTGCCTCTGCTCTAGACCAGGCATGTCACACTGCAGGCCCGCGGGCCGGATGCGTCACGCCGAAACTGCACCCACCCCATTGCCGGCAATGGGGAAGTCGTGATACATTGCACGATGTCATGTGACGTCACGAGTTTGACATGCCTGCTCTAGACTTTTATTTGAATACCATTATAAGCACATATTTCATCTCATATGTGTATCAAATATATGACAAAACCATTCGTTTCATTTGGCAGCATACTGTGCATGACCAAACTGTTTCTGGGAAAAACAACTCGCTTTGTGCTTGATCATAAATTTTGCTATCTAAATGAGGTCATCATTACATCATAGCACCATAGTAACTTTCAGTCATATCTAGTCCAGTCTGGCAACATCCTAACACATTAAAATTAAGGTGGGGGATCCCCAAATCTGCCAATCAAATTAAGGACCAGACTATATATTATATCTATGAAGACAAATCCACAATCCTGTCCTGGGGAGAGAGAGAGGGGGGGAGGGAGGGAGGGAGGGAGGGGAGAGAGAGAGAGAGAGAGAGAGAGAGAGAGAGAGAGAGAGAGAGAGAGAGAGAGAGAGAGAGAGAGAGAGAGAGAGAGAGAGAGAGAGAGAGTTTATTGCATAGAAAAGTATTATCATACTGCCAGATACAGTTCTTAATGTGAAGACTGGATACATGATCACATTGTCCTATGCAATAAGTAGTTATAAATGTTACAGAATAGGACCAGACATTGCAGAATGAAGAACTGGTGTACATAGCACATATACTAAAACACTTGCAACATGTATGTATGATATAATAGTGATGGTAGGGGAAAATGCAAAAGGTGCCACAAATGGCATATAATGGCAAACTGAGGTAGGATAGGTAAATTCCAGATTCTTAATTTTAATACGTATCTTCAGAATGGAATTCAGAGTACCGTAATTCTATTATATTTGATTACAGTTTGAAATATTGATCAAGAAGGTCTGTTGTAAATTAAGTAACACAATAATTATATTTTCAGTAGGCATTCAATCTGAGCGAGATAATGTATCAGTGATGGCGAACCTTTTAGAGACCAAGTGCCCAAGCTGCAACCTAAAACTCACTTATGTATTGTCGGGTGCCGGGTGGGTGTGGCCCATTGGGTGGGCGTGGCCCATTGGGTGGGCGTGGCTGCGGTGGTAATGGCAGACTGGGTGGGACTAAAAAGTTCAATCAATCAATTCCAACTTTGCAAGATCTTTTTTTTTCCTGTGAGAAGTTGAAATTGATTGATTGAACCTTTTTTTTTTTGCACACAGCGGCAGAGGCCTAAAGCGAAAAGGTTTTATAAAACCCAGCTGAAGGCCTAGGACTGGGGCGATGCATGCCATAGGTTCGCCACCACAGGTATAGGTAGACCTCAACTTACAACAGTTCATTTAGTGACTGTTCAAAGTTACAATGGCACTGGAAAAGTGACTTATGACCATTTTTCACACCAACAACCACTGCAGCATCCCCATGGTCACATGATCAAAATTCAGATGCTTGACAACTGGTTCATATTTATGACGGTTGCAGTGTCCTGGGGCTCATGTGATCCCCTTTTGTGGCCTTCTGACAAGCAAAATCAATGGGGAAGCCATATTCACTTTACAACCGGCTTTGTAACTTAACAATTGCAATGATTCACTTAACAACAGGGGCAAAAAAAGTTGTAAAATGGGGCAAAACTCACTGAACAAATGTTTCACTTAGCAACATAAATTTTGGGCTCAATTACGGCCATAAGTCGAGGACTACCGTACCTGCATTGCATTCTACGAAACTCTTTTGGGTTTGTGTGTTTTTGCTAAAGATGAGACAAAAGCTAACTGGGGATGGAGGAAGGACACATCATTTTGAAAATGGTTTCCTTTTAAGCTATATCACTTCTAGACATTGAATTCACTAATTAGGCGAAGACCTAGCAAAACAATAGTTGTACAATTCTTTAAGAATATCAGTTAATCAACACTCCCTAGCCAGCAATCAAGAGTAGTACTAGGCCATAATCACAGTGGTGATCTCCAGAAGAAACCTCAAATTCAAACTAATCCCATAAATTATACATCTTCTAGCAGATAGACTTTTGCCTGAGCTATACTATATTCTGCTTGTGGTATGTTATAAATTTGAGAATTTTGAACTGTTTTTCTGGAATAAGAAAGGCAAAGAAGGAAGATGATGTATGGAGCAAAAAAAAAAAAAAGCAAGGAAGCATAGAAATTCTGCTTTTTTTACCTAAAATAAGACCCACTTCGCAGGATTTTATTTTCTCACTTTCAAAGCACATCATTTGCACAAATCTTCTTGAAAACATGTGAACTGGTATTTTCAAACAAAAAGCAAAAGCTTCCATTAAAAACTAAATTTTGCAAGTGATTGATAGAATTAAAGATTTACTACATAACACAGACAAGCAATGAATCCGATCAAATATATTTAAAAAGAAGTCCCCCCTCCCCCCCCCCTTTTTTTTTTTTGAGAAGAGGCTTAGTGCCCAGATAATCTTCTCAAGTACATGCTATACTGAGAATTTGTTCCTTTAAACTCAATGGTAATTTCTTCCAAGTAAAAACACATTATATCATACTTACCAGGAACTGTCTTCTAATGAAATTGGAAGCTACTTCTAAACAAACATGTTTAGCATTTAGATTACTGGCTGATTATTAATGACAAAGCAGCTTCATCAGATCATTTAATATTTTTATAAATATGTCACATGGAAGCAACACTACTAATTCTAAGAAATGTACCTCTGGTTGCTGTATTACATATATGAATGTCAATCATTTACTTAAGAGGCCTTGCAGAAAAGATAAAAAGAACTTAGGGTGTTAGAACAAAGTTCCATTTTATATTGCAAATTTCAGCAAAGACTTCAACAACTTCCACTTTTCTTATGAAATATGGTTTTCTAAGTATAAATACACCTACATAGAATGCTTAGTTAGTCAGCAACAATGACAGGAAAATAAAAGACACATTATAAAATATGTTTTACTTGCAGTTTTCTAGGACAGCTTGAAACTATTTTTTTTTCTTTACCATCTATTTATAACATATGTTTGAAGGGGCAAAGAGAGCAGACAAGACTATAAATATTATCTCAAACAGAACTTAAGCAATGTCAGATCACTTGAGCAAGTTCTTAAGAGTATTCAGTTAGAATTTGCTCTCGGTTGCAAGAGCAGCAATGTTGCATGTGATAGATTTCCTCAGCAGTTAGTTTACTAACAAATTTCCTGAATTACTCAATCAGATGGTTTAACAACTTACCAGATACCAAAGCAGAGGGAAAAAGGAATCAGTGTAGGCTGCAAAACTCTGAATAACCATTAGAGGACAGCATAGAGATACAGAAAATTCTTGGGAATTGTTTGCCCTAAGTATTATTTCAAGGTAGAAAATAGCCCTGAGATATATAGTTCATCAAATAAAACTATATAATTGACAACTTGACTATTTATTCCATAATTTGGAAATACTCAGTAATAAACAGAGCCTGTATTAGAAAGTCTTATATAATAAAAATATTCTCCTTCCAAATTTCTAGTTTCCATTTTCTCTTCTCATATCTAAACCAAAGCTGCTACTCTGAATAGCCCCACTTCCAAACCTCAGATATGTGGTTGTTTCTCAGAAGCTCTTGTCCAATAGTGAAGCAACTGCTAGCTAATTTAGTATGGCAAAATTATGTATCTGTCTGCTTTGTGTCTTTTTTGCAATTAAATGAATGCTGAACAACAGATTGAGACAACTGCTGTAGTTATTACAGTGTATACAAATACTCCCATTTTTATACAATCTTATTTTATTTAGCAATTGGATACTTCAAATTGTGGCTTTTTAAATTTGTTGAAAAACTTGCCCAGCTTTGGTAAAATATCCTCCTCACCCAGACTAAACCTGGGTGGGTGTTCACACAGGTTCTGTCTCTGTTTTGGAAAATCTGTGAGTAAAGCGATAAGTTGATTTTGAGGCCTATAGATGGAAGATACCCAATCACCATTCAAGATAGTATTTAATTGGCTGAATTATTATTGTTTCACTAGATTGATAGGTAAGATAGACGAGAGACAGACAATACATACACTTGGGCCTACCACTGGTTATTCACTTTTAATGTGGCAGTTTTGGGTAAGACAAATCTCTTAGTAGCTCTCTATGTGAGAGAAGCTTGACAATTTAAGTTGGTTCACTGCTATCATTTCCTCTATTATAAATATGCCAGGCAACCAACATCTTCTGAGATGAGCTTGACCATTTGTATCCACCCACCCATGTAATAAGAAACATATAACCATATCAAAAATAAGGGAACCTTACAATCCTAAAGATCTACTTGACAAATGTAGAATGTTTCAGTTCTCTTAAATTGTTGAATCTAAACAAATGCTAATTGCACACATCTTGCTGATTAGATTTTATCAATTGAAAAAAAGAATTTGTTCACTTCTAGAATCTGCTATAATAGCAACATTTTCACTAAACTCTGTCGATGCAGTCACTAAGCTTCACTAAAAGAAACCCAATTATCTTTACGTTCCTAACAAGTAGCCAGCTTTTATTACATGTTAGTACGGAGGAGCAGGGAAATGGTTATCATGCTCTCAATAAATGACTGAGAAAAACAACAGAAGCAATAAATGGAGTTTCAGGAGGAGATAGAGTAAAGGTGGGAGTCCGAATACCTTCATCCATTTCTGTCCTCACAGGAGGAAACCATTACAGAAAAGAAAGCATCCCTTTAAGGTGGAAAAATCTGAATAACGGTAGCAGCTTGAGCGTCTGCTATGGCAACAGCTTCTTCTAAGCATCATGAAATGTGGAATTTAATTGCATTACACACACTGACAGTCCCTAATTGTTATCTTCCAAAGGATCAGCCGAATTAGTGCATTTCAACTATCCTTCTAATGTTTGCAGACAAGATGGCCAGCTTAGCAGATACTAGTTGATGAGTAGAAAATGCAATGAAATGGTTGCCCCAGTTCTTAGCAGTTGCTTGAGAGCCATTTTGCAAGACATGAGAGTGAAAAATATACCACAGCCTACACCCACCATTTTCATTTATTTACCTTGATCTTTCATTAATTTAAATGACAGAGAAGATACCTTTTTTCCTTCCATAAAACTGTTGAGTTGTAATATTACACTAATAACAGCCTTAACCATTCTACCATGAACAAGGATTTTCTTCTTCTAATATTAGATATAATTTCATCCATATGGGATTGCACATTTCATGCTTAAACATTGGGTTTAAAGCCAATACAGTATTTGCCAATGCAATTATTATTTCAGTGGGGTCTGCTAATGATCGGATTTCCTAAAATGCTGTCCTATAGATCTTGAGTGATTTACTCTCTCAAGATGCCAGTCTTTGTTCCAATAATTCTGATATGAGCCTGTCTAAGGATGGAACGACTTGTCTCATCTCTCTTCCACACCCTGCTCTCCTACGCATGCGCCACACGAAGACAAAGGAATAGGTAATTACAGAAGACTTTCATTCATTTCCCCTGCAGTACTGCAAAAGAGAAGCCAAACTGGAGGGTTTTCTCACCTATCTACATGGTGTGGCAGAAATCCTGTGCAAGCATGCACACCACTGAGGGCTCCTTTAAAAGCATCCCTTAATCAAATAGGGGTGGCTGGGTTTAACATTTCCAGGGTTACCATTTAAATGCACATCCTAAAAAGGCAGACCGCAAGGGTGGAGAAGGAAGGAAAACGGCAGGATTTAGCATTTGCAAGACACACAGATTTGCTGGGGGGGGGAAGAGGTGGAGGAAGGGTCTTTCCTATGAATATTCATGGAGCGTGGAGCATCTGTGCAGTAATTCTGATCTTAATAAAGATGGATCTCCGCATTTTTTTAAAAACCTCTTGTCTTGCGGCTTTTGTATTAACCAGGGTGGGGGATTTTAAAGCTGTGGCAGCAGCGTCTTCTTTTTTTTTTTTTTTCCCAAGTCACATCCGTGAGTACTAACAAAACCATAAGCTCTTTTCTTTAGGGACGTCAAAGCAAAAAAAAAAAAAACACACACACACCACCAAATCAACACACGCTGGAATGGTTAAAATTGGCAGATGTTCATTTACAAAGGAAGTATCGTTACCTCCCTCCTCCCCACCCCGCCCGTCAGTTCTTCAGTAAAGAGCTGCGCGGTTACTTTTTAAGGTTTGACCATCGGGCACTCCCAAAAATGTTTTGGGAGTTTTCAGCAAAGCGTTCCACAGGTAATACTGTGAAAAACCCTCTTTGGAAGCCGAAGCTCTGAGACTCGTTCGCAACGTCCGCTCAATAAGCGCTCCCTGCCTTTTCCCTCCCTTCTGTCCACCCCCCCCCCCAAATCTTCTGCAGGGTCTTACTCGGAATGAATGTCTTCCCCCCCCCTCCGCCGCCTTTCTCCTGCAAGGCGAGGGAATGGCTTGCTCAAAAGCTTCCTTTAAAAGCCCTCCGCCCTGATCTTCCCACGCATGTTCTCCATCGGGCGATCATATCCCGAGGATGTTTCATGGATAGCAGAGATTTCATTTCTCGACATCTTCCTGCTTGTCTCGCAAAAAACCTCTCGTGACCGTTCCCTTTCGTAGTAAAAGCCGCCGTCCAGGCATGTGCGCTCCATAAGGCGACTCCCAAAGAAACGATCCATTTCTTCCCCTATGCCGTAGTTCTTTCCCCCCCCCACACACACACACACACTCACCCACCCACCTCAGGCAGATGCTTAAACTTCAGCGCACACACACCAATATACCTGCCCGAAATCGTTTCGAGAGAAGGGTGCCAAAAAAAAAAAAAAAAAAAAGCCCGACCGACTTGGGAGGAAAGAAATCAAATCAATTGGCCGGCGCGGCAAAAAATCAACCTCTCAGCACTCCGACGGCGACGAAAGAGGCGGCAAGGCTTACCTTCTTTGCCTCGGCTCCTCTGTCCCCTTTTGTGTGGGAGCTCGTGCGGGTGGGGTGGGGTGGGGTGGGGGGGTCACAAAAGAGAGAGGCCCGGCTAAGCCCTCGCGCCCACCGAACCGCCCGGAGATCTCCCTCGCTCGGTTGCTGGGAGTGGAGTGGCTGGAGCTGGCTGATTGGAGCAACGCCGGCGCCGCCGCTACTGCCTCTGCATTTCTCTTCTCCCGCCCGCTTCTCTCGGTGACAGTCTGTGTGGGCAGTTCAAAAGCCACACATGCACGCGCGCGCACACACAACTCTCTCTCTCTCTCCCTCTCTCTCTCTCCCCCTCCCTCTCTCTCTCTCCCCACCCCCGGTTTACTGAGGGCTTTTTCTCCCCTTCCTCTTTTTTTTTTAATTATTCTCCCTCCCCCCACTCCACGCAAGCTCCTGCGCTGAAAGAGAGGCTCGCTCGGGCTCGCCCTTAGGGGACGTCC
The DNA here is from genome assembly GCA_034064705.1 of Bothrops alternatus. Lineage (NCBI taxonomy): Eukaryota > Metazoa > Chordata > Lepidosauria > Squamata > Viperidae > Bothrops > Bothrops alternatus. The sequence continues at coordinate 6,000,113 of JARGCV010000001.1, read as the reverse complement.
TGAGCCCAGGTTTTTAGATACGGTAGATATATATATCGGCAGCTCGGGCAACAAGCTTTTTCACGCACCTTCCACACCACGTCTCCCCTTAGAGAGGCAAAGCTAGGTTTACAAAAAAAAAAAAAAAAAAAACAACCCTGGGTTTTGCCTCTCTTAAGAGGGGACGCGGTTGGGAAGGTGCGTTAAAACGTAGCTTGTTGCCCGGAGCTGCCAATGCCCCAGGAAAAGGGCTCTTAAGAGGTTGGGGGGGGCGGCGGGAGAGAATACAATAGAATTCAGGATTTCTTCTGGCGGATTTCTCTATTTCTCACAAGGGTTTTTTTTTTCAGCCTTCAGAGGTAATTCGTGTTGTTTTTTCCCCTCCTCTCCCTCCCCATATTTTTTTTTTTTTTTTTTGGAGAGCCTCCTCATGATGCGCGAGCGAATTCCGGCAACCATCCTGGAGACTTGGAATGGGAGTGAAAGCGAGCGCGCGCTCGAGGGAAGAGAGCAACACGCGGTCTGGTCTGCTTTCTCTGGAGGAGCGGCAGCTCAAAGCCAGGATGAAGTTATATATATTATATGAAGCAGATATTTACAAATGAAAGAATAAAGACGGACACCCTTCCCCCACCCACCCCCCAAAAAAAGAGGTCGACGACGTCTTCGTGCTGGAAAGGGACGGTCGGGGCTCTCCGTTCACAAGCCGGCTGGCCCTCTCTTTGCCATCTGAAAGGATTTAAGGCGTGCTCCGTCTCGGAGCATCTTTGAGGAGTTGAAAGGCGCGCAGAGCTTCTTCGTAAAATCAAGCGGTTGCAAAGACAATGGAAAAGGTGGCGAACGAACACCGGGCGCTTGAGGTTTTTTCTGTGACAGGATTCGTGGACGTGGTGGCACGCTCCCGGGACACAACAACTCTCACACGCGCTCTTTTCACCTTATTTCACAACCCAATAATAATAATAAGGCTTCCCTTATCTACAACCGTCTGGTTCCTTCCGGAAGAGAGGCAGAAGACCCATCAGTCACCTCAAGAGCGAGCGCTGCCATGTGTTTAGCACGAGGCTGCACGGCAAGGACGCTTCTTTGGGGGAGTTTTATTTGTGGTGCTGCGGCGCCCTCTGTTAGCTAAACTGTTGCACAGCGGCTTGTCTTTTATACGAATTATAAACCGTCGAAATAGTTCTTCGGAGTGTGGCTCCTGTACTGTTATGGTGCTGTGTACGTTTTAAGTTATAAAAAACTTAACTCCAGCACATTATGAGATGAGAATAATATGCAAGCAACTTTCATTAAAACTCGATGCATTTGTATGCAGTGGGTTTAAGGGTGCTGATTACAAATAATTGGAATGATGTCCGGTAATCCTGATAATAAGAAGGACTTGCCTTGTTTTAATGCACTGTAAAGATCAAATGAGCTCAGGTTTGGATTTTTGTGCGCATTTTTATTTTTCCTGCACTACATTAACATGTTCACAAACGTGCAAACAAATAGCAAGAGAGACTCAAGCAGGCTTTGTTTATTCAGTATGTTTACTTAAAAGACACCTTTGATGTGGCAATTTTCCTGCCATTTAGCATGTTCAAAAAAGACTGGGAAGGGAAAAAAGACTAAGCTGAATCAAATAGTTCATCTTGCATTCATTAACATATATTTACTCAAAATGTAGTCAATTTGCTAAACAAGCATGTAAAGCTTGAAGTGTTCGGCAAACCTTTATTGAAATTTCGGTAAACAGAAAAAGCTGGAAAACGAAGCTAAAATACATGGGACTGGAATACTTTCCAAAGGTTAGTAGTACAGAATCCAAGGCTGCAGCCACAGTGCATTGGTTTCCCATAGCAACAAACATTTTTGGTCTCTTATTCCAGTGCTTTTAAATTGCATCTAAATACAATAAAGAAAATATTTCCTGCTGTAGAGAAGCCAAAATAAATTATAGCCAAGAGAGGTCAGTTCAGTTTTCCTAGAGGAAAAATATGCAGAGTATTCATATCTACAATTAGCATGATGGATAAGTATAGCAGTTCAGGCTAAGTAGATATCTAATAATCTCTTCTGTGGTGATGAGCCACTATTCTGAATAAATTAATAGAAACAATTTATGAAATGGGAAGATTCTCATCCATATGTAACCTTGTACTTAGATAAATGTACCGTTTTTACTTTAGAATCCATCATGCCACACAAATTCCTTAATATTCACATGTACTTCATTAAGTCTCATCTGTTGGAAATGGGGCGGGGGGGGGGGCAGGGGGAATTGAACTATAGATCTACTAATTGTTACAAAAACAAGAGGCAAAGCATGCATTCTCACTAACCTATCCCTGCCTAAGTTATTACAAGATCCCTAATATGTTTAGGGGCAAATAAGCTACTTCTATGGAACATTGTATCCAGTATTGAAATTACTATAATGAGGGCCTGGCCTATTAATTTATTAGCAAACTATTAAGAGACTTTTATAAGTGAGCCATGACTTTGCTTCAACCAGACCTGGTCCATCTTTGCCTATGCTTTTGCTTGACATAGATAGTTAGAAAAAGCTGCTACTATAAACCTACACTGACATTTATCATAAGAAGTTAAAGAGGCTAACCACAAACGCTTCTGTTATAGGAAGTATTACTCTAGCTGGTGGACTGTGGCGTTGTAACTATGCTGAAGAATTTTGCAAGGGGGCCCATAACTGGAGCCAGGAAAGGTAACATAGCATTTTCCTTAAGCTGCGGTCCAAGCAAAGTCCAGAGGTAAAAAGTTCACCACTAACATGTTAAAAAACACACCGCCGTGTTAGATTTTAAAAAAGATACAAAACAAAGATTTCCTTTATCTCTTTTTATTTTAGTTTTGGAAGTTTTGACTAGAGACATAAGGCAGGATGAGAAAATCTTAGGCTTGAAGATTAAAAAAGCTATGCTCAGAGAGCTTTTGCTGATGACTTGGTTTTGATTTTTATAAGACCCACAAAACATAATGGAATATGTAAGGGAAAAGATGGATGACTTTGGTGCTCTGGCTGGCTTTAAGAAATAAACAAAAAATGAAAGTGTTGGTTAAGAATGTGTATGGAATTAGGAGGAAACTAATGAGAGAGTAGTCTGGTTTTAAAGTGGAGAAAGGGATTAAGCACCTTGGAGTTGCACTGACTAATACAATTTTGAAATTGCTTCAGAACAACTATGTGACTGGAATAATATTAAAAAGGACTTATTAAGGTGGGATAAATTACAATTTTCTTTGCTGGGAAGAATTTCTGTAATCAAGGTGAATATTTTACCCGATACATTGTTTTTGTTTCAGATGTAACCAAAGTTGATAACAGGCATTCCATTCGCAATGGCAAAACAATATTTCTAAATTTATATGGCAAGGGAAAATGATAATTAGATATAGATTCTTGCAGGATGCTAAAGAGAGAGGAGGCTTGAAGCTAGCAGATTTAAAATTACATTTTGAAGTTTTCTGTTTGTTGTTGGATAAAGGAATGGATAACCTTGAAGAATAAGAGGTTATGATTTGAGATTTGAATGGCATGTCTACTTGTATGTTGAAGTCAATGCAGATTTTAAGAATTATTTTATGAAGCGTGCCATCCAAAGAGTTTGGATTAAATACAAACAAGGTTTTTTCCTAAAATATCTCTTTGGTTGTCACCTCAAGAAGCTTTTTTTTTTTTTAGCAAAGCAATGATGCAAGGCCAATTTGGTGGACCTATGGTGAGATATCATGTTTTATTCAAGGTGAAATTGAAAGAATTAGAGTTGGTAGGGCATATTTGCCATTAATTCACATATTTTACAATTAAATTTTTTTTAACTTAAATATGAGAAGTCATGATTTTGAGTATGATTTGAAATTGCATTGTGTGTCAATGATGAACATGTTATTAAGTTTTATAAATTGTTGAAATAGAATTTTCAAAATGGACATGCTAAGGGTTGTATGATCCAATGGGCAGAGAATTTTGATTAGGAAACATGTGAAATAATGAGTTGAAATTTACACTGAATTTTACTGATGATATATTATTGGTATTTAACACCTGAGAAATTGTCAAAAATGTATAAAGGAGTTTCAAATGTATGTTGGAAAAGCAAAGAAGATACTTTTTATCATCTCTGGTGGACTTGTGATAAAGCAAAGAAATATTGGGATCAGATTTCTATTTTAATACAGAAGATGCTTAAAATAAAAATAAAACCGAAAGTTTTCCTTTTAGATTTGATAGTAAAGAATTGAAGGAAAATTTGGGACTTTATTATGAAATATGTTGACAGTGATAAGAATCCTATAATGCACAAAGATGGAAAAGCGCACTAATTCCCACAATGAAAAAGTAGATGGTAAAGGTGATGGAGTTGGCAGAAAGGGCAAAACTGACTGCTTTACTTAGAGAAGAATTTATCTAGTATTTTTTCTACTTTGAAACCGCTTCTGGAGTTTTTACTTGAAAAAACTTGAAAATCAAATAAAACTTTGATTTTAGGTTTTGATGAGTACTATAATTTTGTTATTATAGACGTTACTTGAAATGTCATGCAATGTAAAGCAAAAAGCTGAGGTCCGTTTTTTTGTTGTTGTTTTTTTAATTACCACACTGAAAAGAGTCGGAAGTCACCATGTTTTCTCTCTTTGCAGTTTTCTCTTTCTTTTAGTTTTCTAACTTTTGCTTTTTCTGTATTTTTATAATGAAACTTAATCAAATTTATTTAAAACCTAGAGGTAGAGAGCTTAGCTAAATAAGTGCTTCCTCCATGGTTATTATAGGACAGTGGTGGCGAACCTATGGTACGGGTTCGCCAGAGGCAGTACTTGGAGCCCTCTCTGTAGGCATACATGCCATTGCCCCAGCCTTGCCTCCCCCCATGACCCCCTCCTCTCCAGCAGCCCCCCTGAAGGAGACTCGCCCTTGAGTGTGGCCCACACGGAGCAGCGCAGCCAAGGACATGGCAGCCAGGCAGTGTAGACAAGACTCTGCCCTCACACCCCATCATGCAGTTAATGCTGCAGGGTGTGGGCAGAGGATTGGCCGCCATAGTGCTGCTGGGCTGCCTGGGCAATTTGCAGCGGGCCCTGGAGGCGATGAGTGGTCCTGTGGGCAGGCAGGGTGGGGGATGGGGCAGCAGCCCAGGGGCGGGCAGGGGGTGGAACGGGGGCGGAGCCAATTTTTGGGCACTAGGTCTCTAAAAGATTCACCATCACTGTTATAGGATGTTAGCCTAAACTGCACTAATGTCATCTGATGTGCATATGGCCTTTATGGTATATAAAAAGGTTGTTGAATGCCCAAATCAGGGGTGTCTAATTTTGACTTGGGTCCCAAGTATATCTCTCTTTAATTATGCCCAGAAATAAAGTGTTGACTCTCAGTTTTCCCCCTCAGAAATTGTGCCAGGCAAGATGAAGCTAGTGTGGAGCTGGGCCAACAGCAAATTAGTGCATATCGGGATTTGTTTGCTTCTACTTGTCTCTGGCATACTGGTAACTATCTTGTAAAATTGCTCCAAAAACATGTAAGCATGAATAGCTTATAAAATTATTTTCTAAAAAAAAATGTTACGGTGAGATTCATTTATAAAATAATGTAGCTATTTGCTTTCACTGAGCAACTGCATTTTTTTCTCTGAAAGTTAATATGCTTATTATTTCCTATTTTCTGGGTTCTAAGGAGACTTAGTTGCTTGCTTGGAAGAGTGCTATCTAAAAATATCTGTGTGTGTATGTGAGTGCGCGCGCGCACACACACACACACATGCATGTGTGGGGGAGGTATAAGCAAGGAGACACAGGCTCCCTTGGACATGGAAACTGGCTTGATGACTTCGGCCTGGCAGTATCTCTCACTCCTAGACAGAGAAGTCGAAAAACATCTACTAGCCCATAGTCATAGTGGATCAGCATGGTATCACAATTAATCCGTTTCAATCCTTCTTCCTGCAGTGAATTGATTTAGGCCGATAATAAAATACACACACACACACACACACACACACACACAAATGACTACATACAAACACTAACAAGATGTTCATCAGACAGTGAGAATATATGTGAATTTGGTCAGCAACAACAAAACCAGAAGCAACATTTTCACAGCCTCTGCCACAAAAGCAATTGAAATTTTATTCATTCAGTAAGATGGGTCACTCGCATTTATCTTATCAGCACCTGATAGTAAACATTTAATTCATGCAGAGATTGATTTTTCACAATGCAAAATGGAAGAGGATGAATATTAATTTGGTACCCACTTGGGCAGGGATTGTGATTTATGTAGGAATGACCTCAGCAGACATTCTTCCTCCTGTCACCCAAGGCCATTCCCACATACCATCACAGGGAGGCAGAATTATGGCTGATAGAATAATATCCTATCCTATATTGTAGGCATATTTAAACAGGTCTTATATTTCATAAACTTTGGAAGAATTGCTTTGGATCTCATGTGAATGCATCACATCTCTAATATTTATTAAAGCAGTCCATTTTTTTCAGACTTAAAATATTAACTTTAGTTGAGTCAGAAAGTACAACTATATAGTGTGTCATTACTTTTTATTCCTTTGTGATCTTGCTTGTGCTTGCTGTTTCATCTGATCCTTTCTCCCAGACAACTTCAAAGGGACATGAAGAGTTAATGCTCATAAATGGCGAGGTGGAAAGTATGTGGAAATACAATAGAATTGTATATGTAAAGGCCAGCCTACCATTAGATTAAGTGATAGTCTTGGCAACATCTGATATTACATTTTTCTCCAGAAGGGGAGAGGTGTTTATGGCATTTGTATCAGAGGTGCCAAAATAATTTGTCTAGTTTTTGATATTAGATGCTTTGATCTCAGAATGAGCATCATTTATTATTTCATCATAGCCAATGTCTTACACTGGCCCAAAGTGGTTACTAATTATATTTGTATGCTCTCATATTCTTTTATTCTGTAACCCACAATTATCTTTTGTCTTTCTTAATATGATACAGTACCTCCAGCAAGAATTCAGCAAGAGAAAGATAAAAACTCGTAGAAATTTGCAAGGAGAGAATTATTTGATGTCTGATGACTTGCAGACATTGTCATGGATCTGCCTCCGGACTCCTCTCCAGATGCCAGCTTTGAGGAGGAGGAAGAATCGGGAGAAGAGAGCATGGAGCCATTTGGTGGCTTGTATGACTTGGCAGATGACTTGGGCCTGATGGAACAGCCACAGCAGTGTCAACCAGATGAATAACACACTGAGCCTGAGCTGAGAGAGCTGCAGCAAGCCTCCAGGCGAGGATCGGGAGCAGCTGCCAGCAGTCAGCGATGAGGAGGAGGTGAAGTCCACTCCTCATCCCAATCCGAGGATGCACAGAACAGAGAGGAGACAGATGCGATGCTGCTTGGTTAATCTACTCACAAGGAGGCAAGCATCACCTATTTAATCCCACCCTGTGAGTCAAGCATTGCTGGAACCATGTGTCCAGTTTCCTGTTGTCTGTTTCCATTTTGTGCATCCTGACCAGTGACTTGGTATCCTGACTTTGGACTAGCCTTTGGCCTCCATTTGTGTTCTGTTTCGACTGGGTTTCTGCCAAACGTCTCTTACCATGCTGAATTGTGAATGGACCCACTCCATGATGGGTTTTTTCTTCCTCTTGGTCTTAGTCAAAAGGCTGGGAAGCCATTGTTGCTAAATTTGCCAGATAATCATTCTGCCAATTGTCTTTTTCAGTGATCATAATCAGCCTCAGCCTCATTTTTTGTCAGCCATCTATGTTGGATTTTTCTGACTGTAATCTTGGAATAATTTCACTTTATCCTCATCTAAGGATTTTTTTTTTTTTGAAAGAAGACACAGAATTAGATGAGGTCTTTCTGGATTTTTGAAGGAATATTTACTCCAATGTGAAGGATATGGGTATTAATGACTGCAGGTAGGCCTTGACTTACAACAGTTCATTTGGTGACTGTTTGAAGTTACAACAGCACTGGAAAAAAATGACTTATGACCTTTTCCCCCATATTTACGACTTTTGCAACATGGTTACATAATTAAAATCCAGATACTTGGCAACTGGCATGTATTTATAACAATTGTACTGTCTCAGAATTAAGTGACCATTTTTTGCAAGTTTCTGACAAGCAAAGTCAATGGGGAAGCCAGATTGCCTTGACAACTGTGTTACTAACTTAAGAACTCCAGTGACTTACTTACAGTAGTGCCCAAAATTTTGAGGTTTGATGGCTAATAACACCACTGTTTTGGGGGGAGTAGTACCATAAAATTATATATTAATGGAAAGATAATTTAATCAAGAGTGTAATGCAACATAGTTTGTTCAATTATCTGTACTGTATTCTATGAAAAGTTATAGCCAAATAACCAGAAAAAGGAAGCACAACTTGCTTAGGTTGATATCAAGTAGCTTTCCTTCATCTGATTGTAGCCAATGAGCATGGGTGTTTAGAGAGCCAATCAGGTGTCATCTTGTTTTGGCAATGAGCTAATCAGATCACAGTAGGATTCAGTTATTGATATCATGTATTGAAGCTGAGAGGAGAACATTTGTCAGTGTGTTATGTGATCGCTATCAAGTTGGTTGGGTTTTTTTTTCTTTCATTTAGTGAGCTTGTAAAACATAATAAAATTAAATTAATGGTGCAAAGAGTTGACTGGTTGCCCAGAAAGTTATGTAAAATAGTATTATTAAGTGAACAAGGCTACAGTTATAAAGATATTAGAAGAAAAATTGGTGGAAACTTAACCAAAGGTGGCATTTCTAGTGTATACTTTTCCAAAAAGGTTTCTACAATTTTGGCCACTACTGTAAGAACTGTGGCAAAAAAAGGTTGTAAAATGGGGCAAAACTCACTTAATAATTGTCTTGCTCATCAATACAAATGTTGAGCTCAATTGTGGTAATGAGTTGGGCTTTTAAGCATTCCAGGGAAAACATGCCAATAGAGCAGACATGTCAAACACAAGGCCTGGGGGCCAGATGCGGCCTGCTAAGTAATTTCATGTGGCCCACAAAGCCATCCTGGAAACAGTAAGGGAATGGTCCCTGCTGCCTTGGCCCTGGCCCAGGCTGGCCGGGAGCCAATGTACAATTTTGTGGTGCCCATCTATGCTGAAACACATTCAGTCTTAGCTCCACAAGGCCATCTGGAAACAGCAAGGAACTAGCCCCTGCCTCATCGGCCCCATCCCCTGGGTGCATGCTGGGGAGGTGACACCTACCCGGCTGCATTTCTTGCCTGTTTTTCTCCCCTCGTCTCAAATATTTTCCCACCACTCTGTACTTAGGAAAGAAGGAAGGAAAGAAGGAGAGAGAGGGTCTGAGGGAAGTCCTATCTTAGTCCTGCCCTGCTGCCCTTTCACCATCCCCTTGCCCTCTCCTCCTGGCCTATCCTGGGGCTCTCCCATCCTATTGCTAAAAAAGCTTTGGATACAAAGCCGGGTCTCCTCCCATGGAGAGGGAATGGGCCTCCCTCTGACTTTGCCCTTGTACCCATCATGATCAACCTGGCTAAGAAGAGCAAGAACCGCAGCAGCAGCCTTGAGGAGGAAGTAAGTGCAGCTGGGTGCCCCCTTGGGGAAGTGGGGCTGGGCTTGATGCCGCGGGTGCTCGAGGGCCAGGCTGGGTGTTTGACCTCTGCTGCCCAGGGCTCCGGGCAGTCCGCACCACCATCCAGCCCCCCCCCGCATGGCTTGAGAGGAACTGTGAGGCTCTCCAATGGACCATGCCTTGGCACTTGCCCTGGTCCCACCCCCTTCTGTCAGAGACCCTCAGATCTGTCCCACTCCTGCCCAGGCCACCACAGACACCCTTGATGCGAACAATGTAGATCTGGCTACGCCCACCCAGTAGGCCACACCCACTCCATCCACACCCACCCAGTAGGCCGCACCCACCCTGGTCACACCCACCCAGCCCCCTGAGGGCAACCGCAATGCTGATGCGGCCCTCAATGAAATTGAGTTTGACACCCCTGCAATAGAGGAATCAAATAGTATTTCTTCATGTAGAAAATGACAATATTGCTTTGGTTACTTAATACTGGGGTAGAAGTGTATTCATAGAATTAAGGGTGGCAGTATAATCTGATCTTTTCAGTTTAAAGTATCTGAAAACATAGGCCCCATATCCTATGAGCCTTTATATTTTGCAACTTGGAATAGTGCAGTCTCTTGCCTTTTTTAATGTATATATTAGCACTACATATAAAAATGGGATGAAGCTTCATAATACAGTGGCATCCACCATCTTGATTGTTCTGACCCCCAGCAGATATTCCTGTGCTCAGCAAAACTAATATTCTACTTTTTAAATATTTAAATGAATAGCCACTAACTATGATATCAATATTAGGAGAAGGTTAAAATGCAGTCTGGCAGAGTATGAGCTGGGAAAGCATTAAAAGACAGGCAATTGTAGGCCCTATTGCTATGGAAGCAAAGAATATTCCTTATGAATATATCACTGTTTACTTGTGGGTTACATCTCAGATCAGCGATTATACTGCTGGTCTGCTGCCTTATCAGTCAAAAGATTATAAGTAGCCATTAATATAGCCACAATTAGTAGTCTGATCTTCCATGAACCTGTCCAATCCCATTTTAAAACTATACAAATTGCTTTTGTATCAATGTAAGAAATTCACACTGATAGTTTTTTTATAAGGGAATTATTTCTATTTTCAATTCCCTTCCAAATAATGCAAAGTATAGAATTCGCTTATTTTTTAATAGTAGCTGCAGTTATTTTCACTGACTTGTCCACTATGACTCCAAGTTCTTTTTCTAAACTCAAGTCTTATTCATGTATAAATGAAGTTATATAACTTCATCTGCCATTTTAGAGCATATTTATCTAACAGAGATATTCCTTTGGAATCTTCATAATCCATTTCACCCCCATAAAAAAACTGAAAACCTCAGTAAACTTCACTACTTAACCCTAAGGAAGAAAACCCAAAGAAATAAATGTTTTCCTCTATCCATTTCATATAACAGGATTTAAAAAAAAAAAATCTGCGACATCATCCTTTCTGAATTACTTTGTACTGAGTTGCAAATAATAAGCCACAAGATGGAGCCCTCAGGTAATCAAAATTATTTTAAACTACCATTATATGAGGGAGAGGCCAAGTTAAAGCCAGTCTCCTTGGGTTCTCCTCAGTCATGAATATCAAAATAGAGTTCTCAATTCTGCCAGAACTTCAGTGGTGGGATTCAGCCAGTTCACACCAGTTTGATAGCTAATATTTTGTTGCCCAGGCCCAGAATGGACTTCCGGAAGCGGCATCCACACAGAGAACCGGTTGTTCACATATTTGAATCCTACCATTGCACAATTTAATTTCCCACCAACATATTCTGATCACACAGCTGTAGTAATTTAAATGCTGTTTGTTACATATGTTCTTTTTATTATCCACATCGATTCTGTTCTTGGTCATTGTTTTTACTTTTGATTTCTGTCCCATGGTTTCAGAGTTTGATTAATTTTGTACTGTATTTGCCCAGTTCTTAAAGAGAAACCATCAGTGTATGTAATGACAAGGGGGGAGAGTTAATTTATCCGCTGACTTCTCATAGAGTCTGAAACCAGTTTAGGCTGAGAGGGAACAACTGGCCCAAGTAACCCCAGCTGGGTCTCATCATTCCTAGTTCCAGCACTTTATCAGCCCTGGCTTTCAAATTTGTTGATTCTGAAATATCTGAACTAACAATAGTCTAAATACCCATCTGGTAAAATTCAGAGCCAAATTACTGGAGACTTTTTCATAAAGTTTCCTTAATTCATTTCTTTCCCCTAGATCTGGGGTCTCCAACTTTGGCAACTTTAAGACTTGTGGGCTTCAATTCCCAGAATTCTCCAGCCAGTCATGCTGCCTAGGGAATTCTGAGAGTTGATGTTCACAAATCTTAAAGTTGTCAAGGTTGGACACCCCTGCCTAAAGTCCATACTGGAAAGTCACCAAGATCCTTCCAAACAGCAGACGTGCCCACTGAAAACCGAGTAGAGATGTCCATGTGATCATTACAATAATGTAACAGCTATCTGAAACTCTTCCCATTGACACTTAAATTTCCATGGGTGGATGCATTTGTCAGGGAGTGGCATAGCAGCTGAAAAGCCAGATCCTGGAAAGATAAACTTGGAGTGACACATGATATCAAGTTCTTACCCAGCAGATTCTTGAAATGGGAGACACTGCTTAATTCCTAAGGCTTGCTTTGAAATCTTACCCCATTTTTCCAGAGAGATTTATTTTCATCCTATATTTTTAGGTGCAAAGTTTGATAATTGGATCTAGAGAAAGTACCTCGGCCTTTTAAAATGAATGTCATGCATGGCACCAGCTGTCTGTTTCTGTGAAAGAAAGGAACATCTAATAACTATAGCTCTTGTCTATATAAGGCAGAGGGCAAACCTGATACTAATTAAGACTCATACAGAGAGGTCTTAAACACATCAAACTACCAAGCTATTTATAATATTACATTAATAAAAGTACATGCATGCATGCTTACATTCTTTTATTTTGATTGTTAATGCACACATCATTAGAAAGGAAGGAAACAGAAACAGCCAGAATATATTTGATAACTAGGACAACCAGTCTGCAGGTCACATTCAGTTCCAAAAGCCATTTCATTTGGCATGCAAAATTGGAAGGAAACTGCTTGGTAGCAATTTAGCAGTTAGAAAGGATTATGTGGTATTTAATACAACATAGAAAACAAGCTATTGTATAAAATAACTTATGGGTGGATTTTCTATTCATTTTTCATTAATGCTATTAAGCAACTTATTTTCATTTTAAATTTTGCATTTTCCAAATGCCCCACAGGGGCTATAAATTTTTTGCACACATAAACATGGAGAGAAACACACCATTGATTAATGCTGGCAGACATCTATATGTGAATTTACTTTGTTTGTCCTTGTTCTGGTCCTCTTGAAAGCATATTGTTGACCAAAACTGTTAGCATAACTGTATGGATTTATATCTCACTTGTTTGGGTTTTGGCTCATCTACTTCCCTTTGCATCCTAACTAGCATGGAATAACAGCATTTCAAGGAAGGTGCCCGAAGTGTGCCAACCTATCTGACCAGGTGAAATGGGCAGGTTCCCTCAGGGAGAGGTTGTTCTACAAATAATGTGAACCCATGGCATATGGGACTTTGAATTGCACCTGCAAAGAAACTGGAAACCAATGCAACTGACACAGCAGTGGTGTAATATTGACAAACTATGGAATGCCCAGAACTGTGCATGCTGCTACATTCTGGACCAGTGGCAATTTTTGGGCAGCTTTCAAAGGTAGACCCTTGGGAGACAGGGTGAAGGGATGCTGCCTAGAGGATAGTCAGATAAAAGCCTGCCACTGCATAGTGGGCAGAGTGAGAGGCTCAGAAGGGACCATCCCTGAGCATTTAAAAGAAACAGCAGAAGAATTATAATTTCAGATTGTATTTATCAGCCGGAAGACTCAAACACAGGAAACTCCCATTGGCACTTGCACACCATCCACCTGATAACTTTGACATCAATTCCCAATGGAAAGCCAAATGGGTCACTGAACATCCAGATATAGGAAGATGCTATTAAGGTAGCTTTAAAATAAAGTAGAATTACTTTATTTGATCATGTTTCCTGACTGGTCTAACTGGTAAGGCTGATACATAAAGACAGGGCTTTTTTTGTCATAGAACACCCAGAACCGAGTTCCGGCACCTTTTTTGGATGGAACCTTGTAGGGTAGGCAAGGCAGGTTGTATGACATGTGTGAGTTCCGGCACATTTTTTTTTTTTTTTTTTTTACAAAAAAGCACTGTATATAGAGCATGTTACTAGGAAGTGACTAGGGCACTTGAGTGATTGTGGGTAAGGCCTCCAGGTCCAGAAGTGATGCAACTGATGCAATTGGTGTACAAAATGAATCTGTGCAACCCCCCCCCATTCTCCAGCCACAGTTTCAGTGTTACCTCAGCCAAAGTCAGAGGTGTCATCTCACCAAAACTAAAGGGGGGGGGAGAGGCAAAGAACCAGAAGAATTCCATCTTGCCAGTCAAAACTGCTTCCTCTCCCCACCTTCAGCTTCTTACAGATTCTAGGCACTGGGACAGCATTACTTGAGTATAAAAGGAATTTTGTTATTTGTCTTTTAGCTACTAGTTGCCCAGAGTTATTTTATATAACACAGACAGCTATTCAAACCAAATCAATAAATAACTTTGACCACTGTTATTTTCTTAGGAGCCATAGTGGTAAGTACAAATAAAAGTAAAAAGAGGTGCTTAGGGAACAGGGTTCCTAAAAAGGCTCAGGACATGATTCATTCTTTCCCTCTATGGAATAAACAGTTCAAAGGTTGATTGGTTGCTGTTGTAGCAGCAAAGTCCCTAAGACGTAAAACCATCCCCTGACCAAATGTCTCAGTTGCTTATCCTCAAAATCAAGAACTGCCGACTTTTTTTTAAAAAGTCTTTTGCTGTAATTCTACCAGCAAAACCAATAGATGTGCTTATTCCTTACAGTTCAGAACAGAAATAGGATAGGGGGTTTTGAGCTCTGCTAACTCTTGGGTCTGATTTAGTCATTTGTGTTGACTTAAGGGCCAGATAGATCAGAGGGGATACACAAGTCAGGAGAGGTGGGTTTTTTTTGTTTTTGTTTTGCTACCTGCTAGCTAAGTGACAAGATGTCAACTTGTGACTGTTCACTGTTGCAACAAGATGTATTGCAAGTGTATTGAAGATGTTGCCAGCCCTGTGTTTAAATGACATGTTTTGCAAAAATTTGCATCATCACGAATGCCTGGAAGGGATTCTTCATTGAAAGCATACTTTAATTTGAACTGTGGACCCAAAGGATTTTATCTGCAATGTGCCAGAGAATATCTAGTCCTTGGCATTACGAAGATGGGGAAAACTTTTATCAAGCCTATCTTGGCTGCAAAAATCTGGGCAATCACTAGAGAGCAGCAGATATAGGAAACAAAATTTCAGTATTAGCCTTAGCCCGTATTTTCAGATTTGAAACCTAAGTCTTAAATGAGAATTTGATACAATAAAGGGGGAGAAAATTATTCTAGATAGTGAATTCATCGCTGAGTACTGTCTCATGAGTGTTCATTTCATTATGCTGTCCATAGAACTTGCATGTTAATTGTAAGACTTATCTGTTGGACTGGATATTTTGTAACAACTTGTGTATCATTCTCTTCCTCTCCCTGGCTCATTCCTATAGTAAATCATATCACATTTGTACCTCCTGCTTACTTCTACATGCTTACAATTACTATAAACAAAAAGTTAATTTGTATACTGGATAGCTGTTATAAGATATAAGACCCTTTTTATTTAGAAAAAAGTGAAATAACTAATCTGTGTTGAGATCACTAATATAGTTCAGACATGTCAAACTCACAATGTCATGTGATGTCACGCAACGTATCGGGTCGGTTTTGCCATTGCCGGCAATGGGGTGGGTGTGGCTTCCATGTGACGCATCCGGCCCGCAGGCCGGCAGTTTGACACCGCTGCTATAGTTACTGTAAGAAATTTAAGATAAGATAAGAGATAAGATAACTTTTATTGTAATTTTTTATACTGTGGGCACAATGGCACACATCAAAAATGAAATTTAGTTGCCCACTCTCAAAGCGAAACACATACATGACACACACCTAAACATACTATGAACAACATATGTATAGACCCAGATCCCTACATATACGTAGCAAATAAATATTAAATATTGTCCATCTTGAATATATAACAGAAGGAGGAAGCTTGAGAGTTTGCAAGGTTAATGCTGTATGGAATGAAACTCTGGCTGAATCTGGATGTTCTGCTTCAGATACCACGAAGCCTCCTCCCAGAAGGTAACAGGGAAAACAGGTCATGAAGAGGATGTGTAGTGTCCCAGATAATCTTACGGACTCTGCTCAAGCAACGCTTCTGTGCTATGTCCTGGATGGGAGGGAGGGAACTGCCAATGATCTTTTTGGCCATTCTCACCACTCTCTGCACCGCCTTCCTGTCTGAAGCATTGATGCCTCCAAACCAGACTGTGATGCTGTATGACAGGATGCTCTCGATTGTCCCTCTGTAGAAAGTGGTCAGGACAGGGGAAGGAAGATGTGCTTTTCTCATGCGGCACAGAAAATGCAGGCGCTGCTGTGCCTGCTTCATCAGTTTCTCACTGTTGAGCAACCAAGTCAGCCTACTCGTTACCTGCACACCCAGGAATTTGATGCTGGTAACCCTCTCCACAGGTGAATCATTTATGCACACAGAAGTGTGGCTGTGCCTGCCTTTTCTGAAATCAACAATGATCTCTTTGGTTTTTCCGGTATTTAAAACTAGGCTGTTTTCCTTACACCAGTTCACCAACTCTTCAACCTCCTTGCGGTAAGAAGAATTAATGTGTGTGCGTGTGCGTGCACGTGCACGCATGCACACGCATGCACGCAAATCTAGCTTGGAACTGTGCCTTTTCTATAAATGTTGCTCATGGTCCTTAGAAAATTAGGTTAGAATTAATACTATTGTATGTGGAGCAAAATCCCCCTGATCAAGATTATCAGACACATTGCAAAACACCAGCCAACTGCAACATGGTAGAAGAGAGATACAAAAAAAAGTTTATACTGCTCTATGCTTATAGTCTAGATTTTTGCAGCCCAGATCCAGCAGCTTTAACATCAGATCATATAACATTGACAAAACTTGTTGTCTTTCTTACTTGCTTGAGAAGAATGAGGTTGGAAAATAAATTAAACAGGAAATTCCTTCCAGAAGATAAGCAGCTATTCCATTCCAGCATTCAGCTATTGTGCAACTAAAATGCATTCATAAGTTATACTCCACTTTCATGAATAGTCAGCATTTTACATATATACTCAAAGGAAATTCTTAGATTACAATCCATCAAGAAGTTTTAAGAATTCATATGCTTGTGAAAAAGCAAGATCTCTGTCAAATTTCTTTATTCGATTTATGTATCTGCCCATCTCACTTTTATATGACACTGCATAAATGTTTTTACCAATTATGTTTTTATCATATAAATAGTTGTGTCATAGGAAAATAGCTAATACCCAGTCTTATTCTAATTCATTCACTTGATTACACAATTCATTTCTTTTTTTAAGGCTGGAGACAAATAAGACTAAACCACAAACATTGTAAATTAAAGTTTACTTTCATGAGCATGTGTTTAACCTGCCATTTTTAATTTTTATACTTTTATCTTATTTCAAAGTTAAAAAAAACTTTCCAGAATAAAACCCCACACAAAATATGGATATATTAATTATAATTCTAAAAGTAAAGCTTTCCCCTGCCCAGTCATGTCCAGCTCTAGGGGGTGGTGCTCATCTGAGGGAGCCAGCATTGTCCAAAGACACTTTCCATGGTCATGTGTCCGGCATGGTCAAATGCTGAGCCACAGAGAATGCTGTTACCTTCCCACCAAAGTGCTACCTATTTACCTACTTGCATTTGCATGCTTTCGAACTGTTAGGTGGGCAGAAGCTAGAGCAAGTAATAAGACCTCACTCTGTTGTGCAGCACTTGGGTCTTGAGCTCAGGCTTTCCAGATGACAAGCTCGGTGTCCTTAGCTGCTGAGCCATCATGCGCCTCTCCCCCCCCCACACATTATAATCCTATTCTTGCTTAATTGAGAGTAAGTTCCATGAGACGTAATGGACATACTGCTGGAGACTGAGTTATAAAAGTATCAAACTTGTTTTTAACAATTATGCTATTTTAGGTTTCAGTAAAAGAGGAGCAAGAAACCCCAAGTGTAAAAGTGTTCCTGCCTGATGATTCTTCATTACATTAGTACTTAAAATATAGAAATCACATTTGTCACAAGCATGACAAATTTAGTTCCAAGGTTCCAGTGAGCATTATTTTTAAGGTATCGGTTGCTGCTATGCCTGTGAATATCTGAATTTCACAGAAGAAGCAAGGAGCATCTGATACAGATCAAAGCAGGTAGATCAATCAGTCAAGTCAAAGCAAGACAAAAAAAAATATCAAGGAAGCAGCAGATGAAAACAGATCTTTGTGCAGCTGCTGCTGAGTTCTGCGGCTTGAAAAGCTGTGTCTATTTATTTGGCAATATTTATAAGCCACCAATCCATGCAGACTTTGGGTGGCAGACGACAGTTCCAAATTTGATGCATTAAAAACATTAAATAATGTCATTCAACTGATCATGACGATCCCCAAACCAAAATTATAAGCCAAAGCTTGCTGAAATTGTATGGATTACTCTCAATTAACAAGGAGAGTTGGGGCCATCTATACTTTTATGAGTAAAGTGTTCCTCAAGTGGGATCCCAACTGTGAAGGCCTCAGCAAGGAGTTAAAGTCAATTCAATTCAATTCAATTCTTTTTTTAAAAAAAAATGTATGACCTATATATATATATTGATATCCAATGAGTTAATTAGACTGTTAAAGAGTCCTTATCTGATTCTGTGAGAAAGAAGGAAATTCTGCTGGGTTCCCTAACTGAACAAAAGATAAGCAACAAAGTTGTTCCTTCAATCTTTTCTTCTAGGATTTTGAATAAGAATATAACATTCCACTTGTAAACTGAAGCGCTGTGCCTGTTAAATCATTACAAAGTCCAAGAAAATAAACATTCTAAACTAAGATAATTAGCAAAATTAAAGGGGGTACAAGATAATAAACACTCTAAACTAAGATAATTAGCAAAATTAAAGGGGGTGCAATTTCAGGTCAAGAGGCCTTTTGAATTCCTTGGAGTTTTTTTTTTTGTGTGTGTGTGTGTTACATGTTTATGCAATTTGACCAATTCCACCAAGTGAAGAGAATTCTTTGGGGTAGATAATGATAGTGTGGCTAGAAACAAATGAATTGCACAGTAGCTTTAGACAAAAACTACTCCAAGAGTGATTAAAATGCCAACCAGGCCTGCGCTCAGCAATAATGATCTGGGGATTTGGTTTATTCATCACTGGAAACACCATTTTTCTTAAGGGAGGAGAATGTATGCAATCATTAGCCTCTGGATGATAATTTAATTAGTTACGGGAAAATTGTAACCTTTACCATATGAAGACTGGCTTGATGATGAATGCAGTTGGAAATTCTTGTAATTCTTGTTTGGAGGTTTGTTGTCTCTTCCTCCTGAGAAATGAAAGTTTCTTCTTATTAAAAGAATTTGTCCATAGATATACAATATGTGGGTTGTCACTGCAATTTATAGATATTAAAGTGGAAAGAAAACCTGTGACCAATATCAAGGATAAAATACAATTATTTTAAATATCTATTCCCTTCTATTTATAATTAGACAAAGGAACATTAGATGTCTAAATTCCAGTACATGGAAATACTCTGTAGGAAGTCTGGTATTTACACACCCTTAATCTAGGAATGTTATAGGATTAGTGAAGCATCCTTTCAACAAGAATAGAGAACAAGGAGCAATTCTTACAGACTAGGCAATCTTTTAAATCCAAGTGATGAAGAAAACAATAGAATTTTGCCAGCATTTTTCTGCGTTTATCTTGCTAAAATAATGTTGGACAATTTTAAATTCTATATTGCTCTGCTACAGTGTAAGTTTCACTGTACTCTAGAAAAACTCTTGTTAGTTTAATCTCAATCATAATATTTAAAATCTGTTTTTTTTTAAAAAAAAGTTTCCAGAATATTGATATAGAAATGAAAATATTATGGACAGCAATGATGATAATTTCCATCTTTCATAGACAATAAAGATTGAATTGTGCAACCTCCAACTCAAGTTTGACTCTGGCAATTTCAGAAGTGGCTTGCTGTTGCTTTTCTTCCTAGGGATAAGAGAGAGTGACTGGCCCGAGGTCATTCTTCGTGCCTAAGGCAGAATTAGAACTCACAGTCTCCCATTTTTTAGCCCCGGGTTTTAACCATTACAACAAACTGGCTGTCAGTATCCTTGATTCTAGAATAGTTATTCGGCTGTCCTTTGCTAATGGAAATTTTCTCAGAGCTGTGTTCACCTAGACTTCATCTGCATATTCTCAGGAAATGCTGTGTTTAGGCTTTATTAATAGCAAATGCCATTTTTCCTGCCTCCTGAAAAATTCCTGCCATCAAAATCCAGTTTACAATCTACAAAGTGTCCGAAGTTTGCCATAATCTGAAACTATGCCATATTTTTACATTCATTTGTTTATGAACATTTTCCTTCATTCATGGTTGCTATTTCATATTTCAGCAGATACTAAAATTATTACTACAATTCACTTCAAAGTCTGTTCTTAGGATTCATTCAAAATTCAAACAAGTCAGTGTTATTTGATGTATTTTGATACCACACAATGGCAATATTTTGACACAAGATTCTCATTCTATTTTGAGGAGAAACAGAGGCTTGGATTTGAAATATACACAGCTCACAAGTCTACTTACAATTAATTTTACATGGTATGTTTAATGATTCCCAAAGTGCATGGCTATATATGCTAATAAAAAGTAAAAACAAAAATAGAAATGGTCAGTAATACAATTGTATCTAAGCTCAATAACTCATGCCTGAAAACAGGACCCTCCAAATGAGCATACTCTATGCCACAGCATAACAACTGGTTGTAGCATTGTGTTGGTGAACTTTGTATGATGAATGTATAAGCCTCTATCTCATATGACATAAAGGAAACATGTTTTTAATCTAGTTGCTCTCATTTTGCACCTTATTTGAAAATCACTTCCTATTAGATGTTTGACCCCTGAAAGCATCATTTCTTGCAAACTAACAAACCTCCACAGATGGGGACTGCAGCCAAGAAATTAAAAGACGCTCCTGGGGAGGAAAGCTATGGCAAATCTAGACAGCATACTAAAAAGCAGAGACATCACGCTGCCAACAAAAGTACGTACAGTCAAGGCCATGGTTTTCCCATTGCAATGTATGGCTGTGAAAGCTGGACCATAAGAAAGGCTGAGCGCAAAAGAATTGAGGCCTTTGAACTATGGTGCTGGAGAAGACTTCAGGCGATCAAACCGGTCAGTCCTAGAGGAGATCAACCCTGACTGCTCATTAGAAGGCCAGATCCTGAAGTTGAAACTCAAGTACTTTGGCCACCTAATGAGAAGGAAGGACTCACTGGAGAAGAGCCTAATGCTGGGAAAGATTGAGGGCAATAGAAGAAGGGGACGACGACAGAGAATGAAGTGGCTGGATGGAGTCACTGAAGCAGTAGGCGTGAGCTTAAATGGACTCCAGAAGATGGTAAAGGATAGGGAGGCCTGGAGGAATATTGTCCATGGAGTCGCGATGGGTTGGACATGATTTCGCAACTAACAACTGCTGTAGGAAATTTCCCAGTTACCTTACAATATAAGAAATCCCTGGATAGAGGATATTTTTTCTTCCATCTTATTTCTCTAGTCTGTCAACTTGAACTGTTTTAATATCTTTGTTTTAAAATTATCATAGTCACCCATTAAAAATCCAATGCTCTACAATACTCTTTATTAAAATCAACTTAAAGCTTGCATGTGCTTTGGCATTATTTTATTTGATCCTAATAAAAATATCAAAGAGCATGTTTGATGTGGCTGAGGCATCAAACTAGGAACTTACCCGAGTGAGTTCTAGTCTCACTTTAAGCAGAAAGCCAACTCAGGGGCCTTGGGCCACTCACTCTCTCTCAGCCCTAGAAAGGAGGCAATGGCAATCCACTTCCAAAATCTTGCTAAGAAAATTGCAGGGACATGTTCAGACACTCGCCAGGAGGTACACATACATACACACACAAACACATATCTTGATTTTTGAAGTGTAATATGTAAGCGTACATGTGTTTGTGCATATACAAATGTAAATTATATCTAATTAAATGGATAAAGATCCAGAAAGAATTTATCTGTATTATAATAGCCTGAAGCAGGCTTTATAGCTGAGACCAAGTGCTTCCTGATTTTGGATTGATTAAATTATCATCTAAATTAATACGATAATCAGAAATCTGGGAAACATAAATTAGTCACCATTGCATGCAACACAATTGCACAAGTGTAATAAATGAATTAGATAATGAAATTAAGCCAGACTTCCCTTGTAGCCCTAACCCTAAACTGTGTCTAGTTCCTGACTGTATTTCCATCACTGACTGCAGTAGTAAAATAGCTCTCTCGTCATTGCACATTGCTTGCTCTTATTCTGTCTTTTGATTGTTTACACATATATACACATAGAGATAAGGTGGAAGAGAAGGTTACAAAGTTGGATTGACACTTATTTATGGTACGGACCCTTTTTTGGAACTTGAATGTTATTTGAAGACATCTACATTTTCTGCTGATGGCAAATAATAACTAAAGGGTTTTTGTTTTTTTTAAAAAGTCCATTGTAAATCGATGCTTAACTAACAATCCATTTTCACTCTAGAAGCTGTTCAACGCATATCTAGTTGTTTCCAAAGTCCAATAACCAGGAATTACAGTTCAGTGCTTGACATCCAGAAGAACTCATTCTTTTGCATTCAATCTTGGAAATTTTCAGATTGGATAGGAAGCCCTGCTGCCGGAAACTTGGAACAGAACTGCCAGTCAGCAGAAGCAGCAATACTAAAATCCAACATAAGGCACCATGTTCTTCCCTCCACTGGGTAACATACTCTCCAGTCCAGTCCACTCCAAATCTTCTTATGTCTTCTCTGAAATGTTTAACTGATTGTTTTCAACAAAAAAAAGTCCTTGACAAAAGGAGCAGTAAGACAAGTTCCACAGCCATGTGTGTCTTCATCTACTAACACCATCACAAACAAGTGAGAGTTAAACAAAAACACATTAACTGAGTTTCATTGGTGATGGGAATGACTTTCTGTGCCAAATCGTCTGAAGAATTAGTCATTCATTTAGAACCAATGTTCCTGTGGGCAAAATTGAGCCCTTCTTATGGGAATTTCTTGGAAGGCGTAAGGAACAGAAAGGCTGCATTTATTTCAGTTTTGTAATGTTTAAAGTGGAAAAGTTAAAATGTTTACAAAGGAAATGTTTGACCCACACAGGAGACTATTGATGACCTAGTTTAGACAAACATTATATGCTGGTTGGTGAAGTAGTCAACCAGCATAATTAGCCCAGATTAGGATCAAAGGCTTTACTAATACAGAATTTTTAATGATATTTGACCTGAAAACTTCTGACCTCATTTTCGACATATTGGAAGACTCACTTAGTCATCCAAACTTAAATCTAATTCAAGATGCTCCAAAGAAGTAGTGCAAGATTGGAAAATGTGGAGAGACCTGGCCCATGTGTATCCACCCTGGCTGGGTGCTGAAAAAGAAGAAAAAGCAGTAAAACAAGACATCATCATCAGGATGCTCATGGATTTGTGATGCAGTTTTCAATGAGGAGGAA
Organism: Bothrops alternatus; assembly: GCA_034064705.1. Lineage (NCBI taxonomy): Eukaryota > Metazoa > Chordata > Lepidosauria > Squamata > Viperidae > Bothrops > Bothrops alternatus. Next base: position 5,976,734 of record JARGCV010000001.1, on the reverse strand, counting down.
TATAATCTATCTTTGTCTTTCCAACAATGTTGTGGGCAGTGTTTCTATAGAGGAAGTGGCTGGGGTATTCTGGAAGGTGAAGTCCACACATCTTGTCTAGTTGGAGAAATTCTGATTTAAAGGGCTTCTTCTCTTCAAATAAACCTGTTGAGACATTAAAACAGGCAAGAAAGGCTTTCTTTTTTTTAATTTTTATTTATTCTTTTTTCACTATACAACAAAAAAAGAAAAAATACATTTTTTCCTTATAAAGAACTATGTTATACATCTCATATATATATTATTTACAATTTATTTACATCAGTAATCATATTTTTTTTCTTTCTCTGTTCTAGCCAATTATAACATTTGTTCCATATTTCATAAAATTCTGTTGCCTCCTTGTCTTTTAATTCTAGCGTAAGTTTATTCATTTCCGCGCATTCTAGAATTTTGTATATAATCATATCGTTTGTAGGTATCTTTTCATCCTTCCAACATTGGGCATATACTATGCGGACTGCTGTTAATATATGTATAATGATGTTTAATGATGTATAATATATGTATAATAATGATGTATAATGAGTTGTTTTTCCATCTTTAAATTTATTATACCCAAAAGAAATAGTTCCGGTTTGAGTTCAATTTGCACCTTAGTTATCTCCTGTATCCAGTTCCTTATCCGTTCCCAATAGGTCTTTGCTTTAGGGCACAGCCACCACATGTGATAAAATGTTCCTTCCTTATTTTTACATTTTCAACATTCCGGATTCATATTTTTGTACATTTTGGCCGATCTCGCCGGTGCTAAATGCCATCTATAGAACATTTTGTATTGATTTTCCCTTTATGCAGTTGACAGTGTCAGTTTGCAATTTATGTTCCATAATCTTTCCCATTCTTCCAGTTTTATATTTCGACCCACATTTCGTGCCCACGCTATCACTGGCCCTTTCACTATTTCTTCCTCCAAATCTACCTCTAACAAATATTTATAAGTTTTTGTTAAAAAATTTCCTTCCTTACCTGTTAAAATTTTATCCAATTGATGTAGGGTCTGGCTTATTCCGTGCTCTTCCTTATCCTTATTATGTTTAGATTGGATCTGTAAATATGGCCACCAGTCTATGGTTATTCCTTGTTCTTCTAATTCTTCTCTTAATTTGAGGTTTCCTTGATTATCTAATAGTTCTTTGTATCTGATCATCTTTTTTTTAGGGTGGATCATTGCCTCCATCGGTGAAATCCAGTTTGGGATTTTCCTATAGTGTCTTTTTTTTACTTTTCCCCACATCCGAATCAGTGCATCTCTTATCTGATGTTGATAAGAATATGTGCGTGTTTTCTTATGTTGCCCCCATAGAAAGGCATGCCAACCAGCCTGTAAGTCATGCCCTTCAATCATTAATACCCTTTTATTATCTAGATTTATCCAATCCTTGATCCAAAGTAGTCCTGCTGCTTGATAGTAAATTTCCCATTTTTCTTAAAGATGCCCATGTTTGCTGAGGTCCTTTGGTTGGGCACATGAGCAATTGTGTTTTCCCATATTATTCCCACATTCTATTACATCCTCACCCTTTTGTTAGGAAAAATATCAAGAATTTTCTCTTTTCACAATGAAGGCAAAAGAGAAGGAGGCCATGCTAGCTGATAACACATCCCAAATTTGTGTGCCTTTCTAGCCAAATCGTCATATCTATTTGTTCCACAGAACACATGAGTGTCAGTGCCATGGCTAATTGACACAATTTCTCTACCCATTCATGTATTTAGTGAAGGTGAAGAAAGTTATGAGAGATTTGGGTTTGTTTTATTTTTTGTAAAAAGTGTATATTATCTCATGAACTTCCCAAAATAGAGAATTACGGATATGTAACAGGAATTAGTTTTAGTCTTGCACTGCATGATCACATTTTTAATGAAGTCTCTACATACATGCAGCTGTGAGTTAACAAATCTACAATAACAACAGATGTCAATACACACAGGAATTAGTTTACAAAGTTATATAGAACTCACAGCCAGGTTTGAGTCCCTATCTAACGCAGAATCATTTAGTCAGTCTATACAATTCAGGAACCAGCATGACATAAAACAATATTAGAAAGAAAGCCATGAAGTTTGATAACTGGAAAGGAATTTGCCTTACTTGAACAGTTTTGAGAATAAGGAGGTTGTCAAGCTGTTTGAGCAAAAGTCTCAAAATCCATTCAAAGATTTTTGTACAGTGCTCATATCCTACAAGACACTGTTTTCTATTCTGAAATGGATATTAAGTTGAAAAAAGATGTTTCTTATCTCACAGAGGAAGCAAACCATGCTGATTTGTTGATTCTTGAAACTCAATTACTGTGACGCCCAAGCCCACAGACAAGAAATCCAATCCAATCCTTTATTTACTTACATCTAATCGGTTGCCAAGCTAAAACTGTAACTTTTTAAAATGCCAGATACATTGAGAGATTCTATGGTGTGGTTGCCCTGATCCTCTTCCTCCCTCCCCCATCCAGCTCAGGATTGCACAGTCTCTTGATTTGGGTCTCTTTCTGGAAAAGGTCTGAGTTGGCAAAATCTTCCCACTCTGCTGTTGCAGGTGCACATGCCATCACAAACAAATTAATATAATCCTAGGAGCCATAACCCGAAATTTGTTATGATTTCAAAGCACTATTTACAATTAGTCCTCGCTCTGTCATTTTGTGTTATAAGCCTATGTAATTCTCGGACAGTTCTGTTTCAAGAGACCAAAGTTCATAAGTCTGCGGTGGACAAATCCAGGGTCATCTATTTTGATCCTTGTTCAGAGATAAACAGAGATAAAGGCATAGATCAAGGACAATCTGCCTGAACAGAGGTCTAGAAGGTGAAAACAAAGTAGGGAAAGGATCGTAAAGCAGAAATGGGCAGTAAGTGGAAAATCTTGAGTTGTTAAATCAAAAAGTTGGCAAAGATGAATTTGCCAAGGTAAAAAGATTTCATATGCTGATTTACAGACAACCCAGTAAAATGCATGAAGATTTAGTTTTAGGGCTTGGTCTGTTTTACCAGTATTTTTTTATTTTTATGACACTGCAATCCCTTAATTTGGATTAGAATCGGGGCAACTGAATGGAGCTAAACATTTATGGGGCAGATGCCCTTCCTGACGCCTACATGGAATTCACAGCAGATATTTCTTCTTTGCACCCTGAAAGAGCAACATCTGCAGCTACCTAGGATTGAACTCTCAGCTTTTGGACTGGGTGGCAAGTGCCTCCACCACTAGGCCACCACACAGCTCTGTTTTACCACTAATATTAAAAACCAAAGAGTAGGCACTGGATATTTTAGTGATCCCCAAATTAATGACCTACTTTATCTATCTTGAGCCTGGTACTTTCCAGGTGTGCTGACATTACAAATGTCCAGTCATATATAAAAGGCATCAGGAAGGCTGCCCAAACAGTGACCACAGGAATACAAAGTTTATTGTAATAGACATATTGTATAAGAGATATGGTAGTGACTGAAAAAGTAGGAATTATTTTGCATATAAGAAGAAAATTGAAGCAGAGGCATTTTCCCGCTCAGTGGCTCTTCAGCTGATCTCCCTATTCTTACCTGCTGTACATGATGATCTCACAAAGGCATGGGTGCTATATACATGTCTGTCTTTTTCTTAAACCTATGTGTTGGTTAGTAAAAGAGCTTTTAGGGGGAGCAAATTAACTACATGTGAAAAGTGTCCTTCATTCTTTTACCCTATATTTCTCTAGTCAAGACAAAATCCATTTTAGAAAGTATAAAATAAACACTCTGGAGTTTGGATTTGATATGCTCCAAACTTGGGAAAAAATGAGCATTTGAATTTATAAAGAGGATAACTGGTGGAAATATTTTATTCACATGCTTTCTTGACTTGGCGGGAGTGGTTAAGATGCTTGGCTTGTGGACTGGAAAGCCGACAGCCCAGATCTGAGACCTGAGCAGTGCCCACTTTCACCTAGCTCCTTCCCACCTAGCAGTTCGAAAGTAGGCAAATGTAAGTAGATAAATAGGTACCACTTCAATGGAGAGGAAACAGTGCTCCACAACATCATGCTGGCCACATGATTGCGGAAACATCTTTGGACAGTGCTGGCTCAATGGTCTTGAAACAGAGATGAGCTCTGCCCCTAGAGTTGGTAATGACTAGCGCAGGGGTAGGCAACCTTGGCTCTTTTATGACTCGTGGACTTCAACTCCCAGAATTTCTGAGCCAGCTATGCTGGCTCAGGAATTCTGGGAGTTGAAGTCCACGTGTCATAAGAGAGCCAAGGTTGCCTACCCCTGGTAGCGGAATAAAATCTACAGGGATTCCTTTCCTTCCCTTTTTCCTGACTTAGCAATACCTCTGCCTGTTTGCCAAGGTTTGGCATCATCACTTTATACATTAAATGCATCCATACATCACACCTATTATTTTTGTTCCACCTTGAGGCCTTGGGGAATCATCTTTCATAGAACTTGGCTGCTGGCCTAGATCTACATTGCAGAGTTACATAATGACATTATTTTTGTACTCTTCTCAGGGAAAACGGCCATCCGTAAAATGAATGATGTCTATAATAACATTTGTCAAGCAGAAAGACAATCATTTCAAAATGAAAGAAGCAGATCCACTTAAATACATGTCCAATCTACACAGTATTTTTTTTCTCTCTTGGACAGCAGTTTCTCTTTCATTCCTGTGACAAATTTCATTCCTTTTCAAATTTTTGTCCTAATGCTACATCTTCTATAATAAACTTTCTCACGACATTTATTATTGTTGGCTATAGGTTTCCTGCTCAGTCAAGTATACCTTAATCTGGAAGTATTGTAACTCCTAACAGGGAAAGCATTTTCAACACTGTAGATCCAGCTTTACAAACAACCTTTTCTCCTCCATCTTTTTCTGTGATCTAAGATAGGCAAATAATTCTTCTGACAGAAGACTTCGGATTAATTTCATTTCATCTAGTCTGAGTATGGATGATCAGGCTCTTCTGCCTAATTTTCAATCCGTACCATTATGCTTATTGAAAAGAATATTCACATGTCTTCTTCATTTTAAAATCTGCACAAACGCAAGCTGCACAAGCACTCATTCATTTATTAAACGTTAACAAGGGCATCAACTCCTACTTTTCTCATTAATACTTCATACATATGGTGCATTCTCTCAGTATAAATGTTGATGATAAATCACATTTAATATATTTAATATGATAAAAATTCAGAATCTAAATGGTCTGTTGTTCTATGGTTTTGTTGTGTCCTGAACCTGCAAAAGCAGGCTCAGGACGTTGCATTGGTCCCGGGCATTCCAAAAGCTGCTCAGGACCAGACAGAGCGGCGCCAGCCTTGTGCGCATGCGCAAGGCGTTTGCTGCCCGGGACCAGACAGAGTGGCGCCAGCCTTGTGCACATGCACAAGGCGCAGAAATGCTCTGTTACTTTGTTGACATTGTCCGGGTCTCTGGCCACATAAAAAAAGCCTGCGTGCCTTTGCCTGTTGTTTGGTTGTTAGAAGAAGAATAAAGAGCTGTTTAACATCGCCATATGTCTTCATCATTCGCACGCAAACGAAGTACTTAACAGGTTTAGCACAAGAAATGCTTCTAGCATACTGTAAATATTCCAAAAAGTTCATGGCCCAGCATGACTTTTCCAGTTCTTCCAGTGGTTAGAAGTGATCTGCATACAAATTCCTTAAACTCATTAAAATGCATTGAAATCAATTAATCTCCTGGGAACATAGAACCAATCTGATAGTATAAATGAGATCAGTGGCTAACCTAGAACAATATTTATGGATAAAATAACAGCACTAGGTTCACAGGGGTAAATTAATGATAAGGGACTTTCAAGGATTAGAAAGCTAGAAGAAAACTGTTTATTAAATTCTGGTCATCTTTTCTCTTAGAAGTAGGCAATGTTTGAACAATCAAAGCAGTTTTTAACATGCAAGGCAGAGGATCCAGAGGTGGTATCTCATTGCTTCAGCATAGTTTATGAAAACCAGGTTTTAAATTTTTGCACTACAGCCAATAAAAAAACCTCATCTTTTTTTTACAGTGGGGGCCAGGACTTTCAGTGAAACTTTTCTTTGCTGGCTGCATCCTGAGGTGGATGGATAGATGGATGAATGGAATGTCAGTATGAAGGAGACCTGACCAGTACAAGACATATATGGGCATATTTCCACCCACCAACATCACAATGAGATTGGCTGCTTTTCCAATTAGTCAGATGGGAGGGAGGCTCTCAAAAATTGTGTTAATTCAAAGCAGCTTTCACATATCAATCATATTTACAAGAATTCTAAATGATGGATGGAGAATGAGAATGGCTTATTCTAGATACATGGGAAGTTGGATATACTGGCCTCATGGTCACCTGAGACCCCCTTTAATTCAGAGGAGAAATAACTGTAGTCTTATCAAGGATACTGTATGATCAACCCCAGACAAATGTAGCTTGTTGTTCAGATCACAGCAGACTTTCTTACTAAATGAATTATTTCTTCTTTTATGCCCAGACCTTTAAGCTCAGACTTACACATACAAAATATGGGGCCTACCATTGAGCTCCAAACAGGCCATGCTCTGTCTTACCTGCTTTTGCAGTCAACAGATTCATAGTATCAAACATACAACACAGGAGATAATGACTATTTCTTGTGAATGTTCTTACAAAGTTGCAGATAATTGCATTTTCTAACAGATGTGGAAACAATCGCTGGATATTTTATTTTGCTTTGAAGTCCATTCCCTCCTATCAAAAAGAGATGGAATCTGCAAAGCCAACATGTTCAAATGTCCAGAAAGTTACAGCTTGTTTTGTTATGTACTTAACAGAGTTTTCCAACAGTTTCACAGAAGCACACAGAGGAAAACTTGGCTGTTGATTGTAACCAAGCAGCTATATATTTCTCAGTTTAATGGCTTGGGCTATTTTAAGTCTCCAACAGGGAGGTTTACAAATATTTTCCTTGGCTTTGACTCTTTTAAACATTGCCATCCATTCAATTTTTTTCAGCCAATTTTAGCTTTCGGATATTAGTTGATTCATAAAAGGAAGATTAACAAAAACATTTCATGTTGGACCAAAAAATAATACATTTAATGATTCCAAAGCTATACTCTTAGCAAACAAAGATAAACAGACAATAGCCTTCTGTCTAAAAAAGACATCTCTCTGTCCAACACAAGCCTGCTGCATGCCAAACCTCAGCTTCTTCTTCCAGTGACTTGAATCTGTCTTTGTGCCTAAATTGGAGTCAACAGGATGCTGCATCATTATTATCCTCTTCCTGGAGGCAATTTCCTTTGATTGCAAGGTTCCCTTGGTGCTATGAGCATCTGTCCTTCTACTTCTGAAGTCCATCCTTTGTTGCCTGGCTCTTAACAGGACAGTCATTGAAACCGTATATGGTATTATTAATTGAGCTTTCAAAGTTGTTTATTGACCCTGTGGATTCCAACCAATTCTCTTTGTAAGTGAGGTGGAAAGTGAAGCATGAAGCCTGCTTCAACAGTTGCGTCTAAGATTGCAGCAGGGCCATTTCAAATGAGGGTGAAAGGGGCAATGGGACCCACAACAATGGTCCTATAATTTCAGTGTTTACTGCCTAGAATGAAAATATAAATCCAAGAGACATTTCATTTTGGGGACAAAAAACAATGGAGGAAAAATTTACATTGACACGGGACACAGAGAGAAGGAAGGTTGCATAATTCATTCTGCCCTGGGCCTTTCCAAGTATTAAAAAGGATCTGAATTATAGCTACTTTTCTCAGTGTTTTCATTCCACTGCTCTGAGTTTTCTAATCCCATTCTGCACATCCACAAGGCCCTGGATCAGATAGATGAAGCATCACGGATTTTTTTTAAAACAATAATTTCCAAAAGATATGAAACGTTTTACAAGTAACTTGCAACGATTCATGGATCCATTGCCAGAATGGCTTGCCATGATGTTAGAACCAGAGAATTCAGTGATACAGATTTGGAAGCAAGAGATTATGAGTGTCATGCACGATGAGACCCACTTTTGACTCCTGCTGAAAATAACAGTTAGGGTAGGGTAAGGACCAAGCTATTTTCACAAACAAGATTTGGCATGTTCAAAAGACACGTTTTACAACTTTCCTAGAACACATTGAGCACAAAGTGTGAAGTGCTATTCAAATTTAAACTGCAGAATGATATTCTGGACTCTAAAGAAGTCCTATTTACTGTGAATTAAAATGATGTTAGTGGAAGCTAAATGTTTCTCTGTTCTCCCATATGCAATATCTACTCCTAACTAAAACAATATTGCAAGCATCTTTTTCTCTACTTTCACTCAGGAAAGTCCTTCTGTTTCCAACTCTGAAGTTTCCTACTATTCAGGGAATTGTAAGAGCAAAGCGATAAATCTGCCACAGAAACAGATAACCAGGGAAATAATTATTTAAAAATGGCTCTGGCAGCTTTCTTCAATGTGGGGTCCTCCAGATGTGGTGTGGTTGTGACATCCAGAATTCCCGACCAGCATCTCTGTTGGTGGAGAATTGGTCCTGGGAATAGATTTATTCTTTGAGTACAGACTCCTCCCAAAACACTGCAGCAAGTAGTAGAGCTGATTTTCTTTAGTTTTCTCAGAACTGAAGAAGGATTCAGGATCTTGGAAAAAAACTCTCTAAAATATCATAGGCTAAAAGATGAGCTTAAGCAGCCTGCCTGTTGCTTGCTCTGTGGCAATCAAACCCATTGACCAAATAAGCTTCTTCTTGGTGGAGAGAACGGTTGATCAGTGAGGATACTGGATTAGTCTTTATTAACTACCAAAATATATTATGGCCGAGAATACAGGCCTGTTGCACTACTTCTGAATCAAATTCAGTTTGCAGCATAAATTCTACAGGTGTGCTCATACAAACTAAAGTTGGCTCAAATCTTTAGTGACATATCTTCATCAGTAGTCTGCATTCCCCATCTGTATGACCCCATATAACAAGAAGCAAATAACTGTATTTGGACTCTTTTCATTTCCAGTTGAAAACCAGGGCTGCATTTGCTAATCCCATCTCATCTTTCTGGTGTAAAATGTTCAACATGGCTTCAGTTCTGTTTGTTCCTTCCTTCCCCCCATATTTCTGCAAATCTTGAACTTCCCACAAACAAGCAAATGTTTCACTTATTTCTCTATGGCCCCATTTTGGCTGCAGTCCTGCTGGCACTCACTGGGTGAGTTTGCTATTGGAAGGAGTGATATGCTTGGCTGAAATTAAACTGTTTCAGTAAATTAGGTATCAGTATGTGACTGGGAGCAGAATGCTAGACATAAGCTCAACTGACATTAACCAAACATCTATATAATAAGTGGTTTAAAGCAATACTGCTCTTTCTGTTTGCTAAACATTGACTGAACCTCAAAACCCAAGCCCTCCACAGTGCTATCTGGAAGTTTTGTTTTTTTATTTCTCTCCATTTGGGAAGGACCATGTATATTGATTTGGGGTTGAAATAATAATATTAATTGATATTAACTATGGCTCTACTTGATTAAAACTGAGTGCACATTACAAAATATTTTTCTTGTAAGGATTGACTAGAAATACAAGATATGATATGTTTAAAACAGAAGCAGTTCTCTTAATGAATATCAGGTGATGAAAAACACTGAAGGTGTCTATTAGTAAAGAATATACGCTGACAATGTAGCTTTAGAATATTTTTGCCCAGTGGATACACCGAAGAGACATATATAGGTAGTCCTTGACTTACAACCACAACTGAGCCCGAAATTTCTGTCGTTAAGCGAGACAGCTGTTAAGTGATTTTTGCCACATTTTGCAACCTTTCTTATCACAGCTATTAAGTGAATCACTGCAGTTGTTAAGTTAGTAGCAACGGTTGTTAAGTCAATCTGGCTTCTTCATTGACTTTGCTGATCAGAAAGTTGCAAAAGGGTGTTAAATAACTTCGTCATAAATACATGCCAGTTGCCAAGCGTCTGAATATTGATCACGTGACCATGGGGATGCTGCCACCATCATAATTGTGAAAAATGGTCATAAGTCACTTTTTTCAGTGCCGTTGTAACTTTGAACGGTCACTAAACAAACTCTTGTAAGTCAAGGACTACCGTACCTGTACTTCTTTGACCAAGAACACCATATTTTACTTCCTAGCAAGTATGCCTGTCATATAAAAGTCATACCTTACCTAGTAAAACATATTCCACTTCCATTTTCAGAAGGAAAAATCTATCTTAGTCTTTAATCCAGATAATTCAGTATTTGGGGTATTAATGTATTGATACGCCATGATCTATGAAGAACAAGTTATGCGTGGCCAAAAGACCTCATCAGCCAATCAAAGCTTTCTGCTGTCTAACTCGGTGATTATCAGGCTTGACAACTTCAAGATTTGTAGAGTTCCACTCCCAGAATTCCCCAGCTAGCATGGAAGCTGAAGTCCTTACATCTTAAAATTGTCAAGTTTGAAAAACACTGGTCTAGAATGATGTCAGTTTCTGAGAGCGGAATACTGTACCCAACAGAGCCGTATTTCACAGACTTAAAACTATTTTAAGAAGAGCTTTATATTCTACTTGGGCCAGCTGTTGGAATTTGCTATGGTTGGCTTAACTTGGGAATAACAGTTGCCAAGCCAGCAATCAGAGCAGAAGTCAACCCAGCATAACTCATTAGCATTAAAAGAATCAAATCCAGACAAAGGCCATAGATCAAGTTTGTTGGGAACCCGAACCCCAAACAGAATCTATTGTCTGAAAACAGAATCCAGAGAAAGCCCAAGGATCTAAAAACTAGGGATTCAGGACATTCACAACAGCCATGAATCCATAAGAAATCATTTCCAATATAGGCTGATCTGTATTGTGGGTAATTTAATGCAGAATGTATAAGATCTACAGAGTCATAGGCTGCACTAGATAAATTCCAAAATATCTTCCAATTCTATGATTCAATGACCCCATCCATTATCCAGATGAAAAATATAGGCTAAAGTCTAAACCTTACAAATATATACATTGCCTATGATTAGGTGAAACAATTGTGTGTGTGTGTGTGTGTGTGTGTGTGTTTGCGTGTATTGTTTATCAACATAATTATGTTATTATGTTGTTATATTAAGCAGAAAAAAACAGAAAAACATGCATCCAACAATAACAACAAAAATTATATACAAAAAAGAAAAAAAATATGACCTAAACATCAAGTAAGTCTAACATTGAACATAAAAAAAAAAAATCCACCCCAGCTGGATGCTGGAAAAAAATAAAAAACCTGATAAATTTTCCTCCTCTTACATAACAGGTTTACAATTAATTATAAGCTTTCTCATCCTTATTTAACAAGAAAAAATATTATATAAACAAATATTTTAAATGAGAAGATCTCTATTAATTTGAATCGACCGAACATCAGGTAGATTCGAAGTATTGGGTCAGCCTTACTTTCTAATCATGGGGGGGAGGGGAGCTCTTTCTGGTAATTCCAACACCTTTTGACCTAGGTCAAGGATTTCTCTAGAAACATGACATTGGTAAACAATACACATGTTTAGCTCAATAGATACAATGAACACAATCAAGATTTATAGCACAACTGTACTGTTAACCTGTGTTTAATTATCTGAAAGTTACATTTATACTTTTTCATAACAATTCTAATTTACTTAGAAATAGCACAAAAAAGGAGCCTTGAGGTAGCATTAAATGGTGAACTTGGTTTGACCACATAGATCAGCTGCAATTATGGTTTCATCTTTAATATAAGATCTAAACAACAAATCAGAAGCTTTCTATTGCTTTCTTTGTGTCCAGTAATATGTAGTTGCAGAACTTAGGAGAAGTTGGTTTATGGAATATGATATTCCTAAGTCTAAATCTAACAAGGAATTTTGCTTGTCCTATCAGATGTGACAAGAAAGGCATGCTGAAGGTCCATCTCTCAGGGAACTACTCTTAGTAAGTTGAGGAAGTAGTAGGCCAGCGGTTCTCAACCTGTGGGTCGCGACCCCATTTGGGGTCGAATGACCGTTTCACGGGGGTCGCCAAACACTGCAGTCCACCATTTTTTCCCCATTTCCCCTCGGCTGTCGCGCACGCACCGCGCATGCGTGATTCGGCACGTCGTGCTACGCATGCACGATTCGGCCCATCGCGCCGCGCATGTGCAGTTTGGCCCATCGCACACGCGCCGCGCATGCGCAGTTCAGGCTGTCGCGCCGCACATGTGCAGTTCGGGCGTCACACATGCGCTGTGCATGCATGGTTCGGGCCGTAGCACCGCGCATGCGCGGTTCAGGCCATCATGTGTGCCATCGCATCGTGCATGCGTGATGCGGGGCATCGCGCCGCACATGCGTGGCGCAGGTCAGGGTCACGCCACGCATGCGCTGCGCAGGTGGGGTCTCGGCCTGAAAAAGGTTGAGAACCGCTGTAGTAGGCCATCTCTGCTATGGTGCTCATCTTATAAAACATTCTCCTCTGCAAACTAAAGTCAGCTCCAACCCTCCTTATTTTGAAGTCCCTCAAGATCTTTGTCATCAAAACCTGGAACTCTCAGGGTATTGGTGAAATTTTGAGGTGGCTCTGACATGTCTGTTGTTTTATATTGCTTTACACCACCCAGAATCACTTCTTGTGAGATGGGCAGCCATATAAATCTGAAAAATAAATAAATGTTCACATCTGTAGATTCTATTGATCTGAGATACTGATTAGATCTGAAATTCTCCCCCCCCCAACCTTCTCTTTTGAAGAAACTTTTGGATTGACATAAGGAGAAGTGCCATGTCATCATGTTGCAAGTTATTTCAGCTGAAGAAATGGATGTGTTTGCACCTTGTGCTAAATCATAATACAATTTCTTTCTGTTTAATGTGATTTTTATAAACTCAGCCACTTAGCACTAGTAACATAATTAATGACAAGGATGAACAGTGTTTTGATGGCTGGGTGCAAAGACATAGGAGGTTGGCGGCAAAGCAGAAAATGTGATAAAAAAGGCAGAGATGGGTGGGGTTATGATGTTCTATTTTGGGTAAATGAGGGGTTCTTCCTGCCTTTGTTTTTAAAATTATAATAAACATATTCTGTAATATAATAAGTATATATAATTACTTTAAAGCATACATTATACTTTTTTTTGTTTTCCTGCCTCCAATAACAACAAAACCTACAACTAATATTTGGCAAATGTATCAAGGCCACAAAAAGGAAATTTGGGAGCCTTGCGTTGCTCATTCTTAGTCTGTGGTTTAACATCATGTGCAAATTCAACTTACTGAAGCTTAACCAACAAGTAGGGAAACAAAATAATGGTTCAGTACAATGTCTGAATTCATTAAGAATGTTAACGAGACTTCCGGTTCCGGTCACACGGACCGGAGGCAACCGACGAAAGCTCCGAGACGGGGCTTTCGTTTCACTGATAAATACCGGACCGCCAGGAGCGCAAACCGCCGGAAAACAGGGTGCAGCTGAAGAGGATCCCTGGCCGGAGCCAGCGAGGCCGAAATCGCCGACAAAGAAGCCGGAGAAGCCACAGACGGGGCCGAGGAAGCCGGCGGCGGCCGGCAGGCCGGCAGGCCAGAAGACGCCGCGCAGCCGCGCTGCTGGAGAAAACCAGAGTGAGCAGGGAGGAGAAGAAGGAGAAAAAAAGCCGGTGAGAGCAACAAGGGCTGCCGGGAGGGTCTGCAGACCCAGCAACGACCCCCGGGCGAGCAGAAGGAAAGGGAAAAAAAAGCCGGAAGAGCGGAAGAAGGGAGCCAGGTCCGGAGAACAAAGGAGGAGGCAAGTAAAGCTTACGGAGAGCAGTATTGAAAGGGAGGCGGCAAAGGAACAGACGGCGGGGGAAGACCCAGGCAGAGGGACTGGTGAGTGTTACCCCACGCGCTGCACCCCAGACCCACCAGAAAGGGAGCCCCAGAGACTCAACAGAGGGCAGGATCTACCAGGGAAGAAGGTGGGAGGAAGAAGAAAGCTGGAAAGCACCCTGGAACGCAATAAGGGAAAAGCAGAGGGGATCTATAAACACAGGGGGACAGAAGACAGGAGGAAGTGACCTGGGCAAGAAGGCAGAGAAAGAGGGGCAAGAAGGAGCCAGAAAAGAGCAAAGAGAAGTAACAGGCTGGCAGAGGGGAGTGAAGAGAAACCCAAGGCAAAGGTACTGAACTGGCTCCCTGAACATAGAGCTGCCAGAATACAGGCTCCTACCCCTACACTGCCTAAACCCTGAAGGCACCCCCTCCCCTTTTGGAAGGACCAGATTTCTGGATCTTCACCAGACCACAACCTAGTGTTGTACCGCATCTTGAGAAAAAGGCCATCATCAAAAATCCCAAGCCTCAGATCCTCCCATCTTTGTATCACCCCTGCCAGTACAGAAAAGCTTAATTGAAAACAAGCTACACCCCCTAGTGATCTACCACTTTGCTGTTAAAATACTAACTGTGAGACATGAACACTTGCTAACTTGTAACACAGAAAAATTTGATCCAACCCATCCTAGCAACTTGACAATTTTGCACAGGAACAACTCCCCCACAATTCTTTGCATCAAGGGGTGGCTTTAAGGGTGGACAGGCCAACAGGAGGAGAAGCTCAAAATGGCTGCCAGACGGACAAAACAAATCAAACTGCGAGACCTGAAGGGAGCTGCACCCTCCCCAGCCCAGCCCTCCAATCGGCTAGGGAACACCCCACCCAACCACACACACCCCCACCCAACTGCGTGCCCTCAGACCCACACGCCAACCCACGACTCCGCAACAGCACGCATGATCCAAGAACTAAAAGAGACGATTGAGACACTAAATGAGACGATAGCGACGATGGTGGTGCGGATGGATGGCATGGATAGAAAATTGGCAGAAATGGGTGCGAAGACGGAGAAAGGACGTATAGAAGCAGAACAGAAGACGGAGGAAAGATACAAAGACATGAGCAGGATGCTGGCGGACCAAGGGAGAGACCTGGAGAGAAAGTGGGAAGAACAACGCAAAGCGGTGGCCACAAACCTGGAACAAATGAAGGAGGCAATGCAAACACATTACAAGAACCTCCAAGAAACAAGGGAGAATACGGAAAAGATGATGAAAGAAGTGGAAAACTGCATAGAGGGACAGACTGCTGAGGCTCAGGACCAGTCGACCATGATGCAATTCTGGCAAATGTCATTTGCGATCAGATTCAGAGGGTGGAAAGAGACAACATACGAAACCCAAGAAAGCCTGTTCAGGACCTTTGTAGAGGCACTGGCAACATTCCTGGGCAGGAACGCCAATGAGATTGGGTGGCAAATCGAAAAAATTTACAGAGTGGGCGCCTGGAGGGCAGTGAACAGGCAGCAACCAAGGGACGTGGTCATCCACTTCACAACACAGAGGCTCCGGAATCACATCTCTGCCACTTCCTATAACAAGGCATTCTACATAGAGGAACAGGAGGTGAAGGTTCTGAAAGAGATCCCTCAGGCGATGCTGAGAGACAGAAAGGACTACAAATTCCTGACCACAGAACTGAGATCGCGTGCACTGCGATACCGGTGGGAAACCCCAACAGGACTGTCACTTTCCTATAGAAACAAGAGACACTACTTGACCTCGGTCCAGAAAGCCAAAGACTTCCTCGAAAAGGAACTGAAGTCGGGAGGCCCTCAACCCACCGCGGGAGAAGACGCAGATAGACCACGAGAAAGCGGGAGGGATCGAGGCCAATGAGCAAACAGCGCAGAGGCACAGATCAGGGCAGTGGCAGAGGAAATGGATGGAATACCTAGAGAGGCGAGGGCACAGAGAGCAAAGAGCAACAAAAACAAGGCAGCAAGACAGCCTACAGAGGACAGGCTACCAGGCTCCACTACCAAACACACAGACCAGCAAAGCAAGACCGCACAAACCAATACGAGCAGCAATCCGGATATCATGGGAACGGGACCAAAGAAGACAACAGGAGAAATAACAGAAATGGTCTCGCAAAAGTATCCTGCAACAGATGATGGCAACTAAGTATTTGACTTGGAATGTGAACGGACTGAACTCACCCCAGAAAAGGAGAAAAATTCTCCACTATCTGAATCAAGATAAAAGTGATATAATCTGCCTACAAGAAACACACATCAGAGCGGCAGACCAGAAATATTTGATCAACTACAAACTAGGCGCGCACTTTGTGGCAGCGGCGCCAAGAAAAAAGAATGGGATTGTTATATATGTAAAGAAACATGTAATGGCCAAGCTAATAGAGTCAGACCCCCAAGGTAGATACCTGGCAATTGAAATAACACAAGAGGACAAGAAGATTCTAGTAATGGGCGTATATGCACCAAACCAGCAACAAGGCAAATTCTACAAAAAGCTACACAAGAAAGTAACACAACTTAACTACAGATCTTATATCATCATGGGCGACTGGAACGGGGTCATAGAGACTGCTCTAGACAAAAAAAGAACTGCACCGAACTCACAAAAACACTCCAAGTTGCCTAAATCCTTCTTTGACATGAAGGAGGAACTCGAACTGACAGATGTATGGAGGAAAAGACATGGCAGAGAACAAGAATTCACCTTCTTCTCTGGCAGACATCAATCCTTCTCCAGAATTGACTTTATATTAACTTCTAGCGACTTGCTAACTCGTCTAAACGCGGTGGAAATCCTACCCAAAGCTCTGACGGACCACAACCCTGTGAGGATGGAGCTAAGACACGGCCAGACACAGAGGAGGTCCTGGAGAATCAATGAAAACCTGTTTAGATATGGAGACAAGGTGGCGGAATGCAAAAAAGCTATGAAGGAATACTTCAGCACACATATGAACAACGGAACACCGATAGAACAGATCTGGGACGGCAGCAAGGTGTACATGCGAGGGATCCTCATATCCATGAATAGCTGGCACCGGCGCCAACAAGAACAAAAAAGAAAAGAGTTAGAAAATGAGATAAGCAAAATGGAGCGGCTACTGATAAAAAGACCAGAAGACAAAGTCGCCAAAGAAGGACTCAAGATCTTAAGAAAGCAGTTTGACATGTTGATGGCGGACCAAGTTGCAAGGAATATACAATATGCAAAACATAAGACATTCTGCAAGGCCAACAAACCGGGCCGCTGGCTAGCCTACACTATAAGAAAGAAACAGAAATCCCGCATAATTGAGAAGATAGAATACAAAGGCAAGCTAGAATTCCGACAAAAAACCATCAAGAAAGCCTTCACAGAGTTCTACTCGAAACTATATGCCGAGGATAAGATACGAGACAAAGAGATAGATGAATTCTTACAAAACGAAAAGATACAGGCGATTACCGACACACAAAGAGAAGCCCTGAATGCCTTAATCACAAAGGAGGAAATACACTCAGCGATCACACAACTGAAAGCAGGAAAATCGCCCGGGACGGATGGGATAACAGCGATCTACTACAAGCACCTACAGGAGGAGATGCTAGAACCCCTCAGAAAGCTATTTGCCAGCATTCAAGAAGGAGGCCAGGTCCCACCATCCTGGAAAACAGCCTACATCTCACTAATCCCAAAGGAGGGGAAAGACAACACACAGCCCGCAAACTACAGGCCCATCTCACTACTAAACACAGACTATAAAATCTTCACAAAAATTTTGGCCAATAGACTAATGACTGTTTTACAAAAAACAATACACCCGGACCAAAGGGGATTTATACAAGGACGCCAGATGAAAACCAACGTGAGGCAGCTGTTGAACATAATAGAGTACCTGCAAAGGCACAACCAGATACCCGCCGCTCTAATGTTTGTGGATGCAGAAAAAGCCTTCGACAGACTGAATTGGCCGTTCCTGACGAACTTGGTCCTGAAGATGAAAATGGGAGCACAGTTCTTCAACTCCATAACGGCAATTTACCAGAAACAAACAGGCCAGATCATTGTCAATGGAGACTTAACGGACTCATTTAATATAGAGAGAGGCACGAGACAGGGCTGCCCGCTGTCCCCCCTGCTATTTGTCCTAACACTGGAACTTTTACTGAACAGAATAAGAGCGGCAGAGGATGTACAGGGCATACAGATTAAACAGCAAGAATACAAACTATGTGCCTTTGCGGATGACCTGCTGGTGACAATGTCGCAACCAGCACAATCAGCAAGGAAATTGATGGAGATAATGGAGGACTATGGTAGGGTGTCAGGCTTCAAAGTAAATATATCAAAAACAAAGATGCTAGTCAAAAACCTAGACAACAAAGCAAAACGGAACCTGGAAAGAATAACGGGTTGTGAAATAGTCAAGAAAGTCAAGTACTTAGGAGTGGAGATAGAATCAACGAATGCGAAATTATACAAGAATAACTATGAGGTCCTGTGGAATAAGATACAAGCAGACCTGGAAAGGTGGAAATCGCTACGTCTGTCCCTGCTCGGCAGGATAGCGACAGTAAAGATGAATGTATTACCCAGATTTTTATTTCTCTTTCAAATGCTACCCATACTAAAGAAGGATGCGGACTTAGACAATTGGCAGAAGGGCATCAACAGATTTATTTGGGACGACAAGAGACCGAGGGTGAAACTAAAAATCATCCAAGACGCAAGGGAGAGAGGGGGACTCAAAATGCCTAATCTAAAGCTATATTACTATGCAGCAACGTTGGTGGCGGTTAGTGACTGGATCAACATGACAAATGATAGAGTTCTGAATGTTGAGGGGCATGGTCTACGATTCGGCTGGCACGCATACCTAGTATACGACAAAAAGGCAGATAGGAATTTCAAGGAGAACCCACTACGAATCCCACTGCTATGGGTCTGGAAGAAATATAAGCACCTCCTACACGACAAGATTCCCATCTGGACGATCCCTGGACACGCAACAGGGGATATGAACACATCCCAAGGGCAAGAAGTGGTGCCCTACAGTGAACTTGTACTGGGAGAAGAAAACAGGTTCCTCCTGAAATCTCAAGCAACGCTAGCAAACAGAGGAATAGGAAGTAACTGGCTATCATATATACAACTACAGTCAAGGTGGCGTAAAGACAAGAAGAAGGGCTTCTCCCAGAACGACGAGAACCTAATTAAACAGATCAGAGAACAGGGGATTATGCACATCAAACGAGTGTACAGCATTCTGATAGAAATGGACTCTGAAACCGAGCTAGTCAAGAACTGTATGATAAAGTGGGCACAAGACTTCGGACACCCTATCGCCATAGACACGTGGGAGAAAATCTGGGTGAGGAATGTAGAATTCACGAAATCGCAACACTTAAGGGAAAACTTCTACAAGATGTTCTATAGATGGCATCTAGACCCGAAAAAAATATCACTCATCTACCCGGGCACCCAGCCCAAGTGCTGGAGGTGCGGAGACGGGGAAGCTACTTACTTTCACATATGGTGGGCATGCAGAAAAATCAAAGCATTCTGGAGGAAGATATGGTGGTCACTCCAAACTATTTTCAAAAAGCGTATATAATTTCTACCTCAGGCTTTTCTGTTAGGGATCACAAAGGATATCACTACCTCAGAGACAAATTTATTTTTGAACTTAGTTACAGCAGCAAGATTGTTGGTGGGACAGTACTGGAAGAATCCGGAAATACCGCCTATTGAAGAATGGACTGTGAAAGCAACAAATTTGGCGGAAATGGCAAAAATATCAGCATACTTGAAAAACCGCTCCAATGAACAATTTGTGACTGACTGGAAACAGTGGATAGACTATATCCAAGAGAGACACCAATCAAACAGAATGCAGCTGGCGTTCAGCTAAGGATCGATGGGAGGAGGGATGAAGGGCTAACAAATCAGATGTTTACAAAAACTAACACCCAACGTTGAATGTATATGTTCTATAACTAATGCCTCTTAACATAACCTTATGACTAACGTTGTTTGCTTTAATATTGTTAAAGTAGACTGAATCTCTACCTCAGGATATGAAACTTTTACCTCAGGATCTCGGGTTGGGGACCATAAAAGATTGCACTAGTAATGGGATGAAGTCAACTCAGAAGCGCAAACGCACAATATGTGATAGACTAGATACAGTAGATAGACCATATATAGGAGAAACACCAATCAAACAAAATGTATTCGGAGTATACTTGAAGATGTAAGGGAGGAGGGAAGAACGTTTACTAAAACAGATGTTTACAAAGATTAATACCTAATGTTGTATGCTATGTTCTAGGATGATTGCTTAGCAATAGGATCTTATGTTTAATGTTGATCACATTAATATTGAAACGGACAGGGGAAACACCAATCAAAATAAAATGTAACAGGAGTATAGTTGAGGCTAGACACGAGGAGTGGGGAAAAAGGCTTACTAACTGAGACGTTTTCAAAGACTAATACTTAGTATTGTATACCAGGTGTCAGGATGATTGCTGCATAATATGTTTTTATGTTCAATGTTAATGGTTTTAATAAAAGAATTTTAAAAAATTAAAAAAAAAAAAAAGAATGTTAACACATGTTTGTTAACATGATTTGAGCACAGGCAAAATTGGAGCAAATTTTATAAACTACATTGTTATAGAGTCACTCTGTCAATTAATGGACTAGGAAAAATTATGACTTTTCTTTTGCAGATTTTAGATAATTTACTGGATATAAATATAAATGTACATATGCTGTAACTTATAAATGTAGTAAATTGTTTAAATTATTATAGCTACTATCTGTTAATTATCATTTTTAAGTTTGGGTTCAGCAAATGAAGGTGGGAGCTCAGTTTACACCCAAGAGTACATAACATTTTGTGTTTAAGGTGTGCACATACATTCATGTAGTCTGTTTCAAATTTGCTAAGTTACTACATCGTATATATTTGTATACATAACAGGTTGATGGTGGACAGAGGTCAGACAGAGGCTTTCTGTCCCTGATCTCTAACTTTTCAGTTGGAAAATATGAGAGACAGCAGTTTCTGTATGATTGGGACATGCTCTATTGGACTCTGAAATTACATGTACTCATACTGAAGCAAATAAAGGTAGAAATCCATTTCAAAACTCCTGATGGAAGACATGGAGAACAGGGATACTGTACTGTAGACTGACCATCCATTTTCAAATCTTGATATGCCCTTGTTTTAGATGCCAGATGTGAAACCAGAGACTATGTTAGATCTAGGAGGAGAGACAGCATTACTTTAAATTATCCTAATTTGAAGGACTCCACACCCACATACCCCAATATGCTCTATATCTGATTGTTCCATTCAAGTCTAAGATAGTGTAAAAAATAACTAAAGATTAGTTCAGTAATTGTTTTACTCTCTGGTTCAGTTATTGATTTATTGATTTCTGTGCTGTTTAATTATTGTGGAGTCCTTGGTGCTCTCATAGCTTGGTTGTTTGTTTGCAGACATTTCATTACCAGACTAGGTAACATGATCAGTGTGAGTGAGATCAGTTTGCTCCTTGTTTATATGCAGTAAATTGCCGTGCCAGCGTTGATGGGGGATATGGTTTTCTTCTTGGTCGTTCTTTGTTTGGGGTGTTGTTTTCGGTCTTTTGCCAAATTCTGCCTAATTTCTGGTTAATACCCTTATTTGCCAAAGGTCACAGCAGAACAATGTCCAGTACAGGTCTTCAGAGCAGGTCTAATGCTCAGTGGTGAGATTCAAATATGTGAACAACCAGTTCTCTGTGTGATGCCACTTCCAGAGGTCCGTTCTGAGCCTGGGCAACAAAAAATTAGCTACTGAACTGGTGCAAACTGGCTGAATCCCACCACTGCTAATGCTCCATTTTGCAAGTTTTGTACTTGAGTTGTTAAGTATTGATGGATGTTCCAGAGAAGCTTATTGGAACTCATGATTTTCATAACAAAGGCCAGAGCAAGAAAAGAGTTGGCACATATCTTCCAGTGTCCAAACCCCCACTTCAAGAGCCATTCTTCAGAGAGAGCATGCTGGGCCTGACATTCCCAGTCCCCATTTGGCCTTGGATTGACAGATACCCTTCCCAACAGTAAGGAGGAATTGCCATGATTGTTAAAACTGCAACTTTCAGGGAAATCCTAAAGGAATTTATTGCATTCTCCTATCTTAGGCAGCAGGACGTCTTTCACCAAAGCATTATGCCCACACAATGAGGCTGTGGGAAATTTATAAGCATTTTTGACCACATAGTTTAAAAGCCTTCCTTGCAACTTCCTTACTGCAGAGAGATCTGTGAGTCCATTCAGCCAAGCATACTTACAGTTGAGTTTCAAACATCAGTGCCAAATGAACAAAGGTCTTTAGAAGAGCTGGATTTGTACAGTTGTTGGGAATAAAACTAGCTGTTAAGACTACTAACATCTGATGTTCTTGCTTGCCATATATGAAGAAGCAAACATGTTTTATTTAGCCTGCATATCACTTCTAGAGTTAAAGTCAGACAATGTTAGAATAGTGGGTGGGAAAGTAAGATAGTTAACCACAACAATATTTCCGTACAGCATTGCCAAGGTCAGCTGTAACCAGAGGAGTTATGGGAGGGAAAGTTCACACTTCAAACTAATTGGAGAACGTGATTGATGACTGTAAAATGAAGGCATGAGTTATGCTTTGTTATGGGTGATTGGGGGTGGGGGGATTCAGTTTTTGGCTTCATTATGTATGTGCCGAAGCTTTGCAGCAATAAAAGGATTCTTTTATTATTATTTATTCTTTTAAATAAAGCCTCAAAGTTCTTTGAAAACATGCTTCTTTCGGAACCATGACACTAGCACTCTAATGTTCACCTGCCATCCAGGTAAGAAAGTTAAGAACAGAAATGAACAGTATCAGTACAACAACTATACAATACAGCAACATTCCAGGAAATTCCATAATTATAATGGGAGTGTTCTTACTTGCAGGCAGGAGAGAGTCTGCCTTCATCAGAGTGTGGTTTATGATTTCATTATAATTTTACATTGCACAAGACAGACAGGGATATTTTTTCTGGCCCAATTCCCTGTTCAAACTCAATTCATGCTGAGAAAACAAGCTTGAGTATTTCTACTTTATTGGCTAGAGATAAATTGTTCAGAATTACATGCAGTCACTTTGAATCCTATCTGGGGGTAATCAACAGTAAAATCAAAATGTGCAGAGGCATTTTAAGTTAAAATAATAGCTACCAGAGAACAACAACAAGTATCTAGCCATCTCTGGAGTATTGTTTTAAAATGGCAGTATTGGTCTCACTGGTGATTTGGGATGAAAATCCCAGATTTGTGAAGAAGATTGATGACTGTTTCATCCGCCAATCAATTATGTACTAGGTAAGGAGATCCATCCAATTCATCCTCTGATGGAATTAAAACAATGTTGCATTTAAAAAAATATTTGGAGTTTCACTTGTTTTGAGAATACAGATGTTAATCCTAAAAAAAAAACACAACCCAAGAACCCAGAAGTCGTACAGTTAGACAGCTGGACTCCACAGGGAGAAGATTTCCAGACATGCTTGTCCCTTTCTCTGAGGCTCAAAAGAGCAACTATGCTGGAGTTCGGCCTTGTGTAAGCAATTATGCCTGGCACTAAAAAATGTAGGGGTGGGTGAGGTGGGGGGGAGACATTCCTGACCTTGCACTTTAAAAAATTCTGTGTTAAGTTCATTTTAAAATTACTGTTCCCCAGAGAAAAGAAAAGGCTACTCAGAGTTCCATCGGTGAAGATCATAGGGACAGATGAAGTTTCAGAGACTCCTTGGTAAATGCTTATTTGACATTTTGAATTCATAGGTAGAAATATCTAGGTCTGAAATAGTGTCTGTGTGGGTCTGATTGGTTATGAGAAACACTGATATAGGTTGCCTGTCTATTTGTCATTAAAACAGTCTTGCAGATGAAAACTTCTTTTTTTTCTCTCTGTGTCTATTCTTTAACATAAGTAGGAAAAAACATACAAGGGTCCTAAGTCGTGACTAAAGTATGACTAAAAAATAAAAACAAATAAATAAATGTGCAGGTTAATAGTACCAACTAACCAGTTCCATTATGCCTAGAACTGATTACAGTATTATCAGCAGAGTTAGGCCTAGTGATATGGGAGTCTTTCAGGTTCGAAGAAGACATGCTATTTTGCAGTTCATCTGTGGACACAGAGGTGGCTCTGAAGTCCCAATCCAGAAATGCAGAGTCTAACTCTAACATAATGGGGGCATTTTGTTGTACACAGACTTTAAACAACCTTAATTGTGGAGCAATTGATTCTAAATTCCATGAACAACCTAATCACATGGGGATAATTATCCTGATTATTTCATGAATTACAAAGACTGAGATAGTGAAAGTGAACATCTTAAGTCCTGCTATGCTGCCTCATCGTAGTGGGAGGTGTTCCTGGGAGGGGTAATAAGCAGAACACATCTGGCTGGCCGTAATTCAAATCTCAGTAGTTTAGATTTTTGAAAACAGTCATATAGCAGTTACTATAATTTCTTTGCTTATGAGGCTCATTGAGTACTCCAGTCAGACCTATTTTGCAACTGTGCTATCTAAAACAAATGTTTGTAGTTCTAGTCCAGGGGTGGAGAACCTTGGCTCTTTTATGACTTTTGGACTTCAACTCCCAGAATTCCTGAGCCAGCAGCTCAGGAATTCTGGGAGTTGAAGTCCACAAGTCATAAAAGAGGCAAGGTTCTCTACCCCTGTTCTAGTCTATCCTATTGGCCTGTATCCTTGGAACTCTTTGCCAGGGTTCTATTTCTCTCTTTTCTTTCCAAACCCCTCTTTTTATTAAGGCTTTGACTTAATTCTCATCTTCAAATAAAATGAATTTCTGTCTACTGTAATTATATTTATCTTTCAAAAGCTTGAAACAACATGTGCACTTATTACATAACAAAAAGCAACCCAAACTTATCTAGTTACTGGAATAATATTGTAAAGCACCCAGGTGGATACAATTTAATTTTCCAGTGGCATTTAACCACCTAAGGATTACCCTGGGAATAAAATATTTTTATTAGTAAAGCATAATGGTATCCAGATTGTATGATACGCAAATTGAAACAGTAAAGCAAATCATTCATATATTGCAATTTATATCTTTAGTCTTACTATCAGCCTTTGACAAGCTTGAATAACATGGTAAAACGTTTGTTTGCTTTTTCTGAATGCAATATCACAGGAGACCTATTCAGTCTTTTACAATGCAAATAAAAGGGCAAATCTTGGGATCTCAAGCAGTTATTTTTTTAAAGTTATATGTGTATTCAAAAGATAAACCAGGAGATTACAAATTCATCAAATGGTTAGAGCAATTACTGTAAACACAATGCATTCGTTCTCTTTGATTAGATTTCTTGTATAGAATAGTGGCTTTTATCAATTCACCTCTAAGTGTTAGCAGGGTATTGTTATTAAGGAAATGCAGGGGGAAAAAATGTTGAACTGAACACAACTCTAGCAAGCAGATTAATGTGAGACTTTAACAAATTCACCTTGGTTCCTGCTAGAAGCTGAATTTTTCTCCTTGTCTTCTCGAAACATAGAAGAGGAGGACGTCACTTGAATTTTGGTATCTTGCTCAAATATAAAGCCACTTCAGAATCTGGATTTTATAGTTACACTTATAATTTTGTTTTTACTGATACTGCTACATGTTCTTGATGGAGTTATGAATTACAAACAGGGATACATTATATCAGGTGTAATGACATCAACTATAAATGGAAACCTAATTAACGGTATTAGAAGGATTTTAAATTTGTAATGCTAGTGTTGTTCCTTTGTTTTCCATCAGTCTGAATTAGATGGCTTTGTCCACATTTTTCACTTTTTTGTGAGTGTAGTTAATAAACCCTATTTCTATTCTTCCTTTTCATTCATTTGCTTCTGCTTTATTATAAACGTTTATTGATTAGAATAGTTAGGGACCATTAATCATCCTCTGTAGGAGCTAGACTTTATTTTAAAAATGAAAAGGACTAATTTTTGCAGTATGTTAGAATATTTGACAATGTTAATTATAACATCTATATTTTGCTGCAATTATTACAGTATTTGCTATTCATTTAGAATTACAACCAAAATGATAACTGCTATTATTCTTTCTGCCATTATTGAAGTGATAACAAAAAATAGACATGCAAGATGAATTAAATCCCATGGTGAACAGTTAATTCTTTTTAATAAACTAAAGTAAAGCCATTTTTTAAAAAATGCCTACTTTGTTCATTGTAATTAAATTACATAGAAATTTCTTTCTCTCTCTCTCTAACATGTGTCCCTCTCTTCAACCAATGTTTCAAAGAAATGCTGTATCAGAATTCATCATATATTCATTATTCTCCCTCATCAGATTTGACAAAGACAACATAGAACAATAATCACTTGTATTATAAAATTGGACTTTTGGATTTCTACAGTATTAAGAAGGTACATAAATGGTGCTAATTAAGGAATCAGAAAAAGCAAATAAGTGAGTCTTTCCTATTAAATTTCCAATTTGATCAAGAATGCTGAATATAAGTGAATTTTGCATTTGTTTTCTCCTCGTGACCCCAAACCTTTCATTTATTCTGTCTAGAGAATTGTGGGAAATATAGTCTATGAAAAGTTATTAATACTTCTAAGAGTATTCTTAGGAGCCTCGTTACATTACAACTCTCAAGGTATAAGGAAACAAACTGATACTAGATCAAAGAGAGTCTATCAAATATATGTCTTTGAAAACTCCGTAACAAGAAAGTCTTACAAAAGTAGCTTCCTATTTCTCTTTTCCTGCAATTAGTATTGAGTAATATATTACTCATGATACTGGATATAAAAAATAAGTTTAATCAGAAACTCTCACCTTCGTAAAATGGCAGATATTTAAGAAGACTCAGGAATATTTCAGAGTAATCTTTATGGAAAAAAACCACACACACTTTCAAATATAACCTTTTGCTCAAGTTTAATGCCAGGGATGCTTACAGAAAAAGAACTTTGATCATGGAAGGGTAGAGAAAGTACATAGTCATCTTAGTGGGGGATTTATTGGATTGCAACTCTCACCAAAGCTAATCAATTGAATGCAAGAGGAAGGGGACCGAACATCGGGAAAGCTTTGTGTGAACTTGTTTCTGGGTCAGGAGATGATTCAGGAGCCTACATTAGGTAAACAGATTTCAAAAGCTTGGGTTTTTTTTGGTCAGCCAGGAAGAGAAAAAGGAAAATATTCTTATTATAGATCAATCAATGTTTAAATGCTATTTCTCTAATGATACGGTAGTACCTTTCTCCTTCTTACCCATTTTCCATGGACATACTTTAATTACATATCTTTTTATTTAAAAAAAATCCTACCTCTTTTACCATTTTTGAGATCTATATTCAATTTTTAAAATATTGAATTAGTGACTTAGTTAAAAGATCTTGCTTGTATTCCAATTCCTGCTAGATGATGTCTGTGTAATGGAGGAAGACCCCCCAGATTAAAATATTCTTTATTCTTAATAAAAGAGGCAGAATGCTATATTTCCCCAAAGGAGAAATGGAGAAAAAAATCTTAACAAAGGCAGAAAGCAGCCCCATGAAAACAGCTTCAAACTAAGAAACCTGAAGAGGTTGGCCTTTAGGAATGCAGATTTTCTAATCCATTCAGGAGCAAAATGCCTCCAGCCACAGAAGGTTGGAGTTGGTGGGATTAAGAATATACATTCCTCCACCCAATTTCTAAGGACAGGACATGACCTTTAGGACATAATAGGATTTACTCACCACCATTAGAATAGCTCACTACATTGCACAACCTCTTGGAGCATCTCAATCAGAACCCTATAAAGATCCAGCCACTCACTCAGCTATTTTGTCAGCTGTCCCAGAACTAAATGCTGTTGTTAGTTCTGTTCATCAATAAACAAGAACCTTCTTTCCTAAGCAGTCAGCCTCCATTTTTTTCTCCTGGCTTGGAACTGGACCGGATTTTTCTTTCAACAATAACAAAATACAGCATAAATAACCATCAGCCTTTTCCTTTCCACCACAGCTTTTTAAAGAAAACAGAACATTTTAAATAAAAAGGATATTTTTTCTAAAATTCTGTTCAAAGCAACATGTATGTGCTTGGCCTGGAATCATTCTATCTGTCTCTGCATAAACAATGTTCTGAATAAATGACAGGTTCTCACTATACAAAATGTTGATGCTTGCCAGATTTTATATGAAAAACTAGCCAGGAAGCTAAACCATTGCAGGGCTGTAACTTATGATAATCTTCCTCTTCAGCTGCTTCTGAGGTAGCTTTTACAGAATCACACTTTCAGCAGACAGAAAGCAGGTGGTCCACTGGATTAAAACTAAAAGTAGATGTTAGCCCTCCTCCCTTCCTAGTCTATTTATAGCTTACTGTATTTGTGGAAGGGATGCTGCTGATCAGCTAAAAATGTTTAGTTGCCCTGGAAGGTTAACCAGTGACCACTTGGCTTCTCTGAGAGAAACTTGTATGGAACTAAAACTTCCTTCATTTGATTGAGATTATAACCATTAGAAGGCAAAGTCTGAATTGATGCTAGGATCTAGGAACCAAAAAGGCAGTAAAATCAGAGAAGAAATTAAACATTAAGTAGGTAATAAAGCTGTGACAGAGAGTGGGACGGGCAATTTGAAGGAAATAGAAGCAGCAGCAGGGACTATTAAAAGAAAGTTCAGGAAAAATATCAGTGTTTCCATTTCAGAGGAACTATATCAGTGATGGCAAGCATTTTAGAGACCGAGTGCCCAAAAACTGGCCTCACCCCCGCTCCACCTCCTGCTCTGCCCCTGCCCCTGCCCCGCCTCCACACCATCCACCATCCCGCCTGCCCGCAGGGCCACTCACCGCTTCCAGGGCCCGCCGCAAATCGCTCAGGCAGCCCAGCAGCATCATGGCAGCTATGACCTCTGCCCGCGCAGCATCAACTGTGTGGGATGGGGCATGAGGACAGAGTCTTATCTACGCTGCCTGGCTGCCATGTCCTTGGCTGTGCTACTCCCTGTGGGCCAGGCTCGGGGGTGACTCTCCTCCAGAGGGGCTGCTGGTGAGGAGGGGGTCGTGGGGGGAGGGGAGGCTGGGGCAACGGCATGTGTGCCCACAGAGAGGGCTCCGAGTGCCGCCTCTGACCCGCGTGCCATAGGTTCGCCACCACTGAACTATATAGTAGGAGAAGGGAAAAAAAATACTGGCCAAGTAGCCTTTTTACTGCAAAGCTGGCCAAAGTACTACCAATTCTTGGCAATTGTGCTACCTAAATTTGACAGCAGAATTAAAAGATGCTCGGAGAGCTCAGAAAAGCTTTTCAGAACCATAAGGTCCCCAAGGGTGCAAAACCAAGAGGCTGAGTTTACAAAATGATAACAGGAGCTATCAACTCAGTTTCTATTTTTAGCAGCCATACAGATTTTCTCCAGGATGAGAGTTAGACAAGATATTTGATGCAAGAATCAAAACACAGTATGATGTGTAAACAGAATGAAATGAAAATAAGTAGAGAGTAGGCTTGTGGCAAAACCAGAAAATGGGAATAGGATTGTGTCTATCAGCAGGAGAATTTGGGAGGTTGGATCTGTAAATCCAGGGATTCCAGATTCAGCCTCTTTGATGGTTATTGTTGTTTTACAGTAACTGCAGCATTATGAGCAGGTAACAGGGGCTGAAAAAGTCAGAGAAGCAGGAGGAATGAGTTTCAGATATTTCAACTAACTTTATCAATTTTACTTGTAAACTTATATTTAACATGAGTTGTTTGTTTTACTAAAACTTTAAACCAAAATCTGTGCAATGTGATGACCTTGCCCAGAGTTCCATAGATAAAAGTATTTTCTTTCCATTAATCATTTGTGTACATACAGCTGTCCTGGGGACCTTGAAATTCGTTAGATAAAACATTCTATTAATGAGGATGTAAAAGCTGTTTTTGCCCCTCTGAATAAAAAAAAAATACTGTTTTTTTAAAGGAGTGAGAATGTAAACAAAAATATAGAATTCCTGTCTGAATGTAGTAGGTCTTATTGCAAAACAAAGTATCTTACACTACAGACTTTAAACTGCCATGCTTTGTGTCCATTTAAATCTGCCTGTTGTATCTTTGATTTCATATAGCCAAGGTGTGCTTGCACTTACAACAGATTATTTTAATTAGTATGTCTATAATGGAAAAAATGTGCAACACTATTTTAATTCACTAAAGCATTTATCAATGATAACTAGTCACAATGGGCAAGATTTTGTACATTTTTTGCCAAGGAATAGGAGAATTTTACATCTTGATAATAGCCATTTTCTGCTCTTATTGCATTCATCTTAATGTTTCTCTGTCCCCACTCCCCCTCAAGACTTTCAAGGCTAACAACCAACTTAATTGTAGCTATTTTGACTATTATGATGTTAAAGGGTTAATTTTAGCCCTTTGGGTTTTCTGAGGAAGTGCATGTTATTGGGAGTCAGAGTCAGCTAATGGATTTGGAATGAGAGCTAACAATGAAGGGAAAGTAAAGTGAAATTTGTGAAGAGGATGAGTTAAATTAAAACAGCCAATATGTATTTTTCAGTAACAATTTAGCCAGTTCTTTAGTAACTATTGTATATACCTCTTCCATTTCCACAGTGGTTACTGGACCAAGTTAATCTGTGACAGAAAAAAAATATCTGAACCATGTAGCATTTAAATTAATTTCAATTCAGTTCATTTAATGACCATTCAAAGTTACAATGGCACTGAAAAATGTGACTTATGAGCATTTTTCATAGTTACAACCTTTGCAACATCCCCCTGATCATGATGAAGTTGTGGGTCAGAGTGCTGATTCTCTAGATGTCATTGTTTTGAGTTTTATTATTGATAAACCATAGCTGTGTTTATAAGATGAGTGAGTGGCTATATAAGTATTTTAAATAAATAAATACATTTGCACATAATGATAGTACGTCATAAGTATTGTATATGTTGCCAGGCACAGTTCAGTCGAGATAATATCAAAATCCGAATAGCATTCTTAAAACAATTTACCCATAACTGAAAAACAATAAGATCCAATATTGTGGGAAAGGTTATTACTATTCATTGGAACTTTTCCGGCTTTTGACAAAAACATTTAGCTGTAGATACCACCCTGCGTCAATGTTATGAGTGACTTATTTCCCATAAAGAGATTGTGTTGCACTGTTGTGTTGGTTCTGTTTTAAAGTATTACAGTATTCAAGTATTGTTTAAAGGGTAAAGTAAGAAGTGAAGACTATTTACAGATAAGAAATTGTCGGGTAAGAAAAAAGGCTGTTCAATCTATTTTTGCTATTCTGTAGCTCAGAGAGACAGCAATTGCTTTCTCAAATGGTTATTGTCAACAGTAAGCAAAATGCTGCAATCTAATTTCAAAAGGAAGAGAATGTCAACTATAACCGCAATACTGATGAACTTTCTTTTCCCATAATATACAGGACTGTTGTCCACTTACAAAAGGATTGTCAAAGAGAAAAGAAGTGAAATGAAATTACAATAGGTCCTTACTATTTAAGGATCACTTATTATATTGGAGATGATTTTATATATGTATGTACTTATATATACAGTATGTGTGACATCAGCAAATACAGTATTGTGGGCCCAACTGACAAAGGAAAGCTCAAGACCATATTGGTTGGAAACATGCAGGAGAGGCCTTCATCCTGCAGTGGGCAGACAATGGCTAGAATGATGTGTGTGTGTGTGTGTGTGTGTGTGTGTGTGTGTGTGTGTGTGTGTGTACACATATACGTACATATACATGTATATGAGCATATACATATGCCAGTATGTATATCCTTTCTAGGGCTGAGAGAATGTGACTATAGCAAGGTCACCTTTATGCCTCAGGCGAGACTCACACTCCCAGTTTCTAGCCTGATGCCTTAACCCAGGGGTGTCAAACTGCCGGCCCACGGGCTGGATGCATCATGGCGAAACCGGGCCCACCCCATTACCGGCAATGGAATAAAAGTTGTGATACGTTGCAGCATATCACATGACGTTATGAGTTTGACATTCCTGCCTTAACCACTCCAGTAAACTGGCTCTCCATATGTGGGAAGGAGGAAATGCTTCTCCTGGCCACCTGCCTCCAAGCCATTACCACTTTTTTTTTACAATATTCTGTTAATGTAGCTTTACAATAAAATACAAGTAGTTCATCTGGTTACCTTTCTTGTCTGGTCTACTTTGGAAACTTGACTTCAGTTCTGCAAGTCTGAAAGTATAAACCATTCTCCATCTCCTTTACAGCCTGAGAACTTGGGGGTTCCCTTCTCTGCCCAATATGCAGCTGTGGGCTATGCCCTCTCTTATCTGACTGTTCCCTAGATAGCATGTCTCCACTCCTGCCCCAATGGTTCGCACCCCTGCCCCAGTTCGCACCAATTCGGCAGAACCGGTAGCTAATTTTTTGTTGCCCAGACCCAGAATGGACTTCCAGAAGTGGCATCTACACAGAGAACCAGTTGTTCACATATTTGAATCCCACCACTGCCCTGCCCCATCTCTCAAGGTCATTCTTGTATATAATTACAAGGGGGAGACATGTTAGCTGTGTTCAAGTAGCTAAAACTATGGGTTAAATATTTAAGAACTGTTTTCCAAGGTCACAGAACTAGGATCAGAAAATAACAGGTGTAAATTGGAGATGTGTAGATTTCATTTAAATCTAAGGAAAAGCTTCCTGGTGGTAAGGTTGTAGTCCTTTCAAAATCTAAGATTCTATGAATGGTTTGACTTTTTTTAATTATTGTCCTATTGTATTTTCACTATATAAAATTGTCATACGATGACACTGTTTAGCCTACACGGTTACAGCAAGCAGTCAAGATTGTAAATGGAATGTAAATGGGATGTAAATGGAAGATTACTAAACTTTTAAAGAAGATGAGAAAAGAATGAATCCACTTTATTAAAAATTAAAACAAAACTGTCATTAATTGCACAACTGGATATTCATAAGAACCTAATGCATAACAGAATAGTTTCATACAAATAAGATAATAGTTTCTTATGAAGACCCCATATGCTTGTAGTAATCTCCCCAGTTATAAATTTCCATTGATGCTTATAAAATGTATACATTAATGGGCCAAAAATATAATATAAATCAGAACACAATGTATTAGTTATAATTGCGGACTGTAGATATTATTGTAATTTAGATTACTAAAAAGAATATACACCAAATGTCACCAAACTGATGCACCATAATTTCATTTTTGTGAATTCACTTTTTAAAAAATGAAATGAGTAGCATAACATTGGAATGAAATAAAAAATATATTTCATTATATTTAATTATATCCTGTTCAATATGCTTTGACTATCACAAATTGCATGAAACTTTCAGTTTCTTTCGTACTAAGGTCTTTTCAAAGAGAATGGAGAAAAAGAAGCCATCTAAAGGTTTTGTTTTGGGTTTGGGTTTTTTTTAACCTCGCATAAGTAGGTCACTATGTTAGTTTTAATCCAATGAAGTGGATTGTCATCACAAAGCTCTTTATCAGCACATGAATATAAACCATATAGCCTTGAGTTCTCTGTTCTCAAAAATACCTTAGTGAATTCTACAACTTGGACACAATCCAGAGAGTTTTAGAGGTTTTTGATGGACACACAAAATTGTACAGATAAAAATGGATTTCCCGTTCCTTTCTAAAAGTCAGCAAAAAATAAAACAGTTCCGATCTTACCTTGCATGATCCTATATGTGAGTAAGTCACGATATTTAAAACATGTTAGTGGTTCTAGCCAAGGTGAATTCATTTGTTTACAATACTAATTACACATATAACCTATGCTGTTTTACTGATTTCTTTGTAGTTTTGCCCTTTGATGTTAAGGTCCTTGAATTCTGGATTTGTCTTTTATAAGAAGCCAGTATGGACTGCTAAAAATAGAGAAGTTTTATCCTTTTGGCTCTGTTTATAATGAGAACCAGATTGTTAGTATTTCTTTACATGCTGTTTGCAAGTTTGCTTACTGCTAGAATGGGATTATATCTGTAAAGCCTTTTTTAAAAGCAATAGCATCGAACAATTTAGCACCCTTAATTCTACAGCTTTTTATGTACATATTATATTACAGGGATTTTTACCCACAGTGCTGCATCATGGTTCAAAGAACCCTGTAGGGAGAGATTTAATACAGGTAGTCCTTGACTTACAACAGTTCATTGAGTGACTGTTCAAAGTTACAACAGCACTGAAAAAAGTGACTTATGATCGTTTTTTACACTGAAGACCATTCCAGCATCCCCATAATCCTGTGATCAAAATTCAAAAGTTTGGCAACTGGTTCATATTTATGATGGTTGCAGTGTCCTGGGGTCATGTGATCAGCTTTTGTGACTTTCTGATGAGCAAAGTCAGTGGGTAAGCTAGATTCACTTAACAACCATGTTACTAACTTAACAACTGCAATGATTAACAATTGTGGCAAGAAAGGTCGTAAAATAGGGCAAAACTCACTTAACAAATGTCTCCTTTAGCAACATAAATTTTAGGCTCAGTTGTGGTTATAACTCTATGTATCATCTATGAAAAATAATTTTCAATCAGGAAACACATTGAACTATGCATCAGTATGACGAAATCAGATATGTGCTTATGTGGGCAGTCGACTATGAGACTGATAAAACTACTATCTTGATTCTGTCCTGAGGTCTTTTTCACTTCCAGGTATGTTGAGCTACAACTCACCAAAACAGCCAAATTGACTGGCTGCGATGAATGCTGTAGTTTAATACAGCTGAGTGGGAGGTTGGGGAAAGCTGTCATATTTAGTTAAATGGGATATCATAATCTTTGATCAGACACATCAGCAGTGATTATGCTGTTGAAGTAGTCAGAACAACGAAGCTGCTGTTCTTAGAATAAAGCAATATTCTCTCAACCTCCAGGCTCCATAAATAAAGATGAATATTTAGTCTGAATATTTTTTTTAAAAAAAATGAGGAAGCTATTTTACTGAGCTGTTTTTAAAGAAATAGGGTGGGTGTGACTGAGAGAAGTTTTTGAAAACTAATCTTGAATCCTAGATAAAGCCCGGTCAGCTAAAGGAAGGAAATCTTTGTTTCCTCTTTCTGTTGATGAAAATCTAGTGCTTAAAGGGCAATTCCAGAGAAGGAGAAAAGATAATATCACAAACCTTGGAACACATCCCATTGCTGTGGCATTAATTTTTCTACAGTTGCAGCAGTCCACAGATCAAAAGTTTCTCAAATAATGCCACAGTATTCTGTCTTCTGTTTTTATTTCAATATTTTCTTCTCTGTTTCATATACTACAAATACAAATAAATATATGCATGATACATTAATAGTTTACGTTTCTGTTTTGATGTCATGCAGAAATTATCCAGTCTTAATTTAAAGCCTGGGATCTATTGAAAAGGCAATTAGAAACAAACTGGATATAGATACCAGAAATGTAAACATACCAATCAACTCCAAGATAGCCATGTAAATACATAAACAGTTGGATTATAGCCTATAATCTTTACTATCACAGAAATATGTTCAAGCTTTTACATTTTCTAGAACAATTCATCAAGCCTGATTAATTCTTCTGGAAAACTCAAAAGTTTGCACATATTTGGAAATGGATCATGTGCAGGAAGACCTATCTCCCAATTAAGTTCATTCTTCTAAGTAGGGGGGGTCAACAATTTAAAGTCCAACTCCAAAAGCTATAGCTTACATCTTGTTCCCATTCTAAAACCATAGAAACTGACTACTTCTCAGCTCCATCTCATGCTATAGATGAGGCTTCTGATCCAGCAAGAAAATAGAAATCCAGTGAAATGACAGTATTTATATCAGCCAAAGTAAGCATTAATTTTGGGAAGCTTACTAGAACTGTGCAAGCAACTAAGCAACTGCCTCAAAGCTGTTTTAAAGGCTTAAACCCTCACAGCATGAAGTGGAAGAGGAAGAATCAGATAAAGTTTCATAACCTACTTTGGAATGTAATCCTTTTTTCACATGAGCTTCATCTACAAAAAAATTCTTAATTTCTAGCTCCATGTTCATCAATGTTATGTTATATATTGATATTTACATTTTACTTTTAGTCAAAAAGCTTGTGTGAAATTCCTGTTGCTTCCAAGGAAATACAAGGAAATGGTTACCTCTAAAGTTTGTTTAAATTTAGCACATGGTATTGAATAATAACATTTAGCCTTTGTTTAAAGTATGGTTTCCACTACAATGAGTTTAATTGTTTGGCACTATAATACCATGAATGAGAGAAGTCCATTGTATATTAAGATCCTACGGTAGTGCTTAGGCAGTTCAGCAGGAAGTACTCTACTGCCTTAGATCAAGTATTACTTGGCTAAAGAATACCAAATAGGGAAAAATGATGTTTAGAGACTTTTGTGCATCCCAGCAATTCAATTCAAGTTAAGCAAAAAAGTTTCCTTTTCTTTTCAATTAAGGGCAACACCCAGTATTTCATAAATGAACTTCAGCAAATAAATAGCTTTCCTTCTCTTCTTTTTCCTCCAATTCCCAGGAGCAGACCAAGATTTCCAAGGGATTGCACAGGAAATCAGTTGCAAAAAGGGCTGGCTGAGAGAGTTGGCACACCCTAGAAATCTAGAATTGATGAAAGTTCAGTAAAGCATGTTTGGTCATGACTTATCTATCAAAAACTATTCAGCTGCTCTAAGAAGTGTCAGTGTTCCAAAGCAGAATGGCAGAGTTGGAAGGGACCTTGGAAGTCTTCTAGTCCAACACTTTGCTCAAGCAGGAAACCCTATAACAGTGATGGCAAACCTTTTAGAGACCAAGTGCCCAAAAACTGGCCCCACCCCCACTCCACCCCCTGCCCTGCCCCTGCTCCACCCCCCATCCCCTGCCCCGCCTGCCCGCAAGGCCACTCACCACCTCCAGGGCCCACCGCACATCGCCCAGGCAGCCCAGCAGCTCTATGGCAGTCACGCCCTCTGCCCACACCCTGCAGCATCAACTGTGCACGATGGGGTGTGAGGGCAGAGTCTTGTCTACGCTGCCTGGCTGCCATGTCCTTGACTGTGCTGCTCCGCATGGACCACGCTCAGGGGCAACTCTCCTCCAGGGGGGCTGCTGGAGAGGGGGTCACGGGGGTAGGCGAGACTGGGGCAACGGCACATGTGCCCACACAGAGGGCTCCGAATGTCACCTCTGACCCCCGTGCCATAGGTTGGCCACCACTGCCCTATACCATTTCAGACAAATGGTTGGCCAATCTCTTCTTAAAAACCTCCAGTGATGGAGCACTCAAAACTTCTGCAGGCAAGTCATTCCACTGATTAATTGTTCTAACTGTCAGGAAATTTCTCTTTAGTTCTAGGTTGATTCTCTCCTTGATTAATTTCCATCCATTGCTTCTTGTCCTGCTTTCAGTGAAGTGATCTCAAAGGCTTCACTTAATAACAAACTCAGAACAGCTCAATTCATTTTGCTAAACTATGGCTGGATCATCCACCATGCTAAGCCATAAATCAGGGAGACTTTGGTGGCTACAAGCCTCACACAATAATTTTGAAGACCCTGGGCAAAATGTATAATCCTGTGAACTTATTATATGAAAAGAACAAATAACAATTAGCTTGTTACCCAAATTAGTAATTCCCCTTACATTCAGCTCTTTCTACGTAAGCTTGACGTAAGCAAAATGAGAAATATTATTCCCAACTATTGTGCTTCTGGGAAAATCTGTCATATGGGATATAGGAAAGGAGCTAAGATAGCGACACTTTGTGAAATAAGCTTCCAGCTTGTGACACTTCTGGCTTAACTCAGCATCCCCCCCATCCCCAAAATTCCACCAAAGGCCAGAGAAGAACCTCGACCAGCAAAATGACTGGAACCCATAAAACTAAAAAAGCAGAAAAAAAACAGATGAGGATCAACTCTTACCTCCCCATCTCAGAGGCAACTAAAAATGTGAGTAATACCGTAGGTCCATCATTCCAGAACCCCTTTCACCTTCAAAGATTATAACAATGCAGAACCCAGACATAACACAGCCCAGGTCCTCAACTCTCCAAGGATTCTGCCCAAATCATTCCCCAGAGCAGGGAGATTACCTTCTGGAGCAAGTTCCCAGGACCCCCCATAACAACTATATCACTAAACTTTTCCAAATGCCTTGACTCCTCTGCAAAAACAGTGATTTTTATATTGCAACAATTAAATGAATTTGCAGCCAAGGTGGACAGCTTCCATGTGGGATATGAGTCATGTCCTCCACAGGAGAAACCAGCCTTTATGGCATTAATTGCAAAATGTTATTGAGAGATCCATAGCTCAGCAAAAGAACCCAAGTTCAGTTCTTGGCATCTAAAAGCAGGGTTGAGAAAGATCCTTGTCTGAAACCCTGGAGAATACTAATACATTGTGAATACTATCACAGACAGTATTAAGTTGGATGGACCAAGGGTTGGATACTAAGTCAGAATTCCAAAAGTTCCCTAAAGATGGGTTCCAGCACAAGTCTGAAAGCTCAGAAGACAAAACCTCTAATCCCAGTGACCAACTCAGATTGGATCCTGCAACATCATCCTGGGACATGTATATTCCCCATCATTCGTATTCTATGACTTTGTTTCCTGTACTGCAAAGTATATATGGGCATTCCCAAAATGTTTCATTTCCCTAAAATTGGGAACAAGCTCTTCTCTTGTAGATGCCTGCAATATAGCTGCAAACAGTCTGGCTTGGCATACTTTAGCTCAGATGCAAAATAATTGTCCCTACGTTAGTAGAAATTTTCTTGTGAAAAATGGTTTGACAATTGTGTGAAATGTTGTTTAGCAGTGAGCAACTTGAAAACTATTAATATAAAAAAACTAAAAAGTTCAAATAGTGAATAATGCAAAAGATTTGTTCTCTGATAGATAGATAGATAGATAGATAGATAGATAGATAGATAGATAGATAGATAGATAGATAGATAGATAGATAGATAGATAGATAGATAGATATATTAGTTAGTCCTGAAGCATTGTGCTATTTACAGGAGTGAATTTATTACTTCAACAGCTTAAAGAATGGATGGATGGGTGGATAGATCTGTTGTTTTTTTTCTTGGTTTAGTTTGGCAGTATTTATCTTCCTATATTGTATGGAATATGAATGAGGACTTAAAATAATTTTTAGAGCATTTTATCTCCCCTTCCTATAATAGTTTGATTGCATTTCATAAGACTGAACCCAATGCTTTTAATTTTTTATTTATTTAAATTTTAATGTTTTAATATTGTTTTAATTTTAATTTTTTACTTAACTTATGGATGATGTGGGGTGATTGATTGTGGAGTGAATCAGGTTGAATGGATGGGTGGTTGTGTGGATTGGATGGATTGTGGACCCGTGATGAATGGAAGGGCCGACCTGTCGGCATTTACGGAAGCTAGAGAAGTGGAGGAGCCTTGCTCTGAGGGATCTGAGGGCCAGTCTATACCGGTCTTATGGGGAAGAGGCAGATATGACGGGAGGCTTGGGGTAGGCCGCTCTCGGGGAACAAGGCCTCGCTGCCTGAAAGCGATCTCTTGTTCTGGCCCCTTGAACCTTTCCCGGGGTAGTGGTAATGAGCAAAATCCAGACCCTGGACTCAGGCTGCTGCTGCTCAATGCCAGGTCAGTGGTAAATAAAGCTCTCCTCATCCAGGATTTAATTCTGGAGGAGGAGGCCGACCTGGCATGTGTGACTGAGACCTGGCTGACCCCAGAGGGAGGAGTTCCCCTCTCTGAGATGTGTCCAGCTGGGTTTCAGGTATGCCATCAGCCGTGACCCCAGGGAAGGGGGGAGGAGTGGCGATTATAGCTAAGGAGACACTCGGGCTGCGCAGACTCGCTGCTACTGAGATATCGGGTTGTGAGTCCCTCCTTATGAGGTTGGACCTAGGTGTACAGGTGGGCCTGTTGCTTACGTACCTGCCTCCCAGCTGCGTTTCTACAGCCCTGCCCGCGCTACTCGAGGAGGTAGCCGGGTTGGCGGTTGAGTTCCCCAGACTTATTGTTCTGGGGGACTTCAACGTGCCGTCACTTGGTGAGTCCTCGGGTCTAGCCCGGGAGTTCATGGTCTCCATGGCAACCATGGACCTGACACAAGTAATTGAGGGCCCAACCCATGAGAGGGGACACACACCTGATCTGGTTTTCCTCTCGGAACAGTTGAGTTATGATCTGAAGCTAAGGGGCTTAGAAGTGTTGCCCATATCATAGACAGATCATTTTCTGCTGCGGCTTGAGTTTACGACACCAATCCTCTCTCGCAGAGAGCCGGAACCAATTAAATGGTTCCACCCCAGACGCCTGATGGACCCTATTGGCTTTCAAAGGGCACTTGGGGAATTGCCGGATTCGCTCGTACACAGTTCGGTGGAGTCCCTAGTGATGGCCTGGAATACGGCCACTACGGGGGCTCTAGACCAGATTGCGCCGTTGCGACCTCTCTGTGGCAGCAGACCCAAGAGATCTACTTGGTTTACCGAGGAACTCAGGGGGATGAAGCGCCAGAAGAGACGTTTAGAGAAGCAATGGAGGGAAAGCAGATCCGAATCTGATCGAACCAAATTGAGAGCTTATATTAAGACCTATTTGGAAGCGATCACTACGGCAAGATCTCAGTATCTTTCTGCATTGATCGCATCTGCGGAATCTTGTCCGGCTGCCCTGTTTAAGGTGACTCGCTCTCTCCTTGATATGGGGAGGAGGGAGGAACCTTTGCAGGGCAATGCCAAAGAATTTAACATATTTTTCGCAGACAAGGTCGCTCAGATCCGGACTGACTTGGACTCCAATTGGAATGCAGTGTCGGCTGACAATGAGTCAGTCGAGATGACAGAGGCCCGTCTTAGTCCTGTTGTATGGGATGAGTTTGACCTGGTAACTCCTGATGATGTGGACAAGGCCATCGGAGCTGTGAGTTCTGCCACCTGTTTATTGGATCCATGCCCCTCCTGGCTGGTTTTGGCTAGTAGGGAGGTGACACAAAGCTGGGTCCAGGCGGTTGTTATCACTTCATTGAGGGAGGGGTCCTTTCTGGCTCCCTTAAAGGAGGCACTTGTGCACCCCCTCCTCAAGAAGCCTTCCCTGGACCCGGCAGTTTTAAATAATTATCGTC
The DNA here is from genome assembly GCA_034064705.1 of Bothrops alternatus. Classification (NCBI taxonomy): domain Eukaryota; kingdom Metazoa; phylum Chordata; class Lepidosauria; order Squamata; family Viperidae; genus Bothrops; species Bothrops alternatus. Next base: position 5,935,677 of record JARGCV010000001.1, on the reverse strand, counting down.
CAGTCTCCAACCTTCCCTTTTTGGGGAAGGTTGTTGAGAAGGTGGTGGCACTCCAACTCCAATGGTCCTTGAATGAAGCTGATTATCTGGACCTCAGCAGTCTGGGTTCAGGTCCGGTTACAGCACGGAAACTGCTCTGGTCGCGCTGACCGATGATCTCTGGCGGGCCCAGGATAGAGATTATTCCACTATCCTGGTGCTTCTTGACCTCTCAGCGGCATTCGATACCATCGACCATGGTATCCTTCTGTGCCGGTTGGAGGGGCTTGGAGTGCAGGGCACCGTTCTATGGTGGTTCACCTCCTACCTCTCTGGCCAGTCACAGTCGGTGTTTGCAGGAGGTCAGAGATCGGCTCCGAGGTCTCTTCTATGTGGAGTTCCTCAGGGGTCCATTCTCTCACCTCTGCTTTTTAACATCTACATGAAGCCATTGGGTGAGATCATCTGTTGACACGGGGTGAGTTATCATCAATATGCTGATGATACTCAGCTTTATATGTTTACCCCGTGTCATTACAGTGAAGCAGTTGAAGTGATGAACCGGTGCCTGGAGGCTGTTGAGGTCTGGATGGGTGCCAACTGGCTCAGACTCAATCCCGACAAGACGGAGTGGCTATGGGCTCTGCCTCCCAAGGACAATTCCAACTGTCCATCCATTACCCTGGGGGGAGAAGTTTTGTCCCCCTCAGAGAGGGTTTGCAACTTGGGTGTCCTCCTCGATCCACAGCTAAGTTTGGAACATCATTTTTCGGCTGTGGCGAGGGGAGCATTCGCCCAGGTTCGCCTGGTGCGCCAGTTGCGGCCCTATTTGGACCGGGAGTCACTCCTCACAGTCACCCATGCCCTTGTCACCTCAGGATTCGACTACTTTAATGCTCTCTACATGGAGCAACCTTTGAAGAATGTCCGGAGACTGCAAGTAGTCCAGAATGCGGCCGCGCGAGCTGTCTTGGGTCTCCCAAGACATGCTCATATCACTCCAGCTCTCTGTGAGCTGCACTGGCTACCAATTGGTCTCCGAACACAATTCAAAGTGTTGGTTATGACCTATAAAGCCCTTTATGGCGATGGACCAGGATACTTGTGGGACCGTCTCCTGCCTCATGAATCCCAGCAACCGGTTAGGGCACATAGGGTTGGCCTCCTACGAGTCCCGTCTGTTAAACAATGTCATCTGGCGGGACCTAGGTCAAGGGCCTTCTCCGTTGCTGCCCCAGCCCTCTGGAACCAGCTTCCCTCAGAGGTTCGTACTGCTCCTTCCCTCCTAGCTTTCCGGAAAGTGCTGAAGACACATCTATGCCGACAGGCTTGGGGCATATGAGCTGTCCTCTGCCCCTCGACCCTAAGAGTGTCCTGCCATCAGTGACTGCGAATTGATTGTGTTTGTATGTGGTATGAATGTGGTTAATTTTAAATTTGTTATTGTATTCTTGTTGTGAGCTGCCCTGGGTCTTCGGAGAAGGGCGGCATATAAGTGTGAATAAACTAAACTAAACTAAACTAAACTAAACTAAACTAAACTAAACTAAACTAAACTAAACTAAACTAATATGAGAGTAGCAACTCATTCTAGTCCATTCAATGTGAGGATGTAAGAAGAAAAAAAGTTACACATGATAACTTTCCATATACATATTATATTTTGGGCACAATGACCTGTTTTACTTGTGTCAGAACTTGCCATGTTACATAACAAAATTGGAAAGGAACATCTCTTTGCATTCAGATTTACAGTGTAGAAATTTATCATCTGCAGTCCTAGCTTCAGTAGACTTTGCTTTCTCACAAGACACTTTTGACAATTGTTAGATAAGCCAAGCCACACTCAGCTCCAGCTTTAAAACTCTGTGATGTCAAAACAAAGATAATAGTAATGGAGATACATACATTGTCAAAGAGAAGGGAGGGAAGAACACATAAAAAGTGCTTTAACAAAAAATGTGAAAGAAATACAACAAAGAAATGTTCATTTTAACAAACCATTTAAGTTGTATATACAGTATGTATCACCATCATTTTATCTTTGTGTTGGGCTCCTTTCCCCCCCTTTTTGTTATTAATTAAAAAACAATACAAATAAATTAAAAGCATTCTGCAATGCCAATGTGGATATGAACAAACATAAAATGCATCTGCTGTTGTATTCTTTTCATATCAATTTCAATTATTTCTCACTTTCCTTTCACACTTTCCTGTGAAGCCAAGATAATTTTTATAATGGGTACAAAGTACTCAAAACTGAATGATCTAGACAAGAAATAGGTGATTCTGAAGGCTGAAAGCCTGAATGTGATAATGGACAGAGCACAAACAACTGGTTTCATCCTACCTAGTTGGATTACTTTCTGTTGGGACAGTGGCAAGATGTAAAGATATTTATAATTTCAACAGAACAGGTATAATTTGATTATTTAGCTTGCAGTGCATTTTGCAATGCTTTTACCTGGTTATTTACATTTTCTCCTTTAAAAAAAAAGGTTGTTGTTACTAAAATGAACAGTGAACTCTACCTACTCAACTTTTTTTTATCCCTTATTACCATTCCAATCATACCTTCTTGAATTCAACTCTTTTGATGCTGGAATAACCAAAGAGTGATTCTACTGAATTGCAGTAGACATGGTAGAGAATCAACCCTTTGTTTATAAATTCACAGGACAGAAATATTGCCTGCAATCAAAGATGAGCCACAAGATAGGAAGGACTAACTGGGGAGGAAAGTAGGCTTCAAGTCAGTCTCAAATGCCAGATTAAAAGGGTGGCACCAAGCCAGATGCAGTGAAACACAACCTTTTTCAGTGCAAGAATTCCGCCTGACATTGGTATACTGGAGAAAGACTCCCCACAAAAGTGGAGCTTCAGGACAGAAACAAAGGAGGAGATAAGACAACATGTAAATATAAAAATAAGTTAAAGGGGTTATTAATTTAATCTCCCCCCTCTTCTATCATGATAACATTTACAATCTGTGACAACTATTGGAGTTGGTCTATGCGGTATACCAAAAACTTAGGAGGATTATATGTGACTTGAAGCATATTGCCCCCAACACTCTGGGTCCTCTTTTTACTGACCTTGGAAGAATGGAAGGCGGTCAACCTTGAGGCCCATCAGGATTGAACTCCAGCTTGTAGGCAGAGCTTGCCTGCAATACTGCATTCTAACCACCAGGGCTCACCAAAATCTTAAATTTACAGCATGCATCATAAAGACAAGAATATATTATAAATGGAAAAACAGGGCCTTCAGAAAAATTATGAATCATTGGGTAGTAATGTGGGCTGCTCTTATTGTTACATTAATCAATGGTTATTGGTAGTAATGTGTTATTACTACTGAGAGTAATAATTATTGATAACAATGTGGGGTTGTCCTTGAAATATATCCAAAAGCTTCAGCTGATGCAAAAATGTGACAACAACCCCACAAGCTGCATTAGTTGCCAGTTTGCTTCCAGGTCAAATTCAAGGTGCTGGTTTTAAAGCTCTACAAGGCAGGGGTCAGGTTATTTGAGGAACCACCACTTCTACCCATACCATCAGGTTTGGCAGGAGAGGCATGCCACGAGTCCCGTCTGCAAAAGAGTTCATCTGATGGGACCTAGGAGGTGAGCCTTTTCTGCCATGACAACTGCCCTTTGGAATATCATCCCCTCAAGGTAAGGTTAGCCCCAACCTTTATGGTCTTCCAGAAAGCACTCAAAATATGCATTTTTTTCAGTAACCCTAAAAATATCCTGGTAAAAAGGATCCTGCATGCTGGTTCTATGTAATATCTTCCCTTTTGTGATCTTCTTTTATTTATTTTGTTGTTTTAATGGGTTTGTAAAATGTTTTCATTCCTGGCATTATTGTGCATCACCAGATTTCCATTTGGGTGAGATAGCCAGTCATATAAATTTGACTAAACGAATGAATAAATAGATAAGTATTTTTTTCCAATCTTTTTTATTAATTTTTTTTCGTCAATATATGTTAATTTTTCCAATCAACAAGTTGTCTGAAATTTGCTAAACTAATACATGTTCAATTCCTAATCCTTCCTTCTTTTCTCTAACCAAGAATAAAATAAATTCCAAATTTGATAATAGTCTGTATCTTCTTTGTCTTTCAGCCTCATAGTTAATCTGTCCATCTCTGCACATTCCAAAATCTTCCTGATTATTTCTTCCTCTGATGGCAATCCTTCATTCTTCCAATATTGTGCAAAAATTATTCTTGCTACTGTGGTAATATGTAGGGTTAAATATAATTTCTGCTTATTAGTCTTTTCAGACATGATGCCTAGTAAAAAAAGTTCAGGTTTAAAACCCACTTGTTCATCCAATATTTTTTTCTAACCACATATGTATATTTTTCCAATAAGCCTTTGCCTTCCCGCATGTCCACCAAATATGATAATACGTGCCTATATTATGTTTACATTTCCAACATCTATCTGACATATTTTTAAACATTTTTGTTAATCTTACTGGTGGAAGGTGCCATCTATAAAACATTTTATACAGATTTTCTTTGTATGAAGTTGACATTGTTAATTTATAGTTTCTCTCCCATAACATTTGCCATTTTTCTAATTCTATGTTATAACCAAAATTTTTTGCCATCTTGTCATTGTTTCTTTCACTTGTTCACTTTCCATATCTAAAATTAACAAAAAAAATAGATAAGTATTTTTTTTTTAAATTAAAAATTATTTTATTAAAACCATCAACATTAAACATAAGTTCATATTAAAAAGCAATCATCATATATCCTGCAATACAATTCTAAGGATCAGTTTTTGTGAACGTCTGGTTTAGTAAACATTCCTCACTCCTCACATCAAGCTTTATGATCCCTAACAAAAGATCCTGAGGTAGAAATTCAGTACGCTTTTCCAATATTAAAGCAATCAACATTAAGTCTGGGCACATATTAATAAGCTGTCCTCATAGGACCTGAAAATACAGCTCTTGTATATGGTCTATCTACATTCATACAATCAGCCTTGAATATAAAATCATAGTATGCATCAATCATCATAGCACCTGGTATACATCACTAAGTGTTGATCTTTATAAACGTCTGGTTTGGTAAGCATTTTTCACTCCTCACATCAGGCCTCAACTATACGCCTGTTACAATTTATTTGGTTGGTGTTTCTCTTTTCTATAGTCTATCCACAGTTTCTAGTGTATAACATATTATTCATCTCAGTATTAGTGCAATCGTTTATGATCCTTAACAAAAAATCCTGAGGTAAAAGTTTAATAACCTGAGGTAGATCTTGGATATGGTTTATCTACTATATCTAGTCCATCACATATTGTTCAGTCATGCTTCTGAATTAACTTCGTCTCAGTAATAGTGCAATCTTTTATAGTCCCTAACCAAAGATCCTGAGGTAGAAGTTTCATAACCTGAGATAGAAATTCAATCTGCTTTATCAATATTAAAGCAAACAACATTAAGCATATGATCATATTAAGAGGCTTTCGTCATACAACATAGGCATACAACATTAGGTGTTAGTCTTTGTAAACATTTGATTTGGTAAACATTCTTCGCTCTTCACGTCGAGCCTCAACTAAATGCCAGGTGCATTTTGTTTGATTGGTGTTTCTCTTGTATATAGTCTATCCACTGTTTCCAGTCTGCCAAATATTGTTCATTTGAGTGATCTTTCAGGTATGCCGATATTTTCGCCATTTCCGCCAGATTTGTTACTTTCACAGTCCATTCTTCTATAGGCGGTATTTCTGGATTCTTCCAGTATTGTCCCACCAACAATCTGGCTGCTGTGATCAAGTTCAGAAATAGGCTCATCTCTGAGGTAGTGTAGTCCTTTGTTATCCCTAACAAAAAAACCTGAGGTAGAAATTTGATACGCTTTTTGAAAATGGTTTGGAGTGTCCACCATATCTTTATCCAGAAGGCTTTGATTTTTCTGCATGTCCACCATACATGAAAGTAGGTAGCCTCCCCGTCGCCACACCTCCAGCATTTGGGCTGGGAGTCTGGATAGATGAGTGATAGTTTTTTCGGGTCGAGGTGCCACCTATAGAACATCTTGTAGAAGTTTTCCCTTAAGTGTTGCGATTTCGTAAATTCCACATTTCTCACCCAGATTTTCTCCCATGTGTCCATGGTGATAGAATGCCCAAAGTCTTGTTCCCACTTTATCATACAGTTCTTGACTAGCTCGGTTTCAGAGTCCATTTCTATCAGAATGCTGTACACTCGTTTGATGTGCATGATCCCCTGTTCTCTAATCTGTTTAATTAGATCCTCGTCAGTCTGGGATAAGCCCTTCTTCTTGTCTTTATGCCACCTTGATTGCAGTTGTAGATATGATAGCCAGGTACCTCCTATTCCTTCATCTGCTAGCATTGTTTGGGGTTTCAAGGAGAACCCATTTTCTTCTTCCAGTACAAGTTTACTGTAGGGTACCACTTCTTGCCCTTGGGACGTGTTTACATCCCCTATTGCGTGTCCGGGGATCGTCCAGATGGGAATCTTGTCATGTAGGAGGTGTTTATATTTCTTCCAGACCCATAACAATGGGATTCGTAGTGGGTTCTCCTTGAAGTTCCTGTCTGCCTTTTTGTCGTATACTAAGTATGCGTGCCAGCCGAATAGTAGGCCATGCCCTTCAATATTCAGTATTCTATCATTCGTCATATTGATCCAGTCACTCAACGCCACCATCGTCGCTGCATAGTAGTATAGCTTTAGATTTGGCATTTTTAGTCCCCCTCTCTTCCTCGTTTCTTGGATGATTTTTAGTTTCACCCTCGGTCTCTTGTCGTCCCAAATAAATCTGTTGACGCCCTTCTGCCAACTGTCCAAGTCCACATCCTTTTTGAGTATAGGTAGCATTTGAAAGAGGAATAGAAATCTTGGCAAGACGTTCATCTTTACTGCTGCTATCCTGCCCAGCAAGGATAGTCGTAGCGTTTTCCACCTTTCCAGATCTGCTTGTATCTTGCTCCACAGCACCTCGTAGTTATTTTTGTATAATTTCGCATTCGTTGTTTCTATCTCAACTCCCAGGTATTTAACTTTCTTAACTATTTCACAACCCGTTATTCTTTCCAAGTCCTGTTTTGCTTTGTTGTCTAGATTTTTAACTAGCATCTTCGTTTTTGATATATTGACTTTAAAACCTGATACCTTGCCATAGTCTTTCATTATCTCCATCAAACTCCTTGTTGATTGTACTGGTTGCGATACTGTCACCAGTAGGTCATCAGCAAAGGCACACAGTCTGTAGTCCTGTTTTCCAATCTGTATGCCCTTTATGTCCTCTGCTGCTCTTATCTTGTTCAGCAGAATCTCCATCGTTAAGACAAATAACAGCGGTGACAGCGGACAGCCCTGTCTCGTGCCTCTTTCTATGTTGAATGGGTCTGTTAGTTCGCCGTTCACAATGATCTGGCCCGTTTGTTTCTGGTAGATTGCTATTATGGAGTTGAGGAACTGCTTTCCCATTTTCATCCCCCGGGCTAGGTTCGTCAGGAATGGCCAATTCAGTCTGTCAAAGGCTTTTTCTGCGTCCACAAACATGAGGGTAGCAGGTACCTGGTTGTGCCTTTCCAAGTACTCTATTATGTTTAGCAGCTGTCTCACGTTGGCTTTCATCTGACGTCCTTGTATAAACCCCGTTTGATCCGGGTGAATTATTTTTTGTAATACAGTCATTAATCTTTTGTGAAGAGTTTGTAGTCTGTGTTCAATAGTGAGATGGGCCTATAGTTAGCCGGTAGTGCATTATCTTTTCCCTCTTTGGGGATTAGAGAAATGTAGGCTGTTTTCCAGGAGGGTGGGACTTGGCCTCCTTCTTGTATGTTGACAAATAGCTTTCTAAGGGGTTCTATCATTTCCTCTTGGAGATGCTTGTAATAGATAGCCGTTATCCCATCCGTCCCGGGTGATTTTCCTTTTTTCAGGTGTTTGATCGCTGAGTGTATTTCCTTCTTCATGATTGGGGCGTTCAGGGCATCTCGTTGTGTATCGGTGAGTACCATTAATTGTTCGTTTTGTAGAAACTTTTCTATCTCTTTGTCCTGTATCTTCTCCTCAGCGTATACCTGTGAGTAGAACTCGGTGAAAGCTTTCTTAATGGTTTCCTGTTTGAATTCTTCCTTGCCTTTGTACTCTATCTTTTCAATTATGCGGGCTTTCTGTTTCTTTCTTATGGTGTAAGCCAGCCACCCACCCTGTTTGTTGGCGCTACAGAATGTCTTGTGTTTCGCATATTGTATATTCCATGCTACTTGATCCGCTATCAGCATGTCAAATTGTTTTCTTAGTATCTTAATTCCTTCTTTTGTGGCTTTGTCTTCCGGTCTTTTTATTAATAATTGTTCCTGTTTCTTTATCTCCTCCTCTAGTTCCTTTCTTTTTCGTTCTTGTTTGCGTCGGTGCCTGGCATTCATATTCATGAGGATCCCGCGCATAAATGCCTTGCTAGCGTCCCAAATCATTTCAATGGGTGTTTCATTGTCCATATTTATACTAAAGAATTCCTTCATGGCATTTTTGCATTCCGCCACCTCTTTCCCGTGTCTAAACAGGTTTTCATTAATTCTCCAGGATCTCCTCGATTTCCGATCCTGTCTTAATTCCATCCCTACCGGGTTATGGTCTGTTAGTACTTTGGGTAGGATTGACACAGTGTTGAGGCGGACTAGCAAGTCACTAGATGCCAGGATGAAGTCAATTCTGGAAAATAATTGATGCTTGTCGGAGAAAAAGGTGAATTCTTGCTCTTTGCCGTGCTGTTCCCTCCAGACGTCTGTCAGTACAAGGTCTTCCTTCATGTCGAAGAAGGATTTAGGCAACTTAGAGTGCTTCTGTGGGTTAGGTTTTGTTTTCTTCTTGTCTAGTGCAATCTCTATGACCCCGTTCCAGTCTCCCAGGATAATACATGATCTGTAGTTGAGTTGTATTAACTTCTTGTGTATCTTTTTGTAGAATTTTCCTTGTTGTTGATTTGGTGCATATATGCCCATCACTAGAATTTTCTTGTCGTCCTGTGTCACTTCGATTGCTAGGTATCTACCCTGGGAGTCCGATTCTATTAGCTAAGCGATTACATGTTTCTTCACGTATATAACAAGCCCGTTCTTCTTTCATGGCGCTGCTGCGACAAAATGTGTGCCTAGTCTGTTGTTGATTAAGTATTTCTGGTCTGCTGCTCTGATATGTGTTTCTTGTAGGCAAATTATATCGTTTCTTCCTTGATACAGGTAGTGAAATATCTTTCTCCTTTTCTGTGGGGAATTTAGTCCGTTAACGTTCCATGTCAAGTATTTAGTTGTCATCATCGGTTTCAGGATACTCTTGCAAGACCGCTTCTGTTCTATCTCTTGCATTCTTCTTTGGTCTCGTTACCATGGTATCCAAGTTGGTGCTCAAGTTGCGTAGAGGGGTCATGTCGTGCTGCTCCGTGCGTTTGGTGGTGGATCTTGTTGTCCTGCCCTCTGCAGTCTGTCCTGTTCCCTTTCTGTTGTTGCTTCCTGTTCTCTGTGTCGTCGTGTCTCGAGTTGGTCCTTTCCTTTCTCTTGCTCCTGCGTCCGTCTGTCGTTCCGGTGGCCCTTCTGCGTCTTCTCTCGTGGTGTATTGAGGTCCACCCGACGTCAGTTCCTTTGCAAGGAATTCTCTGGCTTCTTGGACCGAATTCAGGTAGTATCTTTTATTTTTATAGAAAAGTGACATCCCCGTGGGGGCTTCCCATCGGTATCGCAGAGCGCGTAGTCTCAGTTCGTCGGTCAGGAACTTGTAGTTCTTTCTGTCTCGCAGCATCGTCTGGGGGATCTCTTTCAATATCTTCACCTCCTGCTCCTCTATGTATAAGCTTTTGTGGTAGGATGTTACGGAGATAAGGTTCCGGAACTCCTTGGTTGTAAAGTGGATGACCACATCCCTTGGTAGGTTCCTGATTGCTGCCGCCCTTGAGTTGACTCTGTACACTCTGTCGAATTGCCACGCGATACCTTTGGGTTGCCTTCCCAGAAATGCTGCCAAGGCCCCTACAAAGATTCTACGCAGGTCTTCTTGGGTTTCGTTTGTTGTCTCCTTCCATCCCCTAAATCTGATGGCGGACTCCAGTTGCCAGTATTGCATCATGGTGGATTGGTCTTGTGCCATTCTTTTCATCTCTGTTATCTGTCCCTCCATGTAGTTTTCCACTCCTTCTATCTTCTTTGTCACACTCTCCCTGGTCTCCTGGAGGTTTTTCTCCATTTCATCCCCCAGCTTTTTGTAGTGTGCTTGCATCGCCTCCTTAAATTGGTCTAGGTCTGCAGCCATCGCTCTGCGTTGTTCTTCCAGCTTTCTCTCTAGATCCCTGCCCTGGTCCAACAGCATCTGTTTTATATCTTCGCACCTTTTCTCCATCCTCTGTTCTGTGTCTATGCACCTTCTCTCCATCCTTGTCCCCACTTCCTCTAATTTTTTCTCCATTTCATCCATCCTTTTTACCAGCGTCCCCAACATCTCTTTTACTTCTTGTAACGTGTGCTCTGCTGGGCAGGCCTGAGTTGACAGATGGGTCTGGGGGCCTGTGGTTGGATGGGAGGGGTGGGTAGGGTGCTCCCTGGTGTTTCAGGAGGCTGGGATGTTTCAGGAGGCTGGGATGGGGAGGGTGCAGGTCCCTTTGTGGGCATCTGTTTGGTCTGCTTGGAGACCATCCTGGCTTCTGCCTGTTGTATGCCCTGCTTCTGGGTCCCTTGGTTCCCTTGGTTCAGGGGGCTCAGCTGATGGGCTTCTTTCCTCCCTTCTCTCTCCCAGTTCTCCCAGGCCTTCCACCTCCTCTTCCTTCCTTGGTGTTTCTTTGTCTTCTGGGTCCCTTGGTTCCCTTGGTTTAGGGGGCTCAGCTGGTGGGCTTCTCTCCTCACTTTCCTCTCCCAGTTCTCCCAGGCCTTCCACCTCCTCTTCCCCCTCTGGTCTTTCAGCCACCCTCTTTGCCTTTAAGAGCTCACCTCCCACAGGTATTCTTCTTCTCTGTTGCTCCCTCTGCTCTCCTCCTCTCTTGTCTGCGTCCTGTCGGCTTCGTTTGCTTCCACCTCTCGCTTCTCTGCTCTTGTCGGCTTCTTACTTTCTGACTCTGGCCGCCTCCGCCTCTGTTCGCTGCTCTAGTCCTCCTCCGCTGTTCTCTCGCCGTTCCCTCTGTTCTTCAACTCTTCCGGAGGTCCTCCGCAGGCCGGCAGGCCCCCTCGGCGGCGATCCGGTGTCCTCCTTCTGCTCCGCCGCTCGTCTCTCGCCTGCTCCTCCTCCGGTTCCTTTCGGGGGCTGGGAGGGGTTTTGTGAGGGTCCTGCCGGGGGTCCTCTTCCCGCTGCTGGCCTCTGCCGTTGGGATCCCTCGGAGCGTCTTTCAGCCCCCTCCTGTCCCGTCGTTGTCCGCCGTCTTCTTCTTCTCTCTGTGTCGGCCGGCTCTCCTCAGCTGCTTCTGTGCATGCGCGGCCTCGCGGTTTCTTCGGGCCTGCCGGCTGGCCGGCCACCGCCGGCCTTTTCGGCCCCGTTTGCCGTCTTCCTGGGCTCTTCAGTGGCGATCCCTTTCTTGTCCGGGCAAGCTGGGAGTCTTCTTTGGAATCGCCCTCTTTTCCGGCACTTCCCCATCTCTGAAGGTCAGTTTTCTGGTCGAAAGAGCAAGCTCCGTTCCGGAGCTGTATTTGGAAGGCTCCGGTCTTCGTGACCGGAAACCAGAAGTCCTCTAGATAAGTATTTTAATACCATGAAAAGCAAACAATGTTGACAATGCAAAAAAGAGCACATTTAAAACTAAAACATCTGTTTGCTGCCATCTTAGGAAAGCAGTAATCTTTGTCGTCTTAAGTTAGCATCTAAATTTTAGCTTAGGAACGGTTCTCTCCTAATTAATGGTTTAAAATAAAGATGGGAATTTGTATATTAATGGTTGCAATTGGTGTCACAAAAGCAAAGCTGGCTGAGGAATTCTGGGAGTTGAAGTCCACAAGTCTTAAAGTTGCCAAGGTTGAGAACCCCTGCAAAAGAACATGTGCCTCCCTCAAGTAGCAGCATTCAAGAGTTTTATCCTCATGTTTCCTAGCAAGGAGAGGCAGAAAGGAATATTTGGAAGGTTTCTTAGTGGAATGTGGCAGTTTTCCTCAATTCAGTTTCATGTTCTCCACCCTTTCAGCCCTCAAGACTGTTCTTTTCCTCATTCCTGCAGGCAAAGCAGTTGCAAAGGTGAAGGAGGCAAACATTTGCAGATATGTAGAACATTATATTGACAGATTCTTCAGTTAGATAATACATATCAGTCCATTCCAGCCAGGGTTTCATCAGGAATTGGCAGCTTTGACTTTAATTCACTCTGTACCTACCATTTATTTGACTGTTCTCTTTCTTTCCTTCCAATTTTCTATGAAAACTGTTATGTTTATCAAACCATTTCTCCATTAGCACTTTAAGTATGATCATGTAGGAGAGCACCTGGCTTGGCTTCAAAAGTTCTGTATGCTTTCAACCCTTTCATTTTTCAACCCTTTCATTTTTAATTATGACAAACAGCACTTAATGATGGGTCCTGGAGGCATGCTTTGATAGCCCTTGACTTGAAATGTAATATGCTTTTACCAATGTATTCAATTATAAGGATTTTTATACTAGAAATGAGACATACGTACATGCAGTATGTGCTGCCTATCAATGATGTGGGCCAGTCAAGAAATTGGAAAGCAATGCAGAAATCTTTTGCTCCTATGCCCCATAATCTGAAAGAATCCCATGATAATACAGACATCAGCTGATTCAGATGTTCCAGTTGCTTTGGGTTCTGCGTAGAGAACCAGGCTGCATGAGACAATGCATGGAAATGACTTCTTTGTTAGGGATCTTTATATAGACTATTGAAAGAAATGGCAGTGCCCATTAGATCCATGTGGTATACTGCATCTCCAGTTAAAGCTATTATGACTCAAGCATTGCAGCTGCAGAAGGGAGGAAATGAGGGAAGTTTATAATAAAAATTAGGGCATAACATCCTCAGGTGGATTTACAAAGCCCTATTTTACACTGGTGCCATGAGTGTTCTGTTTTGCTACTGCTGCACACTGGTTACCAGTAGGTTTCCAGGTGCACAGAAGTTCTATTTTTGATGTATAAAATCCAAATACTTTTGCACTGAGCTACTTACAGAATTGCTTTCTCAGCATAAGCATAAGCTCACCTCCACAGGTGAGCACATGTCACCAACATCTCTGAATGATTCCCCAGGTACATTAGATGAAGTGGGCCGGAGCTCACAAGCAATGTGTTTCAGTTGCAGCCCCAGAAGACAAATGAGAAATGTTGGCTTTTCAGCTGGGATGCTGAGGTCAAGAACAAGCAACAGAAATCCTCAGACAAAGTATTGTGAATATAAAATTATAAACAGAATACAATAAGCTTCACTCTCAAAATCCCACTGGGTCACAGCAATTTTTCTTTAAATGAACAGTATATTTGGACTAACTACGAACAATACATTTTTCAGGGTTTTTTGTTTTTGTTTTTCATTTTTGCAGTTTGGTTATTTTTGTCATCAGCAAAGGTAGGGGGAAAATTCCAGAAAACAGCCAAAGCTTTATTCTTGTGATGTTGGGAGTATTAATCCTCAGGCTCATGTTTTGCTTTAAAGTAAATTTTCCCCTAGGTTTTTGTAATGAGCTGCCAATACCTTTTTTTTAGTCCATTTTCCAGATGGACAGAAGAGATCTATGTATAGCTACTTTTAGCAGATGAAGAGGCACCAAATAAATTTTGCCATTGGTAAGTTTGTAATGTTAACCTACAGAAATCAAACTTTGTTGATATCAAAAGAAATCGAGCAAGATCACAGTTCTTCCTGCCACCCAGTTTTATAACCTAAAGATAATTGTCATGGTTCCGAAAGAAGAAGCTCTTCAAACAACTTTGAGGCATTGTTTACCTTAAAGAATCTTTAATTTGCAACATAGCTTCGGCACTTACATAGAGAAGCCAAAATCTGGAATTCTCCTCCCCCAACACACAGTATCTAAGCATAACTCACTCCTTCATTTAACAGTCATTAATCACATTCTCCAATTGGTTTAAAGTATGAACTTTCCCTCCCTTCCATAACCCCCAGCACTTATCTCCTCTTATTACAACTAGCCTTGAAGGATAGCTACTGAAATATTGTTATGGCTAACTAGTCCCCAAGCACATTCTTTCCCCCCTCCCTTCCAGCACCATCTAATTTTTACTCTAAAAGTAATATACAGGTTAAATAGAAAATGTCTGCATCTTCATATATTGTCAAGCAAGAACATCTGATGTTAGCAGCATTGACATCCAGGCCCCCTTACAAAAAGGACAGATCCTGTAATGTAAACAAAAGCATATATTAAGGATATTTTTTCGGTTTGTTGCGGTGTTTCGCATGAAACCTTTTGATGAGTCTGTCAGCTTTCATGTCACTGGATTTCACCCAGGTGGCTTCCATTGTACTAGGTATTGCAATTTCCCTTTAAAAATTCTGGAGTCAAGAATATGTTTCACTTCATAGTGAGTCTGTCCCGCAACTACGAGGGTGCCTTCTTAGGGGGAGATGCTAACATCGGATGTTCTTGCTTAACACTAATTAATTCAGTTACATTCCCACCTTTACAGATACTATTGTGATACGGCTTCTTGTCTGACTTCTAACAGTTGTCTATAACTCTGTGTTAAGTTCCTTCCTGAGATTTGTATCTTTCTTGGCATTGGTTTCTCTTCTCTTTTTGAAAATTCCCAAGATTCCTTGTGAAATTCAGTTTGCTTTCTTTTGTTTATTCATTTTTGCCAATCTCTTTTCACATTCATCCTTAACAACTTGTTTAAGTTCATTCCACAGTCCTTCTTTTTCTCTGTCAATGGTGCTCAGGTCTTCAGTGCAATTTCTGGTATTCTTGAAAATGGTGAGTATATAGTCTAGATCAGGGCTTTTCAACCAATGGTATGCGTACCACCTGTGGTACATTAGCACATGGCAGGTGGTACCCAGCCCTGTCCAGCCAAGTGTAGTGGGGCAGGGAACGAGCCAGCACAGACAAGGACTTACTGTGAGAGTAAGGTGGGGGGAGAGGAGAGGAGATCAAGCAGGCCGGCCATGAGCCAATCTACAACTGCTATGGCAGAAACCTGTGCTGGCAGCAACAAACAGGCAAGAAATGCAGCGGGGGACAGGTCGCCCTCCACGAGGAATGAAAAAAGGCAGCAATGAAGAAAGGCAGCATTGGCTGGAGGTGAGGCATAGAGGAGGGAGGTAGGGAGGGAGATGGACATCAACCTGGGCATGCTGCAATGGTCATAAGTGTGAAAAATGGTTGTAAGTCATTTCAGTGCAATTGCAACTTTGAACAGGTTTTTTTTTTTTTGGTCATCAAGTTTTAACACCTTGCTAGGTGGTACTCGAATACTGCCATACCCTAAAAGTGGTACAGTCGGGGGAAAGGTTGAAAAGCCCTGGTCTAGGTCAGGGGTGTCAAACTGCTGGCCCGCAGGCTGGATGCATCATGCCAAAACTGCACCCACCCTTGCCAGCAGTGGAAAAAAAGCCGTGATATGTCGGAACACGTCATGTGACGTTGCAAGTTTGACACCCCTGCTCTAGATCATATCAGTGAAATTGGTTGGCTTTCTTCTTTACCTTAGCTTGGAATGTACACATGTGCGATTCCTGATTTGTTCCTCAGTCAGCACCTGGCCATGTCTTTAATACTACAACTGAGCTCTTTTAGCAATAATATAGCAAAATTTATTTCTATGCACTCCATCTGGCAATGTCTATGCATACAGGCATAGTTTTGGTTGCCTGAAGACAGTATTAGCTATGAAAAAATCATTGGAATAGGAGAAATGGGTAAGTGTTCTCCCTGCTGTATTTTGGTTTCTTAAGTCATTTTCGTCCTTAACATTGCCAACTTTTCATTCCAGTCTCCAGTTACAAGCTGCACATCTTGCTTTGCATATTCTGTTGATTTCAAATTGAATTTGATCATTAATTCATCAACATCTTCTTCTTTTGCATCATTCATTGGAGCATAAGCATGGATCATCATCATAATAAAGGGTTATCCACAAAGTCTAATCAATATTATTTGGTCATTGATTGCATTGCAGCCAAGTACTATTCTTGGTATATTCTTCATAATTATAAAGCCATGTTGTTCCTTCTTTGTTTTTCATGTTCTGAGTAATAAACCATGTGATTTTTTTCCAACTGAAAGCATCCAAAATTAATTAATCTCAACATATTCATGCTTTTTTAGTTGTTCCATTTCATTTTTTACAGTGTGGAACTTCCTGATGCTCATACTTTTAATATCCCATGTTCCCACTGTAATTCTGCCTTGACAGTTTTGGATTTTCTTTTCCTACATGGCAATATCAGCAACAAGGTGTCCCATACTCTTAAACTCTTTCTCAGTATTGCATGTTGAGTGCCATCTTACCTAAGGGTTCATCATCCAGCACTATATATTTAATCATTTTAAATTTTCTAACCATGTGGTTTAGCATTACTTTCTTCCTTGCTGTTTTCATTAAAGTGATCATCCACCTCCAGCATCTTCCTATATTGTGGCTATTCAATATACATGCCTGTTTGTTTTAGCTAAGCAGCTGGGATGACCATCACACTTGGATGAAACTTCTGGGAATATATACTTTCAGTATACACTCCCAAGGCTCTTCACATATCACTCCCAGAACACCCCCTGCCACAATAAGGCAGTACAACTGGTATGTGTGGTGTTTGTGTTTGTGTGTGTGTGTGTGTGTGTGTGAAACAGACAACCTGGAACTCCCAGTATGAGTCAACTTTAATTTTGTTACATTATTTGTGTGTGTGAGTGTGTCTATGTGTGTAGATGTGCATGTACACACAGAGAGAGAAAGAGACACACACACACATATCTAGACCTGAGTGCTGTATGACGGAGTGAGCTTCCATTACTCACCCCAGCTCCTGTCAACCTAGCAGTTCGAAAGCATGCAAATGAGAATACATAAATAAGTACAGTTTCAGCAGAAAAGTGTACTGTGTTCCATATACTCATGCAGACCACATGATGATGGAAACATCTCTCAGACAATGCAAGCTCCCTTGTCTGAGAATTGGAGATGAGCACTGCCGCTCCCCCCCCCCCCGAGTTGGTCATGACTGGATAGTGGAAACCTTTAAATCTATCATTTATTCATAGTTGAACAAAATAATCAAGAATCCCACAAAAAGACCCAGAACGTGAATTATTGATGAACAAAATTTTGAACTGATGAAATGTTACTATTACCTGAAAGTGATTTTTTTAAATTCCTCTGATCATCATACAGCTTAATTCATAAATACTGTCCAGAACGTGCAAAGAAATTTTGCAGCTATCTTGCTCTTTTGCTTTATGCAATAAGGACTCAATATATATCAATTGCACTTAAACCTTTGGCACAACTCTTGAAGATACAATACATGATTGAGAAAATTGAACATACAGGATTGTTCATAAATCTTAGCAGTGCTGAAGATGCATAATTTCTCATGGAATTTGGGGGGGGGATTGAAAGGATTGAGCACAAGATAAAATGAATTCTTTTGCCAGATACCTTTTACTGATTGCAAAAAAGTCATGCTGTACTTAGCTGTATTTTTAAAACTCATAACTCACGTTTATGGGTAAGTTATAAGGTCCTGCCATCCTGAATTGCATAAAAATATCCAGTGATAAGGAATCCTGAGAGAATATTTTATTACAAACTCATAGAACCAATGGGCATCTACTGCTGATATTCCATTGTGCTGCTAAATGAAATATACATGCACTTTGAAAGCAAAGAATTCTGGGTAAGCTTACCCAAACTACTACAATATTCTCTTTGTTGGCTTATTCTGTAACTGAGAACTAACCAGTGCCTGTGTTTCCTGCTGGCATTGGTCTTAAAATCAATTCAGTCTTTGTAATTTTCTTTTAGAAATTAAAACAGCATTAAGAAAGGAAAGTTTTGTGAACAGGCTGGATGCAAACGATTTAACTAGTTGATGGGAGCACAGAAAAGGGCAACAGAGAAAAAAAAGTTGCCTGAGGCTATTGCATGACATATTTATATCATATGTTTAGGACTGGGGGAATTTAAGGACACCAAAACCATCAGTCTGTGTTTTGCTAAAAAACAGAGTTTTCTTTTCCTTTGATTTTGTTTTTACACATATGAACGTGGCTTCTGTGTGTAGGAATTGAGAAGAATTATGCTATGCTATTTCTTTTTTCTTCAGGAATATGTCATCTTGACCTTGTTGGCAGAAGGGATTAATTCCAGTGCTTTGGTACTGTTGAAAGAAAAATCTTCATCAGGGTCCAGTCCAAGCTGGGAATAAACAAAATGGAGACTGCTTTAGAAAGACAGTTGTAGTTTATTGGTGAGCAAAGCCAGACAGAAGCATGACTCTAGGAAAACTGACCACATGTAGCTGGGAGTGGTGGGTTTTTATACCTTCTGGGGCTTTTGAGGTTATTTTCTGTTCCTGTTTGAGGCTTTGGATTTCCTGTGTCATGTACTTTGACTCGAGTCTGAGTGTATCCTTTTGGTATTGGTGGGTTAATCCTATTATCTCCCCAAAGGTCCTGTCTTTTAAAGTTTGGGTGTGTAGATTTTAGGGGTCTTTGCCTTCCTAATTTCATCAGCTTCTAGCTTCCTGCCTCCAACCTTCCTGAATGGATTATTACATCTTCATTTCTAAAAGTTGGTTTCTGCTGAGTTTTCTGGCTGGGGGGAGGGAGAAGTTTCTGCCTTTTTAAAAGATCTTCTCCATTATTCCTTTGGAGAAATATATTCTGCTTTTTTAATATTCCCCAAAATATTTCTTTCTCTAGACTCTTCCCACAGTACAATAGGGATTACCAAATATACCAAATATTCTCTATGAGATGTCATGATGATTGATTCACTTAGTATCAGATTTTTTTCTGTTTATATTCCTGGTCTATCCTGATTGAATTAAAATTTAATTAAGAATTGAACTTTATAAGAATTAAAATTTACCAAATACTGTTAATGCAAAACATACTAAGATTTCTTTTTTGTTCTGTTCTATATCAGTCCTATATTTCCATGGAAATAAGAGCAGTTGATAGCTACCCATGTGATATTTAGAAATACTGCCTAGTTTCCATCTCGTGGAACTCGTCTTTCTCCACCAGTTCCTTACTTGAGCTAATTAATGAGTTAATCATAAATACTACTTTTTATATATGATCTGCATCTCCTTATTATATATGATCTGCATCTCCTTATGAATGAGGAGGTAAATTAAAACATACAGTTTCATGTCTCTGCAGGGTCCAATGATATTGGTATGAAATTCTTGCCCATCTGAAGTCTCCCTTTAAGAATATGGGGGGGAGCATTTGAACACATATAACCCAAACCCCTCCACCTGTATTCATCCAACTATCTGTATAATAGAATGAAAATATGGGAATAAAGCAATAAACCATCTCCAGTATGCAGATGGCACCATGTGCTATGCTATTTTGAGGTTTTTGAACATTCCACAAAATTTAGTTTGATCTTGAAGTGTCAAAAGGAAAGTAGGAGAAATTCCATTCCAACTGGGCTATGTCTCAACAACAGAACAACAGTTCTGTTTTGTAAGCAGAACTGTACACTCCCTTACATTTGTTCTTATAATGAAGGAGAACATATTATCTTTCATCCAAGTGCTCCTAGCTACGGCAAAAGATTCATATGCCTACACTGAATCAAGAGGCCATTGTTAATAATAGGCTTCAAAATCATTACCCTAAAACAAATCTTGTCCCCCCCCAAAAAAAATTCTATAATAACAAATACCATCTAATGCAATCTAAGATTTTCTTTACTCTTTTTACTATATTTCAGTTTATATTTTAAATGCTACCTCATTTAGCCACTTCTCTTTCTCCTGTGTTGTTGTTGTTGTCTCCAGTATTCAATATCTAACTCTATGTGGTGGCCATTTTGACAGAATTTTTGAGGCAGTCAGCACAAGCCAATAAATACGATATAGAATATTAAGAACTACTGAATTTCTGAGAAGAAAAACATCTTACCTTCTGTGACGATATGAAACAAAAAGGTTACAGTATGTAATACATCTTAAACATTCCCGGATTAGCTTCTAATGTTATATCTCTAATGTTGATTCATAGTTTAAACTATAGAGAACCAATCAGCAGGATGTCTTCCAGTTCCGAACTGGATTTCAGGCTCAACACAAGGCTTCTGAACCAAATAACCACCTCTTCCACAGCTCCTAGATCCGTGATGGCGAACCTTTTAGAGACCGAATGCCCAAACTGCAACCCAAAACCCACTTATGTATCATTGGGTGCTGGGTGGGCGTGGCCCATTGGGTGGACATGGCCCATTGGGTGGACATGGCCCACTGGGTGGATGTGGCCCATTGGGTGGGCGTGGCTGCGGTGGTAACAACAGACTGGGAGGGACTAAAAAGTTCAATCAATCAATCAATTCCAACTTTGATTGATTGATTGAACCTTTTTTTTTTTTTGCACACAGTGGCGGAGGCCTAAAGCGAAAAGGTTTTATAAAATCAGCTTTTAAACTGATTCATAGGGGCAAGTCGACAGGAGTTGGGCACCTTCCGGTTCGAGAAGGCGCACTGCCTAATATGGAGGGTGGAAGTTATGCACACATTGGTGAGTCAACAGGAAAACTAAATTGTAATAGTCAAGCAGAAGGACATGGTAGACCATCTACAAATTCTACAACCAAATTCTACAGTCAAAATCCACAGTCAAAGTTGAAAGTGCACCAGAAAATTACATATAAAGGTCTGTACACAAATGCTAGAAGCATTCGAGCAAAAATAGGGGAATTGGAATGCTTGGTGAAGGAAAATAATATTGATATTATCGGCATAACAGAAACCTGGTGGACAGATGAAAACCAATGGGACACAAGGATTCCAGGTTACAAATTGTATAGGATGGACAGGAGAGGGAGAAATGGTGGTGGCGTGGCCTTGTACATAAATGAGGAGTTAGAATCTCATGAACTCGAAATTCAAGAAAATTCAAACTCACCCACAGAAACATTGTGGATAAAAATCCCAGGACAGGAAACTAATCTGACGTTAGGGATCTGCTATCGCCCTCCCAACCAAACTCCAGAGGCAGATTGCTATTTGGAAAATGAATTTAAGGAGGCCTCAAAAAGAAATAGGGTAGTCATAATGGGGGACTTCAACTATCCCCAAATAGATTGGGTAAATTCTTGTTCTACACATGAAAGAGAGACAAGGTTCCTCGACATGTTAGCCGATTATTCCCTTGAGCAGATGGTCATGGAACCTACCAGGGGAAAGGGGATCCTGGACTTGGTTCTAACTAATGCACAGGATTTGGTTCATGATGTCCTTGTAACCGAGCCCATAGGAACCAGCGACCACAACACAATAACCTTCAACTTAACCATGGATAGCAAATTGTCAGTGAAAACTAACACAGAGACCTTAAACTTTCACAGAGGGAATTTTGACAAAATGAGGAAAATAGTAAAGAAGAAACTAAAAGGAACAGTAAAAAAAGTCAAATCCCTCCAAAATGCTTGGAAACTGTTTAAAAATACGTTACAGCAGGCTCAAATTAAATGCATTCCTAAAAGAAGAAAGAGGATTGGAAAGTCCAAGAGGATACCAGTATGGCTTACGAATGAGGTAAAGGAGGTTATTGGAAAGAAGAAAAACTCATTTAAGAAATGGAAGGCTCTTCCTACCGAGGAGAACAGGAGGGATCACAAACTCTGGCAGACCAAATGCAAGGCGATAGTCATGAAAGCCAAGAGAGACTTTGAGGAGCATATAGCCAAGAATATTAAAAATAATAACAAAACCTTTTTTAAGTACATCAGAAGCAGGAACCCAACCAGAAAATCAGTTGGGCCACTTGATAACAATGGTCAGAAGGGGATAATCAGAGAAGACAAGGAGATTGCTGAGAGGCTAAATGACTTCTTTGCCTCCGTTTTCACCGAGGAGGATAGAGAACATTTGCCTGCCACTGAATTAGTTTTCCCAGGGAGGGAAATAGAAGAATTAAACCTGATAGAGATAAACAAGGAAGATGTTCTTGCATGCCTTTCTAAACTAAACGTCAACAAATCGCCGGGTCCAGATGGCATCCACCCTAGAATTCTCAAGGAACTCAAGTGTGAAATTGCTGAACTTCTAGCTAAAATATACAATCTTTCTCTAAGATCAGGCACTGTACCGGAGGATTGGAGGGAAGCAAATATAACCCCGATCTTCAAGAAAGGATCCAGAGGTGATCCAGGAAACTATAGACCAGTCAGTCTAACCTCAGTTCCAGGAAAACTGATGGAAACCATTATTAAAGATAAAATTACAGGGCACATAGAAAAACAGGCATTGCTGAAAGAAAATCAACATGGTTTCTGCAAAGGCAAATCATGTCTTACTAACTTGTTAGAATTCTTTGAGGGTGTAAATAAATACATAGATAAAGGGGCCCCAGTTGATATTGTATATCTTGACTTTCAAAAGGCTTTTGACAAAGTCCCTCACCAAAGGCTCCTAAAAAAGCTCTCCAGCCACGGAATTAGAGGACAGGTCTTGTCCTGGATTGGTAACTGGCTAAATTGTAGGAAGCAAAGGGTGGCAATAAATGGACAATTCTCCGGATGGAAAGAAGTGAGAAGTGGTGTACCCCAAGGTTCAGTTTTGGGGCCTTTACTTTTTAATTTATTCATCAATGATCTGGATGTAGAAGTTAATAGTGAGGTAGCCAAGTTTGCTGATGACACTAAATTGTTCCGGGTTGTGAAAAGTGAAACTGATTGTCGGGAGCTCCAGAAGGATCTCTCGAAATTGTGTGAGTGGGCAACAAAGTGGCAAATGCATTTTAACCTAAACAAGTGCAAAGTTATGCACATCGGGGCAAAGAACCCCAATTATACTTACCAACTGATGGGGACCAAACTTTCTGAGACAACCCAAGAAAGGGATCTTGGGGTTTTGGTGGACAGCTCGATGAAGATGTCAACCCAATGCGCAGCAGCAGTAAAAAAAGCAAATTCCATGCTTGGCATGATTAGGAAGGGAATCGAAAATAAGTCAGCAAGTGTTGTATTGCCTCTGTACAAATCGATGGTGAGACCACACTTGGAGTACTGTGTACAGTTCTGGTCACCGCACCTCAAGAAGGATATAATGGAACTGGAAAAGGTGCAAAAAAGGGCAACAAGAATGATCAAGGAAATGGAGCACCTCCCTTATGAAACCAGATTGCAACGCCTTGGTCTCTTCAGCCTTGAAAGACGGCGTTTAAGGGGTGACTTGATCGAAGTGTATAAAATCATGCATGGGATAGAAAATGTGGATAGAGAAAAATTCTTTTCTCTATCACACAATACCAGGACAAGGGGGCACTCCCTAAAGCTTATAGCTAAGAAAGTGAGGACAAATAAAGGGAAATATTTCTTCACCCAGAGGGTCATTGATTTATGGAATTCACTTCCTGAAGGGGTCGTGACAGCTGTCAGCCTTGACAGCTTCAAGGCAGGGCTAGATAGATACATGGATGCAAAGTGTATTGGTGGTTATTAAAACAGATGTCCATGTGCCGCCTCTATGTTGGTTGAGGCAGGCAGGATTCCCTTGAGTACCATTTGTTTGGGGGTCAAGGGAAAGGGAGGGTTTTGCCTTCTCTTTCTGCTCAAGATCCCCATGTACATTTGGTGGGCCACTGTGTGACACAGAATGCTGGACTCGATGGACTTTGGCCTGATTCAGCATGGCTCTTCTTATGTTCTTATGTTCTTAAAACCCAGCTGAAGGCCTAGAATTGGGGCAATGGCACACATGCCCACAGAGAGGGCTCTGCATGCCACCTGTGACATTCGTGCCATAGGTTCTCCACCACGGTCCTAGATCCATCATCTTTTAATAACTTTCTCTTGGTTTTTGAGTACAGTATACTTAGGCCTTTGGGAAAGCATGGTGTCTGACTTTACTTAATAAAACTTCAATGCAATATGATAGTTTGTCCACTCTTTTAATAATAAAATTTAGCCCAATAAATTTATAATTTTGCTTATTTCTGTCACTGTTGTACTTGGGGCTCAACAAATCTGGACTAGTTTATAGTCTGATGCTCATCATCAAGGCCAGCTTGGGCATATCAGGAGAAACATCTCATTGATCTTAACTCGGTGATAAATGGTAGTTTTCTTGGATGGTTTCTCTTTTCTTCCAAAACTGGTTATCCAACTTTATATATATATATATAATCATGGAACAACATCCAAACAGATTTTATGAAAACAATAAGAGAAGGCAAAATTTAGGGAAAAATAAAGTCAGTAATTCAGACCCATTCAGAGCTCATCCACAGAGCACTTTTTAAAATTTCTCTCACCCTCCAGGAAATGCCAGTAGAAAATATATGGCTCCCTTAATCAATCTCTAATCATGTGTCAGCCCCAAGGCCAATGCTGTTGCTGACCTCATAGAAAGTAACAGGAGGTCTTGATGGGTTCTCTGTTTCTCAGGGCTGGGCTGGGCTTGGAAAAAAGCAGTTCCATGGACATTACTTCTGCATCTTAACTTTCTCCCTGCATTTCCTTGGCCTTGCATCTTTCTTTCCCCATGTCATCTGAAGAATCCTCTCTTTTCCCCTAAAAATAAATGAAAGATAGAGAAAGAGGGAATGTACAGTATACCTACATTTGTACTGATGATTTTATTCTCTGGAATAGACTGGAACAGAGAAGAAAGTCGTCTTCTTTCAGTCTTTCCTCTATTTCTCTTTATCCTTCCACCTTCAATTATCAGACATCCACTTTTGTAGAAAGTTGATTGGCCTTCTCCACCTTTTCTAAAATTAAGTCAGTGTTTAAGGAAGGGAATTGAACAATTACATGTATGTACCCATGTGCGAAAGGGTGATTCTGATCTAGAACATAAGCACCTTTAAGGAAGAAATAGATACACAGAACATAAATGAACTTACCTCTTCCCCATCCACACAGGCTTTATTGTTTCAAGCAAAATTAAAACAATTAAAAAGGACTCTGCAAGAATAGAGTAGATAGAAAACACGTGCTGCAAATTTTTGATGTAGCTGTTTCAGAAAAGAAAATAATAATATCCATCATAGGTTGCTTCATCATCATATCTTCAACATTTCCTTTTTAGATTCTTCCTATGCTTGTTTTTAAAATGGAGTTCAGGAAGAGAGAGGAGAAATTGTGGGAGTGAGAATTGAAAGAAAATTTTAAAAAAGGGTTTAATAAAAAAGAAACAACTATTGTCCTTTGGAGACGAAACCGTAGACCTCAAGATCCCCATGTACAATTGGTGGGCCACTGTGTGACACAGAATGCTGGACTCGATGGGCTTTGGCCTAATTCAGCATGGCTCTTCTTATGTTCTTATGTTCTTAAAAAGATGGCTGTTTCTTTGCTTTAAATCAGCCTGGAATCTGGGTGGGGTTTGCTCTGCCTAAGGAAGGAGGGAAAACAAGGAATTTGTTTGCTTACCAAGGGAAATGTCAACCCCCTGGTAAATCTGTATTTGGCCCTACATCTCTACCCTCCCACCAAATATAAAAAATAAATTATGGTGAAACAGAAAAGTGCAGTTCAGGGTTCCTCAACCTTGGTATCTTTAAGATGTTGTGCACTTCTGCTCCCAGAAGTCTCCAGTTAGCAAGCTGGCTTTGGAATTCTGGAAGTTCAAGTACACACATCTTCAGACCACCAAAGTTGAGAAATACTGATCTAGTTTCTCTAACAAACTCAGCACAAATGACCATGAGGAGAGGACCATGGAGGGACTACATAGGGGGAGGCAGGTCTACAGCAGACTAATTAGAACCCAGCGGCTACTCTTCCATAAAACCTAGAATATTGCTATTCTATTGCAATATCCCATTGCTAGTGTCAGGCTGGCAATAAAAATGGAAGCATCACTGTGAGGACATGGCAGCAAACAGTAATTGGACTTTCTCTGAGTCAGGGCAGGAAAGCTGTCTAGATGAGCCCTCATTAGGTAATTGTCCCTTATTCTCAACCTATTGATACTTAACAACATTTGTATTTCCTTTTTGAAGTTTTACATTTAATGCATGTTTTAAAAGACAAACCATTCCTCAGTGACATTGAAAACTAAATCATAAACTGTACCAGTCTAACTGCCAAAGCAGAATGACAACAGATTGTCTTTAAAATGACCACAGAAGGATATATCTCCTTATATAGAGATAGGGAGGTATAATCTGCCTGAATTAAAGTTTCAGATAAGTCTAAACAGCTGTCATAATGAGTATCTCAAGGTAACGTGGAGTGGAGTATAGACATCCTCTCTCATCACAACATGGAGGTACTGAAATAATTCTGTGGACTATTAAATTGTCTTCCTTTTTTAGCATAAACAGCCTTGGACAAAACAAATAACTCCTTTTTAAAAAATATATATATTATTTTACATTCCACTCATTCCCCCTCCCAACACCTTCGCCCCAAAAGCCTCTATAGAATGCTGTTAGTACTGTACTTAGAAGCAAAGAGAAAGGGCAAATAAACACAAATAGCATAAGAGCTCCTATGTATGTGAGCATGTCTCAGATTAGGAAGATTAAAGGAGTCGCACTAAGCCTTACCATAAATGTCATTCCTACTTAACATGAAAACGAGTCAGGCTGACTCCTTTTTGAGGCATCAGAGGATGACATGCTATGCTTACAGCAGCTGAAGCTACTTGAGGGCCAAGCAACTTCATGGTGCATAGAGTGAGCTACAGCAGTATTATTTGTTCTCAATTTCTAGGTTTTCAAGTTCAAGATGAGTCTTTATGATTCAGCGCCAGAAATCAAATGATTCAGTCAATTACTCCTTTGTTAAACACTGATGCAAGCAAACCCCAACATTTTACAGTTTCATTAACAGTAAGAAAAGAGAGTGGAGTTACCATGGATGCCATCATTCCCAGGTCAAAAATATTCCCAGCCACGAGTACATCAGTCATCTAATGAGTCAGTATCACCACAACCACTAACAACATGGGCACGATAACATAGGCAAACAGTTTTAGCATACATTCCCATCATAACCACATTTAGTCTACACTTACTGCGTGTTTTACTGTGTGTGTATGTTTTTATAGGCCAAAATCTATTTCCCAAGCAATATTTTCAAAAGAAAATCTCTCCCTTTGTATTTCCTGCAAATAAAAATGGAAAAGACGTGTCTTACATATTTACTTTGAGACTTTGAGGATAGCCATAGTAGTTTCTGCTCTCAACATGCCAGCATCTTCATCCTCCCTTCTAAAAACATTGATGTTGTTAAATCCTTCGTTTGCGTGCGAATGATGAAGACACATGGTGACAACTAACAATGCTTTATTCTCCTACTCCAACTCCAAGCAAAAAGCAAAAGGCACGCAGGCCTTTTTATAGGGCTTGAAACCCGGACAGAGTGAACCAATAAGAGTTCTTCTTTCTTCGCGCCTTGCGCATGCGCACAAGCCTGGCGTCGCTCTGTCTGGTCCTGGGCAGCTTTTAGAATGCCCGGGACCATTTGCAACAATTCTGGGCCTGCTGAGTTTCCTCATCAGGCCCAGGACACAACAGATATCTCAAAGTATCTTTCATCATCCTTTCCATAGCCTACATTTCTATCACTTTGGTAGAGTATTTTATCAGCCTTTACTGAGCTTGACCTATTAGGGAGAGAATTTTAGGAAAAAACGTTGTGTGGAGAAAAAAAAAAAGAAATGAAACAAAGACATTTACTCCAAAACGGTGAATTATAACACAACAAATAGATAGCCAAAAATAAAGTAAAAGTTAAATTTAACATCCAGTTTGCTGTGTTATAGAAATAATAAACAAAGTAAGCTGCCCAGAATCACTATGTGAGACATGAAGCCCTATAAAATTAATTAATTAATTAATTAATTGAAACTTATTCTCTGGCCTCCTACAGTATCTGAGCAATATTGCAACCAGAAATCCTTATTTTATTTTATTATTTTCTGGACCTCTAAGGACGGCAAGAACAAGATAATGATGCAAACTGTTAAACAGATTTTCACTACCGGTAGTAAGTAGGCACAATTCATATACTTAAGTGACACCTAGTGTAATTAAAATATTAATTTATAGCACTGCCATTCAAAAGGCCCTGTGCAGCTATTTTGACTTTTCCTCTTTCAAAATAGAAAGTGGGAAGAAAGTGGGAAAATTTGGGGACATTATAAGAGCAATGAGAACTCCTCTGCATGATTTCATGAAAGAAGCAGACTAGGGGGGGGGGACATAGCCAGGTGTTTCCTAAATATCTCTTATGGGTTGGGAGGGAAGATGGAATTACTTTCTGAAGCAAAAGCCTCAGGTTTTATTTGGATGAGATTTAAACATTATTACCTGGTATCTGTTTGCATCTTCATCTCTTCTTAACCTACCCTCTTCTTTCAGATCTATTCATAGAATATAATACATTTTGTGGACAAAGTACTGTATACTATTTCCTATTTAACCTCATAGATTTAGTTATATTTCATGATATTAAATTATATTAAATACCTTTGTCAAATTTATTCTGGAAATACATTTTAAACTGCTGTGCTATTAACAGAGTTCAGTACAGTATACATGTATTGTACATATATTGTGCAGAGTACAATATATATGTTTATATGTGTATATATAATCCCTCCAGTATCTGAACTTCTTACAGGTAATCCCCAAATTACAATAATTTGTTTAGTGACAGTTCAAAGTTACAGTGGCATTGAAAAAAGTGACTTATGACCATTTTTCACACTTATGACCGTTGCAATATCCCCATGGTCATGTGATCAGAATTTGAATGCTTGGCAACTGGTTCATATTTATGACAATTGCACTGTCCCAGGATCATGTGATCCCCTTTTGTAATCTTCTCACAAGCAAAGTCAATGGGGAAACCAGATTCACTTAACAACCAGGTTACTAAGTTACTAAGTTAACAATTGCAATGATTCACAAGAAAGAAAGTCTTGTGAATCTAGCAAGAAAAATTGTAAGAATGGGGCAAAACCCACTTAATAAATGTCTCACTTAGCAACATAAATTTTGGGCTCAATTGTAGTCGTAAATAGAGGACAATCTTTTTTTTATATATATAACAGAAGCAATATATATTTATTGGAAATGCATTACAGGGATAGGCAAAATCTAGTACCTAGCAACATCCTACCAGAAAGAGTGTCTAAGAGCATTCTGTGTTGGGGGGGGGGTACAAAGACAGAAGGAAATTATTTGAAATTAGCATCATTTAGATAGGCAGAACAGGCAGAGTTGTAAACAAAGAGGAGGCACAGAATACATTTTTTAAAATGTGTATCTTGCTGCTCCACTGTGGTCAAATCATCAGTGCTAAGAGTCAGGTCTTTGGAGTCACACCTCCAATAAGAGTTGGCAAGTGATCAAGCAGAAAGAACAAATTAGAATCTGGCACTGGAGATCAAGGAGGAGGCATTTTTTTTTCATATTTCTTATTTTCTTTCGACTCACGATTATTACTCCCCATAGAGGCAACTTTTGGGAGCTCATAACTATAGAATGCAAACAGGAAAGATCTGCATGGAAGTGTGCTTATAAAAGACAGCTTATAAAAGACAACAAGGAAGGGTCCAAGTAACATGAATTAGGAAAACATCATGACCGTCAAAACGTGTATGACATTGGTCTTCCTGCCTGAGGAACACACAAACAGCATTTGGTGCAAATGAATGTTTATTTTTTATTGGAGGAGAAAACGAAGGGATTTGAGAAAACAATTGCTACACTGAAATGCATCAAGGAAGGCAAGAGGTTCTTGAACATGACCGCCTTCTGCCACATACTTCTCTACGACCGGTGAGAGCGCACAGGGTCGGCCTCCTCCGGGTCCCGTCAGCAAAACAATGTCGTCTGGCGGGCCCTAGGGGGAGGGCCTTCTCTGTTGTGGTGCCCACCCTCTGGAACCAACTGCCTCCTGAAGTCCACGTTTCCCCGACTCTCCCGGCCTTCCGAAAGAATTTAAAAACCTACCTCTGCCGGCAGGCCTGGGGATGATTGTTGATTGTGGTGTGACTGATGAGTATGTATGGGGTTTCATTTTTAATGTTTTTGTTCAGATTTAGTTGAAATTGTTTTATATATATGTTGTGAGCCGCTCCAAGTCTTCGGAGAGGAGCAGCATACAAATCCGAATAAATAAATAAATAAATAAATAAATAAATTGAAACTCTCCAGAAGGGACAGTGAAGACAATAGGAAAAGTTCTTTTTGGCTTAGACAATGTATGGCTAAGGATTTTCCTCTCCTCACTGGTGATGATGATTACTGGAAAATAAAGGCTTTTTCAGATGGTCCTTTCTTCCACCCTTCACTAAGTTTCTATCAACAGCTCAGTCACTACTATGGGACATTTTAGTTGCCTCTGAAACAAGGTTCATATTACTGTTTTTGTTTTTATTTTGTCCAAAAGCTTAACATTGCTGCTTATGACTTCCAGGTTCTAATACTAAAGTTATAATATTCAGCCTTTCCACATAAATTATTATGCTTCATACCTCAGAGGCTATTGAAGTAAAATTGCTGTTAAAATGTACGTATTTATGAAGGTCACTCCAATTGGCTGTTAGAAGCCACTTTCTAAAGTTGTTTTCTTCAATAGTTGTGTCATTATTATGGCTATGATTAGCTAGTATTCCTTCAAGATCCCAGTGATAAGGTGGTATTGCTCCTACTAGTGCAATGAGGACCGCTTCACTGGCTACATAGAGCTGGAGTAGCGCAGCCAGCAAGACGCAAAGCCACACCTGGAAAGGGCCCATCTGGCCCATCAGAGAGAAGGCCTCTTCCACCTCCATGGCGAGAATCCCGAGGTGGCGGTCTTCCTCCTCCTCCCGGGTCGCGCATCCCCTTCCCCAGAATTCTCTTTTCCGGAGCCAAGCGAAGCAGCGTTCACAGAATCCGCATCCGAGAAGCAGAGCACAATCTTTTTATTTACATAACTTTCTTGGCAGCAGTACAGAAGAGCTGCATCATTGCTTATTTCAAGGGTATTTTTCAACTTCCTGGTCTAATCTTCAGCCTTCAGATTTCCTTGTGATCTCCCTTCCAGATAGTAATCAACTTTTGAACTATGTTGCACATTGGATCTTTCCTTCATTATAATTGGTTCTACATTACAGATCATATCCTTCCTTTGCTATAGATTGTTAACAGAATGCTTTACTATAAATGAATCCATTTTAAAAATTATTCCATCATGCTTCATTGGAAGAAGATGATTGCTATATAATGATTTTTCTACGTAAAACACTGTCTTGATGAGCAGCAGACTAAATGTCAAGGGAAAAAGTTCTGTCTTCCCCTTTTCTATGACAAGCTCTATGAAAACAAAGTATTGGTGGTGTGTGTGTGTTGTTTTTTATATTGAGAAACATTAATCATAGAAGTTCATCATTGCAATATGAAATGTGCTGTCCAGATGCCTTTTAATAAGTGCAGCTTTTAAGACAAATTGAAATATATTTCTATCTCAATTGTTGTTTTTTTCATCCTAATGACAAATTCTACTTGGATTCTAAAAGGCAAATACTTATTTATGGTCTGAGCATCTATCAGAAAAGAACTGGGAGACAACGTAATAAAGATGTAACAATGGATGAACCTATAGATACCCAATACTGTGCATACCACTACATTCTGGATCAGTTGTAACTTCTGAATGGTCTTCAAGGTCAGCCCCATGTCAAGTGTATTGCAATAATCCATCCAGGAGGTGACTAAAGCTGCTTGGTCCCCAAAAGGGTCCATTTGGTGCATAAGACTGATCTGTGCAAAGGGTCCTTAGCCACATCTACTACTTATTCATCAAATTGTGGTTCCTCCTGGACTCACATATTTTGCTCATTAAGGAGGACACAGGAGTCCAGGAGGACCCTCCAAACTGAGCACCAGCTCAATTCAAGAGAGTTAAATCCCATCCAGAATCAAAGATAACAAGTCACCAGACCCTGGGGGGAGGGGCAAAAACCCAGAGCTACTCTATTTGCCAGGGTTGAGCTGAGGTCGATTCATCCCTATCCATTCTCTTATAGCAGTGGTTCTCAACCTTTTTAATGCCGCGACCCCCAACCGGACGTACGTCGAGGACTACCCAACCGGTCGTAAGTAGAGGACCCCAACCGGTCATAAGTCGAGGACTATTTCCCTGCCCGGGAGCACCGCGCATGCGTGGTGCAGCCCCCTGCGCTGGCCGAGGCGTAACTGGCAAGGGGTAGCGACGGCGCAGGGCGACCACCGGCTGGGCACCAGCTGGCCCAGCCCAAGGGAGGTAAGGTACCCGCCGGGCCCCACGCGCGCCAGCAACCCTCCCTGCACCCGCCGGCCTCCCACCTCCCACCCCTGGCCCTCTTTTACTTACATTTGTAGTAGTTGCTCAGCAGGGAGGGGTGGAAACTTCCAGACAGCTCGCCTTCGCTGCAGACAACTTGCAGCACCGTTTGCAGACTGGGACTTTTGGCGGGCTCAGCAGGGCAGAGACAGCCTGAACAATTCCTATTGGCTTTTGAAAGCCAATAGAATTAGACTCTATTCAAGAGAGTCTATTCTATTGGCTTTCAAAAGCCAGTAGAATAAGAGGGAGTAGCACAGCTAAGGAAAAGGGGGGGAAAGGGCAGACTGCGTTTTTGGCTACCCCTGTGAAATGGTCATTCAACCCCAAATGGGGTCGCGACCCACAGGTTGAGAACCGCTGTCTTATAGTCTCCAGTAACCTGGGCAGCACTGCAACAAAATCACCTACCTGGCCAGAGGTGAAAATGTATGGGTATCATCAGCATACTACCATAGCCTGTGCCATCAGATGACCTTACCCACCAGCTTCGTGTAGACAATAAAGAGGAAACAGGAAAGATTCAGGACTTGAATACCCAAAACTGCAGGAGTGTAATGCTCAACCTCTTCTCACCCACCCAACTCCAACTATAACCAGCCACAAGGAGGGGAGCCACCAACCACAAAATGGTGCCTCCCACTCCCAACCCCTAAAGCTGGTGCAGAAGGATACCATGACTGATGCCATTAAAAGCCACTAAAACATCCAGGAGAATCAGGACAGCTGCACTGCTCCATCCTGGGCCCTCCAAAAGTCATAGCAAAGGCTGTCAATGCCACCTCAATGTTACACCCCAGCCTGAACTCAGATTGAAAAAGGTCCAGATGATCCACTTTATCCAGGGCCCTCTGAAATTGCATGCCAATCACACTGGGTTGAATCAGCAAATAAACTGAAGTTTCCAATACACCTTTCATTTAAAATAAGGTTGTTAGACATGATGCCTTGCAGATCTATTGAACTAAAGCTCCCAATCAGTTTCAACCAGAATAAATCATAAACTTGTTTGTTGGGCCTAAGGAAGGGCAACACCCCTATGAAAGCAACAAATTGGGGAAGACTGGCTGAAAGGATGCTGATAACTAACTTCTAATCTGCCTCATTTCCTCTATCTTCCAATGGGTTTTCATGCCAATTATTAACAGGATATCTTTTGCTCCTCATTTCCTGCTCTATTGCTGTCCACAACTAAAGTTTAAAAACCCCAATCCAATTGCTTTCAGTTCTGGATGAATAAATTGAGCCTACATAACAATGCTAAAGCACCCAGAGAGGAAGTAAGTCACTATAAAATGTTAAACCCTGTAATAAAAAATGTACTAAAATGATATGATTAAATGAAACCCGAAGTAACACCTTTTAAGTATATTTCTTCGCTCTACCTTTGCTCAGTGTACACATTTGATAGGGAGTTGCAGCCAAACCTCAGCTATTTGGTATTGCTTCAAAATCTAATTGTCTCTTTCTCCCCTTACCTTTCTCCACTTTAAATTCAGTATATGAAGGCAGGGCACAACATAGACACAGATCAGTGAGGAAGTAAGCAGGGAGTGGAATCTGCCATCTCTCCTCCCAGTTTAGCAGGAGGGAAATGGACATTAATTCAGGGAAGAAGCTTTTCCTTTCTGGCTTGTAAAAGCTGTTTCTTCAAGGCCACTGTCTCCAGCAAGGTCTGAAGAGTGCCAAGTCAAAAACCTGGCAGAATATAATTTGGGCTGGTCATCCAGCCAGTGCAAAACTCTGGTCTGGCTTGGAAAAGCAGAGAGGATCTCTTAGAATAAGCCTTGTTACTAAGCAGCAACACTGCCAGTAGCAACAAGCAAGAAGGGCAGGGAGTTTGGGGTGGGAAGAGGAGGGGTGACAACTGGGTGGGTAATTTTGCATTCAGAAACTGGGGGGAAGATCTAGAACATGTCTTTTTATAAATATTTCAAATTGCTCATAGGATATGTTTGAACATTCTCCATTTATTACTCCCCTACATTGTTTGCTATTTTTTTCTTTTTCCTCTTCAACGTCCTTTCTCTCTTCCACGTTATAGAATTGTTTTAGAGGGCAGAATACGATTATAGCTGAAATAAGAATTGCTTTACTCTGATTAGATTTCCACCTCTAGGCCTCAATAATCTAGCCAACCACTTCACGAAAGCAAAGAGATACAAAAACATCCAACCCATTTCAGGCCATCCCAATTTTTGTGGCCCTTATGAAGGGGCTAGTTCTCCTCCAGGAGCCTAGTTTCCCTATCCAAGATCCAAGATCCATGGGGCAAAGGGAAATGCAGAAGAAAGATATGATATACAACTCATTGGGATATAATGAGTCCCAGGTCCATTTCTACTACTTATGGAGAAAATCGGATCAAGCACCACAGATTTCACCATTATTTTTCTTAATACCTAATCAGCCTCTAATAAAATAGATAATATCATGCTCATGTAATAGAGCAAAGGGATAAGCTGACGTCCAACATAAAGAACAGGCAGAATATAGAACTGGCTGTAAAAGGTTTGCCTCCTGCTAGTTGATACTTGTGCAGGAATGTTGCAGACTTCCCATTCTGGGGCTCGGCTATTTGCTATTTTAGAGTGTACACATCTTGCTCTAAAGAGGCAAGTGGAGACAGAGATTTATTGCCAAATTGGCTACCAGCTGTCTTACAAAATCCCTGGTAGTGTCTAAGCAAATTATTTGTTTGTTATTTGTTTATGGTATTTATAGATCATCCCAACAGAAATTGAGTGGAATACAAGAAGAAAAAAAGTTGAAAAAAGTTGAATAACACATAAAAGAAACTAAATGACCCCTCAGAACTTTCACTCCAAGACAATGGCCTGCTAAAATATCCTAAATGCTTCCAAAAGATCAGAAGAGTTAGAGCCATGCATGCTTCCAGTGATCCACAATATGAGGGTTGGTTCTGGTCCATACCTCAGGTCCATGCCTCTCTTTCAGGAGCAGGGTAAAGCATCAATGTTCCTGAATAACCCAGATGCTTATAAGTGAATAGTTCCACTATCATACTAGGTTTCATCTAACATTTCTCTTCATCTGCTCTCTTATGGCATCTAGGCAGTAGATCAAATTTTCCATAGGTTCACCAACCAAGCTGGGATAGCAAGCTATAATTGACTATCATACTGATGACACTGAACCCCAAGCTAACAGATGACTTCACCCAGTGGCTTCCTATTTTAATTGCATTTTCAGAATGGTTGACTCCTGAGCCACATAATGGTTTGTACTGTTTTTGGTTTTAATTTTGATTATTCAGTTTAATAATCAAAATTTGAGAGTTAGATGTCAGAGTTGTTAATAAATAAATAACGAGAGAAAAAAACCAAAGAACGTGATAGACACATTGAAGCAACTAAGGGCTAAATTGCTCTTCTTCCACAAATAATAACTGGCACCACCTGCTCAAGTAGGAGTGAAACCACTGGAAAACATTTCTTTGAACTCCCAACTATGATAGGTAGTCCAGAGGGATGCAGTCATGCTTGGTGACAGATCTAATAAAAGCAAATGGGGCATAGTCCTCCCATCCAGATTGCTACAAAAGGCACCCACCAGTGAAGGCAATTTCTGTCCCATGATGAGATCTAAATTCTGATTAGAAGTGATCCAGATAATCAGTTGAATCAGTTAATAGTTGAGAACTTAACTACTATGTTCTCAAAAAGGAAGGCTGGAAAGAAGCCAAAGTTGTCACACATGACTAAATATGGCACATCGCTACCTCTTTCAATGCAAGTGGCATAACATCCACAATTATAGATACACAACTGAGAGACTTTCATAGCACCCACTATATGTTCCAATTCCTAGTCAAAAATTGGTTAATAGAGGTGTAATTGTAGGAAATACTTAATTTGACCCACATGGTCCCTCCTATTTAACTGTGTCCTGGATATGTAAAATTGGACATATGCACAATGTCCTTTATGGGCAGAACTGATTCAGTCCACACAATCACAGAATTAACACAAATGCTTTTCTGGATTGTACCACTTCAAGATTCAGAGAAAAGATTGCCTCTGTGAATATAGCCTAGTGAGAAACAAAAAAAGAATCTTTCCTGCCTTCTGAAAAGTAGCTTTCATAAAAAATATGCTTTGTTATTCAATCACCTTCCATATCTTCCATCAGCTCTAATTTCTATAGGATGCCTATTTTAAGGCTAATTATATGAAAGAAATGCTAAGATTACTGTCTGCTACAAAAACTAAATAGCCAACTACAACAGCTTTATTGTCTCTATCTTTTACAAACTAAAGGTTCTGCTTGAATATTAACCATTAACTTGACTTACTGAAACCAAAAAACGCCTTATCTTTTACTGCAAGACAAATGAAGAAAACTGCAGGCTGGAATGTCATTTTGTGCTAATGGACAGAATTTGATTTTTAGTCCAAGACCTGCTTTTCTTTCTTTTCGTGCAACAGTCCCCAACCTTTGTAGCTTGGTGGCCCAGTGCAGGGGGAGAGGGGAACTGGGCCACATGAGTGGTGGCCCACAGCATGTGCACACACAGCTTGACTTGCATGAGTTGAGCTTTGCATGCACCAGCACACCAGTTGCAGAAGTTGAGCTGCCCATGGTGTGCATGCGTGCTAGCCTGCCACTCGTGTGGTCTGGTTCTGAATAGGCCATGGCCTGGTAGTAGGCTGCGGCCTGGGGTTTGGGGACCCCTGATTTAGAGGCTTTGTGTATGTGCGTACACCTTTGAATCCATCACGACTCTTGGTGACTGCCTGGACAAGTCTCTGTAGTTTTCTTGGCAACATTTTTAGAAGTGACTTACCATTACCTTCTTTGTAGGGCTGAGATAGTGACTGGCCCAAGGTCATTCAGCTAGTTTTTTATCTAGTGTGGAACTAGAAATCATGGGCTTCCAGTTTCTAACCTAGAGATTTAACCACTACATCAATGTGACTCTCTCCTTCAAAAATACTGTAAAAATACTTCTGGGGGGATGGGGAAGCAGATATTAACTAAATTCCACAGGACATAGAGCATGTCACTGCACTTTTTCAAATAGTAATTCTCCAATTAGTTACAAGTAGGACTAAGTCTCAAATCCTACCATGCATCTCACAGCCCAATAATACTATCTCTCTCTCTATGAGGTTTGCTAGGTGATCTTTGGCCAGTCATAGCCTCTCTGCCTAGCCTTACAGGTTTTGTGTGAAAATGGAGAATGAGACAAAGATAAGAGAGGAAGAAGCAGTAAAAAGCAGGATATGACTGACACCATGTGAGAAAAAGAGAAAAAGAAAGAGAAAGATGAACAATATCCTCAATTGCCCAGTTTGGAATGCCTTTTAGTTCCATGTGGACATCTGATGAAATGCAACTGAATAGAGGTTGCTGAACCAGCTTCCTAATTTTCCCCAAATTCAGTTGATTCCAGATATCATCTTTTTTTTTTAAATATATTTTATTAGTTTTTTTAATTTTTACAGACTTCCGGTGATTCCAGATATCATCAATCGCTTTTATTCATAGATACAGAATTCAGGGAACAGAAAGTACTAAACTTGATTCAAATAAGCAGAGATGGGAAAAACTATGGCTAAATGTTGCTGAACTATAACTTCCAGCAGCACTAGTCAACATGATCAGTGGGAAAAGATGCTGAGAGTTGTAAATCAGTAATTACCAGGAGAGTCAAGCTTTTCCCACTCATCATTAATGAGGAGCAAATATAGTTTGTGGCTTGTCTGGTGACCAGTAGTTTATTGTTCCTGTTGTTGGGAAGGTTGCAAAGAAGATACCGCATTCTCTCTCTTGCAAATGAAAGCCCCTTCTCTAGAATTCAGCCATGTAGTTTGGTGTGTTTAGAAATCTAAGCTCAAGGAGATTGGTTAGGTTCGGTTTCATTCCGTTTTTCATTTTTGTCCATCTGCCAACATGGCTTCCTGTTTCCTAATTTTTGTAACTTCGTCAAGTCCTGCCAAAAAGTTTCTGCCCACCAGTGAATTTTGGCCACTTAGTTCCGCTGTCTTGCGTATTTTCTCTCAGCCATTCTACATGATGGATCTGTAACAGAGTTGTTGACTAAGACACTTGCAGAATCTCCCTCTGTGAATTTATCTGCTGTCAAACAAAAGAAATTGGACATGAAATTTTTATCAAGAGCAGGCAAAAAAAAAAAAAAAGAACAAGAGCTGAAGTCCCCCCCCCTACATTTGTATTAAATGTGTGTGTGTGTTTAGCTAATTAATTCTTCAGACATGGATTTTATCTATCACACATTTTACTCAAACAACTTATCTTTGTACCTTATTTGTATGAATGTTTTTAAAAGATTTATAATACATTTTTTCTTTCTGTCAGCCTACATTGCAAAATTTTGAGTACTAATTTTTTGAATGTTAATTAAGCCGTGATTTATATATTGATTTGAAATGTGACATGAGGTAAGCTTATGAATTAGGCTTCCCCTGCCTCTAGTCAGCAATATTAAAAAAAGTGCAGATTATGCTTTCTATCTATGATAATTTCCTCATTGGAGGGTGTAGGAAGATATAATCCAGCTGCAGGGGAGCTGAATTTACCCAGAGGGGATGAAGTGATTATTTAGCTCTTCTTCCCTTTCCATCTTCGTGTTATTTTCTGCAGATTGCCCAGTGGGGAAATACTCCTTTCACAAGTCATGGACTGGTCTGGAAAGGAATGATGAAGGCCAGGAAGATGACACATCAGAAATGGTTATGTTTCAGTCAAAAAGGAAAAGAATAGAGATTCTCCTGTGTAAAGCATAGATTGGCTCTCAGACACAGCTATTTCACCTGATGTTTGGAAACAATTTCATATGCCTAGTGATCTTGATGTAGAACAGTGTTTCTCAACCTTGACAATTTTAAGGCATGTGGACTTCAACTCCCAGAATTCCACAGCCAGCGTTGCTGGCTGTGGAATTCTGGGAGTTGAAGTCCACATGCCTTAAAATTGTCAAGGTTGAGAAACACTGATGTAGAATGTGTAATCAGCAGGCCCAGATTTATGATCCCTGACATTTGCTGAGACTACATGCAAATAAACACAAGACTTACTGCTAGAATGCTTCAAAGGACAATCCAGCAATAACAAAGCTAACGCTGCAACATCTTTATTGGGAAGTCTGAGAGAAACTTCTATTTCTGGAGTGCTTTACCTTAGTACTGTATTGTAGAGGTGGTCTTTTGGGGTGGGATAATGTAACCAACCTGGAGAAACCTGGCATGTAAACAGGCTCCTTCAATCTTCTCTAGTGAGACTCTAAATCAGGGATGTCAAACTGCTGGCCCATGGGCTGGATGAATCATGCCAAAACCGCGCCCACCCCAGCTCTGGCAATGGGGGAAAAGTCGTGATATGTCACAACACATCACGTGATGTGGCGAGTTTGACACCCCTGTTCTAAATGGTATAATTAATCACATGATTCTGAAAGGCTGTAATTGGGAGGACTAATCATAAAGGTACTTTTTCAGTGTCATCATACCTTTCAGTGTTACTAAACAGGATAGTCATTAAATGAGGACCACCTGCATCCTTAATAGTGCAATTTTGTACAGGTCCATCTAGGGATACCACATTTAGACTGCAATAAATCCAGGCAATAGCACCAAAAAGCTGGCATTGTCTTTATTTCTTTGCTGCCATTTAATAAGTGTCTGGAATTTTATAGCCCTCCTATCAATGAACTGGTGTTTCTTTTGAGGATTCACTT
This sequence comes from Bothrops alternatus, assembly GCA_034064705.1. NCBI lineage: Eukaryota > Metazoa > Chordata > Lepidosauria > Squamata > Viperidae > Bothrops > Bothrops alternatus. Next base: position 5,895,519 of record JARGCV010000001.1, on the reverse strand, counting down.
GAGGTTGACTTAATAAGCCAAGATAGGCAACTTGTTGGTGTACTATAATCCCCATGCTTGCCATACTGGTACATGGTCCTAGGAACTTTAATTCAGGAAAAACCAGACTTTGTCCCCTTCTGCATACATGACAAAGATGCTCAGCAATAATAACAAGTTATGATTTCGTCTGTGTTGGTAGCTGTATTGAATTTTATGAGGTCACAGAGCTGTCACCCAAAGCTTTGGGATTAGAAATCAAATGTTTGGGGACTAGTCTGGAAGGAGGCAAACATAAAGATGTGAATACTGTACATGAATTCATGAACATGCTTTAAAAATGAATGGATAGAATTTTAAAAAAAAATCCTACATATTTATATAGGTTTACATAGTGAAGAAAAATGAATCAAATGAAGGAAATGGTATTGCCCTATAAATATTCAATCCATCACCACTATACTTTATTATATGTTTTTAGATTTCATATTTTGGAGGTATATTAGCTATAGCATTGGATCGACAATGTTTTCTGCTTAATTTTACAGTTGTGTAGCATTTAGATCTAATATAGTTCAAATACACATTACTGTCAAATACTGCTAGTCTTGCATCAGCATTTCAGGGCCAGAGAGGATAAAGCCAGCAAAAATAAGCTGAAATATTCATTTTATTATTTGGAAAGCATTTTTGTTACAAATCAAGAGTCTCAAATTCTTTGCTGTTCCCACAGCTCCCTGGAATATAAACAAGAGGACTTCAATTTTATTGGCAATCTTCCTTGCCATCATCCCTGATGAATGGTGAAATTCACAGAAAAAAAAGTTGATTTATACAAGTTTAAGTTTCATTTTATTGGGAAACATTTGATCAGAATTAAATACCAATCTTTAATTCTATCTGAACTTAGTGACAAATATTTGTATACAAAGAGACACCTCAATGTTTGGTAGAGAGATGGTGTAACTTAGAGCTTCATCAGTCTCTAAAACTGATGGTTAGGGAAAAAAGGATTCATGGTCCACACAGCTAAATTCAAATACTTTTCATGCCATGGGCCAAAAAGAATGCAAAGGAATTTAGTGCTATGTTATATTCAGTGTTAAAGATTTTTTTAAAAAAATTATTCTATTAAACACTGACTCTGTCCACATTTTAAATCCACCAATATCTTCTGAAAATAAGATTAACCTTATTTATTTAGATATAGCAGTTGTAGCATTCACTATACCAATGTGCTGTTCCAATATGATTCATACGACTATTGTTTGTTTAACCATCATTTATTGAATAGCCAACAATTGGCTTGATTCATACAATACATTAAGCCAGAAACAGTAGTTTTCAAACTGCAGTGATTAGCTTTGCATAATATACAAAGTCCAGAACTAAAAAAACCACACAATGGTTGTATGATCCAAATAACTGTGGTTTAGTGAACAAGTCATGGTAAAACTAATCATAGTTTAGCATTATATGCAAAGCCTATCTAATTCATACATTTCACACATAATTTAAACCCATAAAGTATCTTTATGGAGAGACACTAACACAATTGTGATTTACCATAATGTATGAACTCAAGTTCCTTATTTAAATAGAACTCACACCTAAGGTAAACATGTAAAAAATGAAGTCACAGTTTGCTTAATCATGAATAAGCTGAATAAACAGTAGTAGGCTTGGCTCAGATAAAAACTAAGCTATGAACCTTGGTTTACAATCAATAGTCTGGATTTATATACTGCATAAACAGGCAAATTACAGTGTAGTTTACTGTGTTTTCTGAATCCAGACTTTGGAAAAAACCAAAGTCCAAGCTAGCAATGAAAATAGTATTGTATCAAGAAAGGTACATTATATTTAAGAAACAATTTATATATTTTATCTAAAACATTTAGGTCCAACAAAAAATAAGTTATTTTATTTCTCGGGCTTCTTTCCAGCTTCTGTCATAAAACTGACTGCAAGTGGCATACATCTTGTGACAGTTGAAATATAAAAACACTATGTGCCTCCAACAAGATAATGGATAACAAAAAATATAAATCTATCATATCATCCTGAGGAAAAACACTTCTGAAATAATTATCATTTCCTGAAGGGGAAAACCCAATTTTCAGCCACTCCCAGACTTAGACCTGTTTCTCTAAACAACCAGACCAAATAGACATCTAACACAATCATCATCATCAATCTGTTTTGATTCCTAAATCAGAATTGAGATCTATAGTTTCCCACTTATAAAATGACTCAACAGAGGATTTCATGGGTTTGATAGTTTTCCATTATCAGTTTCTAGGCCATAGTCTACTAATATTAAGTTTGCATTTAATGACATCTGGCAAAGCTAAGTACATACAACTGATACCTGGTACTGATACAAAGACATATGATACTACCTTAGGCTGACTACTGTCAAAACAAAGATGATGTGGTAATAAAAATATGCAGTCTCATCTTACAGTTAATGCTGTTTCACACCAAAGTTGTATGCAACTAATGATGAAGTTTTTAGATTTTTACATTAGCAGGCAGATTTAAAGAAAAAATGATTAGCCACACAGTATTTTTTTTTCATTTAATATAGTTTATTTCAACCCTCAGAGACACAAGTAAGAATCTTATAATGAACAAAAAAAGCTATGTGTAAGTATTATAATAAACCAAGTTTATGTTCAACCATCAAATGAGGCTCTGCCATTAGTTCATTTTGTGCAGGATCGCCAAGAATATCTTCAAATCCAATGCAGTCGTCGTTGCCTTTTAAGATATCCAGTGCCAGATTAGAGCTGTGAAGGAAAGGCAGGCTCTGGATCTGTTTCACTGCTTTGAATTCCATTTGCAACTTCAGTGGTGCATGTAGCCCTTGAATATTTCTCAGAGTTGAAAAATTCATTTTATCTTGAGTTAAGGAAAAATTCTTCTCTGAAAGTTCCAAAGGATGAACAGGAAAAAGTTCACTCTTCACATGTGGAAAACCACTGTGTATCACATCATGACTTTCAAATGTTCCACTAGCTGAAAAATCAGGAACTGAAATGCAGTCCTTCATCTGAGATCCAAGCCCTCTGGTATTCATCTTTGCACCGTCACTAGCGGCTACTTCCTTCCACTGGCTCTCCCCACACAGTATTTTTATATTGGAAGATATTAGACTTCATCCTGTGAAAAGGATTTCCTAGCAACCATATTAAAGAATTTAATGTGAAAAGACAATTCTGTGTAGAATCTGGAGAGATTTGAACTGTCTCCATTAGATCAATTAATATCAGCTGATTTTTGTTGTTAATTTGAAAAGCAGTCAATGTTACCTCTCATTCCATGTGGAAAAAACAATTTGTGCAACTTTTCCCAAACATCAATAATTGTATCCCATGACATGAATAAGCCTAATTTTGTATAGCACACATGGCTTTGTGGACATCTCTTTTTTCAATCGTTACAGGGGAATTGTGTTTAATAAAAAATATAAAGAACCTTGTTTTCAGAGCAGCTGTTTAAACACTGTCAGTCATTTTTTATTAAGAAACTGAAAATAACATTCAAATAACAACATTTAGCGTTTGAGTGCAAATGATGGTGTTAACAGTTATTAGAACTGCTCATTTAAATTCCCCTCTCATAAGCTCTGTTTATCAGACCAGAATCTTATCTGCCTCCCAGCTGGTCTATCACCTCTCCCTTTACAAAGAGCTCTCCAGGTGTGATACCTTGTTTAGAGGCTTATGCACCTGTTGTTTCAGCTGCTACTGATGTAGCTTTTTATGCCTTTGGTCCTCTCTTCACAGCTGGGGCCTCTGTTGCTTTGAATTCAAACTGTCAGCCTGCATCATCTTCCCCCCCTCAGCTTTTCTTCTAAAATGCTATAACGTGCATGGCAAGAGGCCACAAGGCCTTAATAAGGTCATTTGCATATATGGATAGACCAAGGTTTCTTTTTTAACCAAAGCTTTGGGACACAGTATACTAGATTTATCTATTTTGAGACATGTAGGTGGGCTGGGGGATGAGGGGTGGTGCACACAAGAAGCCCAAAATGAAAAGTGTCTCATAATGTTATAACACAAAATCTGTAACTTTCATATTTGGGCTTTGGAGTTTTGTGGGGGTTTTTTTCTGGCCCTAGTATTATAATCTCAGGTCAGAAAGTTTTGGCTGCTCAGAACATAATTAATTGGTGCAATATCCTTATGGTGATTGTGGCATGGGTGCAAGCATTTGCAGAGGTAACTGTCAGCTATCAATCAACGGTAACCCATTTACCAGAAGAGAAAGGGCAAGGCAGCCAAAATAAACAAATGTAATTGGTGTGCAAAACTGTGGCAGGCAAAAACTCTTTGGTGGCCAATAAAGGAACAAAAGGCCATCTTTGAACCCACACAAGGAGAAAAAGTGTGGCTTTGTGTCATGACTCTACAATACACATTTCATTAATTGCAGTTTCTACCAGATGACTATGCTGAGCTGTGCTGTGATTTGTTTGGATTTGGTTTCTTAATGATATACCATTTCAGCTATTGTTATTCGTAAGCCATGACTTATGACTTGGCACAGGAGGAGGCATTAACTATTCCCCCAACTCTATTTAGATTCAACTAGCTCAGAAATTCTGGGAGTTGAAGTCCACCAGTCATAAAAGAGCCAAGGTTGCCTACCCCTGAACTAGCTCAATGGACAATGGTGAAAAAGAGGGAGTTAAAATCTAAAACTCCTGAAGGCATCTCTGGATTATTTATTTGTTTAAGGAAATTTATATGGCCACCCAACTCACTCTCAGTGATTCTGGGCAGTTTACAAGGATCAAAGAACTATATAGGTATTATGATGACACAACTTCAGAATTAGAAATGGCCCTATTCTATCACCAGACAGTCAATTGAACCCTAAAGCTCATTTTAATCCAGCATTTTTTCAACATCCAGCCTTGTGGATCTAAAAATTCAAAAACTGAGCATGAAAATGATGCCTTCTTCTTATCCCTACTGTTGTGTCCTGAGTCTACAAATGCAGGCTCAGGATGTTGCATTGGTCCCGGGCATTCCAAAAGCTGCCCGGGACCAGACAGAGCGGCGCCAGCCTTGTGCACATGCACAAGGCACGAAAACGCTCTGTTCCTATTGGTTGACACTGTCCGGGCTTCTGGCCATACAAAAAGGCCTGCGTGCCTTTTGCATTTGCTTTGGTTGTTGTAGAAGGAGAATAAAGTGTTTGTTCAGCATCGCCATGAGTCTTCATCAGTCGCAAGCGAACGAAGGACCTACCATCTGGTATTCAATGGTATATTATCTCTGGATTCCTATTTGCCTAACTTGTCTAAGAACCACTAATATGTAATTCAGATACTACTTTTAAAAGCATGGCTAAATTAGTGACCATATCTCACTCCAGAGACTAGAATTCCATGCAACAATCATATGTTTTGTTAAGAGATGCTTCCTTTTGTTGGGGATCTACTGCCAATTTCAAGTGGTGAACTTATTCAGGATATGACTGAAAGGGAAATTAGAAGGAAGAAGAGCAGGATGAAGGAACTAAATTACAAGTGCTTTGAGCAAATTAAAAAAAAAAAGGAGGAACACATATTGGTCTGGAATTTAAAACCACAAAAGAAAGCCAAATTGTGGAGAGCTGTTGGTTTCAATCTATCGATGGAAACAGAAAACAAAATCAAACATAATATGTATTTTTCCTCCCAAATCCCACAGTCATTGCAGTAATTGAAGTGTGTTGATATCATTTTTATCCACAGCACAATGTCCAGTTTGATGTTCTGTTTTTGGACAGATTTTTTTTCTCCTTCATTTAGATGGATAATGGAGCTTTTTCTTTGTAGTCTTTAGAGGCACTGAACTTGCTCTTTCTACCAGAATCTAGCATGAGTTATTGGTGAAATATCATATAGGTTCAGGATTTGGATGATGCCAAAGGTTTCTGGACAGTAATTAAAAAGGAACTCTTCCCAGAACTCTGACTAAGAGGCAGAGCTCTAGTGACAGAAACCTTGATGAGTCTTAGTGATCTGTCTGTCTGTCTTCTGTCTGTCCCATGGAACCCCATCAAGTTCTTTGAAAACCCTTGGTATAGTAGATTCTGCCTCTTTTCCCTTTAGATCAGGGTTCATCAAAGAGGTCAATATCATACACACTCCAAGAGTTGATAGGACTATCTAAGCTTAAGGAGTTAATTATTATTATTTGTAAGACTGTTAAAGTAGTATTTATTAAATTATTTTCATATAATAAATGTGTGGGAGAGTCAATGAACCATCTGAAATTTCCTGAAAGAGATCCATGAACTCAAAAGTTTGGAGACCCCTGCTTTAGATGGTAGATTGAAGTTCTCTGATGTTAATCCTGTGCTGATAGAAAATAAGCACAACAAAGACAGCTGTTGGTTTGTTTTTGTTTATTTTGGTAGCCTGTTTTTTTTACCCAGAAGATATTCAAAATGATGCTGGAGTCTGAAGCACAAGATTCCTTCTACAGTCATTTTAAGGCAAAGTATACAACTTCCAGTAGCTTGAGGGACACACCAAGCTTACTGCAGGATCTCAAAAGATGCACCCCAAAACAGCAAAGGGTCAGGGCCTATTTGGGGGGTGGATGCAGGAATTTTAAAGGCTGAAGGCATATCAAACCCTTGGACAGGGGTGTCAAACTGCCGGCCTGCAGGCAGTTTGCATCATAGTGAAACTGTGCCCGCCCCATTGCCGGCAATGGCAAAAAAGTCACTATACATCACGTGACATTGCGAGTTTGACACCCCTGCCCTGGGATATCTTTTTTGTATTTTAAAACCACCAAAATGAGGCAAAAAAGAGGGTGTTAAAATGTTGATTTCATACATTCAGAAAGCTGTAAGACCATAAAAAGGATGCTGAAAAGCCACTTGTGGTGTTCAGGCTACACTTTTTGTAACCCTCCTTAAAGGTTTCTGCCACTTTATTGTGCAGCATTTCTATGTTTGAAACATAACAAAAAAGAATTCAAGAGATGGTGATAAGAGTATCCTACTCTAATGGCCTTCCAAAAGCATGTAAGAATTTGGCTTTTTCAGAAAGCCTTTGCAATAGCACCAGAAATGTTTTTTACTATGTTTGCATTGTTTTAGTAATTTGGAATGTGGTGGATTATCTGGAGTCCTAGTCAGATTAGGCAGTAAAGAAATCCAGTGAGTGAATGAATTAATGCTGTTTCTTGGCTAAGAAAATATCACATATGTGACAGTAGCTTCCTGTACCATTGAGGAAAGCTACAATCTGAGGTAGCTATAAAATCCAACAACATGTGATAATGTATTCCCATAAATAATGTATTCCATATAGACTTTTTATCATTTGGCTGAATAGCACACTTGGATGTTGTGTATTTTTTTATATTCCCATAGCTGATTGCTAAAACCAGATAAATGTTATAGTTATATCCTATGATAAAAAAGATATTCTAGCTTTGTATCATGTGCAGCATAGTTAATCCTTGAGATATAAAAATAAGAAAAATATATACAGGTTAATTTGCAGAATCTGTGATGCAATTGCAAATAGGCATATCCAGTCGCTTATGTGCTACATATTCATCACAAAATGCTATTTCAGATACTTTAAGCCTTCTATATTCCTTAAAGCAGGTACTTAATTCTTGCAAATCCACTTCTTCATGCAGTATTAACATGAAGCCACACCCCTATTTGAATCTGAATCAGCCTTGCAACACAGAGAAAGTTTGTTTAGAAAGTGCCTAATTTCAATTATTCCAGTCTCTGAGACAGGAGAGAACCATGTACATTACTTTTGGTTCAGTGAACTAAAGAAAGTTATAAATTGTAGTTGGGGTGCATTTTAACATAATTTTAGCAGTTACAGTTCAGTCCTGAGCAGATCTGTTCAAAAGTAAAAGGTGCTAATAAAGAATTACTGATAATATCGTATTCAACAATAGAACAAGGATCTAAAAGACTCAGGCCAGACCACATATCTGTTTAAATCAATATCTTATTTCTAGCTAAAAGATATTCCACCAAATATTCTCAACTGGTGTTCAAGGGCATCATTGTTTCTGAACCCCAAGGACATCTATGTTGCTGTCAAGCGTGGTTAATAGCCACTGAGAATTATCTATGAATTTAACTGTATTCCCTGTTAAAGTTAATAAGTTAATTGATTTTCACATAGTATATCCTAATGTGCTTTTAAAACTGTGTATGCTATATACAGACACATAGGCTGCAGTTACAGATTGTTGCTCCTGATGATTTAACTATGCTTTACTTAATTAACCCAGTGTTCTGCTTTGACACGATATATGGAACCAAAATATTTGTACAACACACAAGGTTAAGATGCAGTTGGCTAGTCACTATATCATGTGAACATCTAGGCACATACCAAATTTCTGATTATGGATTTTTGTGGCCAGAAAGTTTTCCTTTTTTCCTTCAAACAATCATATGGCAGATTTTTGTCTTCTGCTAAGTAGATTCAAACAGTGCTGCTTCTCATGTTTGAAATAGTACCTATCCATAAATTTACAAAATACTACAATATAAAAATTATAGCTTTTTGATGCATATTAACATTTACAATTATAATTTTAGTATAAAATAGGCATTGCTTCCAAATGCTACAAAGAAAGAATGGAATGTCAGGAGAGAAACCTGATGCTATCGCTTCAAACAGTAGATTTGGGGCTGCTGCTGGATTTGTTTAATGACTGTGTGATTTTCTTAACAATGTAGTGATTCATTTAACAACCATAGCAAAAAAGGTCATAAAATTGGGCATGATTCACTTAACAACCATCTTGCTTAGCAATCTGAAATTGTGTTAGTAACTTGAGGATTACTTGTAAATGCAATTTTTCTGTTGAACCATGAAGTTCCTACCGTATCTTTAGACTAACAGAACTGTTGTGAAGATTAAAACAAGTCACAGTGACATTGTGTACAGGAAGTAATATAAAATGATTAGAACTATATGCCAGATAAAACATTTTTAGAAAGACCTTTATTTAATTTTTAGTCAGCCCCTGAAATTTTCATTTATCTCCTATAACTTTTGTATGACTTAAATCTCTGAAGAACCCCCATAAATATAGTGTATCTTCTTAATATTTCATATGACTTTGAAATTCAGACATTATGTCTTATAATATATTAGGTGTCTGTGGAACAGCATACGTGATTCAATTTCCAGCAAATAATTACAATACTGTACTGCTGTGAATAGGCTCATGCACTGTGTAAATACATATGGATTATTTATTGTTAACTCACCAATAATCACTGGAACAATAGCTTTCACAATTCATTGGGCTATGTAATCAAGCCAAAAGGGCACATACAAAGTATTTACATAATATTATCACATGTGTTCAAATGCAGTAGAAATAGGCAACAGACTGTCTTTTAAAGGGGTCCAACATTTTAGTTTTGCAGAACATTAGCATGTCATTGTCATGTTCCTTTCAGCTGTCAGCAGCTTAAAAAGATGGCCCCATCTGTTCAGTATAAGACATTCCTTGTTCTTACAGCAAGAATCAGCACTTACTTGTGTATGTAGTACATTTTGAATCCTGTTAATAACTGGAGTTCTTTTGGTGGATTACAAAGCTACTTACTGGCTCACTTTATGCTATTCAGTTAATGAGGTTAAAGAATGAGTTGGTATGCAGACAGTTATATTCACTCAACCAGTCCGAAAGTGTTCCGGAGTTAAGTTTCAATGGTCAGGTCTGTTTGGTTGCTGGCCCACAACTGAAGTTCTACAGCTGGCCTGTAAAATGAGATCTCGCTAGAAATTCTCTTAGCACACTTTGTATTTTACCACCCCTCCCCACATTCATAGAAAAAATGGGATTAATATGGGTACCAATACTACCTGCACTGGCACTGGCCCCATTTGGGCCACCATATATTTTTGTGTATAGATAGTCCTCGACTTAACATATTTGTTTAATGACCCTTCAAAACTATGACCTGAAAAAGTGACTTATAATCAGCCTGGCATTTGGAAACTGGCATGCATTTACCATGTTTGCAGAATTCCAGGGTTATTTAATCATCATTTGCAACCTTCTCAGGGGGCTTCAAACAAGGAAAGTGATTTGGAGGAAGTTGGACTCACTTAGCAACTATGGGATTCCCTTAATGACTGTGGCAAAAAAAAATCATAAACACAGGTGTGACTCATTTAACAACTGTATCATTTAGTGATAGAGGTTCTGGTCCCTATTATGTTCATAATAGGCAGTCTAAAATGGCTGGTCTTTATTTAATTTGAATAGAGTTTGCTTGTGTGTTCTTTAGATTAATCTGTTTATTTCAGGTGAGTGGCTGGATCAGATTTGAACAGAACAAAATAACAGAGTTGGAAGGGACCTTGAAGGTCTTCTAGCCCAACCCCCTGCTCAGGCAGGAAACCCTATGCCATTGCAGACAAATGACTGCCCAGTCTCTTCTTAAAAACTTCCAGTGTTGGAGCATTCACTGCTTCTGGAGGCAGGTTGTTCCACTGGTTAATTGTTCTAATTATCCGCAAATTTCTCCTTAGTTCTAGGTTGCTTCTCTCCTTCGATTAGTTTCAATTTGTGTGAACACTGACAACATAGCAGAGTAAAAGTACTCAGGAAAAAAGAAATAACCTGATGTGGAGAGCCAAGGAGATGACCTTGGAAAAACTAAACAGAGACGATGGTTGCAAAAACATGTTTGAAGCTTAGGAAACCAAGAAAGCATGAGAAAAAAAGTTCAGATTGTCTCCATTTTAAGTCACTTGGGTATAAGAAGGAGGTGGGTATACAATGAGGCTTTCAAGTTTCTATTACTACACATCAATAAAATATGATTCTAGCCAGATTTGTGGAACTTATTTCCTGACCTTGCCTGTCTTGAAGGGTTGACACTTGATCTAGAATGCAAAGTCATCAGTGGGGAATGGCATGTGTATATATCCCATGGAAACCATTCCAAAAGTCAGCTCACACTGTTGAGAAGGTCCTTTCCTGGTTTCATTTGGTGGAGGAACAGAAAAAAGGTTGAAGCAGAGCTGGGGTTCAGGCAGATAAAGATACATTAACCCAAGTTATCCTGGACTTCAAACATAAGACTCAGATCCTCCGTGAATTGTCTTTTTGGTATTCATATTTTCTTTAGCTTATTTTCTTCAGAAAATATTTAAGAAAATGAGATAATGAATGATAATTAGATAAGTTTCGTATAAGCTATAAGTTCTAGGCCTCCCTTAAACATGAAAGCCAGCTGGGTGACTTTCGGCAAGTCATTCTGTTGTCACCATTAATGAGCCATATAATTCTTACTGGATTTTTCCTCCAATGTATTATTCAGCTTTTTGGAGCATTCATTTCCCCCAACACACCTAACAGCCTAAAGCAAAGTGATGACATTCACTGACTAACTAACACACACACACACACACACACACACACACACACACACAGGTTTTGAGCAGCAGAATTAGTTTCAGCCAAGATGAATTGCTGCTGAAACTAGGATTCATAAAAAAAAATCACGTAATTGATTAAACTAGAGCCATTTAAAATAATCAACTAATCCAGAGTAGTATGGAAAGAAACCAGACAACTTTGTGGTCAAACAAGTTGCAAAACGTGGGACAAGAGTGAATCAGTATTCTTTACTGGAATTTTACCATCATTTTGCATTAGACAGCATAATCACTCTCTCTTAATTACAACTTGTAAGATTCTTTTTGGTTTGCAGTTTAAAATTACTGTATATTCTCAGAAGTAATTTCCACTGATTCAATTAATTTCAGCATAGTTTATACCTCTGTGAATACACAGTTTGGAGTAGAGGTGGTATATGATCAAGTGTTTGCTGAACAATCCTGTTTACATCCTGGAGATTCTTGGGAACCAGAACAAGGGATGCCAGTCCATCCGGTGCTAAAATCACACATGCTAAAGCATTTCACTCATCATTTGAAACTGTTGAAGCAATAATATACTAGTCCTTGCAGTACTGCATCTGTTTCCATATTCCACAGGCTCCAAACAGTTGGAAAGAAAACTGTTCTCCACTTTCTTATTCCTGATGCTGCCCCGTTTGGATTGGAGGCAATCCCAAATTGGTCAACCATTTCTTCCCTGGCAGAATGGGGAAAGCAGGGGCGAAAATGGGAGATTGTCAGGCTCTAGAAATCAGGCACCAAGATTGTCCAAATGAATAGAAGTTTATTTCATGCTAGCTTCTACAAGAATCTGAACTACAAATTGCTAAGGCAAATTGGCAGTAGATGAGAGTCAATGGAATTCAAGGTGGGCTGGACTTTAAGTCTCTTGTGAGCGCAAAGGGACTCAAGACTGATGATGTGCTTGACCCTTCCCTCAGACTCAACTTGGTTATCCTACAGAGGTTAAAAAAAAAGGCTGCTACTCCAAGGATAGGCAATCTGCATTATGTTATTGAATTCCATTCTGACCAGCCTTATTGAGCAAGATTGAGGGAGACATCGTTAGAACTCCTGTGAAACAATTGAAGGGCCTCATACTGTGCTGTCTCAGCCTTTTCAACCATGATGTTCCCAGATGTGAACTTTAACTCTCTCAAATTCCAAGAAAATGCTGCTTGGGGGATTTATTGAAGATGAATTGTGATGTTTGTGGAGAATTCTAGGTTGGGAAATATGAATTATCCCTAATAGCAGAAAAGAGACTGTTTTAAGGAGAAAGTGCAGTCTGTTTCATGGTATGGTATTCTAACCTTGGGACCATTTTTGCATACAATAGTAATGTACTTATTGAAGTAGATGGAAAACTACTTTTCCACACCCAACCCTATGAACGTGTGCCTGTGAGTTCTGTTACTATCCAAACACCAGACATTTCAGAGACCTTGCTCTCCATGCCTTTCTGCAGTGTGACCATGTGGTGGAGACATAAATGCCATTGGATGATTGTCTAGAGCAGCGTAACACAGTCATAAGGGATAGTCCTGGACTATTGCCATGCAAAAACACACATATACTGTACATGTGTGTATCATGAAAGTTGGGCTCCCATGTTGCTGCAACAAACCCGGATGTGGACGAATATTGGATGCTGATGAATAGCCTTCCGACATGAGATATGTGGCGGCTGATGGGCAACTGAAGAAGCCTATATAAGTTCCCCTTGATCTGTTTCATTTGCATGCAGATTGGTGCAATTGCAGCCCGCTCATTCCAGACAGCAAGTGATAGACTGTGGGGGTGGGAAACCCCTCTATAACATGCAATGAACACTACACGCTAAGATCCCACCTTGGGAGACCCTTTGGAACAGCCAGGAATTTGCAGAGGAATACCTCTACAAATTCAGCTAGTAGCTACTACCAGGATGAGAGAGAGGAGGGGGGGGAGACTGGATCTAAAACTAAGAGACCCCAGATATGGCGAGTGGGACGGGAAGGAGCGTCCCCAGTCATCACATCAGCAGGTTCATACACCTAGGTGGCAGCGGTGGAAACACACGAAGTGCTGCAATCGACAAGAGCGGAGACGGAGGAAAAGAAAAAAAAAAAAAAAGAAGAAGAAGCGAAACAGGAACGAACGAACAAAAACGAGGAAAAAAAAAGTAGCTCGCGCGCCTCCTGGGTCAAAATTCCAAAGAGGCGCTCGCCCGGGATTGGCTGAAGCGCTGGCTTTTCGGGGCGGAGAATCAGTAATCTCAGTCGAGAACTCCTCCGTGACCCGAGAGGGCCCTTGAGCAGCCCCCGTCTTCACACCAGCAAGCACGCAAGCGTAGCGGCGTTCTGCCCGAAAGGTGTGCATTTCCTCCTCCCCATCTCCCCCCCCCCCGCGCAGCCACTTTGCGCGGAGCGACTGAAGCGAGCTGCCGGCGCCTTCTTGCTCAGGAAACTGCGGGCTTTCTTCTTCTTCTTTTTTTTAACCCCCGGTCTTGAACAAATCCAGCGTAAAGCTTGTTCTTTTTACCCCGTAAGCGCGAAGCGGGTGGAAGGAAGGAAGCCATGTGCTACCGGGTTTCCTTCGGCGGCCGCTTCTCGCTGCGGCGTTGAGCCGAACAACCCGCGGGGAACAAAAGCCTCCGCTCGTCTGAATGAAGGTACTGGTGGTCACTTGGCCGGCGGGAGAGAGAAGAGGGCAAGCGACGGAGAGGGAGGCCGCGGGATGGCAGCAGGAGAAGAAAGGGCGTGAGGAGCTCCAGCCCCTTCGCCTCACCCGAAGCAATAAGCCGCCTTTCCCTTTGACTGGACCCCTTTTGAGTTGGTGCAGCCATGAATAACTTCTTCACAGAGGTGAGTAGGATCTGTGCAGCGATCCGGCGGCGTTGGTGGTTCTCCTCCGTCGCGTGTGAGCTTCCTTGCATGTGTTCACGAAGTTGGGCGCTGCGTGAAGTCCGCCGCGCCCGCTTCCGTGGATGCAAAACCCCCGCGAAGGTCCAAGGAGGTTGCTATAGGGTTGCATCCCCAAATTGTCCTTGGGGATTTCAAGAAATAGCAAGCCGCTTTTCACTCCCTCCCGGCAAGCCTGTCAATGGCTTGATAACAAGTTTATTCTCCAGAGTCTAGACCCGCACGCGGTATGGGAAGAAGTGGATTTGTAGGCTTAAGTTTTGAAAAAAATAAAAATAAAAATAAAATAAAATAAAAATCAAGCTGCAGCCAGGATCGTTTGGAATTAAATCTGATTGCTTTCAGTGGAACTTAAAAGTCCGGGGCGGGGGGGGGATGAGTATGGCGATCTTAAACATTATTTAATGTGGTCCAAATGAGACCATAGGTGAGTCGTCAAATTGTTACCTTTTCTGGAGGTAAATTGACGGAGATACTGTTGAGGATAGACTTCATGTACCGTTAAAGCCGGTAGGCAAGGGGACCTTGCTTTCCGTGGGGGTGTGAGATGCAGCGTGTGTGTGTGTGTGTGTGTGTGTGTGTGTGTGTGTGTGTGGGCACATGCTCCCGTGTCTCTCCTTTTATTCAGGATGTGCGGGGCAGAGGTGAGTTGCCTTTATAGAAAATGCTTGTGTGCCTAGTTCACTCCTATTGTGTGGCGCATTGCATTTAGGTCAATATATTGGAGTGGGGGGGGAGTTAACCTTGGCCCACTGAGCACATTCAAGTGCCAAGAGAAAAGCGCTGGCTTTGTAACATCGTCCTTGTGGCGAAAATTTGTGGAAAGTTTACTTTTCGAGCAAGGCATAGCTTCTTGCAGAGCAGTCTGGCATTTCCTTACCAGGCTTCCTGCAAAGGGGATATACAGGCCACTGCTGGGGTTCAAAGCCTTCCATGTCAGCAGAGAGCAGAAGGAAGAAGCAGATGGGGTGGGTGAGCAAAGAAGAGAGGAAGGATTTATTTCATTTTGGTCCATTTCCTCTTTTGTGTCTGGCATCCAGTTTATAATGTTGACCAGATGTCCCCCCCCTAATTTTCTTCATATTAAAATTTAAAGCGAACAATGCTGGAAGAGTCTGATCTAAAACCGGTCTTAAGGTTCCTTTTTAGTTAATTGCACATCAATTTAAAATATTTTAAATGTGCAGAATTTTGATTGGTTCATGTATATTTTGTCAAGACATTTGGGCATGACAAAGTAAAATCTCTGTTGCAGAAGAAAAAATGTGTTTATGGCAGGAGCAAGAAGCCTCATTGGTTTTAGTAGAAGAGTCATGTTTTTAATTAAAATACATTTTAAATATGTGCATGACTGTTCAAGAATTGTCTTTGGGCATTAGGATTCATTTGTAGATCATTAGGCTAAAATAATAGTTTATGTTCTGATTCAATCGTTACTCTACTATGTAAAAATAGTTAAACTTGGTTAACTTTCCCCGTCACTTCAAATCATGCTTTTAGATAAGACTTATAGTAATCAAATTTAATTCTAAGGATTTGGGAGGATCTTGTGAAAGTTGAATTTGTATTATTTCAAAAAGGTTCCTCATATTGTTGTACTATGTAAAATACATGAATGTAACTGTTCCACTTATATAAAGCCACCAGCAGATTGATATGTTGTTAATTTCCTATTTGTTTATTTGAAATTGCGCTTCTTCTGATGTTATGTTGTAGGAGTAATCAATATTTGGCAAGTGGCACTTTAAGGAAACGACAGACAGATCTGAATCATACATTAACTTCTTAGATTTTATTTTTTCTCTGCCTGATCTTGCAGATGTTGCTGTAATTCAGCAACACTTCTATGGGTGATTAAGACAGCAGTAAATTACCTTGTGATATATTATCAATCCAGTTTCCAGTTCTTTTAATTTGTTTCATTATTGATAGTTTAAGATGAAGGATGTCTCCAAATACACAGTGAAATGCATTTTGATATACACATTGGCAACTGAGATAAATTACTTTATTACCAGAAAAGACATCTTGTTTATCTGGAATTATCATACTTTACAGATATTCATGTTTTGTTCATTAGGAATTAAGCATGGCTTGAGGATGGCTTTACTCTTATTTTTTTTCAGTTGGAGGAAATAATTTTAAGTATTCACCTAATGTTAAAATTCAGTCTTAATTAT
Organism: Bothrops alternatus; assembly: GCA_034064705.1. NCBI lineage: Eukaryota > Metazoa > Chordata > Lepidosauria > Squamata > Viperidae > Bothrops > Bothrops alternatus. Next base: position 5,879,032 of record JARGCV010000001.1, on the reverse strand, counting down.
TGAGGGTCTAAGCTAGAGAATATGTAAAAATCAGGGATTGGCAAACTTTTTCTCTAAAGGATCTTGTGCCTCTGTGGGAAAAGCTGGAGCTGGTTCTAGAGGTTAAACAGCCCAGCAACCATTGGATAGTGCCAGCCCAACAGTAAGGAGGTCACTGATAGGCTACTGCTACCCAGGACACTTGACCTCAGCAACTCTCTGCCCAACTTAGAAAGTTGAGCAGAGGTTTGGGCCTGGTACAGTAATCTGCCATCTACCCATTTGTTTGCAGGCTGTATAAAAATAGGCAGCAGGCCTTATTTGATCTGTGGGTTGCAATTTGCCAACCCCTAGTATAGATGATAAAAGAAACACTTAAGAATGTAATACTTTTCCTGATAGCTCCAAGGACATAGAATTCAATTTGGAATTCAAAACGATTCATTGTGTTTTATAACCAATTTTAAATTGTTCTGATTTTTTTTTAATTGCAAGATACTATAAACAAAACAGAGAGCTAGTGTGGTATAGTGGCTAGGGCACCAAGTTAGAAATTGGGAGACTCTGAACTGTCATCCTGTCATAGGCATGAAGCCAGTTGGGTGACCTTGGGCCCGTCACTTTCTAGGAAGAAGGCAATAAGTAGACTACTTCTAAAAATGTTGCCAAGAAAACTGCAAGGACTAGATAGTCCCTGGAGTCAGAGGAGTCACCGGAGGTCAAGACTAACTCAAAGGCACAAAAATAAATATAAATCAGTCATCACAAAAAATTACATTTCATGAAGTATTAGTTTACTTGATATACCACTTAATATCTTTCTAAGGTAAGAGTATTTGATATAAATTGTAAAAATGTTGTGTTTTAATGCTTCAATCCTGTACTCATTTACCTGGAAATCTCAATGACAATAGTGGGACCGACTTCCAAATAAACATATAAAGCACTGTGCTATAAATATCATATTAACGAAAATCTAAAAATATTAACATGTCCTTAAACTAGATCTACTCTTTTAATTCATAGCTATTATTTTTTGGATGCAGGCACTTTCATTTATATAGCACCCTACACCTAGGTTGGGTACAAAGACCAAATCAAATGTTGGTTTAGTGTTTTCAGTGAATCCAGCATTGTGGTTTATAACTCATAGATTACAGTTGAGTATATTATATACCTCCAGCCAGTAGTGGTTTGTTCAACAAACCATGACTTGGTGCAATGTGTGACAATGGTCAGTAGATTCATTCAGCCCCCTTAGTGCTATATTATGAGATGCTTCTGAATATGTAGCTTGAATGTTTGATTAACATGTTCCTTGTTTGTTCTGAAACAAATGCTTTTTTAAACAAATACTGTTGTATTTTCCAGTGCTGAAAATTATTTGAACAAGCCATTCTATTTGAATAACTAGGCTGTTTCAAAGATAGGGGAATGATGTTCATGTGATACTGGATTTAACTCTTGGAGATCTGGGAACTCATATACGCCCTTATAACAATTTACTGTATAAGCTTGAATGAGTCCCTTAGCTTGTCCATTTCAGTTTCTATCAGGAAAATAATATAGCCTGTCCATGAGCAGTATAAAATATTTAGTATGTGTAAGACAAATTTAGATTATCTATATATTAACTCCATGTTAATTTACTATAATTTTTTGAAAGAAGCAAATTGTGAGGAGAACATGTTCTTCAGATGTTCCTAAGTCTCCAATAAAGATCTTTAGGCAGCAGTTTTATATAAAACAATCTGAAAGAATTAGACATTTTGGCAGACTTGCAAAAGATTAAAAATTTCACTTACAACTACTCCTTACAAAAAAACCCCATCAAAACACCAACACACATCATAACTGTATTTGCCTGGGTCTTTCCTCCCTCATGTTGTCTTCTTGCCCTCTGCTTTGTTGTAAAAAAAAAACCACAACCCAATATATTTTTACATTTTCAAGCATTTTTTTCTGCCTTCATTATTTAGCAATTTCTCTTGTCCCTTTCTCCTTTTTCACATATTCCTTTTTTTAGTTTCTAATCTTCACACTAAAAGCATATGAAGATTATATTCTCTTAATATACTTACAAATTCAGGAAATGCAAATTTTCTGAACTCCTGCAGGACACCGTCTAATATTAAAAGAACGGTGCCTATTTTGCATATACTTTTGTATCTAGGAAGATAGAAGACAAGTTATTTTCAAACTTTAAAAAAACATGTTCATATCCAGCAAGACAGATCTGTGAGACTAAGCAAAAAAATGAGTTTCAAAAAGTAGGGATTATAAATTAGGATTGGGCAGCTGATTTTGTCTATATTAGGATTTTTAATCCAACATAATTGGAGGGCTCCAGATCGAAGGAAATTGTGTTGCTTAAATGGGGGGTGGGTCAAATTCTTTTTTAAAAATTGCACTAGATATATACCTACAAGTCTGCTACCCCATGTATTTAGTATAAAATTAGTTGCCATCCTGACCTTTTCCTTCCTAAAAGGAAGCCCTTCTTTTTAGTGTATTCATTGTTCCAATAAGAAAAACTGGCTGCTGTGTATCTCAGAATGGCAATTAGTGAAGTAAGAATAAGGGGTCTTCTTAAGGACCTAATCTGAGCCTTTTTCGCCTGATCAGTTTCAAAGAAATAATGTTAAAAGCTGCACTGGGTGAGCAGGAAAACAGATTATAACATGTTGAATGGAATGTTGTTAATTTAAAAAAGTTAACTCCTCAGCCTGGCATTATTCAGAGATATTGGCCTTGCAACTCCCAGCATTCTTAATCAGCATGGCATTTCAATAATCTTATAGTATAAGCATCCTTAACACTTGCCAATATTTTTATTATCTAACTGCAAAGGAGGACTGAGGTTAAGAGAAGCATGTATAGTACATATCAATCAGAGATGCCAGCAGAGAAATGTAATCACCATTCTTAGCTTTTCCCCTGAAATAGAGGACTTGAGGGCACTTAACTTGGTCTTTGGTTCTTACTTGATGGTTGGCACTGGGAACAATATTTCTTATGGCAAAGGGTGAATGACCTGGCAGACTTTTATGAAGCATAGATTTCTTGCGTTCCCATCATGAAAGATTTTCTGTAACTTTTTGAGTAACGTAAAAGTAAGCAATCCGTCTTTTGTAGCTTTTTTCCAGGACTAGCACAAAAGGAAAGAAAAAGGAACATCTTGTTTAAATTCTCACTTCTATGGTTCTATTAATCTCATGTTTGAGAGCAGCACATGTGACTCAGTGCTCATTGAAACTATTTTGCATTACTTACTAATGAAAATTACTCACCTGAGACTATGTGAGTAATATTTTGGAACAGCACAGATTTATTTATTTTTAAAAAAATGTTAATTTGTGGTTTCAGAGTGCAACTTCGCTGATTTCAGCTAAGTAGGTCTTCTGACATACTGCTACTACTTTAAACAATCCTTTGTTCTCTTTATATCTTGCTTTTATTCTCATTCCAAATTTCTATTACTGAACATAAACATACAACAGTATGGCACTGAAGTTCAGAAAAGCAAAGAAGCAGGATTCAGAAAGCAAACATAGTTGCTGTTAGCTATAAAAAATACAAGGAAGTTTTCCTGCTCTCCTACTTCATATTTATTTCAATGGAACTTCCTCAGATCTTTTCTTCCTGATAAATTGTATCTATTTAAATCTATTGCTGTAACCATGACTAAATGCTGAATTGGATTTTTGAACTCACAGTTTTGAACTAATAGAGCCATATTCACACATAAATATAATCACAATGGGCAAGTCTTGTCTGGCTCATATTATGTGTTAAATCCTATTTATGCCTTAGAAGAATGATATTGACACAGCTACAAATTCAAAATTCAAAATGAATCACCAACTGTTCCTCAATCATGAAATTGTGAATGCTTCAGCTGTGCAATCTGGGTGATCTCACTAAGCTGGAAGAAAAAATGTCTTTAGTTGTCCTGTTTCCAAGCCATAGAGCATCTCTTCAACTAATATGTAAAAGGGTTCTGGAAATGGTGATCAAACACTAGTTGTATACACAACCTGCTATCAGCCCACATCTGCAGGATGAAAGGGCATGTTCAGTTAATTCTGATATCACAATAGCAAGATTGAATTTTGAATTGTTACAAAAACAATATTAGGATTTTGATTTTTTAAAAAAAGAATAGGGCTTGGCTAAAATCATATTAGAAAAGGCCTTTATGCAGCAAATTTTTAGGCTATTTCCAACCTTTTGCATATTTTCCATTTTTCTGGGTCATTCGGCAGATATCTATCTGTTAATACAAATTTTGGAGATGGTTATGATGTGAGTTCATCTACTTAATAATTTATCTCCGGAAATGACAGATATAATTGAGAAATCTAGTGCCCTATTTTCCTGTACTGATGACTTTGTACTTTAGCTGCTGTATTTTTTCAAGTACCTTGCATGCCTCTTCAACTCTTCAAACTATGCAGTTTAGGTGCAACTCCTTGCACCCAAATTGGATGATCAGGTATCTCCTGCAACAGTGAAGAGGCTGAGCTAAGTAATAATTTCTTCTTCTAAACTAGAGAGCTAGTTTAATTATGAACTATGAACTTCTGTTTTTAATTGTTTTTATTTAGACTGTTGGATCATTTGGCTATTTAATAGAAAAACTGGTGAAAGTGATGCTGTCAAAATAAGATAATTATGTGGAAAATTGCATTAAGCAGTTTATTTTGCAACAATGAATAAACAAAATGTCAAAAAAACATCATTTGTGACTCCTTGTGCCACTTTTCTTCATTACGTATCAGGTAGGCTAATAGGAAGTTAGGATATAGTGCAGTGGTGGCGAACCTATGACACGGGTGCCAGAGGCGGCACTCAGAGCCCTCTCTGTGGGCACGCGCACCATTGCCCCAGTCCTTGGCCTTCAGCTGGGTTTTATAAAACCTTTTTGCTTTAGGCCGCCGCCGTGTGCAAAAAAAAAAAAAAGGTTCAATCAGTCAATTTCAACTTGCGGGGAAAAAAAGATCTTGCAAAGTTGGAATTGATTGATTGAACTTTTTAGTCCCACCCCGTCTGCTGTTACCATGCAGCCACGCACATCCAACGGGCCACACCCACCCGGCACCCAACGATGCATAAGTGGGTTTTGGGTTGCAGTTTGGGCACTCAGTCTCTAAAAGGTTCGCCATCACTGATATAGTGCCTACCGAAGTCAGCCAGTTAGCTTCCATTGCTAAAAGAAGACTTGAACCTATATATTTGCTAATTGAGTAGTTTAATCTCTACAACACACTTGTCTAAATAAAGTACTTGTTGAACGTCTTATTAATGACAAAAGTAGCAATTTAAGTGCAAGCTGTATGGCTTTCTTCTATTTAGAATAATATTGAAATATCCTAGGGGGGAAAAACAGTGTTGCAAGATTGCAGAGTTCAAGTCAGGACAAGGTACACCAATATGTTTAGCTTGTCATGCTGAATTGTGGTTTTGTGATGAGTTCCAGGCCTGTGTAGTCTTCAAAAGATTTTTGGAGGTGTATTTTGTTTTGGAAGATGGGCAACTAAATTGGCATATTTTTATTTTGAGCTATATGGATATACAAATGTTAAGCTATTGGCCTTAGTTTGTGCAGCACATTGTTTTAGGAAGGAATTATTTCCCATGTATATTAATGTGATTCATATAACTAAAACTTTTCCTGGAATGCTTATTTAAAAACTAAGTGAATGACAAATGAAATGGTTGAATCTTTCTTCATGGGAAAAATGTTGGGAGAAAAACAACTAGTCACAAGACAATCCCCTTTATATGTGCTGTGGTTCAACTTAATGGGCAGACCCTGCCCCCAGGATGTTTGAAGTATGCAGGCCCTTTACTTCTTGGGTACAATGGAACAGTTGAAGATTATTATTTAATCTTGCTGGTTTATTAAAATTAGCAGTGTGAGTAAACAACGGTTTCCCTATGTTTTCCCCTACCCCTCCAGACAAAATTTTGGAGATTAGTCATGTGATCTTAATGATCATACTGTGAATTTTCCCATTTCTGTTCTACAATATAGATCTGGCTGATAGAAACAGAGAAATTCACCACTGTCATATGATAAGCATTCCTCAACATGACATTACGAGATGGAGAGAACTTGTTGTCAGCATGCCATTTTCATTGACATTCCAATAGAAAACATAATATCTGTTCCTTTTCTGTTTCTTTGAGTGTCTTTCCAATTTCACATATGTGCAGGAAAATACAGTATAGGATTAAGAACTACTTTAATGTGTTTTCACAAAGAAGGAATACAAGCTAAAACGCTCTTATAGTTTGTATATGTTATTCCAAAAACTGGTATTTCCGGTTTTTTCTCCGAGATGTGTACTAAGTAGAAAGTAATACCAATGAACTATTTATTTTCTAAAATAATAGCATAACAATCTGCCATGAGAAGTGATTTTTCCCTCAGAAATAAACAAGTCAGGTTATTTTCGTGTGGGCTGGATACCGTATAACTATTGCAGCTGTATTTTTTCTTTAAAGATTTTTGATTTTAATATGTTGTTTTAGATGGCAGGAAAAATGATAGGTCTTTTTCAGATGCATGCTTTATTTTTTTTAAAAAAAATACATACTAGCTGCTATTAAAACAATATTTGTCTGAATTATGGGAGGCCTTATTTTTCCTGTAAGGGGATCCAGTATTTTACAGCACTCTCTGGGCAGATTACAATGTCAGCATGTTACGTCCAACAATCTGGATCCTCATTTTACTGACGTCAGAAAAATGGAAGGCTGAGTCAACCTTGAGCAAGTCAGAATCGATCTCCAGACTGCAGGCAGAATTAGTCTGCAATACTGCATTCTAACCATTGTGCCACCAGGGTCCAGATATAATTTAATAATGGAAAGAAAAGCATATTCCCAAGTCTACTAGTAACCAAGGCTGTATGATGCCATGGTGCTAGGAACAGCAGTGAAAGTTAAGATCTTGTTATACTAGCAAACTCCCAGCTAGTCTATGCAGAAAAATACAGACATGATCTTGAAGAAAGTATATAGAGACCATCAGTAAACTATGAGCTCAGTCTGGGAAGAGAAGGAAGTCTGAGAAAGAAGCATGAAGTTGCTCAACCTTGATTTTCTTAGATTTTGTTACATATTGTAGTCTATAAAGTAGAGTTCTGGTATTTCCTGAGAATTTTCTGACCTGGCCTAGCTCAAAGGGCTGACAACCTGCTACCTTCAAATAAGATGGGAAGATGCTTGCCACTGTTGAAGATTCAACACAGGATCTATACAAGGAATTTGAGATATAGGCATCATCTTGAAGTACAACTCACAGTAGCTATCCGCAAATTGTAAAAGGCTTTAGTAGAAAAGAATATTTTTACCGAGTATCTCAAACAAAACAAAGTAAAAATCAGTGTGTATGTTTTTTGAAAGCCATTATACAGAAAACAAATCACAGCAGAAAAGACTCTGATCATTGCAGCTCTCCAATGGAGGATATCAGTAGAATATCAGTAATAGCATGCGTGCCGCACCTTTCCCTGCTCCCCCCTTTTCCTCTGAGCCGCCAATCTGGAAAGGTTGGGGAGCTCTGTTGTACAGGATAAAATATATATTGGAAACACAAGGGGTACTTGTATGGCTAAGTGGAACAGCATAAAGTTAAGCTTCCTCTTTTGTAATACCTATACAGATGGATATTTTAAAAAACAACAAAAAAAATCGGGTGAATGATCTGATCATCATGCAAAAATATATCAGTCTGACTTGGGAGAAGATAGGCCAGGCTAAAACTTTATATTTTAATTTTTGTCATAAGGAAAAATGTACACATTCCAAAAATTAATTTGACTTGAAATTAGGCTTGTGTTTAGCTTGCATTTTCTGCAGTGCTTGTTTAAACACCACACTGTATGGCAGAGCTCCCCAACCTTTGTGGGTTGGCGGCCTGGAGGGAAAGGGAAGAGCAAACAGGCGCATGCACGGCGGTGCTAGCACGTGTGCACATGCACAAGCAGGCCGCATGTATGCATGAACTGGCCACGTTGCACCCATTGTGGTGAGGGCAGCAGCGTTGGCACCCACATGCATGCTCAAGGAGGCTGGTAGTGCCCGTGCGCGTGCACAAGTGGGCCGTTAGCACCCATGCACATGTGCAAGTAGGCTGCTAGTGCCCACATGCATGTGCAAGCGGACTGCCAGCACCTGTATGCATGTGCAAACAGACTGCTAGCGCCTGCATGCATGTGCAAACAGACTGCTAGCGCCTGCATGCATGTGCAAACAGGCTGCTAGCCCCTGCATAATGCTGGAAGCAGTGCTAGGATCCCACACATGCACAAACTAGCAGTAGCAAGTGGGGGGGGTGCATGCACATTCCCAGTGGCCAACAAGTTGGGGACCCCTGCTGTATGGTATACAATATATTGATTGTGGTCTCTAGATGAACTTCAAAATAGCCTTGCTTTGTTTTTGCAAATTGTTATCTCTATGGCAATTGATATTGGAGGCTAATTGTTGATTTTAAGCCAAAGAATGAACATTGAGACTAAAAATAGTCCAACCTCAATTCCCTATTCATTTAAAAGAAAGCTGATTGGATAATTTTTGGAATTTAGTAAAAACAATATTGGACAGAATTACTACACAAAAGCAAAATATAAATGTAGTGAACAGTCGTTAAAAATTTTTTTTCACCATGACCAGTAATGTTCTTTTTTTAGTTGTAATGAAATAAACAAGGATTTGTTTTTGAAAAACAAAGATTCCAGCTCTTTTAACTTTGCAGTGTGATCCTCTTTAAATGTACAACTAACTATCTTGTGTCTTAAGATGTTAATATCTGTCTTTGTTTGAAAGGATTGGTCCATGTACCTTCTTCCTAGTCCGATTGTACATTTCTCAGTGTTGCTTATGTTTGCATTACAAGAATACCATGAATGAGGTATATTTTCTATTACAAATAAAAACTTACTGACTCAGAGGTTTAAAAATGTAGTAACACGTCTCTTCGCCTGCATGATGAGTGGAAAATCCGCCAATGGGTTCTGCTTGTCTTCTGCCCATAGACTAAGTCAGCCAAATTTTTGCTCCGCCTCTCCTCCTGAGATGCCCCTTTCCCAGTCTTGACTTAGTCTCAAGCCTGGACAGACAGGTTTTTCTTGGCTCCAGACTTAAAGGACTTTAAATCAGGTTGTATTCTTCTATTAATTTCACCCAAAGGGGAGAGAACGAAGGACAATCAGAGATTCATCCCTCACTGCCTTTTTCATTGTGGCAAATTCATTGTGGCAAATTACAGCGCAGCCACAAGGCTTGCCTTTAGGACAGCCGATCCCGGAGTGATGGCGGGGAGGACTCCCCCTTTGGTGGCAGGCTAGCTCTCTTCGCTCACAAATGGCAAGCCACCACCACGGACCTTTGGGTCTCTTCGCTCACAAATGGCAAGCCACCACCACGGAACTTTGGGTCCTAAATACTGTCAGATTCGGTCTCTCACTAGAATTCATTTCATCACCCCTGAACTGCTTCATTCCTTGTCCATCTCCAAAGGAACCAACCAAAAGGAACCTTATAAAGGAGGCCATCCAGCATCTATTGGACATCCAGGCCATAGAACCGGTAGAGAAGGACCAGCGGGGATAGGGATTCTATTCCATCTTGTTCATAGTCCCAAAGAGTTTGGGGGGGGTGGAGAGCAATCCTAGACTTAAAAAGCCTCAACAGACACTTGGCTTAGAGAAAGTTCAAAATGCAACCCTACAGTCAATATTAGCAAGCATCAGAAAGGGAGACCTCCTGACGTCCATAGATCTGATGGAGGCCTACCTTCACATTCCATACTTCCAGAATACCAGAGGTTTCTCAGATTCTGCCACACAGGGCAGCATTTTCAATACAGGGCCTTTTGGACTTTCTTCAGCTCCCAGAGTATTCATAAAGGTACTGGCAACACTTGCGGCACATCTGCAAACAATTCCTGTGCTTATTCAATGTTATCTGGACAACATTCTCATCCAATCTTCGTCAGTTCAGACAGCACAGTCAGACCTAGCACTGACCCTAACAACCCTTCAGGAACACAGTTTCTCAGTAAATTTCCAAAAGACGGTCCCATCGACCCGTCTTTTACATCTGGGAGCTATGATAGACACACTACAATGCAGGGTCTATCTCTCTCGAGATCGCCAAGACAGCATTTGAACCATGGTCAAATTGGTTCGAAAGAAGCGAACCACAACACTGGCCACATTCTCCCAATTACTAGGAAAGATGATTTCATGCCTTGCAGTCGTGCCCTGGGCACGACCACACTCCAGAGATCTGCAGTGGTTCCTACTCCCATTCCAAAAGAGGAAAATGAGCTCATCCAACCGAAGAGTAAGGATACCACCAGGGGTCCTGAAGTCCCTCCAGTGATGGGCTTCTCCAGCGCTCAGAAAGGGACACATGTTCAAGGAGACCGACCGGGTCACTCTGACCATGGATGCCAGTCTATTCGGCTGGGGAGCACACCTACAATCACAGCTGACACAGGGCAATGGTCAAGGGAGGACCTAAAACACAACATAAACTGGTTAGAGCTCAGAGCCATTTACCTGGACCTTCGCCATTTTCACAACACAGTAGCGGATCAGCACATCCTGATTCTCACGGACAACGTGGCGACCAAAGCCCACGTCAATTGACAGGGGGGCACACGATCCAGGGCTCTCATGACCGAAGCACAGGCGCTGGGAAACTGGGCAGAAAGCAACCTAGCCTCCCTCAAGGCCGAGCACATATCAGGAGAAGCAAATCATCAGGCGGACTTCATAAGCAGGGTGACGATAGACCACTCAGAGTGGAGTCTGCACCCTGCTGTCTTCAGGGAAGCATCAGAAAGATTCAGCCACCCAGTGCTGGACCTATTTGCCAGCCCCAAGAATGCTCAGCTCCCGAGGTTCTTCTCCCACTTTCCGTCACCAGGGGCAGAGAGAGCAGATGCACTTTGAGGTCATTGGCTGGAGGGGCTGCTATACGCGTTCCCACCACTTCCTCTGATATAAGCAACCATCAGAAAGATATTGCAGGAACAAGCAGAGGTAATTCTCATTGCACCACATTGGCCAAGACGGCCATGGTTTGCAGACCTCGTAAGTCTCTCTACATCCCCACCGTGGAGGATTCCACACAATCAAATCTCCCTCAACCAGGGGGCTCTACTTCATCCAGAGCCACAATGGCTCCAATTAGCTGCCTGGCACTTGAACGGAGCATCCCTTCGGTGCAGGTGGCCCGAGGGTCTGCTATACGCTTTCCCTCCCCTCCCGCTGATACAAGCCACCATTCGCAGGCTGATATTGGAGCGAGCGGAAGTAATATTGGTTGCTCCATATTGGCCTCGACGCCCGTGGTTTGCAGACCTAGTGGATCTGTCCCTGTCTCCACCGTGGTGGTTCCCCCCGGACCAAGTGGCTCTCAACCAGGGGGAGCTCCTCCATCCGGACCCTCAGTGGCTCCAATTAGCCGCTTGGCACTTGAGCAGGAGAGTCTAGCTAGGCAAGCTTATTCCTCGGAGGTGATCTCTATGATCCAGGCCTCTAGACGCCCCTTGACAAATAGGATTTACGACGCCACTTGGACAAATTTCTGCCAGTGGTGCAATTCACGTAAATTGGACCCTCTCTCAGTTACAGTCCCTAACATTTTGGATTATCTGCTGGATGGCATTTCCAAGGGCTTGTCCACTAACACCATCCGTAGGCAGGCTACAGCCTTATCTACGGTCCTCACCTGTGATACTCTGGGTCCACTTTCTCACCACCCAGCGATCTCCGCTTTCCTTAAAGGGGCGGCCAATTCCGGTCCTCCCACAGTACATAGATACCAATCTTGGGATTTACCTACTGTGTTGCAGGCGTTGACCACTGCTCCTTTCGAGCCTCTCCAATCTTGCTCTCTGTATTTTCTCTCCTTGAAGGTGGCCTTTTTAGTTGCTATCACTTCGGCCAGAAAGATTTCGGAGTTGGCCGCCCTCTCAGTCAGGGAAGATCTCTGTATCTTCCATCAGGACAGAGTGGTCCTTAGATTAGACCCCTCCTTTATCCCCAAAGTGAACACCGGTTTTCATAGATCATTGGATCTTGTTTTACCAAGTTTCTGTCCAAGTCCTTCTCACAGGCTAGAACGCCAGTGGCACAAGCTGGATGTGCACAGGGCTCTATGCATCTACATAAAGTGTACTGGGTCCTTTCGCAAGTCGGAGGCCTTGTTCGTCTCCTTTCAGCCATCTGCCATGGGCAGGAAGGTGTCCTCTTCCACCATTGGCAGGTGGATTAGGGCTTGTATTGCTAGGGCTTACGCCTCCCAGTCGCTTCCGGTCCCAGCTCGTATCACGGCTCACTCCACGCGCAGCGCAGCAATCTCTGCGGCCTGGTCTATCCAGGCCTCTGTAGAGGAGATTTGTAGGGCAGCATCTTGGTCGTCCCCGTCTTCATTCATTACACACTATAAGATTGATAGGTTTGCCGCGGCGGACGCCGCATTTGGCAGACGGGTTCCTCAACAGGTCGTTTCCTCTAGGGAGACACCAGCCTAGACCTTCCCCCCCGAAGGGACATGGGCTTTGGTATGTCCCAATCAGTGGATTCTACATCCACCATGCTGGAGAAGGGGCGTTGTCTTACCTGAATGCCTTTTCTCAGCATGGTGGTGTAGAATCCACACCCTTCCTTGGACAGGTGTCTAGGCTTGTGTATTGTCATTGTTTTTGTATTTTTGGAGTCATTGCGTCAGAGCTTCTCAGGATCCTTTGCCTCGTCAAAACTGGGAAGACACACCCAAAGGGAGGTGTGACTAAAGCTCTGACTTAGTCTCTCTGAGCAGGAAGGCTGAAATAACCCAATCAGTGGATTCTACACCACCATGCTGAGAAAAGGCGTTCAGGTAAGACAACGCCCCTTTCATAGAACACAGAAGGTAGTGCTACCAGATTTTTGCCCTGAGCCCTCCCATGAATTGGAGTGCAAGTGGCACACCTTAGACATTCGCAGAGGTTTAAGATACATTAAACGGATGGCACCCTTCTGCAAGTCAGAAGCCCTGTTCGTCTCCTTCCACTGTCACACAAGAGGTCAAAGGGTCACAGCTTCCACAATCGGAAGATGGATTATGAGGTGCATAGCAGAGGCATACAGGGGACAGTCGTTAGCAGTCCCCAGGCAAATCACTGCACACTCCACTCGCAGCGCTGCCACCTCAGCAGCCTGGGCGACTCAGGCATCGATTGAGGAGATATGCAGGCGGCGACGTGGGCATCACCTTCCCCCTTTATAAGACACTACAAGTTAGATAGGTTCGCATCTGCGGAGGCCTCCTTCGACAGGAGGGTCTCCAGAGTGTAGTTTCAAAGAGTGGGACCCAGACCCAAATTGACCCTTGCCCATAGGGATAGGGAGGCTTTGGTATGTCCCATTGGTGGATTCTCCACTCGTCATGCTGGAGAAGGGGCATTGTCTTACCTAAACGCCTTTTCTCAGCATGACGATGGAGAATCCACTCCCACCCTTAGGGCCAGTCAGGTACTGTGCTGGGAGAGGATTGAGCCAACACAAGATTATATAGCCAACAGCCTTCGCCTCAGTCAAGACTGGGAAAGGAGCATCTCAGGAGGAGAGGCGGAACAAAAATTTGGCTGACTTAGTCTACGGGCAGAAGACAAGCAGAACCCATTGGTGGATTCTCCATCGTCATGCTGAGAAACGGTGTTCAGGTAAGACAATGCCCCTTCTATATTTACTACTAATGACAATCCCAATACCTCAGAATATACTTCCTGAGATCATGTATTGAACCTAATCTTTGTGATGCTTCTCCTTTCTTTTTATTCTTTATTAAAAGCTCTTTTTCTCCCTGACTGATAATTTTATATCCCAGCTACGCTTAGAACAAATTCCTTGAACTGACCAGCTTAAAAAACAGGCTACATCAATCTACTATGAATATGCTTGCACATATAGTAGAAATACATGTAATGGTTTTGTGATCATAGAGAATGAGTATGTTCTTGCTTAATGGGTGTGTCACTTGTGGAGCAAGCTAATTAAACTGAGCACTCAAATACAAAAGAGGTCTATTCAAAGTACAAGTTGTAATTTTGGGAGGGTTGGCTTGGAATAGACATGGTAGATTATCAATTCATATATTCAAAATGAAATAGTACCATTATTTTGGAGAACTAATGAAAGACTGTTGCTGTACCTTTATCTTGCTCATCACTTAAGCCAGGGGTCTTTAAACGTGGCAACTTTAAGACTTATGGACTTCAACTCCCAGAATTCCTCAGCCAGGAATTCTGGGAGTTGAAGCCCACAAGTCTTAAAGTTGCCAAGTTTGAAGACCCCTGACTTAAACATAAGTGACCTCATCAGTTATTACCCTCAAAATGTACATGTGGCATTTATTCAGTGCTGTACTGGTACTGTTCACAATACAGAAACCTACTGCTGATGGTAACCCTAGATTACTTTATTTCAATTTCAGTGTATGAGTTACACATTTAGTCTGGTTATTGTGTGCCCTATGGCACACAATATACTGTGGTAGTTGTCAAAATATATGATTTTTGTTCCTTCCTAAAAATACCTACATACCTATGTGGAAAGTCAGCCCCCCCCCCGAGAAAGAAATATTTTTAGAAATATTTAAAAGACAGAATATATTTCCCTAAAGGATTTAAAGGCAGAAACCAACCCCCACCCAAGTCTCTCCGTCCCAAACAGAAACCAAGACTGCAGAAATGCAGATGTGATAATCTTGTCAGAAAGACTGGAATCAGGAAACTGGGATTAGGAGGAAAGATCCCTAGAATCAACAACCCCTCACGCCAAAAATCGAAGTCATCAGCCACAGCCCCAGGGAAGCAGGATATGATCTTTGGGACATAATAGGATGTCCCACTACTATCAGAATACCAGAAAGGCACACTCAGACACAGGTCAAAATACATGACACCGGAAATACAAAGCCTCAAATAGGAACAAGAAACAACTTCAAGAGCACCAGAGGGTATAAAAACCCACTCCCTACATGTGCTCTTTTCTCTTTTCTTCCAGAGCCATCTTTCTGTCTGGCTCTCATCTTCATTAAACTGCA
The DNA here is from genome assembly GCA_034064705.1 of Bothrops alternatus. NCBI lineage: Eukaryota > Metazoa > Chordata > Lepidosauria > Squamata > Viperidae > Bothrops > Bothrops alternatus. The sequence continues at coordinate 5,863,939 of JARGCV010000001.1, read as the reverse complement.
ACCTTCTTTCTAAAGCAGTCGCCATGTTGTTTATTCCTGGCTTGGACTGAACCATGATGAAGACTGGTTAGACTTTAGATGAAGACTTTTCCTTCAACACCAAAATATATGACTTTTGTTCATAAAAAATACCTACATATATTATGTATGTAGATATTTTTTAGGAATGAACAAAAATCATATACTATCATAGTCAAAGAACAAAATGAATGGAGAATGGTACCTGGAATTGGAAATTCAATGCATAATTGAATTATTTCATGATATAAAATACCACTGTTCCACTGAGTATCTTTTTTGATAGGTCCTGGTTTATACATATCTACAAAAAAAATAAAATAACCAAGAGAAGTGTGCTGTAGTATTTTCCCCCCAAGAATTGAAAAAGGTAATTGCTGTTGATTGCTTTGAACATCAGATAGGAAGAACGATGTAGGAAAGGATTTGTTTGGAATGGTTGAGCTACAAAAGGGTTTATAGATCTATATATTTTATAGAATCAAGAATTAGAATATCTGGTTCTGAGTAATGTTTAAAAATATGAAGTATGGAGTGTGGAAGTATGGAATATGAATATGGAGTGTGGAAGTTATGCACACATTGGTGAGTCAACAGGAAAACTAAATTGTAATAGTCAAGCAGAAGGACATGGTAGACCATCTACAAATTCTACAACCAAATTCTACAGTCAAAATCCACAGTCAAAGTTGAAAGTGCACCAGAAAATTACATATAAAGGTCTGTACACAAATGCTAGAAGCATTCGAGCAAAAATAGGGGAATTGGAATGCTTGGTGAAGGAAAATAATATTGATATTATCGGCATAACAGAAACCTGGTGGACAGATGAAAACCAATGGGACACAAGGATTCCAGGTTACAAATTGTATAGGATGGACAGGAGAGGGAGAAATGGTGGTGGCGTGGCCTTGTACATAAATGAGGAGTTAGAATCTCATGAACTCGAAATTCAAGAAAATTCAAACTCACCCACAGAAACATTGTGGATAAAAATCCCAGGACAGGAAACTAATCTGACGTTAGGGATCTGCTATCGCCCTCCCAACCAAACTCCAGAGGCAGATTGCTATTTGGAAAATGAATTTAAGGAGGCCTCAAAAAGAAATAGGGTAGTCATAATGGGGGACTTCAACTATCCCCAAATAGATTGGGTAAATTCTTGTTCTACACATGATAGAGAGACAAGGTTCCTCGACATGTTAGCTGATTATTCCCTTGAGCAGATGGTCATGGAACCTACCAGGGGAAAGAGGATCCTGGACTTGGTTCTAACTAACACACAGGATTTGGTTCATGATGTCCTTGTAACCGAGCCCATAGGAACCAGCGATCACAACACAATAACCTTCAACTTAACCATGGATAGCAAATTGTCAGTGAAAACTAACACAGAGACCTTAAACTTTCACAGAGGGAATTTTGACAAAATGAGGAAAATAGTAAAGAAGAAACTAAAAGGAACAGTAAAAAAAGTCAAATCCCTCCAAAATGCTTGGAAACTGTTTAAAAATACGTTACAGCAGGCTCAAATAAAATGCATTCCTAAAAGAAGAAAGAGGATTGGAAAGTCCAAGAGGATACCAGTATGGCTTACGAATGAGGTAAAGGAGGTTATTGGACAGAAGAAAAACTCATTTAAGAAATGGAAGGCTCTTCCTACCGAGGAGAACAGGAGGGATCACAAACTCTGGCAGACCAAATGCAAGGCGATAGTCATGAAAGCCAAGAGAGACTTTGAGGAGCATATAGCCAAGAATATTAAAAATAATAACAAAACCTTTTTTAAGTACATCAAAAGCAGGAACCCAACCAGAAAATCAGTTGGGCCACTTGATAACAATGGTCAGAAGGGGATAATCAGAGAAGACAAGGAGATTGCTGAGAGGCTAAATGACTTCTTTGCTTCCGTTTTCACCGAGGAGGATAGAGAACATTTGCCTGCCACTGAATTAGTTTTCCCAGGGAGGGAAATAGAAGAATTAAACCTGATAGAGATAAACAAGGAAGATGTTCTTGCATGCCTTTCTAAACTAAACGTCAACAAATCGCCGGGTCCAGATGGCATCCACCCTAGAATTCTCAAGGAACTCAAGTGTGAAATTGCTGAACTTCTAGCTAAAATATACAATCTTTCTCTAAGATCAGGCACTGTACCGGAGGATTGGAGGGAAGCAAATATAACCCCGATCTTCAAGAAAGGATCCAGAGGTGATCCAGGAAACTATAGACCAGTCAGTCTAACCTCAGTTCCAGGCAAACTGATGGAAACCATTATTAAAGATAAAATTACAGGGCACATAGAAAAACAGGCATTGCTGAAAGAAAATCAACATGGTTTCTGCAAAGGCAAATCATGTCTTACTAACTTGTTAGAATTCTTTGAGGGTGTAAATAAATACATAGATAAAGGGGCCCCAGTTGATATTGTATATCTTGACTTTCAAAAGGCTTTTGACAAAGTCCCTCACCAAAGGCTCATAAAAAAGCTCTCCAGCCACGGAATTAGAGGACAGGTCTTGTCCTGGATTGGTAACTGGCTAAATTGTAGGAAGCAAAGGGTGGCAATAAATGGACAATTCTCCGGATGGAAAGAAGTGAGAAGTGGTGTACCCCAAGGTTCAGTTTTGGGGCCTTTACTTTTTAATTTATTCATCAATGATCTGGATGTAGAAGTTAATAGTGAGGTAGCCAAGTTTGCTGATGACACTAAATTGTTCCGGGTTGTGAAAAGTGAAACTGATTGTCGGGAGCTCCAGAAGGATCTCTCGAAATTGTGTGAGTGGGCAACAAAGTGGCAAATGCATTTTAACCTAAACAAGTGCAAAGTTATGCACATCGGGGCAAAGAACCCCAATTATACTTACCAACTGATGGGGACCAAACTTTCTGAGACAACCCAAGAAAGGGATCTTGGGGTTTTGGTGGACAGCTCGATGAAGATGTCAACCCAATGCGCAGCAGCAGTAAAAAAAGCAAATTCCATGCTTGGCATGATTAGGAAGGGAATCGAAAATAAGTCAGCAAGTGTTGTATTGCCTCTGTACAAATCGATGGTGAGACCACACTTGGAGTACTGTGTACAGTTCTGGTCACCGCACCTCAAGAAGGATATAATGGAACTGGAAAAGGTGCAAAAAAGGGCAACAAGAATGATCAAGGAAATGGAGCGCCTCCCTTATGAAACCAGATTGCAACGCCTTGGTCTCTTCAGCCTTGAAAGACGGCGTTTAAGGGGTGACTTGATCGAAGTGTATAAAATCATGCATGGGATAGAAAAGGTGGATAGAGAAAAATTCTTTTCTCTATCACACAATACCAGGACAAGGGGGCACTCCCTAAAGCTCATAGCTAAGAAAGTGAGGACAAATAAAGGGAAATATTTCTTCACCCAGAGAGTCGTTGATTTATGGAATTCACTTCCTGAAGGGGTCGTGACAGCTGTCAGCCTTGACAGCTTCAAGGCAGGGCTAGATAGATTCATGGATGCAAAGTGTATCGGTGGTTATTAAAACGGATGTCCATGTGCCGCCTCTATGTTGGTTGAGGCAGGCAGGATTCCCTTGAGTACCATTTGTTTGGGGGTCAAGGGAAAGGGAGGGTTTTGCCTTCTCTTTCTGCTCAAGATCCCCATGTACATTTGGTGGGCCACTGTGTGACACAGAATGCTGGACTCGATGGGCTTTGGCCTGATTCAGCATGGCTCTTCTTATGTTCTTATGTTCTTATATATTTCTTAAGGTTTAAAAATGAAATTAATTCATTAGAAGATACTATTATCTGTTTATTAGACCTCTCAAAGTTTTTTTTTTAAAGGACAGACATTATATTTTTAGTATCACATTGTAAGAAATTTGAAGCTTTTTTAATTCATATGATTTAGTCATATCCAGCTACAGTCTTGTTTTGGTTTTGAATCACTACATACTGTATGTCAGTAGAATTTTGGAAAGTAATATTATAGTTAAGGATTTTAATGTGATGTTGAACTATATTCTTAAAACACGTCATTTCATAAAGATGTCTGGCTAGGCATGGCAGTGGTATTAATTTTACTTAATTAGAAAGAAGCTTGTTTTCCTGATTTTAAGGAATAGATCCAGATTATGAGTTTCTCCTTTATTTTTGAAAAGCTTTTGTGTTCTAAAAGTGTGAAGAAGATGCAGTAAACAAAAACGGAGTTAACTTTATATGATTGTTGTTAGTAATTATACAGATATTTTTTTCGTTGTTAAAAATTTCTTTTTTTGTCTTTTATTTTAATCACTACAATATATTTAGGATTTCTTTCTTCATGTTTTCCTGTTGTGGTAGAGGGAATTGTATTTTATCATTAAAAAAAAAAGAAACTTCTTCTGGGGATTTGAATGATCCTGAAAGCTCTTTTTGGGGAAAACTTGGGTAATAGCAATTTGCAAACAAACTCATGGCTTCCTCAGTTTCTTGCCAAGACTTGACAAGGCTTGTTAATGACACATATTTTTCACTTAGTCAACTTAAGAGTTACACAAATATCCTGGAGGTTTTTTTACCTATGGTTTTGCCACTGTTATGCAGATATTAGAATAATTCAGTTCTGTCGTTTTTCTAAAAGGCTGACAGGAAATCGAATAATATATGAATAGTAATCATTCTTATCTGACATCTGCATATTTATTAAGACCTTGAGGTGTGTGCGCACACACACACACACACACAAAACAGTAACTTTGGCAGTAACTTTGGAAGAGGCAGTCTCCTCTTCCATGTTACCATAAAAAATAATTTTGTTGTTATGCTTATGTAAAGCAATTTGGATTACAATGGGTTTTCTATTCTCATCACATAAGGGCTAGACTTCAATGAAGTGGGTCTTCTGATTTCTCTGTAACTTCTTGGGGCATTAATCAAGTCTTTTGATTTAAAAAAAAATCATGTTGAGATTAGATGATCTTTTGTGGAACTACTATGTCCCTGGAGCGCTAAGTGTCATTTTTGTATCCTGACTTATGGGCTACATTTGAATGAGCAACAATGTTTAGGCATGTATGGTAACTTTTGATTTTCCTCTTACTGTTTTGTTTGGTAATTCTTCATGTACTAATCTTTTAAATGTATAGTTGAACTAATAATTTGAGGAAATGTTTAGGAAAGATATAAATGAATGAAATTACTAAATGAGAATTATATGTGGAAGATATAAAAGTTAGGTTTATTCAGGCTAGGTTCAGTGGAAACAATTTCACATAAATGGTTTGGTGTTAACTATATGTTTTGTAGAACATATTTGGTGTTTGGTGAAATGGGAGTTCCCCAAAAGTAGTTTAGTGCCAAAGACCGCTCATAACACTTACCTATTGTATGTCATTTAACACCAGTTAATCAATGGAGCAACCTGCCTCCAGAAGCTGTGAATGCGCCAACACTGAAAGTTTTTAAGAAGAGACTGGACAGCCATTTGTCTGAAATGGTATAGGGTTTCCTGCCTGAGCAGGGGGTTGGATTAGATGACCTCCAAGATTAAAATTCATAATTTTAAAATAACATTTGAAAATACTTCAGGAATGAACATGTAGAAGAGCAAACTGGTCTCTTGTGAAATATTTCCTCGGAGTTTGTCTTAACTATGACATGAGTAGTAAATATTTATGTGGAAACCGACCTTAAGGGCAAAGTGAATATATGCTGATCTTCGTTGTCTGTAGTTAGTGACAGGTTGTCTACTTAGATGTGTAGCAATAATAGTATGAATCAGTTGTCTGAAATTAACTACTTGAATTAGTTTATATTTAAATTGGAATATCACAGTCTACATGGCAATCTTAATATTCCTAACTATGCTAATGTGTATTGTACTGTATCACAAACATTCTTCTGTTGGGTTAGTGCATTGAAATAATGCTGTTCTTATAAATAGAATATTATTACTATATATGTATTCTGTTCTTCCTTTGAGGAGTTCCTTATAAAAACTCGCTAATTCAGCAGGAAACTTGCTGGCAGTATTGATACTTTGTTACAAGACAGAAGAAAGAAACCTTGGTTATGGGTTTTCTCCTCTGCTATAACATGGCCATAAAATTAGGAACCTAGTAAATGACTGGTATAAATTTAGATTGCATTCTTCCCTGTATTTTTAAAATTGGTTTAAATTGGTTTTTAATTGATAAATTAGGTTGATTGTTTCATTTTTGTATTAATTGTGCACACTGCCCAGGGTCACATGCAAGTGAGACGAGAGGCTATACAATATAAATTCAGTAAATGTGGAGTCTTTGATGCTCCCTAGTTTGGTTGTTTGCTTACAGACATTTCATTACCCAACTAAGTAACATCATCAATGCTAGTGAATGGGGGGAAGGAGGTTGTTCCCTTTTTATATACAGTAGCTTGCCATGCCAGTATTGTTGGGGGTGTGGCTTGTTCCTTGGTAGTTCTCCAGTACAGGAGATGGAGAATCCACCAATGGGTTTTCTCTGTCTGCCTGCTCTTGAGACCAAGTAGCCAAACTTGACACACCCCCTCTTGCTAGGAGATCCAGTCTTGACTTGATCTCGAGCTCTTGAAGACGCATCAGGGTTGGTTCTCTCAGCAGATTAGCAGGTAGTGACCCATTGGTGAATTCTCCCTTTAATAGTAATATCCCTCAATATAATTGAATAATCCTCATAGGCTGGGAATCATTTCCTACAGTTCCCCTGCGGTGCTGGGCTCAGCGCTGCCTCAAATTGGAGGTTTTTGAACTGCAGGGTGTGTGTGGGGGGGAGAGACAACTGCCTTTGATTCCTTCAGTCTTTTCCCAGGGCTCTGGGGGAAAGGAATTTGTTGTTTTTTGTGAGCAGCTCACAAAACTGCCTTAGGTGATATTGTCACCTCCCCTCTTAGGAACCAGGGAACAGCGTTCCCACCTCAGATTGGTTCAATTTCACTTCCCAGACCTCCGGAGCCGTTTGGGAGGCCGGGGGCATCATTTTGGCTGCCATTTGAGGCAGTGAAATTTAAAACGACTCCCAAGGTTCCGTTTTTTCCTCTATCATGATCGGAGGCAAATTTGAGCAATTCCCCACAGCCAGTGCACTAGCTTCTGCCAGAACCTTCCCAATGTTGGGGAAACTTCCCCTGTGTGGTCACAGTCGTTGTTTTTGGCAGCAGAGTGAGTGGTGGCCGCCATTTTGTTACCGCTAAAACAATGAATAGTAAAAAGTTTTTCCTGGCATACCCTAGGCCAGTGGTTCTCAACCTTTCTAATGCTGCGACCCCTTAATACAGTTCCTCATGTTGTGGTGACCCCCAACCATAAAATTATTTTCGTTGCTACTTCATAACTGTAATTTTGCTACTGTTTGGAATCGTAATGTAAATATCTGATATGCAGGGTGTATTTTCATTGTTACAAATGATGAATTACAAAAACAATATAGCAATGCTCACTGGAGAAGCTTACTCTTCCTTGCTCAAAAATGTTGGGAGGAAGGGAAGAGGAAGGAAGGAAGATTGAAGGGGAAAGGAAGGAGATGGAGAAGGAAGAATACTGATGCCAACGTTTCCAAACGAAATGCTCCGAGCCGCTCGAATGATTTCTCATCCCTTCTGGCCGTTGTTTTCCGTCCCCCATATCTGAGCACAGCCGCCGCCGGTCTGCCCCCATAGCCAAGGGTCCCGGACCAGCACTTTTCCAAACTCTAGCGCTGCTTGCAGTGGGGGTTGGAGTGGGGGAGAGGGATCCTTTCTTATAGCCCTGAAACGAGTTTTCTCCTTTGATTTTGGGGCCCCGTTGCCAGCTCGCGGGAGTGGATCACAGCTCTGTAATCTGCCTCGATCAATAGAAAGCCTGGAGGTGGAAGGAAGGAAGGAAGGATTGATCTTTGGAGAGTCATGTTTTCCCAAATGGTGATGAACTGCAACACCCAGCATCCCCCACTCTTCCACAGTGCTTTTTAGGGCTGCTGGGGATGGTAGTCTGGAGCCCCCCATCCTCATCCCGGCACCTCTTGCCTTTTCCCAGCTGCCCCTCCCAGGACCTGCCCGCCCCTCCAGCCTCCCAAGCACCACTGCAGCGGCAGGATCGTGGGAGCCCCTTTCCACGCTGCGCAGCCCTTCACCACCAAACCCCTCCCCGACTCATCACACATAAGAGGGGCGTGGCCGGAGCGCCAGCTCCCACTTGGAAGGCACCACTTCTCCCCTCCCGGCCCATCCGGCTGACCTCCGACGCACATGTGGGCATTGCCCTCTTCCCGGCCGCCTGGCCGCTTCTGAGGCCCAGAGCCCGGCAAGCCGGGAAGGAGCCGCTCCTGCCCGCCAGCCCCAGGGCCACACCGGGTGCCAGAGGGCCAAGGCAGCCTCTGACTGTGAGGGAGATGGGCCGGGTGGTGCGAGGGGAAGCTCCAGAGTGGAGGGTGGCCAGGGGCGAAGCGCAGCTGGGCAACCAGGAGGCGGGCAGGCCGAGGTGGCGGCAAGCATCGTGGGCCAGGCGCTCCAGGGCGGCCATGTAGGCACACAGGGTGAGGTAGCAGCGGCATAGGTCCAGCACCGGCTAAGCCACCAGCTGGCCCGGCCCAAGGAAGGCCAGCCACACACGCCACATTCGCACCCAGCACCCGCCGCTGCTCCGCCAGCACCACCTCTCCCGCCACCTTTCCCGTGCAGCCCCGCTTGTCAAGTGGGCCCCACGGCTCCCACAGCAGCCACCGCAATGCACACCGATGGCGCACGAGGTGAGCACAAGGCAGGCGAGCACATGTTTTCCGTGCTTCAGTGCCAGCTTCTCCATGCTGCAGCGCGACCCTGGAGAGCCTGGCTGACACGGTGAGCATGAGGCAGGAGTGCACATGGACTCCGCTTTTTCGGCAGGGCAGAATTAAGTGCTGCTCCCCACCTCCCACCCCTGATCCTCTTTTACTTACAAGTAGGAGATGGCGTAATTGCTCAGCAAGGAGAGGTGAAAAGTTCCTGCAAACCTGCCTTTGCTGCAGACAACTTGCATGTGCAACGTTTGTGGGCTGGGTCTTTTGGCGCGTTCTGCAGTGCAGAGACAGCCATTAATGACCAGGTCTGGACAATTCCTATTGGCTTTCGAAAGCCAATAGAATGGAGTTTATTGAATAGAGGGTGTTGCACAGCTCATGGAAAAGTTGAAAAAAATCCATCAAAAAAAGGTGCCGGAACGCCGTTTTGAGCGTTCTGAGAAAAAAAGCCCTGGTCTTAGGTGACCCTTGTGAAACGGCCATTCGACCCCCAAAGGGGTCACGACCCACAGGTTGAGAACCACTGCTCTAGGCTGTTTAGTCTTCCTCCTGTGATTTAATTGCCTCTGCCGTCTGGGTCTTCGGTCCCTGGTCAGGTCAGACAGCCCTAGAGTCTCTAATTTCCACCCCGAATTCTGACGGCCGCCATTTTGAAAGCCACGTGGGAAAAAAATTAGACCTCATCAGGCCAGAGCCTTGTAGTCACAAAGGCCTGAGTGATTTTTGAGGGACGTTTGTTTCATAATATTATACAGTATACACTAAATTAATCAAGCTTCTGTTGATCCTCATCTTTCCTTGCCTGGCCTCTATTCAGGCCTTCATTGGGCCCTCTGGTGCACTTTGACTGGCCACCTAACACCTCCAGGCGGAGCCCAGAGCTGGTCCCCAACCGTGCCTTCAGCATGAGCTGCCATTGCCGTGACCAAGTCCCGATAGAGTTGCCTTTTTGGTCAGGTGGTCAGGGGAGCAGTCCTCATTACTTGCTCCAATTTCGCTTCCGCCAACTGCTTGCCTGCCAGAGCTTCGTCTCAGTTTCTCTGAGACAGCTCAACCTAGGATGGAGGACTCCACTGGGCCTCAACCCATGTGCACAGCTTCCCCATCCTCTCGTTACGGCCGACAGACCACCTCCAAACCGGAGGGAGCAGGCAAGCCCACAACCAAGGCTATGGGCACTCTCAGGAAAAACTCCAAGTTGGCGGAAAAGCATGCCAGCCATAAGCACCAGGCTCTGGAGAAGGAGCTTTCCAGAGTGCAGAGACAGGCAGGATTAGAGATGGACCAAGTGGCAGCCCCTGAGTTTGACCTTCCTTTAGGTCCTTCGACCTTAGCTCAGGGCGTGTGGTCTCTGACAGAAGCTCCCATTACACCTTCAGCTCTAATTCAGCATACAGCTACTAATCCCTCACTTACCTCGTGTTCAGCCCCTGAAGCTACCTTTATTGCAACTGCAGCAGGGCTCAGGGGTCCTGAGCTCGGAGATGTTTTCTCCAATGGACGAATGGAGGCCCTGTTATCCAAGGTGGTGGACCGTGTTCTAGCAGAATGGTCTTTCCATCCACCTGGACAGGGGGCATCCACATCAGCTGCGCTGCCTTATGTTCCTCCTGCAGGGATCCCTATGTTTGAGGAGCCCACATCTCCCACACACTCCTCAATGAGCAGATACTCATCTCCGCAGGGTGAGGACCAACTGAACTCCCCCCTGAACCCTCCCCATTCAATTCGGCTGTTTCTTCCCTTCCTTCGCAAGGCCACCTCAACAGCAAATATTGGGTCAGATCAGTCCCCTCAACCACAGGCCACATTGGATTTCAGTCCAAATCCGATATTCCTTGAAACGGTGGCAGCCCAGCACCACATTCCCTGTCCTTCTATTTTTCACAAGGGGATCAAAAAGCAAAGGGTCTCCCCTTCCTCATTTCCTTCCATAAGCAGGTTGGATAAAAAGATCTTTGGTACCTCTACAGACTTTAGTGAGGCCCTTGAGGACCCCAAGGTGGACGAGGCCTGGACCCTACTGGTATCCCAGACTGCGGTCGCTGGGGATATGTCTGAGGCACTTAAAGCGGACGACAAGAAGTGGGAACAGACTTTCCATAGGTCTCATCAATCAGCGCCTTGGGCAATCAAAACGGCCATCTGTGCATCCTTTTTTGGCCAGGACCACCCTCTTATGGCTGCGCCAACTACAGGCCAGAGTCCCTTCTGAGGACATTTGGACTCACCAGGACCTAAGTAAAATGGTGGCTGCAACTGAATATGCCGTGGATGCGGCTCTTCAGTCGGCCAACTTTGCTTCCAGGTCCCTAACCTCCAACATCACAACCAGAAGGATGCTATGGCTGAAACACTGGCAGGCCGACACCAAAGACAAATGGTGTCTTGCCACTGCCCCATATCTGGGCAACAATCTCTTTGGGGAGGTACTGAATCCGTACCTTGTCGAGAATAAATGGAAGGTCATGGCACACCTTAATAAACGGTCCAACAAACGTGCCACTCCATATTTCCGCAGGCAGTCCCTTCAGACAGCAGCAGGTTCAGCAGCCACCCAGCCCTCCCCATTCATACACACCCTGGCAGGACAGGCCATATGACCATCCGTACGATAGACTGGGCTTTCACCCCAGGTAGCAGAACCAATCTAAGAGGCCATTTCGAGGGGCAGGATGTCCCTTCAGGAAATCCAAAAGACTCTCACACCACACTCCCCATAGGGGGAAGACTTGCCTACTTCTTCCATCAATGGAACTCACATCCATGGACGCCTGGGTCTTACAAACAATCCAATTTGGACTGTCCCTGGAATTTCTGGACAGTTCCCTGGGTCACTTCATCTCTTGTTCCACCTCTCGGGATCCGATAAAAAAGGGACTTATGCAGGAGGCCATTCACATCTCCTAGAGACTCAGGCCATAGAGCCGGTTCCACCGGATCACATAGGCAGAGGATTCTACTCCATCCTTTTTGTGGTTCCCAAGACCTCGGGGGGATGGAGGGCAATTCTAGCCTTCAAGGGTCTGAACTATTACATTGCATACAAAAATTTCAAAATGCAATCCCTCCAGTCCATTCTGGGAGGCATCAGACAAGGAGACTTCCTGGCATCAATAGACCTCACGGAAGCGTATCGCCACATTCCCATCCATCCAGAACACCGGCAGTTCCTCAGGTTCTGTTACAGGGGCCGCCATTTCCAGTACAAGGCCCTTCCGTTCGGCCTTTCCTTGGCACCCAGGGTGTTTACCAAGATCCTGGCTGTTCTGGCCGCCCACTTGCTGAAGGTACTGGTACGCATCCAATGTTATCTGGATGATATTCTGATCCAAGCGTCCTCCTTCCGGGTGGCCCAGTCGGACCTGCAACTAACTATTCGGGTCCTCCAGCAGCACGAGTTCTTGGAGAATTTCCGAAAGAGTCAGATGGTTCCCTCATCCAGGCTCCTGCATCTGGGAGCCATCATAGTCACCACAAACTGCATAGCCATTGTTCCCTGGGCCAGACTCCACCTGCGGGAGCTCCAATGGTTCCTTCTTCCATTTCAGCGGTTGAATGTCAGCACATCCAGCCAGCAGGTGAGGCTCCCGGTCTGGACCCTCAGGTCTCCACGCTGGTGGTTTTCACAAGCGGCAGCCGAGGGGTCTCCTTTCAAGGAGCCGGACCGCCTCACCATCATGACGGACGCCAGCCTCTTCGGTTGGGGAGCCCACCTTCAGTCCCAGTTTGCGCAGGGCCGTTGGTCTCGCACAGACTTGAGACACAACATCAATTGGCTGGAACTCAGGGCCGTTCACTTGGCTCTCCATCAATTCTGACACTGGATCAGGGGACGTCACATATTAATCCTAACGGACAACGTGGCATCCAAGGCCCACGTGAATCGGCTGGGGGGCTCCAAGTCCAAGTACCTTAGATCCGAGGCCCTGTTAATAGGATCCTGGGCAGAGTCCAACCTGGCCTCTCTCAAGGCTGAACACATCTCGGGGGTCAAGAAATGGCAGGCGGATTTTCCTGGTTGCTCCACGATAGCCCCTCAGAATGGGGACTACATCCGGATCTTTTTTCCGAAATATTCAGCAGGTTAGGCCATCCAGTCATCAACCTGTTTGCATCATTGAGCAATGCCCAACTCCCCAGGTACTTCTCCCATTATTATCTTCCGGGGGCGGACGGGATGGATGCCCGGCAGACTCCGTGGCCACAGGGTCTTCTTTATGCCTTCCCTCCCCTTCCACTCATTCTGGCGACCATCCACAAACTTCTTCAGGAGCAGGCGAAAGTGATCTTCGTGGCCACATACTGGCCGCAGAGACCCTAGTTTGTCGATCTAATTAATGTCTTCCGCTCTCCTCTGTGGAGGATTCCCCCACATCGCATATCATTACACCAGGGGGTCCTCCAACATTCGGACCCTCAGTGGTTACAGTTAGCCGCCTGGCGCTTGAGCGCAACCTCATGACACAAGAGTTATTCTCTCCACGGGCAATAACCATGATTCAGGCCTCTCGTAGACTGGCGACCAATCACATTTATGATTCCACATGGAACAATTTTTGCCATTGGTGCAGAAGGCGGCAACTGGATGTGTACAATTTAACTATTGCCCAGATCGTAGACTATCTTCTTGACAGTCTGGACAGAGGCCTGGCTCCTGTGTCCCTTTGTAGGCAGGTAGCGGCCCTATCGACATTGCTCACTTGTGCGGACTCAGTTCCTCTAGCTCATCATCCCAGGATGCACACTTTCATCAAGACCAGGATGCATCCCAGGATGCACACTTTCATCAACACTAGACCTCCCGTGGTACACAGATACCCTTCTTGGGAGCTGCCTCGTGTGCTTTCTGCACTAACAAAACTGCCCTTTGAGCCCATAGCTACTATACCATTGTGAGCCTTATCTCTTAAAGTTACATTCTTTTTTTTTATAATTTAATTTTTTATTATTAGATATCCGTTTGTACATGTAAACAAAGAAAAAATTCAAGTTAACGCCATTCAACTTAATATAGTCATTTTAAATTTGTAGATCTTCTTCACTCCGTATATCCAAGTTTAACTATAAGCCAACTACATTTTAAAAATTTTAAATTTCACTTCTTTTCAGATCAATCCATTGGACATCAAACAAACAAGTCATCTTATTAAAATTAATAATTTTCATGTCGATACACCCATCCCTTCAACAAGTACATTCTTAGTCTATTTAATATATATCTTCCATTAATCAATAGATATATATTTGTACATGTAAACCAGGGGAAAATTCAAGTTAACTGCTATCCAACTTAATACAATCGATTTAAATTTGTAAACATTCTTCACTCCGTATGTCCAGATTTAACTATAAGCCAGATACATTTTCTTTGATTGGTGTTTCTCTTGTATGTAGTCTATCCAATGTCTTGATCGCCATCACATCAGCCAGGTGTATCTCAGAACTGGCTGCTATCTCGGTCAGGAATGATCTTTGCACCTTCCACCGAGACCGAGTGGTCCTTCGGTTGGATCCCACCTTCGTGCCCAAGGTCAATTCACCTTTCCATAGGGCACAGGAAGTCATCTTGCCTGACTTTTGTCCTGATCCCTCCCATGACTTGGAGCGGCAGTGGCACATGTTGGACGTCCACAGGGCCCTGCGGCGTTACATTAAGCGCAAGGAACCTTTTCGCAGATCTGAGGCCCTTTTTGTTTCCTTCCATCTGGCTTCCCTGGGACAGAAGGTATCCTCTGGCACTATCGGCAGGTGGATCAGGTCCTGTATCGCGGAGGCGTACCAATCTTCCTCCTTAGCGACACCAAGTCATATCACGGCCCATTCCACTCCCAGCGCTGCGACATCTGCGGCATGGGCCACTCAGGCATCCATCGGAGAGATTTGCAGGGCTGCGACATGGTCATCGCCCTCCCCTTTTATACATCATTATAGGATTGACCGCTTTGCTTCAGCGGACGCCTCCCTTGGTCGGAGGGTCCTTCAGCAAGTGGTCTCCGGGGATGTAGATTCGGCCTTATCTGTTTCCCACCCGTCGGGACAGTGAGGCTTTGGTATGTCCCATTGGTGGATTCTCCATCTCCTGTACTGGAGAAGGGGCATTGTCTTACCTGAACGCCTTTTCTCAGATGGAGATGGAGAATCCACACCCACCCTATGGTCAGTTAGGCCATTATTAGGGAATTGAGAGCCAACACCTCGTCCTTGCATCAGCTACTTTTGCCCTCGTCAAGACTGGATCTCCTAGCAAGAGGGGGCATGTCAAGTTTGGCTACTTGGTCTCAAGAGCAGGCAGACAGAGAAAACCCATTGGTGGATTCTCCATCTCCGTACTGAGAAAAGGCGTTCAGGTAAGACAACGCCCCTTCCTTGATTAGGGTATTGTTTCTGTTTGATTGTATGGTGTTAATCCCTGCTTATAGGCTACTGGAGAGGGTGTGTTCTGGTCTTTTTGCTTCCTAGCTTTTTGTTGTTTCTTTTAAATGGTTTGTGAACATGTTTTATTTTTATGTATCTATTGATGGTTGATTTGTCTGAATGCCAAGCTTCCAGGAATTGGTCTCGGATGCTTAAGAGTTTCCCATTTGAAATTATGGTTGTGTCTGTCATGTGTAATTAAGGAGGTTTCATCATGTCTTCTGACTTCTTTCTAGTTGATGTTCTTAGATGCACTCTGCTGATCTTCTGCTTCTCTGCCTGCATAGTGATTGTTACAGTCCTTATACTGTGTCTTGTAAATGACTTTTTTTTCTTACTGGAATGTAGTGTTTTGGTTTACTTTGATGTTTTGGAGGGCTTTAGTTGGTTTGTTTGCTATGATGACACTTGTAAAACTCTGTGGATTGTTTCTGAAATTATTTTGATGTATTTTAATGTTATGAATCCTTTTCCTAGCTATTGGTTGTGCTATAGTGGTCAGACAATTTTTGATATTTTCTACTTTTATGGAAAAATTAGTGGTAGAAAAAATAGCACCAAAGCAGCAAAATGCTAACATTGGACAGATTATCAATAAAAAAAGAAACACTGAATATAAATATAATGAAAAACCAGATACAGATGATGCAGAGAAGAACTCAAGCAGTGAAATAAGTCTAAAATTGCCACACAACTTTCTGGTGCTACTGAATGGAATCAACTCTGATAAAACCTGTAGACAATATAACCTACAAAATGACTTGTCTTTTCCCCCTTTGCCTTTCTCAGGAATACTGGTTATCCTTAATTATAGGCAGAAATGATGCCAAACCTTTGCTTTAGATAAGGGCAGAAGGAAAAATGGTATTTTAGACAGCTGCAGGAAGGGTGCATAAAATCTTAGCAGCTGTGTTCTTCTAAGCATGGTTGCATTACCATCTGCTTTGATGTTGGGTAGAGAAATTTGTGAAAAGTTTTTTTCTTTTATGGCGACATAAATTACACCAATATAAAATGTAATGTGCTGATAGCATACTGGATTAGCGCTCCCCCCCCAAATGGAACCATACCTAGAAATGACAAGACTAAAAAAAGTGAGAGAATTTGTTTTTCATAAGACTTGTGCCTCTCAGGAAATATATAGTAAATATATTTCTTTGTCACTTTTTCCTGCAACAATATTATTGGAGGGCAGAATTTGAACAACCTTTCTTTGTGAACATTGTTTTCTCATCCACTTCAAGTTAAACGTATCCACTAAGGTAGAAAGTTATGGATTAATTTCTGAAAAGGTGCTTTGGAATATGCAGGGGCGCAAACAATAATTCTATCTGTTTAAAGCAGCTGCATCTTTCCCTGTGAAGCTACCTTGCAAAAGAATATGTCTGGAATTGAATTTGAAGCATTGCACCGCGCTAGGAGTCATCTTAATGCCCACATTCCTTATACCCCATTTATGGGCTAAAGGTAATGATCTTTAAGCCAACACTCACAGACATATCACTAAATTAAAATTTGCATCACTTAATAAATGCAAATTCTGCAGAGTAGCTTTATTTTTGTAGCAGATTACCTTTCTAATGTGCCGAAACACGGTCTTATTATATTAGAATCATGCTTACATAATTGATATACAGTATAAGCACCTGATTTTGCCCCCCAAAAGGGGGGAGGAATTGTAACCATTTTTTATAACTGAGTAAATATTTACTATTTGTTTTAGTATCTGTCCATCCATCCATCCACCCATCCATCCATCTATCTATCTATCTAGGGAGGGGTAACACCTCTGGTGGAGGGTTCTGTCTGTCCTTTTTAGGTCTGCTCATTCACTTTTGGTCCCTACCTACCGTAGCCTCAGCAGTCACTTGTTGCTCAGAGTAGCTGTAACACACACAGTGGTCACATTTGCAGTAAATCAATTTGGCAGATGGTCCAAACCAGGTGAGGGTAGATGATGCTTCTTTGACTTTTGGTGAGATAGGGAATTTGTCTATCCCAAGGTGTAAAGTCTGGCCCTGGCATATTTGACAGAGGAGACTGATCAATGGTCCAGACCACCACGTTTTCCAAGATATTCTGCCAAATAACCATTACCGCCTCACTTCGTATATTTCATTTATTCTTGTTTATATGTTTCTCCTTCTTTCAGTTCTTGCTCCTTCTTGCTGCACATTTTTTTTAAATTGCAAGAGATTGGATTACAATTTAATTTATTGGACTACAGTTTAATTTATTGTTAATTTAATTACAAGATTACAATTTAACCTCCTGCACAATTTGGATTAATCTTTTAAAAGTAAAAGCAACAAACCTATTTACTATGGACCGGTGTCAGGAAATGAGATAATTGCCATTGAAGACAACATTGTTATCTTTAGTATATGCATGAATATGCATCTGATGGCAGCTTAACTTAATTATTTTGTTTTATTTGCAAACCCAAGAAAATGGATGTAGAACTCTCACATTTATGGAGATTCTTTTAAAATGACTGTAGATTGTCTCTGTGTTGCTTTATACATTTTGATGGACTTTTTCCCATGCAGATGTATTAAATATATCCTCATCGTTTACCCACCAACATGGGAAAGGCTGAGCTAATTGTATAAAGCAGTTCTGTGGATACTTTATGAGCCAGCACAGTCATGCTGAGTAATTGGTACTAAACCAGTGATCAGTTGAAATTGAAATTACTCAGCAAAAATATATACTACTATATAATTATTCTGCATAGGATTGGATAGTAACCATCCCTGCAATAATAATAAATTTTCAGGCAAAAGTTGTAGATATTAATAAAACAAGACATTCATCTAATTTATAAATTTGCTGTGATGGATAAACTAGACGTTGAGACTCATGCAGCATATAAACATTTTCTATTTGAAACACAGAAGAATGGGGAACATTTTCAGTAAAACATTGATAGGGATCTACAACATATCATGAACCATTTGGTATAACTGAATTCATTGAACTTTTTAGCACTCTCAAAAATGATAATCCTAATTCCTTAAGTACCATTGCTTTCATAAGGTGATATGGTCAATGATGTCATGTCCTGTATCAGTGAAATAGTTTTTACAAATTTTAAACTTGTAGATGTGGGTTTAATATTTAATAACATTCCATCCTGGGAGCTAAAGACAGCACACATTATTCCCATTTCTGGTATAAGATAAGATAAGATAACCCTCACAAAAGCCTTGTACATTATCCTGGCTCAGAATTATTTCTGGAGTTTTATGGTTGAGTGGTGATCTGACTCTCATTTTTTAAAATGTATACTAGTTCAGCACTAAAACAATTTTCTCTAAGTTGGGTATCCATCCACTGGCTTGGATTTGGAATTTGTACTCTAAATCACAGGTCCCCAACCTATGGGTCGCAGCCTACTATCGGGCCGTGGCCACTGGGCTGCATGAGTAGCTGGGCAGTGCATGAGCGCGTGGGTGCGTGCTCATTCCCCCTTGTGCCACCATTGCTACTAATGTGCGGGCAGTGGTAGTGCTGTTAGTATTGCATGGGCGGTGGTGTTACCATGAACTTTGCGTGGGCAGTGGCAGCGCCATAAGCGGGCCATGCTGTGAACCTCATGCAGGGGGAGTGGTGTGATCATTGTGCTGGTGGTAGTATCATTGCGAGCCTGGTGGGGGTGGCACCAGAAGCCTCACACAGGCACCAGTGTCACTGAGAGCCTCGCACACATGCTCGCAGCCCTATTTGCATGGTGCACATGCTTGCAGCTATTTTGTGCGGACACGTGCACATGTGGCCACATTCACATTTGTGCATGTGTGTGTAAGGTGCCTGCCACTCCCTTTCACACTGGGCTGCCAACCCAGAAAAGTTGGAGACCCCTGCTCTAAATAGATCAGGAGGACACCAGATTGGGTAGGGTTGTTCTGGGTGATACCACTCAACAGTCAGATAAACTATACCAACAGAAAATCATAATTATTTTTAATACCATTTGGTATAAAGTGCCTATTAATATGGAAACAAAGTGAGAATGCCCAAAAACTAAGAGGGGTTTTTTGTGCCTATGCAAGTTTTTAAGTTTTTAATCAGAATTGCCTCACCTCCAAATAAGATGACCGTATATGCTTGTACATGAAAATGTTGAGGCACTAAAATATAGTTCTGAATATTTCACTATGAAAAGTGCATTATATTTCAAATTGTATTAATAATGAATAGTAGATGCTGTGCATTATTGAAACAGAATGCTTAATTGAGTTCCAGGCTAGTAAACTGCTGCTGTTGCTTTATTCTTAGAAATTGGCATTCTTTTATTGGGGGAGTACTATAATAGTTGATTTAAAAGCATATGTTAGAATTTCTTGTCAAACCCAATTATCTTAGTCTTTGGTACATTAATTTTCAGATGCATGTTCCGTGTTGCATCATACAACTGTTAAACTCTGCAAATTATTTTGCTCGGTTGTCTTCAACCTCATGGTGGGTGGGGTCATATAAATTTTAAAAAATGTTCCTAGTAAACTGCATATATGCTTCTTCTGTAGCAGTAGCTCCCAACCTTTCCTGCACCCCTAGAACACTTCTGATATATTCTTGCACCCCTTACAAAAGTTTGAAATAATGAATTATGCATATATACTATAATTTTGAAACTTCTAAACCCAAATTTTTGCATCCCCTGGAATATTGTCAAACATCCCCAGGGGGTGCAAGAACCCCCAGTTGGGAACCTCTGTTCCATAGGAAACTAATTATGTTCAGTGGAACTTCTGCATAATGATGCATAGGCTGCTGTTCTTCTGTGGATGGGTCTGTTCCAAGGGTCCCCAACTCTCAGTACGTGGACCAGTACTGGGCCGCGGCATGCCAGCAAGCCCCATCTGTGGGATGCAGGCAGCACACAAAACCACACACTCTCTAGTCCATGGAAAAATCTCTCTCCAAAGAACCAGTCTCTGGTGCCCAAAAGGTTGGGGACCTCTGGTCTGTTCAACCCAACTCGTTCAATGAAACCTAGAGTAGATACCAGAGAAGAATTCTTTGGGGATATTAAATTATTTTTCCTTTTGTTTGCAACAAAGAAAAAGTTACTAGAGCTCTGGGCTAACCTGAACATGCAAGCCTTTGTATGCTTATTGTGTAAATAAATCGCATTGAATTCAGTGGCTTTTATTCCTGGGTAAATATGTTTAAGATCTGTAGTCTTTTCCAGTCATGTGCTTTTTTCCTTTCTTTCCACTTCTTGTTTCTGCAATCAGATGAATATCTGGAGTATCCTCCATTCAGGTACTTTGTACTTATTCTTTCTTTTGATTTTCCTGATTATCTTTTTATTGTATTTGCATGGTGTCAAACTGTGGTCAGCATGAACTAAGTAGCCACAATTTGTCAATCTACTTTAAACCATGTTTTTAATCCAGGGCTATTTACAAGGGGAATCATATCCTGTATTAATTGTATTTTCTTCTATGCAACCATACTGGAAATAATGGTTAATATTAGGCATGGGAAGAAAAAGGAAGAAGTTCTGAAAAAGGAAACATGTCTTCATGAAGTTGATTCAATTTGTTAGCCATGATGTGCTCTCAGGTATGTTGCAGATGGCTAAGGAATGCTTCTTTCATCATGAAAAAGCAGATACATTTTAGGAGTTACCTTTTGGTTATGAAAACAACTGGAGTTTACTAAGAGATATGTCAAAAAGCAGTATGGATTGTTACTGGTATCCTTCTGCTTTCACTTGCAAGACCTTCAGCAAGACCCTCTTGTTTGGTTTCTAACGGTCTACTTCTTTGTGAAAGAAATTATTCATTTCAAAATAAATTTTCGTTTTATGTCATTTTGCCTTTCATTTGATTCCCTTAAAAAAAAAAAAGCTAATCAGCTAAGCCAACCTTCCTAAATAAACTTGGTACCCACTGTAACTAGCAGGGCATGATGGCAATTGTAGGTTTCTAGTTCAAATCCCTCCTCAAGCAGGAAGCCTATACAATTTCAGACAAACGGCTGTCCAATTTCTTCTTAAAAACCTCCAGGTTTGGAAGAAAAGGTCCATAAATGTTTCCTAGTCACTGACAAATGTAATTGTGGCTTTTCCCTGATATCAAGCAAGGCAGTTCTACAATCTTTTCAAATTCTGTCATCTTCAATCATTTCTTCATTGTGGATATTTTAGTGTCTTTCAATCTTTGTATATATAATAATGTTGTAATTACCATGCACAAAAACAGTTTTCTAAAGCTTCCTCTAGTTATCTATCCATTGGGCCCAGCAAGAAAATTTCTGCTTTCAATTGAATATTAATGCTTTGTATCACTATGTGCATTTGAACCCAAATATTTCTAGCTTTTTTACAAGTCTGACAAGCATGATTAATTGATCCTTCATATTTTTCTACATTTCCGACAAGAGATTTGAAGTATTTTTATACATTCTAAAAAGTTTTTTTTGGTGTCATATACCAATGAACATTCTCTTTGAAATTGTAACATTATGTAAATTTCAGTCCTTCACATATTTTCCTATTGATCCATCTGTGTCTTATAACTAAAGTTCTTAGCTTTAACTTGTTCTTCTGTTTAAAATTTCAGGAAGAGCTTATACATTTTAGCAATTATATGTTCATTATTTGTACATAATTCAATTTCAAATTCTGCTTATGTTGTTGAATTCCAAATGTCTTTTATCTACTTTAAGTTTTTCTCAATAGTATATATGAAAGCCATTGGAAACTAAATCCGTGTATAAATATAACTCGTCTTATATATGTTTTTATGAGCAAAAGAGATTCCAGTATTCTAGCCTTCTCTTACAAGAAAGGTGTTCAAAGCCGTATGAGCATTTTGATTGCCTTCTGTATTTTTCCAGTTCTGGAATAATATTTTTCAAATCTGGCCACCAATATTGTACATCCTGTCCCTGGTACAAATTTACCATAGATTTGTATAAGGACATTGGCAGTTTTATTTTCAGTCCCTTTCTTTCTTTTTTTTTTTTATAATTATTTTTTATTGGTTTTTTTATAATTTTAACAGAGAAAAGAAACTAGTCATATCAAATCATAATATAAAAGTAAACAATCATCCATACACAAAATATAAATACATTTCAATACATCTAATACTAATAACTCAACTGAGAATAACCATCCCAAACAATTAACATCACTGCTCGGCACCCCCACCACCACATCCCACCAACCCTATCCTTCCCCCTCCTTCACTCCTCCTTCCTTTTTCCCATCAGATGTGGAGCCCAGAGGACACCCGGGCAACCCCTTAATACCAGTAACAGTAATTATTTATTCTTCCTCCAACCCCAATTACAGTTGAGAAAACATCATGTATAAGATTATCAAGCCTCCCTAACCCCCCCCCCCGACTTCCCAGAGTGAATACAGGGTACAACAAAAGAAAACCCCACTACATCAAACAAAATAATTATATAATCTTAACAAGAATTTTAAACTATATAAAAAAAGAAAGAATAATAATAATTATATTCTTATTCAATTCAATTTACCATAATATATCTTAATATATATCTTCATTTAAACATCCTCTCCTAAACCTTACTTATAATATTTATCTTTAATTCAATCCATAATCTTAAATTAACCTTAGTTCCTTTAAACAATCAACTCATCTTGTTAAGAATAGTATTTATCATTTACATCTAAACCACCAATCTAAGTCAAATCTAATACATTTAATTTGTAATAATATATCTTAATATATCTTAATATATCATTTAAACATCCTATCTTACAACTTACTTATAATCTTAATCTTTAATTCCACTCATAATCTTAGATTAACTTTAATTCTCTCATTTAACTATAAATTTCATTTAATCAATCAAGTTCTGGGCTCTCCCACTTAACAAATAAACCTCCATAATAAAAACAAACTATTTGTACCATATCTAACTTACAATCCAATCTAATGTCAAACCTAGATCATCAAAACAAATACATCCTTCATCAATTTAATTTAATTACATCAACCATTAATCATCTTACTCATAATCTTAGCCCTTGATTCAATCCTTAAATTACCCATTCATTACTTCAAACGAATTCTAGGTGTTTTTTTTAACCAAATAAACCACCATACCAAGGCCACCCTTCCAAATAATAAGTCTCTCCTCTTTATTTCTTCAACCCCATAAATAAATTGCTTCTTAAATTGAGTCTTCCTTTCTTGGATCAGATCCTGCTTTCCATAAACAAACTGTTCATCAAACAGAATCCTTTTCGCTTTATAGTCTAATTGCATCATAAAGTAAAACAATGTCCCCTTTTTATCATTTAAATCCTCTTCTTGCTGCTTGGCTGGGTAGAATTCCCTTTTTTTGAAACAAAACCTCTCCATAAAAGAACTGTTCATCTAGCAAAATCCAATTATAATCTTTATTCTCGAAACTATCATCTTCTCCCTGTTGATCTTCTAATTTCTCTTGTGTTAAATCAGTTTCATTTGAAGAAAAAATTCCAGTTAATTGATCTGATTCTTCTCCATGTTCAGATTGTGAAGTAAATTGTTCAACAGTCAATTGTGAATCAACTTCATTTAGAAGAAAGAATTTAGCTAATTTAGTTGCTAGTTCTTCAATATCTATAAAAGCCTCTTTTAATATTGCTTTCATTTCTTTAAACTCTTGCTTAAAAATCCTCATTGTATCAAACCATTTCTCATAAAATTCATCAGTAGAATCCAGCATAGGTTTAGCATTTGGCTGTAAATTCCCCTCCATTTTAAAATCAAGTAATCACAGCCGTCTCTCTGGCTGCGCTTAAGAAAACAGGAAGAGAGTAAAAAGTAACAAATCCACTTTCACTTTCCAGTGAAAACAGTGAAAGCTAAATGCCATTTTGAAACATCATGTTGATTGTAGAAGTTAGAAAAGTATAACTAAAAAGAAACAATAAAAATACTTGCAATCCATTTAAAGCTCCTGTATTCATTCAGCCTGCTAACAGTCTCTCCAGTGTTGAATTTTAAAAAAGCAGAAGTGGTCGCGGCGTCTTTCTCTGCCCGAAGACAGAAGCGTCTCTGGATAGGAGCGTCCTCCGGAGCTATAGGGAGCTCACTCTTAATCCCTGAAAACTTATTTTCCAGGGATTTAAGAAGGCTCAACCTTGCTCCCGATGCTCTTCACCTCTCCTTTGCCCGGAGAGGGGATTTTTCACCGCGAGAAAACAGCTGATGAACGCTGTTTTTCGCGGCTTTACAGTTCCAGATGACGGAGTCTCACCGAGGAGACCCAAGCGGCGCCGGCGGAGCCACTGGAAGTCTGTTTTCAGTCCCTTTCTTAATGATCTTTATCATGGAATTTTTGCAGCTGCTGTACAAAAAGGTGACATCTTCACTGACCCAAAATATTTTCCTTGTTAATTACACACAGTTCAGATCTTATGTATATGTGAAGTTAGGGATTTTTTTCTTTTTTGTATTTTTAAAATACCAGGATATATCATGCTTACTTAAATTACAACATGTTTGCTTTTGGAATGGCCATTTGCTTTGTTTAAAGAGCTCTTCATAACCAATTTTAGCTTTCATCACTCCAAATAGCTTGGTATTATCTAAAAACTTGGTATCATAGATCTTTTTTAGAAGGGGTGATGACAGACAGAGATCAGGTTTTATGAGAAAATCCTTTGCTCTTTTCTATATAATTTTAACTCGGTTTCTTTTAGTTAGACTTCATTTCATTCATTCACCATGAAAGTTTTTTCTATATTAAATATCTTTCTCTGCAACTTGTTCACTTCACTTAGGTTCTCAGTCCTTCATGGTTATTACTCTGTTCACACTTTCTTGGCTCTTTTACAGCTCAGCTCCTAGACTATTATTGCTTTAGTTGTTTTGACTATCTCTTATCTCTCTCCCCACGCTTCTTTCTTCAGACTCACTTGTTCTTGTTTGCTTCCAACTTCCTTGTTCAAGCATCTGGGTTTGAAGTTGGTTGTTAAAATGGCAGTTACTTGTCTCCTCACCTTTACTTTTCTCCCAATGACTTCTGTGAGAACTTTCAAATATTCTCACTCCATTCTCTTCTCCAGATCTCCATCAGTACTCTTCCTTCCACCATTCACAACCTCATTCTTGTTCTCCTTAGAACATTTTTTTGAATCATGTTTACTTTTTATGGACTTTGTACCTTCTGGCCCGCTCCTTTTTTCTGATTGGTTTTTTCTTTTCTTTCTTTTTTCTTTTCTTTCAAGCATCTCCAAATTGCTGTTGAGATGCTGTCACAACAAGCAGCCCCTTCTTTAATCATTGATGCCAGGTCTCAGCTGTTCTTCAATACTTTTCAGATCCACCAAACTCCTTTCAGAAAGATATTGTAACTGATAAAAAGGCAGATGGTTTTAGCCCAGGATCACTATTTTCTCTAAGGCAGGGGTGCCAAGGTTGAGAACCCCTGCTCTAAGGAACCTTTGTTGAGGAATTCCCCCTGTCCTTTTGAAAAAACTAAGTATATACTAGATAGGTTCATTTTCTTTCACTTGTCTACTGGCATCCTCAAAATAACAGTAGGAGTCTGGTGACTACTGTAGTGAAATAAGATTTATACTGCAAAAATTATGCTGATTTTATTTCATCAAGACTTTATGTGCTTTATATGTTCTTTTAAACACTTTCTATCAAGTTATCCTAAACAGATATTAAACTGATTGGGCTATAATTTTCTAAACTTCCTTCAGTCTCTTTTTAAAAAGAGATTTCACCTTGGTTATCTTCTACTTTTTTGGTAGGAAGTTAGCAATTTTACACCTGAGTATTTTAAGAACTCTTGGGTGGGTGCCATTAAAATAATGCCATTAATGATTTGCTACTACTTTTTCTGTAAATCTGCAATTTTACCAATATGCAATCTTCAAGCGAAGCATTTTTTTTCATTTCTTTTATTATCTAATGGCCAGCACTTCCTTAACAAGTTTTTTTTTTGCTTTAAATACATTTAGAATTCTAACTGCTTCCCTTAATGATTTTTGCTGTATACATGAATTTCTTCACCCGTATTGGGCAATCCTGGCAGTTTGCCATGTTCGTATACGCAAAATCTAATAGCATTATAATCAGTGTTTGCACAACACATACCTGGTCAGGAGCATTTCTAGGATGAATTCTAGACTGATTTCCTTTTCAACAGTTCCAGCGTTACATTTTCTAAAGCACAGGCATTTGCACTATATTAACATTTGGTTTCTTTATCATGGCCTGAACATGAATGTACCTTATCTATATGAGAGAAATTTTACTGTAGGTCCAGCATTCTTACAAGAATGTCTGCTTTACATACATATCCCTGATTTCTTTTACCATCTCAAGATTACCCTCAGTGTTTTGATCAAGTGAGCAACAACATATTTCTAGATTTAATTTACCTTTGTGTCCAATATTGCTATTTATAGTGATTCTGTAGGATAACCCAACTTTCCATTTTCCAAATATCCCTAGTACAAAATGATGTGTGTTCATAATCTAAGGACCCAGCATATTTGTTTTTCTGATGGCCAAAAGCTTGTTGCACCAAGCACAAACCCACAATAACATCTATATGTTACTCCCAAGAGGCGGATAATCCTACATTTAACACTGTGGAGCAATTTTTTGCTAGCTTCTTCTTTTACTAGTTATTGTTATAATATTTTCCTTGTTGGGAATCATTTGACCACAAAAGATAAGCCCCTCTGTTACACTTTTATAAAGTTTGGGGCCTGTCTTTATCACACTCATTGAACTCATCTTGACAAGTCTCTGGAGAGATGTCAGTGGCCTTCTCTCCTGGTTCTCTTTCTCTGTAAGCCTCTTCTTGCTTATCCTGATTGCAGACTGTTTTTCTGTTTCTAACATGTGATTTCTGGGATTGACTTGTTAACTGAGGAACATGACTCCACGCATCAGCTAATTCATTTAAAAAGTGAATCAGCTTCGGATATAAACCCCTCCTGTCAGACCATGTGTTTCACAAATAAAGCAAACATTTCTACCCTCTAGCCAGAACCAAACATACAGCCACATTCAAACACTCCTTAAAGCAGCTGATCAGCTGTTAGAACTCAGTCTTTTTCAGAAATAAGTGAGTGGCATAATTTAGGTTTTGGCTGTCAGGGAGACCTGGGTCCAATTCCAGCATCAGTCACAGAAGCCCTCTATGTGACTTTGAACCACCTTTTTCTCCACCCAGCAATCTCAGAGGACTGTTGCTGTGGAGAAAAAAATGGGAGGAAGAAGGACTATGTGCAGTCTTGAGTGGCTGAAGGAAAGATGGAATATACGTCTAACAAATAACTAACTCCATTGTTATTTGTTCTCTTGTTTGCTCAGTTCAGCCACAAGCTCCCAGATCCCTCTTCTCCAGCATGATTGGATGTAGAATCCACCTGTGGATAATCATAGCCTTCCTGCTCAGATAGGATTAAGTCAAAATTAGCCAAGCCTCCCTCTGGGTGTGTCCTTCCAGTTTTTTGACTTAGTCTTACGCTCAGCAGGATGCAAGATTTTAGGCTCCTCATTAGATCAGCTCAAATTACTTTAAAAACTTAAAAAAAATTGTTTTTTTTACTTAGTTTATTCCAAATTATAGTGGTATTAATTGGATTTGATTTCTGTAAATTTGGAGGACTCCTTTAGCCTTCTGACTCCACGAGGCTATCAGGCTCCTTTTCGGGCTGTTTCCAGGCCGATCGTAAACGAGACCTTGCCTCAGCCAGCCGATCAGCGGGACCGCTGATCAGGGAACCAGCTGGCTTGCGGAGGTGCGCAATTGCCATGAGGCTCCAGCTATGGAGGTTTTTTCTCCCAAAGGCTGCCATTTTTTACCGTTTCTCTTGCTTCGACGCCACGAGGTCTGGGACCAGGCACTATATCGATCGCAGCTGAAGCTGCGCAATGAACTGCAAGTTTTCGTTTGGAGAAGGGGGGAAGGAATTTAAAGTTTCTGCAGCTTTCCCTCTCTGTTTAGCTCATAGAAGAGGATTCTTCCTCATTGAGCCGGCAATTGTTTAACTTTCAAGGCACGGCCGCCATTTTGACTGCATGCTTCAATTGCGGTCGCCATTTTGATTGTTGATTCAGGTATTGTCGCCATTTTGTAAAGGCCTCGTGTTTCCAGCAGTTCCCTTTGGGCCTGCGCCTTGCTAACCAGTCTGCTGTGGCTGACCTTCTACAGGGGGGTAGCATTTTGCTTTACATTTAAAGGTCTCTGAGTCTAACTGTGCTTACTGTGATTCATCATTGCTTGTTATTGGTCAATTCTGCCCCGAAGATCAGATATTAAGTTATTGCCAGTTGGTGTATTGAGCGGGGGAGGAATTTTGGTGTCTACCTGTTCATTTTAGTTTGTGGCGCAGTGTCACAAGCCTAGACAGGCAGTCTTAGTGAACTGTTTGGCTGATTTGCCATTGTTGTTGTTCAAAACTGTGGGTTGCATTCCCTCTCTGACAACCATATCTGCGTGCTTGGGCTCCCCCCACTGATGGGTATTTCCTTTTGGTATATCCTGATTACAATGGCAGACAGTGACTCGCCCCAGGCAACACAAGTGATTGATGCTCCCCCTGCACAGGCACAATCAAAGCACAGATCAGCTGATTTGGAAGCGGGGGGGGAAAGAAAAAGGCCAAGACTAAACATGTGACACCCAGAGAGACTTCCAAAGCAGCCAAGCGAGAGGCCTCAAGGAGACATCAGGCGCTGGAGAGGGAATTCTCCAAAGCTCAAAGGCTCATGTCCAATGAGGCTGAAGTGGTTCCCCCCATTTCACTGGACACTTCCCCATTTGGGCCTACATATGCGCCTTCTCATGTTGCTCCTAGGCCATGGTCTCCTCAGGGGGAAACCGGGCAGGTTGCCCCCCCGCTCATCCTCCCATTCTTCCTCCATGCAACAATGTCATGAGGACGTGCAGGCCTCCACAGTGGCTGGGACCAGTTTAGAGGACCAACAGCGGGAGTGGTTAAATCAGTTTCATGATTTCATGCAGCAAGCATTTTCTCATTTTATGTCTTCTTCTAAGAGTCAAAGACCTCTACTGCTTCCACCTCTTCCATCATTCCTCCTTCATAAATGGAACGCCGATTCTGGCGTTTCTGAAACCTCTTCACAATTAGGCGAGGAAGGGTCAGTGGACCAGGAGGTAGCAGATTTACCTATGTCTGAGGATGAGGAGGCAGCGCCAGAACAGCCTCAACCCTTGGGTCTTTTTGATCCTTCCCTTTTCAAGTCTCTACTTATAAAAGCCATTACTACTGTTAACCTTTCTTCGTCACAAGACGATAAACCCTCCACCTCCGCCAATCAGGAGTCCAATCCCCTGTTTGCGGACAAAATTGTGGAGGACAAACAGATCCCTTGTCCGTATGTATTTCGGGCTATGGTGAAAAAGCAGTGGTCATCTCTGGCCACTTTTCCTTCTCCCAATAGTACTGAAAGGAAATTATTTAATGTCTCTTCCTCTCTTGCCTCTCTCTTGGAGGTTCCAGCTGTTGACACTCCACTAACCTCCTTATTTTCCACATCTGCTATTCCAGGAGATATGGCGGAGGCTCTAAAGGTGGAGGATAAGAAGTTTGAGTTTGCTCTGCGTCGAGCTCACCAGGCTTCGGCATGGGCCATTAAGGCGGCGACCTCAGCTTTCTTTTTTGTAGAACTTCAATCATGTGGCTCAGCCTCTTGTTCCTCCTGACCAGGTTCACACACATCAAACACTGAGTAAGTTACTGGCAGCATTGGAATACATGGCAGATGCATCACTTCATTCAGCCAGGTATTCCGCCAAGTCCATTGCAGCCAATGTGGCCTCTCGAAGATTACTGTGGCTGAAACAATGGTGGACGGATTTAAAATGCAAGTGGCGTCTGTCGACATCCAAATACAGTGGCACACATTTATTTGGCCCTATCCTTGAACTGCATGTCATTGAGGGCAAGGACAAGCGTAAGATCCTGGTACACCCCTCTAAAAGGTCGGATAGACAGCCGCAACAGGATTTCTGCAGACAGGCCTTCTGCCCCAGTGGCTCCTGGGAATGGAGGCAGCCCTTTCGGCCCGGGCAGTCCTGGGATTGGCCCAGAAGCTGACAATCCTTTTTCCCTAGACAGGATCGCCAGCAGGACCGCCAGGCCTCAGGAGCCAGGGGCCAATACCATCTAAACGTCCCTTTCAGGGCTCAGGAAGCCGCCCCTTCAGGCGGTCTAAGTGACGCCAGGGACAAGTCTCCCATAGGTGGTCGGTTGGGGCTATTCAGCGACATTTGGGAGGCCATCACCACCGACACTTGGGTCAGGGAGACCATAACACACGGTCTCACCTTAGAATTCATATCAAATCCCCCAGACTGTTTCATACGGTGTCCAGTTTCAAGAAATCAATCAAAGGAAATATTGGTAGCCATGGCCATCTCTCATCTGTTGGAAATCAAGGCAATAGAGCAGGTACCGAAGGAGCAGGAGGGGCAGGGGTTTTACTCCATCCTGTTCATGGTACCCAAAGCCACAGGAGGATGGAGAGTGATACTGGATCTAAAAGATCTCAATTGCTTCATGCGATACAAATGGTTCAAGATGCAGTCCCTAAGGTCCATTCTGGCCAGCATCAGAAAAGGGGATTTCCTAGCCTCTATAGATCTGACAGAGGCGTACTTACACATTCCAATCCTCCCAGAACACTGCAAATTCCTCCAGTTTTGTTACGCGCACCAGCATTACCAGTACAGGCCCCTTCCCTTTGGTCTCTCATCAGCTCCAAGGGTCTTCATGAAGGTCCTGGCCGTATTAGCGGCCTATCTCAAGATGATTCCGGTGCGCGTACAATGTTATCTGGACGACATTCTGGTCCTGTCCAGCTCTTTCAGGTCAGCTCAGTCAGACCTGGAAGTGACAATCAACACCCTACAAATTCACGGGTTTTATGTAAATTTTAAAAAGAGTCACACCACCCCCACAAGGCGCCTCCTCCATCTGGGGGCCGTAATAGATTCGGACCTTTGCAAGGTCTACCTTTCACAAGAGTGCCGGACAAGCATCCGGAGACTCGTTCATCAGGTTCAGAGAGAAAAGTTGGTTCCGCTGGTCCAGCTGTCTCAACTGCTGGGGAAGATGGTCTCTGCATGGGCATAGTTCCATGGGCCAGGCTTCATTCCAGACATCTACAATGGTTTCTTTTTCCCTTCCAAAACTGGAACTCAGTTCATCCACAAAGAAGGTGAGAGTCCCTCATCACACTCTATCCTCTCTCCCATGGTGGGCTTCTTCCACGATGACCAAAGGGACCCTCTTCAAAGAGCCCCCCAGACTCGTTCTGACCAGACACCAGGCTGTTAGGTTGGGGCGCACATTTACAGACTCATCTGGCTCAGGGTCAATGGTCTCGGGTAGAGTTAACTCACAACATCAATTGGTTAGAACTCAGGGCCATACACCTGGCGCTCCGTCAGTTTTCCTCGATAGTGAAAGGGCAACATGTTCTCATTCTGATGGACAACGTAGCCGCAAAGGTTCATGTCAACAAACAGGCAGGAACCCGGTCTTGGTTGCTCATTGGGTCTGTGGGTAGAGTCCAATCTGAGTTCCCTCAAGGCAGAACACATATCGGGGTGGCGAATCAGCAAGCAGACTCCCTGAGCAGGGTCACGGTCGATCACTCGGAGTGGAGCCTGGACCTGGAACTGTTCAGGGAGATCTCATTAAGATTCGGTCATCCTCAACTGGATCTCTTTGCTTCTCCACAAAACACTCACCTTCCCAGGTTTTTCACCAGGTTTTCTTCTCGGGGAGCGGAAGGGACAGATGCTCTCTGATGCATGTGGCCGGAGGGCCTACTTTACACCTTTCCTCCCCTTCCCTTGATTCCAGCAACCATTCGCAAGTTGCTACAGGAAAAGGCAGAGATAATATTAGTTGCTCCACACTGGCCTCGGTGTCCGTGGTTGGTGTCCACCAACAGGATTTATGATGCCACATGGAGGAATTTCTGTACGTGGTGCTCCAAACAACATCTCAATCCTCTTTCAGTCACTATTCCTAATATTTTAGATTATCTTTTGGAAGGATTGAATAAGGCATTATCACCCAACACCATCCGTAGACAGGTTGCGGCCTTATCTACGGTTCTGATTTGCGATAACACTTTTCCTCTGGCACAACATCCAGCAGTCAGTGCATTTCTGAAAGGGGTGGTCAATGAAAGACCACCTCCCATACATCAGTATCCTTCTTGGGACCTACCTAAGGTCTTACAAGCTCTGACTTCCTCGCCATTTGAACCACTCAGATCTTGCTCTCTTCAGTTTCTTTCCTTTAAGGTGGCATTCTTGATAGCTATTACATCTGCTAGGAGAATTTCTGAGTTGGCAGCACTCTCAGTGCGGAGTGATTTATGTACCTTTTTTGAGGATAGGGTAGTCCTTCATTTGGACCCTACATTCACTCCAAAAGTCAATACTTGGTTCCACAGGTCTCAAGACCTGGTTCTTCCAAATTTTTGTCCCAACCTGTCTCATCACTTAGAGAGAAATTGGCATAAGTTAGATGTGTGCAGGGCCCTGTGTATTTATATTAAGAGGACCTCGGTTTTCCATAAATTGGAAGCCTTGTTCGTGTCTGTTCAACCTTCGGCCCTGGGACAGAAGGTCTCTTCATCGACCATAGGTAGATGGATCAGGGCGTGTATTGCTCGTGCTTATACTTCTCACTCTCTTCTAATTCCTACTTACATCACTGCTCATTCCACACGAGTGCAGCAACATCGGCAGCCTGGGCCACCCAGGCCTCAGTAGAAGAGATCTGTAGGGCAGCGACTTGGTCTTCCCCTTCCTCCTTTGTAAGGCACTATAAGATTGATCAGTTTGCAGCGTCTGATGCCACTTTGGTAGGCGGGTTCTGCAGCAGGTAGTGTCTTCTAAGGAGCCGCAAGCCTAGACCTTTCCCTCCCGGTGGTGACATGAGTGGCTTTGGTATGTCCCACCGATGGATTCTACATCCAATCATGCTGGAGAAGGGGTGTTGTCTTACCTGAACGCCTTTTCTCAGCATGATGATGTAGAATCCACACCCTCCCTTCAGAGCAGTCTAGGCCAGTGGCATAGTTTTTCTTGGAGCCAGTGCGTCAGACTTCGTCATGGATGCTTTGCCTCGTCAAAAACTGGAAGGACCCACCCAGAGGGAGGCGTGGCTAATTTTGACTTAGTCTTGTCTGAGCAGGAAGACTGTGATTACCCACCAGTGGATTCTATATCATCATGCTGAGAAAAGGCGTTCAGGTAAGACAACGCCCCTTCTCTTTCTAAAAGGTACTGGCTGGGAGGTATAAAGGAGGATATGGAAAATAAAAGGTTATGGGGAGGGACCTGATAGAAGTAGTTCTGTGACATCTACGCTATGAGTAGTGATTTTAATGCTAAATAACACCTGTGACATATCATATGTGGCACTATACAGAAATTCAGGCTTCATGAAATATCAGCAGTGTCCTACTGTTTCAGGGGGTAAAAAAGATGCTGTTGGAAACTATGTTTACATATAGGAATATATTACTGTTTTGGCAATATGCCAAATTCAAAGTATATTGTGTCTTAGTGGGTTGCATGAACCAAACTGTTGTTTTCTTATATGTTTCATATAACTAAAATTGCTAGAATGTTGTTACATTATGCTAACAGAATTGTTAGCTCTCCTATACAGATACAGATACAGACACGATCTCCATGAATCTGCTAAATAGCTAATACCCTTGTAATAATTCTCTCCGCACAAGTCTGGGGCCTCTACAATAACCTATAATTCTGTCATCCTCAACCAGTATACCTAGAGGTTATAGAAGTTGCAAGGTGCTAGATTGGGGGGAAGGTCGTGGAGAGCTTAAACGTTTCATTTACATTCAGGTTTACTCACTGGACAATGTAAGTCCTAATTTACATTGCATACTACTTCATACAGACACCGCATTGTCATAATCAATTTTTCTTGCAAGATTGTGGTAAATGGATACAATGTGTGAAATGCATCAGTGTTGAAAGAAACTTGCTTCTTTTTTACATATTGACACTTCAAAAGAAAGAGGGGGAAAATCAGCGCTTAGTTTCATTTTTTGAAATCAATTCCTTGATTGACTGTTTAAAGGAGATGGTTAGTCGTTGCAGATGATTAGGCGGCTGGCTAATTACATAGGATGGCAATGGCTGTGGTCCAAAGAGGCCTCCTCTCTCATAGAAGATTAGGGAACCATTGCTAGACTATCAGTTGCTGTTTGTTCTTTTGCTTCCCCCCCCCCATTCCTGACAAGTTTTCCACACATTTCTGAGGGAGGGTAATACAGAAATGTGTTCTGAATTTATTCTGTTCCCCCATGGGATCCTTCAAGTCAGGAAATGCTTTTGGATGGTGAATGAAAGAGTAATCCCAAATGGATGAGAAAGATGTGTGTGCTTTCCTGAATGCATCTTAGAGCAAGAACCAGCTGTAGTCCAGGTGCTTGCGTTTCTGACTTGCTTAAGCCATGTTGCTTCTCATCTCCAGGCAACAAGCATTATTGTTCTTTTTAAAATTAAATTAAATAAATAATAATAAAAGCACTTGGTCGACAAAAAGCAGCTGTCTTCTGATAACTGAATTAGCTGGACTTTGACAGGCAGCTGCAAGTGTCAGTTGGCTTTATCTCTGTAGCTACTGCTGTCTTCCGTATTGCCCTGTCAGCAGTTGAAGCTGTTTGAACTCACAGAGAGAGCGTTGATAGGTGGAACAATAAGCCCAGTCTGTAAGTAAACATGATCTGTGTTTGTCATTCTCAGTGTGCTAGGCCTGATGGGCTGTACGAAGCAACAGAGAACGTGTTGGCAACAAGAATTACTTAGCAATAGGATCTTATGTTTAATGTTGATCACTTTAATATTGAAAAAGTGGATTGAATATCTACCTCAGGTTATTGAATTTTTACCTCAGGATCTTTGGTTAGGGATCATAAAAGATTGTACTAATACTGAGATGAATGGTATGCGATAGACTAGAAACAGTGAATAAACTATAACTAAGAGAAACACCAATCAAATAAAGTGTAACGGGCATATGGTTGAGGCTTGACGTGAGGAGTGATAAATGTGTACCAAACCAGACATTTACAAAGACTAATACTTAGTGTTGTATATCAGGTGCTATGATGATTGCTGCATAATATGATTTTATGTTCAATGTTGATTGTTTTAATAAAAGAATTTTTTAAAATAAAATAAAAAAAAGAATGCTTGCAGATAATGATTGCACCCATTTATAATAACACGATTTCTATTGTATCGGATTTCTTCTGTTATGAAAGATATGATAAATGTATGTGAAAATTTATGGAAGACTGGCAGTGAGGAGTGAGATTTTCTTTTTCTACCCTTCCTCTCCACATACATGTTTCTTTCCTGCTCCTGTACTTCTCTGTATATATACATACAACTGTAATATCCCATGCATTCACACAATTTCTATATATGCATACATTCTTTTTCTTATAGTTGCTTGCACAGGCCAAGCATACATGGTGCACCTTCTCTCATCCGACACAACCAACTTATGATCCATCTAGATCTGCCCATAATTTCTATTAAATCACAACACCAGAGAATCTAGACTGATGTGCACCCCAAGAATTTTAGTGCTTTTCCTGGCCTGTCAACTCTTTTGCAATTGTTGAGAAAATCTAACTCTGCACAGAAAAATCTTAGTTTCAATCATTATTGGTAGTAATTTGTGGAAAATAACATGGACAACAAAGCCTCCTTGGGTGGCTTTATAAATTTGATCAATAAATAAAATCAGATAATGTTCCCTCTCCTCTTTTTTTGTCAGACCCTTCACACTTCACAGGCCCTAATTTGTTCGTACTTTTGGATTCTGTGTGTGGCTATTAAATAAATATAGATTAATCTTGGCCTTCTGTATTATATATTGTTCTCTGTTGCACACATTATTTTTGATCTGTTTTCTGTCAGCTAGATCTTTTAAAATAAAATAAATAATCTATAGGTATCCATTTCTTGTTCTCCTTTGACCTACTTTGATCTGAAAACAAACTAATTTTCAGATTCCTGAAATATAATAATAATTTCTGCATGAAGAAATCTGCTTACAGCATCACCATTAGAATGTAGAGGGGGAATTTTAACCTCAGACTAAACATATCCCATTCAGGTTAGTTTTTAAATGAAGTCTTAGTTAGGAAGAGTGAGCTTGTTTCACATTCATATTTCAAATCAAATAAGGTTATTCTATAACCTGAGTGGCTATCATTATATTCAGTTACTTACCTAAGATATGTATTTGCCTGAGCTATATTTTTCTTCTTGAACATTTCTGAAGCAAAGCTGATCTAAGCCAATTAGGAAACATGTTGAATGTAGTTATGTGCTAGAACCACATACTTAATGTGCTACATTGCAAAGATATTCTGGTTATTTTCATTGATTAAAGGAATACTGACTGTTAGAGGGTTGTCCCCTTTCCTCAAAAAGTATTAACTAGAAAAGGAATATCTGCAGATTGTTGGTTTGTACCTTGTTACTCTTGAGGGGTGTGGGGCAATTTTCCTGCGACTACAGAACGCCTTTTCAAGTTACTCTTACTGATTTGGAGACATGGTAAAATCAATAGCCTGGCATTAGATCCTAATGGTTTTATTTATGCCTAATCCTTTTGTTTAGTATTGCTAGCATATACTGAATTATATATCCTATGAGGAAATTTTTGGAGGAATTTTATATGAAATATGGAATACAAATATAATAAAAACCAAACTTCACTCCAGTTTTGGAAATAATCTGGAGAAAAGATATATGTATAAAATATCCTAAGTATTTGTTGAGAGTTTTGTTCAGAAGATGATGATAAAGAGCCCAGGATGGTTTGAGGTTCACTTGTATAGCACTTTGCATCAGAATGTTGACCCAGTTCAGGTAGAGGTTACAACAAAGCATAAAACAAACTTTGTCTTAACAGTGTGGAACTTGTATGTCATATATAGCAGGCCCACAGGCAGTTTTGTTGCAAAAAGAAAGAGCATTGGCTTACCTGAATGCCTCTTCTCAGCATGATGATGAAGAATCCACCAATGGATTATTTCAATCCTCCTGCCCAATCACAATAAGTTGTCAAGTTGTCACGCCCATCCTTGGATGGTACCTCCCAGTTTCATTGACGGCGGAGCCAATGACAACAGTTCGACGTGATGACTCTCAAAAGAAGTACAAGGAAAACAACCCCCTGGCACGGACCTAACTGATCTCTAGAGGGGTGGGCGTGGATTCTTCATCATCATGCTGAGAAGAGGCGTTCAGGTAAGCCAATGCTCCTTCTCCAGCATGATGACTGAAGAATCCACCAATGGGACCTACCAAAGCCCCTGCTGTCCCTATGGGAGGGAGTCAGTTGGGGCCTGTGTCCTTAGTCCTGGCACTACCTGTTGGAGGATTCATCTACCGAAGGAAGCCTCAGCCAAGGCAAATTTGTCCAGACGGTAATGCCTAATGAAAGGGGAAGGCGAAGACCACGTCGCCGCCCTGCAAATGTCCTCTATGGATGCTTGTGTTGCCCACGTCGCAGATGTGGTAGCACTGCGAGTGGAGTGTGCCGTCACATGACTAGGAACTGGCAGGGAAAGTGACACATACGCTCCTGCTATGCACGCCCTGATCCACCTGCCTATGGTAGAGGCAGATACCTTCTGCCCCATGGATGAAGGCTGAAAGAATACAAACGGCTTCAGACTTACGAAAGGCCGCCGTGCGTTTGATGTAATAGCACAAGGCTCTACGTACGTCCAATGTGTGCCATTGCCGTTCCAGATCATGTGACGGATGGGGGCAAAGGTTTGGGAGATTAACCTCCTGTGACCTATGAAACACCGTGTTGATCTTAGGGATAAAGGAAGGGTCTAGCCTAAGAACCACCCTGTCCTCGTGAAACGTGCACAGGTCTTTCCTGATAGATAAAGCGGCGAGCTCCGAGATACGCCTGGCGGAAGTAATGGCAATCAGGAAGGAAACCTTGAGTGACAGGTATCGCAAGGAACAGGTTCTAATGGGTTCAAAGGGTGAGGCTGTTAGGGCCTGCAGGACCTGGGGTAGCTCCCAGGAGGGGTACCTGTGGACCACGGGTGGTCTGCTATTCGTAACACCTTTGAGAAAGGAGTGGACCATGGGATGCTGAGACAAGGATTCTGATGTGTCCCAGGAAAGCATCGTGGAAAGAGCCGCTACCTGCCTACGAATAGTGTTAGGCGACAACCTCTTATTGACGCCCTCCAACAAGTAGTCTAAGACCCTTGGGATGGTCACTTTGGATAAATTCAGGTGATTCCTGTTGCACCAGTGGCAGAAAGTATGATTGTAAATGTGATTAGTCACAGGTCTCCTGGCAGCCTGGATTATGTCAATCACCCCTGATGAGTATGACTCCTGAGTCAGGGTGCGGCGTTCAAGTGCCAGGCAGCCAACTGGAGCCATTGAGGGTCTGGATGTTGTAGAGCCCCCTGCATGAACCGTATGCGACTGTCGGGAATCTGCCACGGAGCAGATGTGGAGAGGCTCACTAGGTTTGCGAACCACGGCCATCTTGGCCAGTGAGGTGCAATGAAGATTAACTCTGCCTGTTCCTCCAGGATCTTCCTGACAACTGCCGGGAGCAGAGGTAGAGGGGGAAAGGCATATAATAGGTCTTGCGGCCATGGGCTATGTAGTGCATCTGTCCCCTCCACCCCCCCGAGAGGGGAAACATGAAAAGAACCTGGGAAGCTGGGTGTTCTCCTGTGAGGCAAACAGGTCCACGATCGGATGGCCAAACCTATCTGTGATCTCCTTGAAGATATCCGGCTGCAACCGCCACTCCGAATGGTCCACTATTGACCTGCTGAGGAAGTCCACCTGTCGGTTCGCCTCTCCCGAGATGTGCTCGGACCTGATGGAAAGCAGGTTGCTCTCTGCCCAGGAGCCCAACACCCGAGCCATAAATGGTTTATGGGTCTGGTTATGAATTCTAGGGACAGACCCTATCTTATGGTCTGCAGAACCCAGGAGTCTGTGGTAGTGGTTTCTCATTGGCATATGAAAAGAGAGAGCCTTCCGCCAATGGGGGGTCCCCCCTAATTCACTTGGTGCGACGGAAGGGACAACCCCCTCTGCCTCAAAAGGAAGACTTGTTCTGGGCCTGGTACTGGGACCGGTCCCTGTAATTTGTTTTGTCAAATGGACGTTCTGTCTTGGGAACTGAGGGATGGTATGATTGTCCAGTCTCTAGTGTTGCACCAGTCCGAAAGGACTGAAGGCGGCCATAGGGAAGGAAGCGTCTGTTTGCTCTCCTAGTCAAATGAGATATGACCTTCTGCTTCTGCTTATTCTCTATTAGGTATGGAGTTAATGCCTCCCCAAATAATCTTCCTCCCTTGAAAGGAGCAGTGGCCGCCCGCCATTTGTGTTTGCTTTCGGCCCTCCAATTTTTAAGCCAAAGCAGTCTCCGAGCAACTACGCTGGAAGCCATTGCTCGGGCCGAGTGTTTCGCGGAGTATAAGGAGACATCCGCCATATACTCAGAGGTAGCTATAAGTTTGGTCAAGTCCTGGTGGACTCTGACCTCCTCCAGTGGAATCCTTTCTTGTAGCTGTCTAAGACAGGTAAGGGAAATTCTGGCGAAGAAGGAAGTGGAGGTTGCCGCCTTCGCTGCCCATGCATATGCTGATGAACTTTGCATAGTGCTAGCTCAGATTTCTTATCCTCCGTCTTAAGGGCATCAGATACATCTGCTGGTAAGCTGGCTGCTGAGAATAGTGGAGCTAGGGACTCATCCACTTTGGGCACCTCCAATAAGTCTGTCAAATTCTGAGCCATATCAACAATCTTACGTTCAGCTGCTCCCTGGGATGGTTGAGCGGCCAGGGATTCCCATTGTCCCTGAATATTCTTCAGGAATAAAGGGGGACAGGGGATTTGCAGACACCGAATTACCAGTTCGGAGAACAGGGGATTCGTGTCCTGGCTGGTGGAAGTCTCTGGGGTGGGGACCGGGTTGGAGGAGATCTTACCCACTGCGCATGCCCTGCGCAGTAAGGAAGGAAAAAGAGAGGTATTAAATAGCTCTGCCATGGGCTGGGAGTCTTGTGAAGGCTCCTTGCAGTCCGACCACCAGTCTGTAGTTCCGTCATAATCTGAAATGCTGGAGGAATCAGATTCAGGTGAATGGGGTGGTGAGGCAGAGCCGGTGCAACAGAGTGTAGGTTGTGATGAGGTGGTGGGTGCTGATGAGGACCTCAGCAGGGATGATGTTTGATGATGACCCGATGAGGCCATGGCTTGAAGGACTGCCTGCGATATTAATGACTGCAGCTGGTTGGTAAAAGAGGGCTTCTGCGAAGGCCGAAGGCCCACTGCAGTCGGTATGAAGATTGCTGCGGGTGCTGTGGAGGGGCCTGGCAATTCGAGATCCTCCCCAAAGAGGGGTGGATCTCCCTGACCAAAGGTCTGAACCGAAACCTGCTGATGCTCCCGCTCAGGTGACCACACCTTTGATGAAGCAAGCAATTGTGGCCCTGTCTCAGGAGCTGCAGGCAGGGAGAGCGGAGACATATGTACTTCCCCAGCTGACAAACGTTGGGCCCCGGAGAATTGCTTCTCTAGGGCTCGGTGCCTGCAATTGGCCTGCTTGTCGCTTGCCTTACTTGCCTTCTTGCCCTATTTAGATTTGGCTTTGGCCTTTCCCTTAGTCGCCTCTGGAGCAGGATCTGTGTGACTGGGTTGCTTGTCTGCATCCAAAGGCTGTGGCTCAGTGAAGTCTGCCATGGTTGGTCAAGAGGCGTT
Organism: Bothrops alternatus; assembly: GCA_034064705.1. NCBI lineage: Eukaryota > Metazoa > Chordata > Lepidosauria > Squamata > Viperidae > Bothrops > Bothrops alternatus. The sequence continues at coordinate 5,822,960 of JARGCV010000001.1, read as the reverse complement.
CCAGATGCGGCTTCTGGAACTAACTCTCTCTGCAAGAGACGTCAGTTACCCTCCCATGGAAGGACTGACTACATGTGGATCAGCGTGATCCGGCCCACTGGCTAAGCTGGACTCACGCTGGGCGCTTCAAGGCACTCGTCACCAAGGCAAAGGACAATGATGATGTGTCGGTATGCCCAGTCCTGTGGCCAAATTGGTGACGAAATCACACGCATCTCACAATAGTGGCAATGGTCAGGTCCTGGCAAGCAACCACTAGATGCAGAGTGGCAGAGGCTAAGGTGAAGGAGTGCTAGGCAACCAGGGCCTAATAGAGCTTGTTGTCAGTAAAGGTAGTAAAGGATCCACCAATCTTGTTGTGAAATGAAACTCTTATTTTAATTAGAACAGTCAACTGCCCATTGTCTAATTGGAAGAGTGAGGTGTAGTTGCTATGTTTAAAATGTGGACCCCTCTAAGGTAGAATATCTGAGGCCTATCAGTGTGAGGTTGCCATCCGGCAAGAGCACACAAAATGGCGCCCACAATTGTGAGGCAAGAGAAAATTGATCTAGAATATTCCTTGGGGAATACTTGCTACGTCATAAAATGGCTGTCGCGCTTCTCCCTGGGGGGGGGATTCTTGAGCGATCATAGGCCTAGGTTTCGATCATGTAGAAGGTCGCTCAAGTGGATATTTTTCTTTTTGCCTCAAAGTCCTTTTAAAATGAAGGGGAGAGAATGCCTGATATTTCTAGTTGGTGTCGAATGGCCGTTAGGCGCGACGGCGATCGTGGCGCCTTAGCAAAGCCTTTGCGTCCGAAAGGCAGCTGGTAAGAGGTAAGTGTGAAGTTAGTCCTCTTGTCCCCCGCAGAGCTCATAAATCGCTGATTTCAGCCTGTCAGCTCGACCGAAGGAAACTTCGGCAAGAAACTGAAGGTCGAACGGCCTCAAAATGGCGGCCGCGAGTGTTTGGAGCTTCGACGGAGTCAATCTCCGTGTGCCTTTGGTGAAGAAACCCCCACACACACAAACGGCTGGGAAAAGGACTCAGCTGCTGAGCTATAGGGAGAGGAGAGCCCCCCCCCCGAAATCTGTTCAAATTTGGAGAAAGGGAAAGGGAATTTTTACTGTTTAAAGGAAATAGGGGACAGAGTCCCCTGTAAGGGAGATGTTCAGAGGCTGGGAGCCTCCAATTCTCCAGTTAGAAGAATCCACTAATGGGTGCAAAACAATTTCTATTAGTCTAACCTGCCTAAGAATGAACCTTGAGAGTCAAGTTATAAGAACATAAGAACATAAGAAGAGCCATGCTGAATCAGGCCAAAGCCCATCGAGTCCAGCATTCTGTGTCACACAGTGGCCCACCAATTGTACATGGGGATCTTGAGCAGAAAGAGAAGGCAAAACCCTCCCTTTCCCTTGACCCCCAACAAATGGTACTCAAGGGAATCCTGCCTGCCTCAACCAACATAGAGGCGGCACATGGACATCCGTTTTAATAACCACCGATACACTTGGCATCCATGAATCTATCTAGCCCTGCCTTGAAGCTGTCAAGGCTGACAGCTGTCACGACCCCTTCTGGAAGTGAATTCCATAAATCAACGACCCTCTGGGTGAAGAAATATTTCCCTTTATTTGTCCTCACTTTCTTACCTATGAGCTTTAGGGAGTGCCCCCTTGTCCTGGTATTGTGTGATAGAGAAAAGACTAAGATGAAACTGGGAGGTACCAACCAAGGATGGGCATGACAACTTGACAACTTAGTCTGATTGGGCAGGAGGACTGAAATAACCCATTGGTGGATTCTTCAGTCATCATGCTGGAGAACGGTGTGTTTAAATTAATACTCAAGCTGCTAGTTAAAACTATATAGAAAGAATTATATTTGTACTGTAGAGAAAAGAAAATCACTTTTAACAATACATTCCTGTAGAAATTTTATGTAACTGTAAGAATAGGAAAGATGTATTTATGACTTTTAACTAATATTTCCCAGGTATAATTATAATTTCTTAGTTTTCCAATTCTAAGCATCCACTGACATAGCATGCAAATCATTCAACTTATGTCTTTCTTTCTTTCTTTCTTTCTTTCTTTCTTTCTTTCTTTCTTTCTTTCTTTCTTTCTTTCTTTCTTTCTTTCTTTCTTTCTTTCTTTCTTTCTTTCTTTCTTTCTTAACTATGATCTAAACAACAACAAAAGGTAGTGAACCAAATGCTTCATGGGATGGAAAAGCTACAGATTCCTTTGTTCTGTAAAATAAGCTTGATGAAGTAAGACGGGTAGGCAATCTTGGCTCTTTTATGACTTGTGGACTGGCTCAGGAATTCTGGGAGTTGAAGTCCACAAGTCATAAAAGAGCCAAAGTTGCCTACCCCTGAAGTAGGACATAGTTTTTATGAAGATCTTTCAAAAGATCTCATGTGCTGTAAGTATGAACATCACGTGTAATTTTATGTAACTGTAACTCATTGTCTCAGTTAATTGGAATCACATGTGTTCGTGGTTTTCTGATTTTTTTAAAGGTAAAAATCTACCCCATAAATCTGTTATTAATAGAAGCAGGCACATGCATTCTTGATGGGATTTCTTGCCTATTTTGCTGTTTATTAAATGGGATCTGCATATATCTGCTGGATGTGGGAGATATGATAAATTACGAAGATTAAACTTTTAAAATTATTTGTTAATTAATGTTTTTTTTTATTTCCCCATTTTTAGGGAGTACGAGTTTGGCTGCGAGAAAATGGCCAACATTATCCAAGCACTGTACTTTCCTGTGCAGAAGGAGTTGTTGTATTCAGGACTGATTATGGGCAGGTAAACGCATTGCTTCCAAATATGTTTTATGTATACTATCCATATCCTGGTGAGTGAGTTATTATAGGTTTTCAGGCCATAGGCCAGTTTGGGGAGCAGTAATTTCTTATTTACAGTAATTCCCATGAGGTAACTGTTACTATTCTTTACAAAATATGTATTTGAAGGCATAAGGGAACCCTAAGAGATCATGGGAAAGTCTTCTATTATTGTATAATCTTTCTAGATTTCCCTCCATCTCTTCAGCTTTTGCTACATTCAGTGCAGAGAAATGACCAACCGCTCCTGAATCATCTCCATGTATGTCAATCACTACACTGGGAATGTCCCCTGTCTTTTAAAATGACTAAATATGATGATGATGATGATGATGATGATGATGATGATGATGATTTTAAGAGTGTATTCTTATTCCGAGAAAAAGAAGTGAAAGTTAATTACTTTCACTGTAAATGGCAGCCAAAATGATAGTAACATCATAGAATTGGAAAGGACTATTGCATCAGTAGAGAAATCCAAATTTAAGCATCTCCAACAGATGGCTGATTAGCCACAACTGGAACTCTTCCAATTAATGGGAGCAGACCTCTCTCCTTCATAATTCGTTCCACTGTCAAAACTATTCTAACCATTTGGAAGTTTTTCCTAACTTGCGATCAAGTTCCTTGCATAGAATTTAAGACCATTGTTCTGTGTCTCACAATATTGCCCTGAAAATGTAATCTTTCTTTTTCTGAAATATGCATACAGTCACAAGAGAATAGCAATTTTTGTTCTTGGCTGATTATGATTGTTAAAAGAGTTTTCCTCTTTAAAAGATTAAACACTCTACACACAAAAGAGTCACATGATATAATTCCATTTCTGTTAGTTTTTACAACAATAACAGAAGGGGATAAAAATAACTTTTTCCTTTAAATGTAATAAAACCAAACACAAAGGAAAACAGAAGTGTAATGAAAACATGAGCAACAGTTTGAATGGGGGTCCAGTGGATGACCACAAGCTGATTAGCCTCTCTAACATCAAACAAAAGAATGTTTAATTAGAGCACTAATAGAGGTGAGCTTGGCTGTGGGGGAAGGGGTCATGCTGGCTGGCTTCAGTTCCAAATGCTCTAAATAGAAGCAGCTGAGATTTAATATCTAAAAAATGTAAAATGTGTGCATTTTCCAGTCAAAACCACAGATGGTAAGTATCATGGGTAAAGGCCTTGGCATTCAAAAATTTTCCCTGACTTTACTTAACAAAGAAATCATTCATGGAACGGCATTAGGCTAAAAAACAGAACATGGTCCAGTATCTCCTGCTTTAAGTAATAAGCACCTGTAAATTTCTTATCCATCTCCCATCCCTGCCCAGCTCCCATTTCTTTTACTGATTTTTGAAAGAGGCTTTTTCCTCTCCTCCTTGGGAACTTAATTTAAAAATACTTCAGCAGAACCTGAATGATGTGGTTAGCTTCAAATATATTCCTGTCTCCAGAGATTATACTTTGCTTTCTCATTCTCTTCGGGGAGTATGTGGGAGGTGACAAGCGAGAAGTAATGGAAGTTTATGACTATCATAAGGGTCTCGAGAATCCAGCCTGCATGCCTCAAGAATTCATTTTTAATGGATCTTTAAAGCAGATGGCAGCAACAGACAGCCAGGAGGCCTTGAACTCTTTTGAAGTAGGAGAATTTGAAGCTACTTTGTTGAAATGTGTGGGCGGTCACCTTCAAACTAATGTTTGTGGTTCACCTCTCTTTTTGCTTTTCTGTTTAAATCCGATTCTGTAGTTTATGCTCCCTTTTCAAATTGCCAGTTCAAGGATAAGATAAACTGTTTCAGAAAGGATTTGGGGCTGAGAATTTGCCTGACTATTCCACGCTATTAGTTCAGGATTGTTCACTGAGAAAGCTAGTTGCTGACAAGACTTTTGAGTGCTTATTTACTAAAAGCTGATTTAGTACAGATCACAAATTCTGTGGAGTGTTGAATGTGATAGGGTTTCCACTTGCCTATGAACTAATCCAACTCAGGCTTACCAGCCCATATGGGGTTTTACTAAAACCAATAACCCAACTTTAATAGCGAACTACTAAATCCACTTCAACCCATTTTAGCTACCAAACTTCACCTTCATTTATAGTCTTCTCCTTTCTGGGTTTAAAATGTCTGCATAGCAACTAATAATAAGGCCTCTTCTTTCCCATGAATATGGTGTTCTAAGAGAACCTAAACAATATTCTGTTTACAGCTCATTATCAGCAAAGTTTAGCAGTGAGTTAGTCCAATTTGCTTAGGTGTCTGCATGAATATATAAGGAGCCAACAAGAAGCCATGGCTGAAAATAGAACTGGCTATAAGATTTGAACCTTATCTCGAAATTGCAGATCTAAGTTTAAAATGCTAGGTCTTTACTAAGATGGTTACTTCTCCAAAGGAGGAAAATATTTTTCAGTTGCTAAATTTTAATTTAACACATTCATTCTTCTGGTCTACAAATTATTTTACCATGTCTGGAGTTTATTTTGTATCCAAAATAGTTGTGGCACATATAAAAACAATAAAATAACAATAATAAAAATAATAAAATGTGCTATATATACGTTGTTAAGGATTGTGATGTAATAGAATTATCAGTCCATTCAACTATTAACTTATGTCATAAAGATAGCTACCATCCAATATTAAAAACTGCATTAATAAGGCAAGTAAGGAGTATATGTACAAAGCTTTGGGCCTCTTTTAAATACAAAAAGAAAGGAAGAAAACAGAACCATGAATAACACACTCAGCTTCTTGGAGCAGTAGAAATGTAATAAATTCCTATATAAAACATGACAAGAGTTGCATGGTGTTTAGTTTAGCAAGAATTAATCTTATTATAGCTGAAATGTTAAAATGTGAACACAGTGTTAGAAGTTAGTATTGAGTGGATTCATCTGTGTACTTCATTTGTTTTGTTTTTACACACAGGAGTTGTTTAGCTTTTTATTTAAAAATGACATACACTTCCAGGCAAGTTATCAAAGTTCAAGCATCTGTCTAGTGCCTGGGTAAAAGAGAGATACTAGCAGATGTTAACTGAGCATTGCTTGGAGATACATATTCACAAAACAATGGCTAAAAACATATGTTACTCATTGTCAAACTGACCAGCTTTTTATAACTAGCATTATCTTCCAGACTGTGTATGGATCTTCAAACTAGGTTTTAAATGATATGAAAAGGAGCATTTATTACTTTCCAAATGTTAGGGGTCATGACCTGTGAAGGGGTCATTGGGTATTAAAGAGGACAAAGGAATTGGAACTGTAAAGCCTTTCTGATGAGACTGCCCTCATTCTTTGAAAGTCACTTTCTTTGAACTAAATTTGGTCATTTTTTTAAAGGTTGAAGTACTACTGCGGATGTCACTGTGCTTGCATTTACTGGATTCCCTGTTGTATCCTGTTGATTGTTATATTAACATCTTGTCAGATGTTACATGCACCTTGATAACTGATAACATCTTCTAGAAATGAAATACATTTCCTACTTATTTCTAACTTTTTTATGCCTTTATACAAGTTTTTTTAAAAAAAAAAATTGGGATTCTTTTGTCCTTCTACAGCAGGGCTTTCAAACTGCTAGCCCGCGGGTCGGACGTGTCATCTGGAAGTCGTGTCCACCCCATTGCTGGCAATGACAAAACCGTCCCGATAACGTTGCATGACGTTACGTGATGTCGCAAGTTTGACATGTCTGTTCTACAGCAAATAAGATCAAATTAACATAAGCAGACCTGTGTTTTTGAAATCTAAATTTATACCCAGGAACATAAAAATGGAGGCTGGAATATTCAGAGATTATTAAAACTCACCATCTGCCATTCTTATTTATTTCATTTCCATTCTGTATATTTGGCTTTGTTATTAGTGAGAAGATACAGCAGTATCCCATTCTTCTTAAAAAGTGATTCTTAAAATGATTAAAACAATCTTGCTCTTAGTAATGCAAGTCTATTATACTTAGGTTAATTCAGGGCTTGGCCAATTTAAACATAAACATCTGGGAGTAAGCAATGATGATATCTTTCTTAATGGACTATTTCTGGCTCTGGTAAAAATACTTGGATGATCTATAATGGAATAATATCTAAAGAAATATCAGTTAATGTATGTTATTGACTATGGGGATTACTGAATAGTTCTTTACAGTACTAGACCTATGGCTATTGAAACTGAATTATATGTTAACCCAGATAATTGATAGTGCTATATAGATAAAAATGGTATCCAATAGTGCAAATCCTATGATCAAATGTGCTCAGAAATAACTTCAGCTTAATGATGATTACTTCAAAGAACAAAGAGGGGAGTAGCTTGAATGTTTGCTGATTTACATCAAACTGGACTAGCTTTATAATTTTTTTTATCAATTTAAATCTTTATAAATTCTTGGGATCTCACAAAAGCCTCTAAAATTTATTTATGCAAATACTTAAAATGTTGATTCTCTATATAGGTTCAAATCCCATCTGTTCTTTCCTATGCTTTTCTTACATTAAAGAAAGAGGATTATTTTTGTGTTGGAGATTAATGCAGATATACAAACAGTTTGAAAAGTTAAATTTTGATTTTAAGGCATATATTAGTTATTTACACAGACATGCAGTTTGATCTAGTGGTGAAGGCACCAGGCTAGAAATCAGGAGACGCTGAATTCTAGGCTTCCCTTAGGCATGAAAGTCAGGTAATTGACTGTGGGCCAATCACAATTGCATCACAGAATCCGGGTGTCAAGGTGGTCGATCAATTCCTGTTGCAACCAACGGATCAACACTTGGTTGATCTGAAAAAAGTGGACCCTGCACTTCCAGGAAAAAAAAACTAGGAAGAAAAAAATTGTTTACACAAAATAAATCAGTCTGCTCCCCCTGTGTGCCCTCCATACTTTTATGTCTTGATTGTTGGTATATATTCAGATGCGAAGCACAGTTAAAAAGCTTCTGTCAGTGTGAAGTTAGATTAATTATTCAAAACTTTGAGTGACACAGAAGTATAAATCTTTGCTTAGGTACAGCAAAAATACCGTTTCTGATGTGCTTAAGGAAGGGTGTCTGTGTTGTCCAGGAGAAATGCATGCAGCTTAAAGAAAATAGATGAGACTGATAACCTGTATAATAAATTGAGTACAAGTAGTCCTCAACTGGTGACCACAATTGAGCCCAAAATTTATGGTGCTAAGTGAGAAATTTGTTAAGTGCGTTTTACCCAATTTTATGACTTTTCTCAATCACTGCAGTTCTTAAATTAGTAACATGGTTGTTAAGCGAATCTGGTTTCCTCATTGACTATGCTTGTCAGGTCACAAAAGGGGATCACATGACCCTGGGACACTGTCATAAATGTGAGTCAGTTGTCAAGCATCCAAATGTAAATCACTTGACCATGGAGATGTTGCAATGGTCATAAGTGTGAAAAATGGTCACAAGTCACTTTTTCAGTGCTGTTGTAACCTTGGAATGGTCACCTAATGAGGACTACCTATATTGTTTTTTTTTAATTATACTATTGCAGACATTTAATAACTTGTTCTCAAAGTTGATAGTAAGTCTGTAATCTATGGAACAGAATTTTGAGACAGAATGTTTGAGATTGTGATGTCAGAAGTTAGTTTTAGTCATAGTTATAACACAAAAACTTTCCTGCTGTTGAAAAATTGGCAGTGGTGGTAATGTTGCTTTATTTGATCTTTGTCTGATTTTACTGCTGAAGCACTATTGCTCCCTATAGAGAATCCAGACAAAAATAAAGGCAGAGGAGGTGCTGAGAAATAAAACAGAATGCATATCTGTGTTTGGAAGACTCATCTGTTTTGTGAACCGTAAAATAAATATTCTAAAACAACAAACTCAGTCAAGTGCTACTTGAGGGGGAAAGGGCATGGAAACTAGATTTGGAATGACCTGCTTGAACTCTTGGCTGCATATAGTATACAATATTATCCTGCAGGAGAACATGATTGGCCGGCAAGAAACTTGATCTAAAACATTTCTGCCAAGAACTTTTAATGCATTCTAAAGTTTTGGATTTTTTGTTTTGTTTTTTTCTCTATTAGTCTTCTTTCCTCATCATCTGATACTATTCCCCCGGCCTCTTCCTCACTAGTCTATTTAAGTCCAGTCTATTTCCTTGCTTTCCTTCATTTGTGCAGGGTCTTCTCTCTGCTCAGTCTCCCCCCCCCCATTCCCATATATTGGCAATTCAGCCAGTTACTATCAGGCATATTGTGTGTACCACTCACAAATTCGTTAGTACTTTTATTTAGTGCATGCATGGCATAGGTAGGTATGTAGCATAAGTAACTGCACTAGCATAAGTAAATAAAAATTATACACGGTGTAAACACATATCATAATCAAATAGTGTAAACAGTGGAAAGTAATTTCTTATGTAATAATACAAATGTTTCCTAATATTACAATAACTGTTAGAATAAATAAGAAACGTTTTCCAGCTTCATAAGGTTCTTGCGAAAAGAGGCATTTTTAAGAGCCTTTTGAAACTTCAAGACACTGAACTCCAGATATAACTCAAAGGAGGGTTGGTAGAGGGTAGGAGCAAGGGGCAAAACCCAAAACATGAGGTAGAAAAAAACTAAACTTGATTAGATGAGCAAGCTTATTACTGTAGAGATTGGGGATTGTGCAAAAGTTATTTCTCCAGCACAGGAGATGGAGAATCCACCAATGGGTTTAGACTGTGTTCCTGCCCAATCAGATCAAGTCAGCCAAAGTTGCCACACCTCCTGGGCTAGAGGATCCCAGTCTCGACTTGATCTTGCTCAGGACAGATGTGCAAGTTTGGCTCTTAGGCAGGTATAGTCTCCATTGGTGGATTTTCCATCTTTTGCCCTTTACCAGTTTTCTGAACAGTGCTGGGTTCAGCGCTGGGTTCGGATTGCTGTTCTCCAGCATGTGGATTACGAATCCACTATTGATGGGTTTATATCCAGCTCCGCTGCCCATAGACTAGGACCAAATCTCTTAGCTCCGCCTCCAACTGGGACTTCCTGTCCTCCCAACCGGGCTTCCTGTCTCCCAGTTTTTTCCTAGTCTTCAGCCCGTCAACAGCTCTTCGAGCTAGGCTCCTGAATAGGATCGAGTTTTAGCAAGTTAGGTTAAAGGTTTCTTTTTAAAAGATATTTGGAAAGGAAAGTTAGCTTAGAATCTTTTAGTCTCCAAGAACAATCAGCAGAAAGGATTCAAAGGAGCCGGTCCAGGGACCTCCCCACGGTCCTTCGGGACCACGCGGTGGGAGCAGGAAGGAGTATCGCTCCGGCACGGATCTACGGCCTGAATCCTCTCTGCAGAAGAAGATTTCCCCCCCGAGAGGCACCCCAGCTCCAGCGGAGACGAGGACTCCTGCGGAGGACGATCACAGGATTCCGTGACATCCAAATCGCAAGTGGGGTTTGCGGTGGGGGGGGAGGAAAGCGCCGCTGAGCCATTAGGCCAGCACTTGGCGCGGAGCCCCAGAGCGGCCGCGAGGGCAGCGAGTCGGGGGTCTTGGGCGGCCATTAAGGACCGCGTGGAAGGAGGCAGCCGCCATTTTGGGCCATCGGCCTCCGGATTTGGCGCGAGGGGCCATTTTGGAAAAGGGGCGGTCCCATCCAAGGGCGGCAAGGTCGGCCATTTTTACGCAGGCCCGAGTCACCGGGGCAGGCCGGAGAGCCGAGCAAGGTGGGGGGGCTTTAGGCGCCGCAATTTATTGCAGACGGTGGGGACAACAGTCGCAGCCTTAAGCAACAGCAAGCCCAGCCACCCTAGAGCCTGCTGAGTCAGGCCGAGAAAGGGAGTTTTGGAAGTGTGTGAGTGATCTTGGGGGGTTTATTTCCTTTAAACCCCAGGGATAATCAGCCCCGCAGACCTACCCAGAGAGAGTCTGCCTGCCTGTCTCCGCCAGTGCTTCTGTGCAGAAGGGGGCCTTGCCCCACCTGCCTGTGGAGCTAAGCCTCCCATTTACTCCCGCTTGTCTGGAGATTTCTGTAAGTCTCCCAGACGCACAATGGCAGACAGCGCGTCGCCTCAGGTGTACCAAGGCTCAAGCCCCTCCCCTCCCTCCCCAAAACGCAAGGCCATGGATCCGGAACTGGGGGGGGGGCAAGAAGAAGGCAAAAACAAAGCACCTAAACAAAGAGCCATCGAAGGCAGCCGAGCGACAGGCCTTAAGACGGCACCAGGTGCTAGAGAGAGAATGTGCCAAGGCCCAGAGACTCCAGGCCAGAGAGACCGAACAGGCTGATTTTTCCCAATCCACACCTTCCACACCAGAACATGCTGATCCCACAGACACGCAGAGGGAACAGGAAATCCCAGACCTACCAGGAGGGTGGTCTGAACAATTACAAGCATTTATGCAGAAGGTATTTGATAAGTTTATGGCTACTAAACTTTCCTCTTCTCCTCAGGAGCACAGCAATCAGCCAGCACCCCCGCCTCGCAGGGGAGGCGTGTCCACCCCAACCTCCGAGGAATCTGAGTCCTCCTCACAGATTACAGAGGAGGAACCGGAGGACTGGGAAGCATCGGGACGCCAGCTGTCAGAGGATGAGGATGAGACCCCAGAACAGGCCCCAGCCTCAGGGCTGTTCAATTCAGCTGATTTCCGTTCACTCATGCTCAAGATCTGTTCCACCCTGTGCCTGTCAGCTAGGCCAAAGGTGACAAAACCCGCCTCCCCCGAGGAGGAGGAGGAAGGTAAGGTTCATCCGGTGTTACACCCACCTGCACCGGAGGAAATAAAGGTACCGTGTCCATTAGTATTCCGCACTGCGCTGGAAGCACAATGGGCCTCATTGGCTACCACGCCATCTCCAAGTAGCACAGACAAAAAGATTCTAAATGTATGCAATGCCTTAGCTTCCCTCATAGAGGTGCCCAAGGTGGATGAGCCACTAATATCTCTCTTTGCCTCATCCGCCATTCCAGGAGATATGGCGGAATCCATGAAGGCCGAGGACAAGAAATTCGAGTTTGCACTTCGCAAGACGCACAGCTCATCAGCCTGGGCAATCAGATCCGCGCTCTCAGCCTCGTTGGCAGCCAGGGCTTCAATCTTGTGGCTTCAGGATCTGCAGGCAAGTCTAACACCAGACCAGGTACGTGCGCACCAAACACTAAACAAGCTGCTGATGGCGGCAGAGTACATGGCAGACACCACCCTGTCCTCTTCCAAGTATTCGGCCAGGGCCATAGGTTCCACAGTAGCTTCTAGAAGGCTCCTCTGGCTTAAGACATGGAAGACGGACCTTAAGTCTAAGTGGCGCCTAGCCACCGATAAATACTCAGGATCTAAACTGTTTGGGACCATCCTCGACCCGTATGTAATCGAGGACAAGAACAAGAGAAAGATCCTCGCCCACCCGTCCAAAGGGACGGATAGGCGACAAGAGTTCCGCAGGCAGGGGTTCCGTCAGAGCGGGAACGGCGATGGGAGGCAGCCCTTTCGTGGGGGGCAGTCCTGGGATTGGCCCAGAAATCAGCGCCCCTCCTCATCGAGTCAGGAGCGCTTCCAGGACCGCCCGGCCGCAGGCAGGGGCCAGTTCCCAAAACGCAATGCCAGAGGCGGGGCGGGACGACCCTACAGGCGCTCAAAGTGACGCCTGGGACAGCCCCATAGGGGGTCGCCTGGCGCTGTTCAAGGAAGTGTGGCAGGCCACCACAACAGACGCCTGGGTAAGGGACACCGTAACTCACGGCCTAGCCTTAGAGTTCTACGCTCCCCCCCCGAACCAGTTCAGGCGTTGCCCAGAGTCAAGAAATCCCTCAAAAGCAAAACTTCTGAGACAGGCCATAGAACATCTGATAGAGATAAGAGCCATAGAACCGGTTCCGCAAGAACAGGAAAGACAGGGGTTCTACTCCATCCTGTTCGTCGTACCCAAGACATCGGGGGGATGGAGGGCAATCCTAGATCTCAAGAGATTAAACCACTTCATAACATACAAAAAGTTCAAAATGCAGTCCCTCAAATCCATCTTGGCCAGCATTCGAAAAGGGGATCAGTTATCATCCATAGACCTCACAGAGGCATACTTACACATACCAATAAGGCAGGAAGATCGCCAATTCCTACGTTTCTGCCACCAAGACAGACACTTCCAGTACAGGGCCTTACCCTTCGGCCTCTCGTCGGCACCCAGAGTATTCACAAAGGTGTTGGCGGTGTTAGCAGCACGCCTGCGCAGCCTACCGGTGCGGGTCCTATGCTACCTGGACGACATACTGATTATTATTATTATTATTATTATTATTATTTATTTAATTTCTATGCCGCCCTATTCCAAAGATCCTGTCAAGGTCCTTACAAGCAGCTCACGCAGACTTGAGGGTCACACTAAGCACACTACAAGAACACGGCTTCTCCGTAAACTACAAAAAGAGCCATCTAACACCTTCCACACGCCTACAACATTTAGGGGCGGTCATAGATTCAGAAGCAGGGTTAGTACACCTCTCACAGGACAGGCGGGACAGCGTTCGAAAGCTCGCACGCACCATCCAGGGGAAGGGGTCAGCCACAATAGTGCAACTATCTCAACTCCTAGGGAAAATGATATCCTGCCTGGGCATCGTTCCATGGGCCAGACTCCACTCCAGAGGGCTCCAATGGTTCCTTCTCCCCTACCAAAGGAAAAGGCAGGCAGCATCCCTCAGAAGGGTCATCCTTCCTCCTCAGGTCCTAGCATCCCTCCGATGGTGGACCTCAGCCGCCACGGCCAAGGGAACGCTGATCAAGGAACCAGACAGAATAACAGTCACCACCGACGCCAGCCAGTTCGGCTGGGGAGCCCACTTCCAGGACCAGATAGCTCAGGGCAGATGGACGCCCAGGGACCTGGGTCACAACATCAACTGGCTCGAACTAAGAGCGATCCACTTAGCCCTTCTACAATTCTCTCCCTACCTGGCGGGAAAGCACGTGCTAGTCCTAACGGACAACGTGACTGCCAAAGCACATGTGAACAAACAGGGAGGGACCAAATCCACAGTTCTCATGAAGGAGGCGCGAGAACTGGGACTTTGGGCAGAGGCGCATCTAGGGTCAATAAAGGCAGAGCACATATCGGGGGAGGCGAACAGCCAAGCAGATTCACTGAGCAGAGCCACGGTGAATCAAGCAGAGTGGAAACTGGACCCGAGCCTGTTCGAGGCCATCTCGAACAGGTTCGGGCGGCCACTAGTAGATCTGTTCGCGTCTCACATGAACAAGCAGCTCCCTCGCTTCATGTCCAGGTTTCCGACCTGGGGAGCAGAGGGAACGGATGCTCTCAGGTGCAGGTGGCCCCCGGGGCTGATGTACGCATTCCCGCCTCCTCCGTTGATACAGGCAGTCATCCGCAAGATCATCCTAGAAGGAGCGGAGGTGATCCTGATTGCCCCACATTGGCCACGCCGGCCTTGGTTCGCAGACCTGGTGGACCTGTCAATTTCACCAGCCTGGATAATACCTCCCCACCAGGTGTCGCTCAGCCAGGGGAAGCTGCAACACCCAGACCCACAATGGCTACAGCTAGCCGCTTGGCACTTGAGAGGGAGGGACTAGCAAGACAGTCCTTTTCGAAGGACGCCATAGAGATCATCCAGGCTGCCCGCCGGCCTTCCACTAACAGAGTGTATGAGGCAACGTGGAAGAGCTTTGTCAACTGGTGCGGCAAGCAAAAGATAGACCCCTTAACGGCGACCATTCCCATCGTCATAGATTATCTGGTAGAAGGGGTCAAGAAGGGCCTAGCCCTTAACACTATTCGCAGACAGGTGGCAGCCATACAAACCGTGATCTCCTGCGACAGCAGGGAGTCATTATCACAGCATCCGGCTGTAAAAGCCTTCATGAAAGGGGTAGCCACAGTACGACCTCCGGTGGTACACCGTTACCCGTCTTGGGATCTGCCCAAGGTACTCCAGGCCCTAACATCTGTTCCGTTCGAACCACTGAGACTCTGCTCACTCCGTCATCTGACATGGAAGGTAGCCTTCCTGGTGGCCATCACATCGGCTAGGCGGATCTCGGAGTTGGGAGCTCTCTCGGTCCGAGCGGACCTGATGATCATTTTAGAGGACACTGTCACATTACGCCTAGATCCAGCCTTCATCCCAAAGGTCAACTCCTGGTTTCACAGGGCCCAGGAGATAGCATTACCAAGTTTCTGTCCAAATCCCTCTGACCCACGGGAACGGCGATGGCACAATTTAGATGTGCGCAGGGCCTTACTCATTTATACCAAAAGGACATCTGCCTTCCGGAAATCGGAGTCGCTATTTGTCTCCTTCCAACCAGCGACCATGGGTCACAGGGTTTCTTCCTCAACCATTGGCAGGTGGATCAGGGCATGCATAGCAGAAGCCTACGGGGCACAGTCATTGCAGGTTCCGACAGGAATAACGGCACACTCCACCAGGAGTGCGGCCACATCAGCGGCCTGGCACACGCAGGCACCGGTGGAGGAGATTTGTAGGGCGGCAACATGGGCGTCCCCGGTTTCCTTCATCAGAAGTTACAGGATAGATCGTTTCGCTGCGGCAGGGGCCTCCTTCGGGAGACGATCGCTGCAGCAGGTCATTGCCTCAAATGAGACCTCAGCCTAGACTCCCACCCGGGGGACATGGGAGGGCTTGGGTATGTCCCATCAATAGTGGATTCGTAATCCACATGCTGGAGAAAGAGCGTTGTCTTACCTGAACGCTTCTTCTCAGCATGGGGATGGAGAATCCACACACCCTCCACTAACAGTCTAGGCAGATTTGAGTTACAGGAATATGAACAGGAGCCACGAGGACCAAACTACGTTGAAGGAGCTTCGCCGGTGAAAAAACTGGGAGACAGGAAGCCCGGTTGGGAGGACAGGAAGTCCCGGTTGGAGGCGGAGCTAAGAGATTTGGTCCTAGTCTATGGGCAGCGGAGCTGGATATAAACCCATCAATAGTGGATTCTCCATCCCCATGCTGAGAAGAAGCGTTCAGGTAAGACAACGCTCTTTTTCTTACCAAACCCCCGCCCCCCTTAGCTTCAAAGTGAGGCTTGGCAAAGCCCTTTCTTGCATTTCTTGCCTTTCTGTTTCGTTTTCCACCCCCCCTAGCCTCTCCTACTCCTGAATTTCTGCTGAGATCAGTGCTGTTTTCATTCCTCTGGGGAGCCTTTCCTCACCTCTCAGAGGCAACAATAGTTGTTTTTTTCTTTTTTGTTTGTTTGATTGCCTTCCCTTGCCGGAGCCTGCGGCTGCAGCTCCAGGGCAAAATGGTGCGCACGTACCAAAAAGAGGGTGGTGGAAGTTCAGCGCGCTTCAGGGAGGCTTCCCTAAAGCTTGTTATAGTGATTATTGTTGCCAGGACTCCGGCTGCAGTTCCGGAGTCCTTGCGGACCGAATCCTTCACTCTTGATGACCCAGGGGTTGCGGCTGCATCCCCGGCGTCCGATTGTGTGCGCAGGCCCAAGAACGGCAATTGGGACTCAGCGCGAGTCAGGGAGGCTTCCCCGCGGCTTTCGGCTGCTTTTCTGGTTGCCCGGGCTGCAATTACAGCTCTGGAGGTCTGGCGGCTTGAATTCTCTCCTTGACTGCTGGAGGGCTTGCGGCTGCAACCCTGGTCGCCGGACGAGCGCGCACCGCCTCACAACTGGTTTTCTTCGAAATCAGCTGGCTGGCGGCCCCATGAGGTGGCAAAACATTTGGAAAGCGCAGACGAGCTCCATCTCCTTCGAAAGTGGCGACCGCACGCCCTGGAGATCGCAATCATTTCCCTCTCTGCCTGGTAAATTTCAAGGGCCTATAGGGACGCGCAGCACCTACAGTGTGGTGGCCTATTAGGCATTTCACACTCGTGGCCGCCATTTTGTGGTCATTAGACACTATTGTCACTAGGCCCTCTTCATCCTGAGGAAGGGGCTCCTTCCTCCACACCTTTCTTAATTGGGGAATAGTCTCAGGGAATTTTCACATTGGAGGGACGGCCGCCATTTTGGATCTGGCCGCCATTTTGAGAACCGCTAGTTTCCCTCTCTCCTTCATCGGCCAGCCTTTTTGGGGCCTGCACTAATCCTCTTGCCCTGAGCAGGATTACTAGGCCGTAGTCCACTAGTTTTGTATCACCACACCATCTTGGAGGTCTTGAATTGGTGTCTCCTTCTCAACACACAGCATAGCTGTATACACACACTCTGTCCCTGACTCCCCCTGTATAGCGGTGTTTGGATTCCAGGTGTACCTTTTCGTGCACCTGGGTTTACCTACAATTCTAATATCTTTGGATTCCAGGTGTACCCTATTGTGCACCTGTGATTATCCATAAACAACAACGGCAGTCTTTGGATTCCAGGAGTACCCTATTGTGCTCCTGTGCGTATCCACAGAAAAAGCAGCTGTCCCTGGATACCAGGGATATCCTATCATACTCCTGTGGTAATCCACGAGGATGGAGGATACTGGCTCTTCCGAGAAGGGAGCTTCACCGCTTTCATCAGCCTCCAAACGGTATAAATCCTCCAGTCAGGAAGCTGCAGGCAAGATCTTGGCCAAGGCTGAGGCCAAGGCCAGATCTGCAGGCAAAACCTCTAAAAAGGATGAAAAACAGGCCAGTAGGAGACACCAGGTATTAGAAACGGAATTCTCTAAAGCACAAAGACAGGCCAGGACTGAAGCCACACAGGCTGAAGTCCCTTCCTTCGATTTGTCACTGGGACCCTCTGCGTTCTCTCTGGGGATCTGGTCAACAGGGGATACCATCTCTGCCCCTGTGCCGGGTGACACATCTCACCAGGACCTCATCTTCCAGCCTGCTGCCACGTGGGCCCAGCATTCGGCCTCGGAAGCTACTTTCACCCCTACTGTGGCTGGACTCAGACCAACAGAGCCGGTTCCCCTTCCCATGGAGGACCGCCTAAATGAGTTGATTGCACAGGCAGTAGAGCACGCTCTTCAGGCCAGATCGCACGTACCTAGGTCAACCTCGGTTTCTCCCCTACCTATCCACCACTGAGGTTTTTTGTGCACCTTGTTCACCTTCTCAGTCCTCTTACTCTGAGGGTTCATCCTCTCATGAGTATGATGCAGAATTGGGGATCCCAATGTCAGATGAGGAGGAAAACCTTCCCGAAATGCCATCCTTTGCTGGTCTCTTTAATCCATCTCATTTTGTCCCCCTGTTCTGAAAGGCCACTTCCACGGCCCATCTTGGACCTGAACCCTCCACATCAATATCGATGGCCGTTCCGGACTCGGAGGCAGATCCGAACTTCACTGAACCAGTAACCACACAACACCGCATCCACTATCTGCCCATGTTTCTAAATGTGGTCAAGAAACAGTGGGAATCCCCAGGTACCCTTCCTCTCCCGAGTAGCAGTGAAAAAAGACTTTATAATGTGGCCCAGGACCTGACAGATGCTCTGGAGGTCCCCACGGTGGATGAACCCTTGGGGGCCCTGGTATCTCCCACTGCCACTCCTGGCGACATGTCGGATGCCCTCAAAGTGGAGGACTGCAAATGTGAGCTCACTTTCCGCAAGATACACCAAGCTACGGCTTGGTCTATCAGGGCAGCTACCTCAGCATCCTTTTTCAATAGGTCTGCCCTCTGCTGGCTTCGACAGTTTCAGGCCAGGATTCTGGCGGAAGATATCCGCACTCACCAGGATCTGAGCAAGATGGTGGCGGCAACGGAATATGCTTCCGATGCAATGCTACAGGCTGCCAGATTTTCATCCAGGGCCATGGCTTCCAATGTCACTGGATGCCATATGCTTTGGCTGAAGCACTGGTATGCTGACGCCAAGTCTAAATGGTGCCTGTCAGCAGCCCCTTACTGGGGGGGAAGCTATTTGGGGAAGCTCTAGGTCCTTACGGAGAATAAGGATAAGCGTAAGGTCCTCCATTACCTCATTAAACGTCCGGACAAGCGACCCAACACCTACTCATGGAGACAGTCCTTTCGTACAGGAGCTAGGTCTAATTATTCCTATCCCACCCACTCCTTTCCCATCAGACAGGACAAACAAGACAGGCAATCAGACAGAACGGGCTCTAGGCCCAGACAACAGTTTCAGGGCAAACGGCCCTTTCGTGGGAGCGGCCACCCTTTCTTTTGCTCCAGATGACTCTCTGGCAGTCCCTCCCATTGGCGGCAGACTTTCCCTCTTTGCCCGCCAGTGGGAAGCCACCACCACAGACGCATGGGTGCTGAACACTGTTCGACACGGGCTCTCCCTGGAATTCTTCACCTACCCTCTGAATCGTTTTCTCTCTTGTCCCCAACCAAGACATCCCACAAAGAAAAGATTAATGCAACAGGCCATTCATCACCTTGTAAACATAAGGGCCATAGAACCGGTACCGTTGGATCAGAGAGGTTGGGGATTCTATTCCATCCTCTTCATCGTCCCCAAAGCCTCGGGGGGATGGAGAGCAATCCTAGATCTAAAAAGACTAAACCGTCATCTTGTATACCGCAAGTTCAAGATGCAAACGCTCCAGTCCATTCTC
Source organism: Bothrops alternatus (assembly GCA_034064705.1). Taxonomy (NCBI): domain Eukaryota; kingdom Metazoa; phylum Chordata; class Lepidosauria; order Squamata; family Viperidae; genus Bothrops; species Bothrops alternatus. The sequence continues at coordinate 5,803,646 of JARGCV010000001.1, read as the reverse complement.
GGAAGCATAAGAAGAGGAGACTTCCTGACGTCTGTAGACCTCACAGAAGCTTATCTTCACATCCCCATCTCTCTTAGCCACCGCCGGTTTCTAAGATTTTCTTACAGGGGCCGGCACTATCAATACAGGGCATTACGTTCGGCCTATCCTTGGCCCCGAGGGTTTTTACCAAGGTCCTAGCGGTTCTAGAAGTTCACTCCAGATGACGTCAGTCAGAGTCCAGTGTTACATCCTGATTCAGTCATTGTCAGGCCCAGCTGCGCTGGCGGATCTCAAATGGGTGATAAACCTTCTCCAAAGTCACGGGTTTTTGGTAAACTTCTCCAAGAGTCACTTGTCTCCCACGACAAGGCTATTACACCTAGGGGCCATCATAGACACGGTGAACTGCTGAGTCCATCTATCCCAAGAACGCCGGGACAGCATACGGCAGTTAGTCCTTCAACTCTGCAGGAACCGTATGGTAATCTTAGCAAGTCTCTCCCAATTACTGGGAAAGATGATTTCGGCCATTGTCATTGTACCTTGGGCCAGGCTCCAATCCAGGATCCTTCAGTGGTTCCTGCTCCCCTTCCAGAGACTGAACATCAGCACTCGAAGAGTGCGAGTTCTACTTTTAATCTTGCACTCCCTCAGGTGGTGGCTCTCATCAGCCATCGTCCGGGGGTCCTCCTTCAAGGAGCCGGATCGAATTGCACTTACGACCAACGCTAGCCTGTTCGGCTGGGGAGTGCACCTAAACTTGCAGTGGGCCCAAGGTCATTGGTCCCATTCCGACCTTTGGCACAATATAAACTGGCTGGAACTCAGAGCCATATACCTGGCCCTTCAACACTTCCACAACTCGGTAGCGAAACGTCATGTACTGGTCCTCACGGACAACGTTGCTGCCAAGGCCCATGTGAATCGGCAAGGGGGCATCTGGTCTCGTGCTCTCCAGTCTGAGGCTCTTCTACTGGGCTCTTGGGTGGAATCCAACCTGGCCTCCATCAAGGCTGATCACATATCAGGAGAGGCAAACACACAGGCGGATCTCCTCAGCAGGGCGACGGTGAACCACTCTGAGTGGTGCCTGCACCCGAGGATTTTCAGGGAAATTTCCCACCGCTTCGGACTACCAGTCCTATACCTCTTCTCCTCCCCAACAAACACTCCTCCACGATTGGCAGGTGGATTAGGGCTTGTATTGCGGAATTGTATCGGGCAGATTCAGTGCCGGTTCCAGGGTGCATCACAGCCCATTCCACCCGTAGCGTGGCTACTTCCGTGGCCTGGGACACCCAGGCGTCCATTGAAGACGTTTGCAGAGTGGCCACATGGTCCTCTCCGTCACCCTTCATTAGACATTACAAAATCGACAAGTTCACCTCAGCGGAGGCCTCCTTTGGCAGGAGAGTTCTTCAACAGGTACTACATCAAAGTGCCACACTGGGCAGGCCTGATTCCCTCCCTCAGGGACAGTAGGCTTTGGTATATCCATTGGTGGATTCTCCATCTCCTGTGCTAGAGAAGGGGCGTTGTCTTACCTGAACGCCTTTTCTCAGCACGGAGATGGAGAATCCACTCCCACCCTAGTAGGTTATTAAGCCTAGATCTATATTTATGAGCCAACACGTCTTGCTGTCAGTCATGGCTTCGCCTGCATCGAGACTGGGATCCTCTAGCCCAGGAGAGGCATGGCAACTTTGGCTGACTTTATCTGATTGGGCAGGAACACAGTCTAAACCCATTGGTGGATTCTCCATCTCCGTGCTGAGAAAAGGCGTTCAGGTAAGACAATGCCCCTTCTGTGACACTAGCATTTGCTTATGGAAGAAGTAATTTACCAATAGAGGAGAATATTTGTAGCTCAGGGCTGAAATGAGGGAAACTTGGTGCTCTCTGAGTTTGGTTGTATTTTTGCAAATGTTTCATTACCCAAAGTAGGGTTTAGAAGTAATTTGTAGTTATTAACTAAGAAGTAATTTATTGTTTCCATTATTGGTATTGGAGTAACTTGCCTTGTAAGGCAAAGGTTGTTGGTTTGAAACCCATAAATTTTTTATTGATAATTTTTCTTTGGGACTTACACTTCTTCTTGCCCTTTTTAAAATTAATAAATAAAAATGGTTTTAACATTTTGGTCTGGCTTTGAACTAACAGTCTTCAGCCTTGAACTATATTGTAGTAACACAATAATCATGTTAAAGATAGATGAACAGCACTTAGGGAAAAATTCAGTTATAAGGAACATTTAAACAACAAAAGCATTTTCTTATGCCTACATATGTGTGTATATGAATGGCTAGAATTATAATAGTTTCCCATTTGAAACGATGTTGAGTTTATCTATGTGTTGTGAGATTAAGGACTTTTCATCATGTATTCTGACTGTAGATGACTTCTGTTTTTAATTCTGGATCCACTACAACCATTTAGCGTCACTGTCATGCATAAAACCGAAGGCCCCAAAACTTCGGAGAGGAGCGGAATATAAGCCCAAACAAAATAAATAAATAAATAAATAAATAAATTTTAAGCAAACTAAATGACCCATAAAAACTGTGACATGAACTGTTTTTGTTGATGAATTGCATGCAAACTCATTGTAGCCCTTTCCAAAAATCTAAAACACAGTGTAAAGGTGAGATTAGTGTAGTGTACTATAGTTTTTCTACCCTCTACTGTTCAGACTTTTTTTTTCTCAACATGAAAAAGGACAGAGACGGACTTGGAGTTGTCCCCTCATCTCAAATTTGATCACTTTTGTTTTGCATAGGTGATCTGCATCCTCTGATCAGTTTGGAACTCAGCCGTGTGTAATATATAATGAAAGCTTGAAATATTTCCCAGTGCACCATATTATACATAGTTCTTACTGATAAGGAATTTGGAGTCATTAGGAAAACAATGGGTTCGGGCAGCAAGGCACCTTTGTTTTATTGTCCACACATGTGTGATACAGTCAAGAATAAAAGCTGCTAAGTATTTCTAAGTAGTATAGGCATCCTGGTTCAGCATAAATGTGTTGCAAATGGATAAAGTTTTCTAAATACATAACTGGAATGACAGCAACTTCAACATACGGTAGTCTACTCAAAAACACCCTTACGATCACACATTAACACATATGTTATAGACTATTATTTGATTGTTTGAAATGAAGAACAAAGCCCTAGATTTAAGCTGCAGAAGAACTGTCCAAGTTTATTACTGATGAATGAAATTCCCTTTGCTTAAAATACTTCATTCTGAAGTCTTGGCTTGCTGAAGCTATATATTTTATAGCAGATAACACTAGTATAAATTAAAGAGTGCTGTAAATAAGACAGAATAGAGGAATATAAAATGAAACATAAGTATTATAGAAATTGAAGCTGACCACACAAGGAAACTGAAGACAACTTCCTCCCCACCACCACCATAGGCTAAAATAAAAAGCATGGGAAAAATAAGGTTGAAAGAAAGAAGCTGTTCTGGTTAAAAGCCTAAGATTAATCCTTCTGATTTTGTAAAAAAAAAACCACTCTGACCTAGAATCTTAAAATGAATAAATAATGTCTCGATATTTTTTTTCTTCTCACTGGAACCTGTTATCACAGCTGGACTAAAAGGATTTCTCAAGGTTAAATAAACCCTGGACGTCTTGTTATGTTAAAATCCTCTCACAATGTTTTTCTCCGGTTTTGTTAGCAGTAGTATTTGGTTGGTTGGCTGCTCTAAACATTGTGTGTCTGTGAGTTTCTGTGAAAATACCTACAGCGCTGAATCTTTAAAGAAAACTTAAATTGCTGGAAAGTTAAGGAATATTCGTACATTAAGAGAAAGATTTCATTTATATGTAAAGCTTGGTGATACTTGTGAGAAAAAATATATACAGTAATGTTCTCTTGGGGCCTATTCTGATATAACTTCAAACTGTAATCTAATGTTTTTTTATTAAACCCCAGGAAGCCTGTGATTCACATGACATTTTTGGAATCTACATTTCAATCCATTGTTGCTATTAGCTACAACTTATTGTTTATTCCTAGCGAGTAGAGTGTAGTTGGAATTTGACCACAGATGAGAAGCACAAACAAGGACTCTATCCTGACTTACACTTAGGTGTTAACCAAAGTTTTCATTTTGTTTTGTATAAACCAGAAACCAAATGTTGTGTTTATGAATGAGGTAAGGAATAGTGTTTGAAATTGTGCCTCTTGAGGATTTATTAGTATAATTCAGGATCATGTAACCTATTTTCTTTTGCAACCTCCCAAATTCTCAAAATTGTACCAGGAATATTTGATGAAAAGCTATCTATTAACAATAATGCAATTTCAACTAATTTTAGATGAGAAAAATAAATTGATGTGGTAAGCATCCAGTTTGCTTAACCCATCAATTATCAATGAAAGAAAAACAAGAAACATAACCTGAAAATTCTCAGCTTGCTCTTTCTATTGATACTATCTGATTGCTTCCATTGTCTTTGTAGCTTTCAATAATGGTATGAGATTAAAAAGTAATCTTATTGGCTACAAAAAGATTCCACACCCTTGGTAAAATGCCAGATTAAAGATCTAAAGAAGCCTTAATTTTAATCTTAAAGAATTGTCTCCTCCATATTCATTAATAGCATTCCCTTTTAATAAATGTATTATGGGAGTTGTTTGTAAAAGATAAATTAATGTTGTAATAATAATAAATCATCCCTTGAAAGTGGTACTGCAGGTTTGACAAGAAATGTGAGTGTGAGAGGTTTTCCAATTTTATTGGCTCAGTTGTGTATTTTAATGTCTTGATAGATACAGGGTTTTGGTTGTTTTTTTTTTAAAAAAATTGCCCTGGCATGAAGTGTAAGGGACGACAAAGTCTTCAGTCACTGCATAAGCCAATAATAAAATAGGTTTTGTAAAATTTTGGAAACTATATAATAATGGCAGTAAAGTCATGTTAGAGTATTTTAATTTCGTAGAGTGTGTTTCTCAACCTTGGCAAGCTTAAGATACATGGACTTCAACTGCTGGGGGAATTGTGGAAGTCGAAGCCCAGAAATCTTAACTTAATTTAACTAAGAAACATTGCTGTAAAGTGTCAAATCAGCAGTCAGGTTTCTCATAAAAAATAAGCTCCATCAATTCGCCTTTAATAAAAAGGTTTGAGAATGTAATATATTGAGTGAAAAACAGTTTTTTTTCTGAGTGCTTGTAGGAAATGAGATTTGGATAAAGAATGGATACGGTAATATGAGTCACTAGTAGATTTATTTTATTGTAGGTTAGGTTTAGTCTGCAGAACTATATAACCATAAACATTGGAAAGATGCTTGATCAAGAATGATGTGGAATATTTTGACACAATCTTCAAAGAAATATTTTTCTCATTTCCTGTTGTAAACCCGCTTTTGGGCCACTGAAAACATACATGTGAGTATGTGTCAAGTGATACTATTTTAAAAGGTGTCTCAGGGAGTATCTCACAACCTTTGCTTATTGGTTAATCAGTCAGAAGTGCTGGCTTGATTTTAATCCATCATTTTATCTTTAAAATATTCTTAATATAATGCTTAGTAATGTAATTGTATTTACAGTTGAAATTAAATTAACCCTAATTACTTTGGGAAATGAAGAGGAGCTAAGCAAGAGGCAGCCAAGTCCAAGAGGGCCTTTGTATAAATTCATTTGTATGCCAGTTGTGGTTGGTCCTTGGTTGGGAGTCCTTGTTCACAGACCTTACACTTAGTTACTTTTCAGCTGGGCTATTGCAATACCCTCTATATGAGACTATCCTTGAAAAGCAAAAAAGGATGTAACTGGTTCAGAAACAGCAGCCCATGCAATTTTAGGTATATTATGGTACGCTTACATAATGAGCTGTATTGGTTCCCATTAGATTTCCAAGTGCAATTCAAGGTGCAGGTTGTCAACTTTAAAAACCTGCATGGGCAGATAACTTGATATTTTAAAAAACTGTTTATGATTTCAAAAAAACGACTGTGCATTTTGATGCTTTAACTTTGGCTGTGTAAATTCAATGTAACTTTGTATGTGTATTGTTTGTGTGCCTATATAAATATATAGGAAAATACACATATATGGCATTGCCAACGTATCCGTCTGACAAAAGCAATATTGCAATGTTGTTACTCAAGCTCAACCCCATTTGGACATCACAGAAATATACCTAACACAATACCAGATTTGTTATTTTGGCAAAAGCGGCTGGAACTGTGAACACATAAAATTTGTTCAGGAAGTCCTATCCATAGTAAAAAGCAAGAACTGAAGAGTGGGAGGGCACATGTCCAATAGGAGGACATAATAGCTTGATCTTTGCACTAAATACCTTGTGTGCTGCTGTCAAAGTGTCTTGATCCAAACAGGATTTTCTTAGCTGGTTTAGAATCAAATCAATTTTTGCATAGAAAAGAAGCAACTGAAAACCAATTTTAATATAGGGCTTAAGGCTCCAGGCTGGATAGTAGGAAACAATGGGTTCTAGTCCTGCCTCAACTAGGAAAGCCAGCCAGGTGAATTTGGGCCAGTCATTTTCTCTCAACCCAACTGTCAGGGGGAGGAATGTGCCAGGGGCCATCTGCCTTATCTCCACTCCATTGTAAAGACATGCAACGTCTGGTAACCATCCCTTATCACTCCATTTCTCATAACAACTTTGCACCTGTGGATTGGCTGGAAACAAAGTGGACAGTTGGGTGTGGTGGAGGGGTTTGAGAAGGGAAATTGTAATGTAACGTTTTGCATGGAAATTCTTTAGAACTTGTAAGGTCCTGCCTCAGCTAGTACTCCCAAGAAAGCAAAACACTTGAAACTGGCATTGTTTCAACAGAAACTTTTATTGAGAGACAGTGAAAGCAGAAAAGCAAGGCAAGATCTAAAGAATTCCCGCACAAAACATTCCTCCCCCTTTTCACACCCAAAGAGCTACATCAAAGATGGAGAACACAAAGTAAAGGAAATACATCTGTGAGCCCTCCTCCCAACAGAGTGAAACCTCCCCCTTGTAATTCCTCATTAATTTATTTCCATTTGACTCCAACCTTCAAAATTACATTTCATCATTTTTGATACCTTGCTGTACATTTGCTTCTCCATCAGTTTTCTTTCTTGTTTTCCTTGCAACCCTAAGGTCAGCTCCAAATATTAATATCAATGTTCTCCAGATTATTGATCATCACTATATCTTATTATAGTGAATTCATGGAGAAAAGTGTACTGTGTGAAGAAGTATTTACTTTTAGATTACCTTGGATTATTGACTATTCAGCTCCATTGGATGGCCTTGGGTTATTTGGAAAGGGAGGATTTTTTCCTCTCTACTTTTTCCACACCCACCATCATTTTTAATACCATGATTTTTTTTACTTTAATTTTTTTAGAAGAGTTTCTCCATGAGTAATTTTTCTAGAGTTTTTATAACATCTTTTTTGAGCCACAGTTATCAGAAGTATACACAGTACTCCAATTGTGTTTGCATCAGAAGTTTCTAAAAAAATATTTTCATATTGCATTAATTTTATTTCATTGCTAGTGATCCTTCAATTGGAGTGTTTCTCTTTCAGTGTGGCATTGAATTATCCATTACTACCCCTCTATCTATTTCCTGATGTCCTGCTTGATTACTGTTGGGTGGAATGCAACTGCAATTTTTAGTTTTCCCTCCAACATTTGACTACATTCAGACATAGTATTCATGTTCCTAGTTTTGAACATTGTTTTTGAACCTTTCATTTTTTCTTTCTCATTTTATATACCTTAGAGCTTATGCACCAGAGACAAATTCTTTGTGTGTCCAATCACACTTAGTTAACAAAGAATATTCTATTATTCTATTCTATTCTATTCTATTCTATTCTATTCTATTCTATTCTATTCTATTCTATTCTATTCTATTCTATTCTATTCTATTCTATTCTATTCTTATTCTTATTCTTATTCTTATTCTATTCTATTCTTCTATTCTTAGGTAATTGTTATCATTAACTCTCATCTGCTAGCTCAATTCAGGCACTAGCATATTTTGGGAGGAGTTGAGAAGGACGAAAAAAATCATAGAGCTGTTTCGTATGTTACATGCTCTCTTCCATTTTCATGAAAAAAATAGATTGAAGCCATTTCTCTTACGTGGGTGTAACTGTGCTGTTCTATGAAGTGAAAATGTAGTTGCATTTCTACACATGTTACTGTTGGGGGCTCATTTTATTGTGTGACTTGTGCAGAAATGCCAGGGGTCATCTCCTTGGAGAAGGGCACCACACATTCTTGTGAGAGAAGAATTCCCTGAGAATGGGCTCCAGCACGAATCTGAAAACTTGGAAGACTAAACTCCTGGTTCTGGTAACCGACTCAGGTTGGATCCTGCAAAGGCAGCTAATTCCTTTACTTGCTGTCTATAATAGTAACCTAATTTGGATCTACAGGATATGTGTATCTAAGAAAAACTGTAAAACATTTTGGAAAATTATAATTTCGCCCTTTGTGCAATGACATTCTCAGTAAGTACGATGTGCTTAGTTATTGCTTTCCACCAGATATGCTCTGACTATGGCATATAATACAAACCAAATACAAAAAATACAAATAATCGTACAAAGAAAAAGAAAATAATATGTATTTGTTAGAGAATTTTAATTTCTATGTTGATGAAAAATAAATCAGAAGCTCTCACAGTTGACTGCATTTAGCTGATTCAAAATAACCTTTTTATATTCATATCAAAATATTTACAATACCATGCATTCTTCTTTACAGCATTATAGCTCAATGAAGACTTCTTACAGAGAGATATAGAGATAGACCTGAGACTGAAAATTCAGCTTCTAACTCAATACCTTTTGCACAGACTCAGTAGCACTTTCTTCACATTGGCTGACTGAGTTACCACATGACTCTTCCTGCTCATGAATATTCCAACAGTATTCTTGACTACACCAGCTAATACATGCCACAGGAGTGCTCATATGTTACCTTCTTGATCTTCCACTCTGCCTCCAGTCATATATGTCTGAGAGTATTTCTGAGAAATGGTTTGGTGTAGGGTATTATTTTGCCTTAGTTCACACTTTTCTTTCTTTCTTTTTATATGTAGCACAATATAGGATGGAAGAATACAAGAAGTGGACAGTCAACAACTGAATTAATGGAAGCAAACAATTCTATGTATCTTTAAGCGGGAAAGCTTCCATTATTTCTGTTGTGCAGTACAAGTAGACTTGTTTCAGCTCTAATGCCAGTAGAGAAATCTCTGAATGATTTCTTTCAAATGTACATTGGTAATGGTATTGATTGATAGGAAACATAATTAAAATGCAGAATGTATAAAATCAAGGAAAAATTAATGTGATTGCTGAGTTAACACCAACTTAATTACACACAATCCAATTAATGTATAAAATCAACTATTAAGTGTGACTGGCACAATTCAATTGAAATCATTCTTGGTTTTATTTTTTTTAAAAAAAGTCTTCATCTCCCACTTTGGCATGGAAAAAAGTACATTGATCAATCTAGAGTAATAGTTAACTAATTTCCCAAACTTTTTTTTTTCAGAGCAAAAATACTTATAAAGGCAGGAAAGTAATTGAGTTAGTAAACTGATACCTGAGTGTTATTCCTTTAGCCTGAAAATTGAGTACTCAAACAAGAGAATATTCTGCTCTATGTAAGATATTAATATCTGAAGTAAAAGGCTACTCTGAATCTCACATTCTTGATGTGTCAATTCTCCTCTCAGTGCAGATATTTTTTATTATTTATATGGTAGAACCTTGACTTGATTGAGTCCCTGCTTCCAAATAAAAGTGAAAGAATTCCAATGCAGGTTAACCATTAGAATGAAAATTAGACCGTAATTTGTATAAATTTCTAACAAGAGATCTTGTGTTTTCGTGGAATTTTACAGCTTTAGTCCCAGGCTCACATTACCCGTTGTAAAATCCCCTGTTGGTCATGGCTGACATTGCCCTCACTGAATCACGGCAGTATAATTTAATTGCTTGATCACACTTTTTCAACACAGAGAAACTTTTGTCTCTAGCAGTACTGATGACTGCCTGAGGTTTTTCTTGTACTCTTTTTAGAAAGCCACAAGCAAATTGCAGTTTATAGGGTGAGAAAGTAAAACAGAAAATGACTGCAGAGGCAAATAGCCAAAGAGGTTGTTTAAAAAAAAAAATCAAGATGTGAGTATGACATTTACGTATAAAGGTACTATAGAATATCCGATGTTTCATTAATCAAAATAAAGTCAAACAATGAGGTTAAGAAAGATTTACATTTGAAAAAATTGGACAAAATGAAGTTGCATGTGTGTATGTAGCTTTCCTATTCAGTAAGGATACCTGTAAACTCTTAATCTGCATTTAGAATACAAGAATTTAAGATTTTTACTGCTCATGCATAACACCCAGATTTATTGGTACATATTTTATTGCACATGGCCAAGAGTCACTCTTCGAAGGAGTTGGGCAGTTCAGAAATGTAATAAATAAATAAAAATAAATAAATTAGGTGACAACTAGAACAAAAGAGGGAAAGGGTAAGGATCAGTGAGAACTACAATAGTACAGAAGTAAAACCTTGATTTAATGGACTAATAGGGGAATGGGTACCTATTAAAAGAGAATGTTTGTTAAATTTGAATGGAATTCAAAATATTTTACCCATGAATAAAATAGGAATAAGACTTCATGCATGCATAAATGGTGAATGAGATTTTACACAAGCATAGACAAATGTTGTCCATTGCATCTGAAGTCTACTAAATCAAAGTCTGTTAAATGGAGAGTTTACTTTAGGAGCAAGACCTTCTAAACCAGCGGTTCTCAACCTGTGGGTCATGACCCCATTTGGGGTCGAATGACCATTTCACGCGGGTCGCCAAACACCGCAGTCCGCCATTTTTTGGTCTGCCATTTTTTTCCCCTTTGCGATGTGGGCCACCGCACATGCGCGATGCGGGCCCGCCATTTTTTTTGGGTTGGCCATTTTTTTTGGGTCGGCCATTTTTTTTGGGTCCGCCATTTTTTCCCCTTTGCGATGCGGGCCGTCGCACTGCGCATGCGCGATGTGGGCCCGCCATTTTTTTTGGGTCGGCCATTTTTTTGGGTCCGCCATTTTTCCCCTTTGCAATGCGGGCCATCACGTCGTGCATGCGCAATGCACCCTGTCGCGTCGTGCATGCGCGATGCGGCGCGGGCCGGGGTCGAGCCCCGGAAAAGGTTGAGAACCGCTGTTCTAAACATTCCTCCTCTTCTTCAGAGAAAAAGTTCAGTTCCTTGATCAGTTTTTCTTGAGTCAAATGTAATGTCTTCTGTTCTGTTGGTTGTGCCTTCAATTCTTGCTACCCATTGCTTGTCTAATTACAAAAAGCTGAGAAAATGCTAAAAGAACAGACATCATATAAGAACTGGAAGTAGGAGCCAAAGAAGAGTTGGGAAGAAAACAAATCTAGGGAGAATTATATTTAGAGGCTATGCTGTTTGGCAAACTTGTACAAGAAATCCATAGCCTTGAACAGTATATTTAAGAGAGCTGGAATGTGAATGCTTCAAGCTCACGGGAGGTTGAGGTTCATATTTAATGAATGTAAATGATAGTTTATTTCTGTTTAAGAAGCCCCAAAGTTTCATGGCAAGTTATCCACTTACTGTCAGGCCAAAGCCCAAAGATGAGAAAATGAGATCCAATCCAATCCAATCCAGTCCTGTATTTGTTTAAATCTAATAGATAGAAGAATCTTGTCAAACTAAATCTATAATCTTAATATATGCTGTAAGATTCTAGGGTGTGGTTATCTTGAACCTCTTCCCCTCATCTCTATCCAGTGCACTCTTGATTTGGATCTCCTGGAAAGCTCTGAGTTGGCAAAATCTTCCCCCTCTGCTGCTGCAGGTGCACATTTTCCATCACACCTTTTTATGAGCAAAGTTTTTAAATTTATTTATTTAATTAGGAAGTTCCTGTATATCATTATGACAAAATTACAGCTACTATCTAGGTGACACACATTGAACAAGCCAGCCTGAGTAGACCTTTCAAAGACATTACTACTGTATACATAAGGGATGCTATTTCTGCTACATAAATAATGCCTGTAGAAAGGGAATGAAACCTGGGACACAGAGGGAGAGATAGGGAGCATCAAACTGTCAGCTATAAAGTTTGTCACCAATAAAATCAGAAGTTCCATGTTCCAATGCCACTCTATACAGTAAACTGGCTATTCACACCCTGAAAGATAATAGAGAGTTTTTTTTCTGTGGATACATAGAAATGCTTTCATATCACCAACCTTATAATATATAGAATATCAACAAACTCAAATAAGACATGTATAAATTAGTTTTGAGGATTTCTATCAAATCTAAAATTTTCTGATATATGACCATGTTTATTATATATTTATAATAATTTGTGGCATATTCTTCCAAATATTTTTTTTACAACCCCCCCACTAATTTTAGGATTTGGATTCCTCTAATCCACAGGTTGGCAACCTGTGGCTCCGGAGCCTCATGTGGCTCTTTGAGCCTTCCCCTGTGGCTCCCAGCCTCCTCTGCCATTTGCAGAGAGAGGCACTTGTGCTTCCTTGCTTCTCTCTCTGTGTTTGTGTTTGTGGTTTTGTTTGTGTGTGTGTGTGTGTAAAAAAGTAGACTCACGATGTTCTCCAACAAGCTGAAAAGCTTTTTGGGCGGGGCTCCTCCCTTTGCTGTGTCTCTGCAGGAAGCAGGAAACAGGAAGGGCAGGAGAGATCTAGCTAGCCCAGCTATGCTGACTCAGGAATTCTGGGAGTTGAAGTCCATGAGTCATAAAAGAGCCGAGGTTGCCTACCTCTGAGCTTGTTGGAGAGCAGCTTGAAGCCAGCTTGCCAGGTGAGCAGAAGATTGTAGAGAGGGAGAGGGGGGGAGAGAAAGAGAGAGAGAAAGAAAGAAAGAAAGAAAGAAAGAAAGAAAGAAAGAAAGAAAGAAAGAAAGAAAGAAAGAAAGAAAGTGGGGGAAGAGGACTGGCAGACCAAGGGCAAGAAAGAGAGGGAGGGAGGGGGGAGAGAGAGAGAGAGAGAGAGAGAGAGAGAGAGAGAGAGAGACCCTTTTGACATCTAAAATGAAGATAATGCTGCATATATCCTGTTTTACCTTTATGATATGTGTGTGTGTGTGTGTGTGTGTGTGTGTATAAAAGGTAAAAAAGGATATATGCAGTGTTATCTTAATTTTAGATATCAAAAGGGTTTTGTGGCTCCCAGTGTTTTGTTTTCGTTGGGAAATGGGTCCAAGTGGCTCTTTGAGTGTTTTGGGTTACCTACCCCTGCTCTAATCAAACTAACACTTATACCAGACATGTCAAACACAAGGCCCGGGGGCCGGATGCGGTCCTCGACATGGTTTCATGTGGCCCGTGAAGCCATCCTGGAAACAGTGAGGGAATGGCCCCCGCTGCCTTGGCCCTGGCCGCCCAGGAACCAATGTACAATTTTGTGGTGGCCATCTATGCTGAAACGCATTCAGTCTTAGCTCCACAAGGTCATCTGGAAACAGCAAGGGACTGGCCCCTGCCGCGTTGGCCCTTCCCCCTGGGCGCGCACTGGGGAGGTGTCACTCTTTGTGAAAAATGAAGAAATACACCATTGCCTGGAAGTGGCTAGCAAATGGCCCTCGCCTACTTCACATATCCAGCTTGATGGGCTCCAGGGGAGGGGTTTCAGCAGGCTCTTCCAGCAGACAATGCCTTGGCGATTGCTCTGGTCCCACCCCCTTCTGCCAGAGACCCTCAGATCTGTCTCACTACTGCCCAGGCCCCCCACAGGCACCCTTGACATGAATGATGTAGAGCTGGCCATGCCCACCCAGTAGGCCACACCCACTCCATCCACGCCCACCCAGTAGGCCTCACCCACCCTGGCCACACCCACCCGGTCCCCTGAGGATAACCGCAATGCTGATGCATCCCTCAATGAAATTGAGTTTGACACCTCAGACTTATACACTAAAAGCACACATATTAATTTCAGTTACTTGATTGACAGTCATTAGTGCAGCCTTGGATAAGAACTGCTTGATTCTCTGAATGTTTACTCCAAATCTTTTTACTTATAGTAAAGCCTTCTGAATGTAATCCAAGTTACTTTTAAGCTGTTTTTCAGAAGGTTTTTTTTATCATTCTTCAAAGAAATGAAATACTCAGCTGTGCATATCTGAGATGTGATGCTGCCTTTGAGCTCTGGCAGTTCTAACATCTGTTTTGTAAGTCTGATAATGAGAGTTCACACTTACACCACAGACATGGAAAGATTTTAAAAGATGTATAAGATTGTATTTCCAAAGTAGAGAGCTGTACAGACTCTTCGGGGACCATCTCTGTTCAATCACATATACTTGTCCAGTTAGGTCTGGCAGGAGGGGTCCTGCCATGCTCGGGTCCTATTAGGTCCCCCAAAGAGGGCCTTTTCTGTCATCATCCTTGCTCTTTCAAGCATCACCTCTTGGAGATTAGATTGACTCCCAACCCTTCCAGCTTTCTGTATGGCCCTAAAAATGTCATTTTGCAACGGGCACGAGGACCTGGGAGCATGATACTGCTTGTGCTATGGCTATATTGATGGATGTTGGACTACTTCAGCTATGAATGTTGTAGTATGGTTTTTGAATTATTTTTATTGTTCTTAAATTGCTGTGTTGATGTTTTTATATTGTTTTTTAAATTGGGAGTTGCTGGAAGTCCCATATTTGAGATAGGAGGCTGTACAAATTGAAATAATCAACCAACCAACAAACACTGGAGTTGAAGGACAATGTATAAGAAGTTGGGTTTCAGAGGGAGCTTGGGATTTTCCATGTGGGACCACTTTTACCTGTCCCATGAGGTTAGGATGGGCAGTCAGGCTGAGGCTTTGGCTGCAGTCTAGGATAAGTGAGCAACAGAGACCTTTGATCAGGGGTGGGCAACTATGGCCCCTTTATCACCTGTGGACTTCAACTCTCTATGCTGGCTCAGTAATTCTGACCTAAAGTCTACAGTCATAAAGGGGGCATAATTGCCCACCTCTGCCTTAGACTGTAGTATTGCAGGATCCCAGAAGCTGGTCTTCTTGATGGCAGTTCCTGCTATCTGGAATGACATTCCCACAGTGATCCATATTATTCTCACCTTTAATGACTTTCCCAAAAATATTAAAAATCTGCTTGTTTTCCTAAACATTGGGATAGAATCATTGTGGAGCTTTGGTTTGTTATTGTTGTATCTGTTTTTTTTTTTTTTTTTTTTGTTTTGATACTGAGTTAGCCTTCTGGCCAACTGTATTTTTTAATGGCCAACTGTATTTTTTAATATATTTTTTTCCTTTTTTTATTTGTAAGCCATCCAGAGTCATTGAAGAGTTAGGCAGTCTCAAAATTGAATAATAAATATGTACTTTTTGATTAGGGTTTCCAGTTTTGGGGTTTTTTTTAACTAATAAATTTCATGACTGAAAAAACTATAAATCCCTGTGTGAACTCACAGAAGGTGTTGAAGAACTAGATTCCCTACTGTAAATAATTTCTCAACCTGATAATTCTCAGGATAAAATACTGCTTTTTGTTGTTGCTATACTCAGAAAACATTTCTGAGTAAAAATGTTTTGCTTTCTTTTTAAATAAATGTATTCGTACTTAACTAGGAATAGTAGAGTTAAATTAGAATCACAGTTATGGGCATGTCGATGGATTTTTTTATTTTCAAATGCATGTTTTTATTTCAGAGTAGATACAGGATTAAGTCATATATACCGGTAGATAGGGTGACTTTAACTTGCACTAATTTGTTGGGTACTATCCCTATAAAATTAAGAAGGTGGCAGTTGGTGCAGTTTATATTTTAATGAGCATCTTGTGTGTGTTTTTCAAAAGCAAAAATAAAATTCATATTTTTAAAATTGCCCATTTTAATGACCTTTTGTTATATTTTTTTTCAGGTATATACGTACAAACAGAGATCACTTACACACCAAAAAGTTACACCTATGCAGCCTACAAGCACAGATGGTCTGGAAGATATGGCAGCACTGATAGATCTCCACGAGGGTGCTATCATGTACAATTTATTCCAGCGATATCAGCAAGACAAAATTTATGTAAGTGTCTATAAGGGCAAAATAAGACATGAATATTTTTCATGAATGATCATGTTATCTAGCATTAAGAACTTTTCCCTTAGAGAGTATATGGTGTAAATACGGTATAAGGTGTATGGCAATTGGGTGGAAATGATTCCTTAATATTATTGCTGACCCCAATAGACGAACAGCCATTTTTAGGGCATTCAGATGGAGACATTCAGTCTAGAATGGTGAGTTTCCTTTTAATTTTTCCAGTAATAATCAATTAAAAATCAGTCCATGTTAATGCTGAAACTAGGATTGTTATATCATACAGTGAAATGCAATAGATTTTTTTTCCAGTTAGCCTTCACCCTGACATTCCCACTTCAAGGAGATAGAGGGTAATTCTTTATTCAAAGATATGACTGTAATTCTCAGATAGTTCAAGTTAAAATTCCATTAATTTTGAATAGCACTTCTCCTCATTCTAGGTATTTCTTTCAAGCCCATTTTTACATGATGGTAGAGTGGCATCTTATGTTCAGATATTAGATCAGTACTGATCTTGTTATTTGATGGTTAGATTTCCATAGATAACATTTGGATGCTACACAGATATGTAGTCCTTAGGCTTGAAAATATAATTTGCTAAGACTTATACTTCATCTAAAATAAAAACTGTATTTCATAAGGTAAAGACTGGAGTGAGTGTGAGTGTGTGTGTGTGTGTGTGTGTTCAAAAGCTTGGTTCCAAAATTAGATGTGCCAGCGGTATGGTGGTTACTTGGCTTGCTTTATCAAAGACAGCATGTCTGAAAAGTACTGTAAAGGTTATTCTTTCATGGGATAGTTGCACTTACACAGAAAATTTTGAGGGGAAGAGAACTGAAAACCACATAAGTACATATGTGATATAGTTAAAGGCAAGGGCAGTCTAATTATGGTGTTAAGAATTGGCTCTGAATGCATTTGTTTCCCACAGATTGCAGACTGTCAGCTGGTTTGGTAAATACAAGCTGAAATGAGGTCAAAACAGCATGAAAGAAAGTGATTGAAACAAGTTTATGTTAAATCTAAAAATAGAATGATTAATAAATTTTGGAAATGAATCCTCTGTGATTCAAGCTAAAAGCATTGCCTTTTAGCACATATATTCTTTTAGGCATAACCAAGAGGTTAGTGACGATTTTACCACATGGGACCAGCAGTTTTATCAATGATGAATTTTATCTCAGTACTGTTGTGATGAAAGAGTTCCTCCTATTTGTGATATTGATTTCCTCTCAATAATTTTAAGATAGCTTTGTTTTTAGTGTGTGCATAGTTCTCAATGCCTAAAAAAAATAAAAATAAGAATAGAGCATTTAAAACATAAGCAGACAGTAAACCAAATCCTGCCAAAGTCTGCATTTTGAATGAGACCCTCTTTTTCCTATACACTCCTTGATTTTTCTAGTGAATATTCTTGAAGGGAAATTCAGGAAAAAGGCAGAGAACCTAAGAAAAGATTTTAAGAGCTATCAAGGCCTAAGTGTGATAGTAAAGGGTTAGTTAAGAGCAGAAGAAAGAGAAAAAGAAGGTAACCTAGATCCAAGGAAGAACAAATGGCAAACAATGCCCATTATATTTCTCTATACATTCCTACTTTTTATGGCTGTTTTGTCCATTGCAGTAATTTTATTTAAATATTCTAGGTAGGCTCTGTATTTGGATGACTTGTTTTATATCCCAGAACTAATGAAACTTGTTTTAGCATAGCATCTTTAGAATAATATATTGAACAGTTATCATCAACTTTAATTGGATCTCCATTTGTTTTATATCTTCGTTTTGGTTCAATAAGCTCTTCTAATAACACTTGATCCATCTAATTATGGAATGCTTTTCAATGCAGCTTTATTCCCAAGAGAGATCTTTCAGGGAGTTAATGACTACATATTAATGATAAATGAAACAATGAATTGTTTTATTCTCTCTTGGCTTCTAGCCAAATGCAAAAGAACATTTTAAACATTCCAATCTTTGTTCTCCTAATCTGATAAATATTGTTTTAGAAGCATCTATATTCTAGATACTGGCTTTGGCATACTAATTCTGATTTACAAGTGAGCTTGAATCCATTTAATATTTTGGAAGTCATAATTAAATGTGGATGGTAAGTGATTACCTATGACAAAAGTGAGAGGCTAGGAAGTTCTCAGATTGTCTGATCTTCCAAGGAATGATAAACCATCAGGCTTATATAGTGATTTTAGATAGTCTATAGCAGTGGTGGTGAACCTATGGCACGCGTGCTAGAGGTGGCACTCAGAGCCCTCTCTGTGGGCACATGTGCCACGCCCCGGAGATGGCAACTGTCCTCTTCAACCAGCCACCCGCTAACTCGCCCAGGTCCCGCGTGGCCGGATGCATCCCAGCACCCATGCGCTTGCTGGCCTCTGTGTGCGGGGGCCGATGGTGCCAGGCAGCAGCTGCCCCGGACCCTGCCTCACCCTGCGACAATGGCACCCCCGCCCTGCCTCATCTTGCCTCGTCTCACCCCACAGGACCAGCCTCCTGCCCACCGCCCCATCCCCTGGATCTCCCCAACCCTGCCCAGGCCCACACAGGTGTCCCTCCCCAGGAACAACATTGAGCTGGCCACACCCACCTGTCTGCCGTGACCACTGTAGCCACACCCACCCGGCCACACCCACCTGGCAATACATAAGTGGGTTTGGGTTGAAGTTTGGGCACTCAGTCTCTGAAAGGTTCGCCATCACTGGTCTATAGTCATTAGAAACTTCTGTGTGGGTTTTTTTCCGGTTGGTGTTTCAGCTTTTTCTTTAGATCGAGGTAATTTTGCAGATATAAATGATCAAGGGGATTAAATATATGACCCGTATCCTTATTTCCTATGTGTGTTTTGTTTGTTTTAGCTTTTGCCATAAGAAAACACAGACCTGAGGAATAGTGCATCCTCTGGCTGCAAGAGGTGCCCATTCTTTCATTTCTCAATTTTTCAGATCTGAAAGTATCACAAACAAAAAATGGGAATAACTTAGTAAAGCACATGCAGAGCAGAAAATAAGCAAGATGAGTCTAGGCTGGTGTTCCCCAACCTTTCCGGCTTTGCGGACCAGTGGAGGGGTGAGGGGAGAGTTAGGTGCGAGCGGCAGGCACGTGTGCACACATGCAGCTCCATTTGCACAAGCAGTAGTCACACACGCCCGCCACTCGCGTAAATGGAGCTTTGTGCGTGCACCTGCCTGCTGTGTGCATGCTCACATTCTGAATGGGCCGTGGCCTGGGGTTTGGGGACCCCTGTCTAGGCAATATTGTGCAGCAGCGCCCTATCTCTTGAAATGGAGTGTGCAGGAATGCAACAATATTTGCTATTTAGTTGACTGTCATATATTTGCATGTGTGTGTGTGTGTGTGCGGCTTTTCACCAAAATGT
The DNA here is from genome assembly GCA_034064705.1 of Bothrops alternatus. Taxonomy (NCBI): domain Eukaryota; kingdom Metazoa; phylum Chordata; class Lepidosauria; order Squamata; family Viperidae; genus Bothrops; species Bothrops alternatus. The sequence continues at coordinate 5,784,151 of JARGCV010000001.1, read as the reverse complement.
TCAAATAAATTAAAAATATTTTTTTAAAAAAATATATTCAGTGTTTCCTTTGAAATAAACACATGTACATACCAAATTCCCTTTTGGCAATTCTTCTGGGTGAATCAAATGTTAAAGCTGATAAAACTGAATAAAGGTTCTTTAGAGTCTTGTTTCAAACTTTCCTCTCGACACTTCTGTTTGAGTCTGTTTTGTAGCATTTATTTGTTCCAGCTATAGAAGGGAGAAAGTAAGCTTCTTACACTTTACTGAGAAGGACATTTTTCTTGAATAGTATTAATTTAATTTGTTTATAGAGGAATATTTCAATATGTTGCACCTGTCATATTGGATAGCATCTTGTTATGAGAACACAACACATGAGTAAATGATTAGAGCTATCTGTAACAAATGATGGGACTAGGTAGAAGCTTCTATAAACATATAATCATATGTTAAACTATTGCTTTTAAGAAAAATGTTTGACCTCAAACACTTAACTTATAATTTAGGGAGAGAATTGGACACTGTCCCTTACAAATTAGGTAAACAAATGAAACATAAGGCAAACTGAAGTGTTGGTAAATCAAGGGTACTTGCATGCATGCAACCATAAATTATATCTTACCTTAGGATACAAATTAAGAAACAGCCTATCAAGTGCTGGGCTGCCTTATATATTTTTTGTACTAATTTGTGTTCAGTGGCTGACCTACTTGGCTCACAGAAAAATGAGCTTGCAAAATTCCCAGCAACAGAGTGAGACAAAGTCAAATATACTGTGTCTCAAATTACAATGTAATTTGTTTTATCAATAACTATGGGTCAAATTGCTAAAGATTGACCTTCTGTTCTCTGTATTCAGACAAAGATTGCAGGAAGTCAGAAACAAGTCATTACTTTGAATTCCCGTGCTGTCCTATGGGCTTCCTAAAGGAATCTGGTTGATCACTACTGATTTATTTTTACATTAGGAAGCACACTCTTCTACAACACCATATAATACACTGCCTTTGAAATTCCACATTTGGCATGTTCCTTCTATCTGTTTGCATGTGTGTGTGTCTAGGCACATACTTTTCCAAAACACAAACTAGCCTTGGGTATGCAGAATTAGTTGGATGGTACTTTGGGTTGCAGCCAAAATCATGAACCAGATGGATCTTTCTTTACATCCACTGGGTATTTTTGAAAAATGTTTTTTAATGATATGTATCCTTGCCAACATTAAAATAAACTTTTTAGTGATTCCAAGTTAAAGCCTTGCTACCTTTTCAATGTGTTTGGCATTTAATAGGGTTTTTTTTTTTTGAGTTTGTCTAAAACAAAAGTTCTAAAGAATGTGAAAAGTGAGGCAACTGTTAAGTTACATGAAGGGTCTGTTACATCCCTGATAACCATTCATAATGTTAGTATCATTGTGAAAATGTTTAATTCAGTGGGCTAAGTGGAAATCATGTAGCTAATTATTTTATTTATTACAGTACAACCTTGATTCTTTGGACTTCCATTCAATTATCCTCACATGCTAATGAATAAACTTTTGGTTTGGCATCCGTGCATAAATATTTGATATAATTTATGTCCTTTGTGCAAATGCAAAAACAGCAATTATGTAACTACAAAAACAAAGACAATATAATTTTGGATTTAAAGGACATTTGCTGTTACCAAAGACTGTTTCAATCCAGATGGCCTGTTGAACTGAGATCTTCCTTCATTTTGTCTGGTATATTTCTTGGAAGAGTTCTCCACTGGGTTTCCTCCTTTGTTCAGGACTGTCAAGGGTCATAAAATGAAACATCCATCTTCCTTTGCTCTTTACTTTGTATATTTAAAAAAAGAATAATTTGAATTTAAATGCAGTCTGTAATGTAATCAGTTACAGTATCCATTAGGACTGGCTCATAGATTTGGAGTAGGAGGCATCATTTTATTGTGGGTCTCTTTCCTTCAGGGATTCTTTCAGTCAGTGCTGGTGGAGGAAAGACCAAATCCCTGATTGTTTCTTTGTGAGGTACCAGTTCTCTCCTCACTCCTGTTGAACATCTACATGCAAATGCTACCCAGTTTTACATCTCAACTCTTGATTGCCCACATTATGCCTAAGATTCTGCTTCACTTGAAAGAAGATTAAGTGACTGATTTTTGAGGCTTCCTGGATCTGGAAAGTTTCCATATTTAGTTCTGAATTAGGTTGTACTCTCCCAGAGAGTGCAGGTATACAATTTGGGACCATTGTTACAATTCCTGCTTGAAGGACAATGCAGCTATGGCTTGGAGGAGTTTTGCACAAATGTACCTTATTGCCAATTGTGCCCATTCCTGGAAAAGGAGACCTTCCTTATACAGTCTACATTGGGTTGCCTTGAAAAGATGAAACTATAGTTGGTCCAGAAAACAAGTAGCACTGGTGGTTATGGGTACATCCTATTATGTCCAAGTAACACTGGTACTCTCTGGTGCAATTCAAGGTGCTGGTTATGGCCTATAAAACCCTTCATAAACATGGGGCCACCTGTTTCTTTTCTTTGATTAGCATGTTCTAGGTCTTGTCAGTGAAATAATGTCATATGTTGGAAGCCAAGAGATGTGCCTGCTTTGTTGCTGTGCTTATCATATAGAATAGCATTTCCTTTGACATCTCAATGGCCCTTTCCTACCTTTGTATAGCTTTGGATCGGTAGATCTTGTGAACATGTCTGGGTTGACTGACTTGGAGTGTGTGTAAACCAAGTTGGGTTAAAATTGCTTTATGCCATATTGTGTGTGCTGTTCAAATTCCTTGCTTAATTGTGTGTGCTGCCATAAGTCATGTCACCTGTGGCAATATAAATTGACAAAATAGATTTCATTTACCCATAATATACCTTAAAGCTTTGTCAAAAATACAAAGATGACTCTTGTTATTTGTGGTATTCCATTCTAGCAGAACAGCGAATAAGACCGTGGATAAGGGATAATATTGAAAAGTACTAGATGCAAACAAATTTGCTGCAGATGCATGAAATCATTTATTATGGTACCCAAGATCTGGTGTGCATTTTCCTATCACAGATACACAAGACAAAAGATAATGGGACCACAGATAACAAGGGCTGCCTGTATTCTAGATGCTGGCATTTTTCCCATTTATTTTTAATTCAAATATTTAAGTTTTTTTTTTAAAAAAAAATTGGGGCAGGAAACCTGAGAAGAATCAATGAAGATGTTCACAGGCATATCAGTGCCCACATGTTGCCTTTCCCTGCCCTTAGGCTTCTGCTGGAAAATGTCCCAGAATAAGTTCTGGGTTGTGCCTTATATCTTCTATCGTATTTTACAATCCTAGGCTGCATATTTTACCATATTTAATTTAAAAGTGAGCCAGTGAAAACAAGTTCTGCATAAAATTGCTTTTCCCAAACAATGTTATTTGCTTGTTTTTTTTCCCCCAGCCTGTTGGGATTTTTCTCACCTTCAGAATTGGGGGTTTACTCTGCTTGTATGTGCTAGGCCTTGTCAAATATATATATTTTTTAATTCAGGAATATAATGATTATAGCAGTATATCTAATCAAATCACCCAAATATGCCTTATTTTTTTTTCTTTCAGACTTACATTGGTTCTATTGTTGCCTCAGTTAACCCCTATAAGACTATCCCAGGTCTGTATGATCAGACCACTGTAGAGCACTACAGCCGTCATCACCTGGGAGAGATTTCACCTCATATTTTTGCTATTGCTAATGAATGCTACCGCTGCCTGTGGAAACGTCATGACAACCAGTGTGTTCTGATCAGGTATTTTGAATAATGTATTAATTACTCCAGCTTTTGTTGCTGAATTGTGATTATATGTGAAATTTTCCATTGTTGAATATGGTGGTGAAGGAATACTCTAATTCTTTTCTATAAGATCTCATTAAAAATGAAATACATGGAGGTATAGCTTCATTACATGATCCCAATCTCTTCTTGAAGACAAATATCTTTATATCTAATATACTGTATGTCTTGTGGTCATTCAATAAATGTTATGTTTCTAGTTTTATATAGTTTACTCTGGTCAATTAACTTAGACTTCATTTCACTTTGAACACTGATTTTCTCACTGAGTTATGTCATGCTGTGCAGAAGATTAATTTGTCACCACTAGTTGTGAATAAGTACATTGATCAAAGAAAGACCTTAGAAAACCCATAAATAACAGCAGCAATAATAATGAAAATTCTTGAATGTACTAGTTGATTTAATCCCCTTAACTGAGCTTGCTTATTTTCTCTATTGTTTAACCCTAACTTGTCCTTTCATTTAATGAGGATAAAATAGTTTGTCACTAGATCCCATGGTTTTCTGACACACAATATTTCAGTTATTGTATTAATGAAATGTTGCACTTCAGTTCCTTACGTGTGTTAGGACATATGAAAGATGTTCATATACAATCACTCAAACTAGTAGCATGTCAAGGGAAGGGCTTTGGAAGAGCAGGTTGATGGGGACAATTGTCTTGGATTCCATGCTTTGAAAGGATCTCATCTAAAAGAAGATTAACCAATTATAGTTGCAATAATTATTTCAATGTTCTGGGTCTCCATCAATACACACCTTAGATTTCAGTAAACAAAAATCAGTAGAGAATTGCATAAGATGCAGGAAGACGGTCTTGGTAACTATCATTGAATGAATATTGCTTTTAAAGCTGGGATATCTGGGGAAAACAAAAGCCAAGAGGTGTGAATCTCCCACTTCTCTGTATGTGCATGCAACATGAACATATATACATATAAAGGACTGGGGCTTTGATTGCATGGTTGTGTCCATCATTGTGGTTTTTGAGATCCTTCTCCTATAGAGACCTTACCTCAAAGTCTTAACATATCTTCTCTGATAGGATTATTTGGGAGGCAATGGTAGCTCTGGGATGTCATTTGTATCATTAATAGTATTCATGTTTCAAACGAGTTAAATTGGATGTTTAAATATTTGTATGTTTAAAATGCTATAGCACAGTGGTGGCGAACCTATGGCATGGGTGCCAGAGACGGCACTCAGAGCCCTCTCTGTGGGCACACGCGCCGTCGCCCCAGTCCTAGGCCTTCAGCTGGGTTTTATAAAACCTTTTCACTTTAGGCCTCTGCCGCTGTGTGCAAAAAAAAAAAAAAGGTTCAATCAATCAGTCAATTTTAACTTCTTGCGGGGAAAAAAAAGATCTTGCAAAGTTGGAATTGATTGATTGAACTTTTTAGTCCCACCCAGTCTGCCATTACCACCGCAGTCACACCCACCCAATGGGCCACACCCACCGGGCACTCGTCAGTGCATAAGTGGGTTTTGGGTTGCAGTTTGGGCACTTGGTCTCTAAAAGGTTCGCCATCATTGCTATAGCACTTTTCACTATTTTTTTCAGGGCATCTTATAATTACTATACTCAAATGCCTGTGTGTAGGGAAATGAAAAGAATTTCAACTGGTTCTGAAAAGGCAATACAGTTGTTCAATGTGCCTCCCTGAGAGGAAGGTGAGGAGACAACTCCAAAGTTGGGAGATTTTCAAGAAAAAGGCCACCTCCGGTGTAGTCACTGATAAGATCACCCAAGATGATGTCATCTGTCTTCTGTCTGGCTGTCTATCACATTTAGATACCATTTATCTCACTATCCAGATACAGACACAGGTACAACTACCTGTTCCCTTTAGATAATATAGTCTGAACTGTAAAAGCTTTTAAACAACTTGAGCTATTACTAGAAACTAATGTTTTCTATCACTATTAGCAGCTCGGCCTGTTCTTTATAAAGATTGATTTTCAAAAACTGCTATGAATTGGAATGTGAAGACTGTGGATGAAACTGTAGCTATAGAGATTACGCTAATTTTTATGGTTTTTATTTTTTAATAACTAAGTGATTTAAATGTAGGCAGGTTGCTGGAGAGTATGGGCAAAAGCAGAAGACAGATGTTGTTGCCAGAGAAAGATGGGTGTGTTGAAACTGTCAAATGCATCTTTCCCAGGGAAAGCAGAAAATCTTTTCAACGGTAGCCCAATTTTTGGCACCAGCTAATAAAACCTGCCATGTTGTCCTATTAGTGAATTATTTTATTCCACATTCAGTAGGGACTGTATATCATCACTGTTTTCTATAGGTTCAGAACAAACAATAAAGGTAATTGAGTATGTACTGCATTCTTAACTGTCACACATCTGAATTGGTATTGCCAGTATTATTGATTGTCTCTGTTTCTGACTTTCTAGCTGCTGCAGCTAGAAAGAATGACCACCTCAATTATCTACAATGTTTTGAAGCCTTTTTACAAAAGATTTTGGAAGCTTAGGAACAAAAAAGCTTCTTTATGGCTTGCAAATTAGTGGATAAAAGGCTTTTGGACAGAAATTTGCTCTAGGGGCTATGACTTTTCTAGGCAATTTAAAAATTAAAGAGACAATAAAACAGTGATTTGAAGACATTGATGTTCAGATTTTGCAGGGCTTGCTTCCAAACAGAAATACAGTATTTGATCCTGATCAGTGCTTCATAGCACATTGACTATTGTATAGCTACAGATGAGATGTTTCTGTTAATATCATTTATTCTGTGCCATACTGTTATTGATTGTTGTACTATACTTGCTCTCCAGAATAGCAGTTACAAAAAATTAATTGGTTGGTTGATTGATTGATTGGTTGATTATAATTATACTGTATATTAACATAATTATTTTGTTTGGTCTTCTGTAAGTATAGTAATGTAGATTATAGGAATCATAGCTATGTATTTGGTGCATTGCTTTTTAAAGGCAGCAACCCACCCCCCCTAGTGGAGCTGCTTGTTATTTATCATTTTGTTGCAGGTCATACTGAATTTAGTATATTGACTGTATACTATAATGACTGTATTAATTATAATGAGTTATTGGATTGTTGTTTTTAAGAGAATTTTATTCAGTTAAACAAGTATTAGGAGTGTGGTCCTATGATATATTGCTGTGTAGTATCTACTGTGTTATTGAAACATTATCTACAGTTGGGCAATACCTTTATTGAATCACCATAAAAATGTAATAGCTATTACATTTTGGGGGATTTTTCATCAGAACATATGATGTAAATGGGAAAGTTACTCTGCACTCTTGAATAAGTTTAGCAAAAGGTGTTATTTTAATTGACTTTCGAAAACACATATAAAAGACAGTAATTAACTAGGGGTTTCCTTAGAGTTTAAGCCAGGGGTCTTCAAACTTAGCCCTTTTATGACTTGTGGACTTGCGTGCCTGGCTGAGGAATTCTGGGAGTTGAAGTCCACAAGTCATAGAAGGGCCAAGTTTGAAGACCCCTGGTTTAAGCCATTATCATGGCCTTTACATCACTCTCTCCCCTCGTATACAGATGATATGTTTACAACATAAAGGTGGTTGACCAATGATATTTGAAATGCTTCAAGCTTCAGTTAATTCACTGGGTGGAGGCAGAGAAGGTGACCTTCTGGAGGGGATAAATGCAAGGCGTGTTTGTATGTACGTGTGACATAATATTCCGGCTATCCTGGTGCCATTTTTGATAGGCTTTGCCGTGTCCTTGTACATAGTTAGGGCCCCTTACAGCTGCTCATAATGATTGTTGTTAATGAACAAGGCAGATGATATAAGTAAAAGAGTTCAGATTTTTTTTTCTATTCCTAAGCAACTAAGATTTAGGGGAATGTTTAAGCAGGAAGAAAAAACTTAACTGATGAAGTGATTATACCAAGGGTTTAGCATATATCTGGTATTGGATTTTTGCCTCCAGTTATCCTTTGAAAACCTTCAAACACTCTTGTTTTCCAACAAAAGCATAAAGAAAACTTCATTCTGAACAAGAATCAACTGTTCATGGGGAGATTTAGTATGTCAAAACAAAATATAAAATGTTAATATGGTGACCTCATTGAAGATCAGAACTTTACAGAAAAGTCAAGCCTGAGGATTTATGTATGAAGTTTATTTGAAATACACTGCTATTTTTCTGTTGGTTGTGAAGCACACTTCTATTTAGAAATCAGCTTTTTAAAATATTGGAGTTAGAGCTTCCCATGGTGAGTATAATAATTTATCCAAAGGGTGGTAAGAGAACAACATATTAACATTAGCATGTGATATACCATTGCTCCTTATATCTGCAGCCAGAATTAGGACCAGTACAGTGCATTGTCGGATTGCTTACCTTCGGAATAGTTGCTGTTGTATATAGTTTTTCTTGCTTCCTTTTGTGTAGACATTCCAGGCATCTCTCATTGATAATTTAGGACCATTGTTTAGGACAAGGGCAGTTAGTAAGACCTGATGTGAACTTATAATGCAGGTTATCCTTGACTGACGACCATTTCTTTAGAATAAACAATGTGAAAAACCATATAAAAGCTTATAAAAATGGCACAGATGTTCACTGCTCCCAGGTCGAAAGCCTTTTTTCATAAGATATTTATCTGCATCAAATGTCCATCTTTTCGTAAGGTAATCTGACTAACTGTAGACTTCTTTTCTTTTTCTTTTTGTCTTCCAGTGGTGAAAGTGGTGCTGGTAAAACGGAGAGCACTAAGTTGATTCTCAAGTTTTTGTCTGCTGTAAGCCAACATTCTCTGGAACTCTCTTGTATGGAGAAAATAGCTAGCGTTGAACAAGCAATTTTGGAGAGCAGGTACATATGTGTGCCATAGCATTTTCTTAAGGAAAACAATAAAGAAGACTTACGGGAGGAAATTACTTCAGCAGAAGCTTGCCTGCTTGCTGATAGAATACAAAACTATTAGCGGTATCAGGGATGAGCAGCTAAACTGATGTCATCTAATTCCATATAATATGCTAGAAGGTGATTTCCTAGGCAGCAGGCAAACTAGGAAATTAACTGACCCTCTCTTACATTTTTATATATAGTTGGTCAAGTTGTTGATAGTTTAATGGATTAGAAAGTGTGTGTTTTTTAAAGTTTATTTTCTTTCTCAGTACAAGTACTTTTAAATTAGGTAAAAGCAATATGTTGACACAATGCTATACATTGCTATCATTGGTCAAACTATCTTTCGTGCAATTTATCAAGACAAGAAAAGACATCCTTTCTGCTCAAGCTTGAATTGGTTTGCACTGTTAATTCACAGTTGTCAACCTCTTCTTGAATATGCTGTGGAGATCCTTCCCAACCACTCCACCAAGGGTTTGAGTCAGGTTAACATTGCTAGATGCATAGCATCATTCAACAACAACAACAGTGTTCATAATTGTGCTTTGGGGACACGGTGTGTAACAGCTGTTTCCAGTTACTTTTCCTTAAGCATGGTTCCAGCGTGAGGAAAAGTGATAAATATTTTTTTATATATGTTTGGTCCTGATTTGGGAAAGTGGAACCGATATCATCTATTATAGTTGCAAACTATGTGATCTATGGCATAACATACACTTTTTCAGGGACATCCCAGTGATGCTCCTCTTCTTGTATTTCTATTATCCATTGTCTGCTCCTTCATCTAATTCTCTCAACCATAACAAAATGTAGTTATTTTTTTCTAAGCTGTCATCCATTGACATCACTTATCCAAAATGTACATCTACTTGTTAATCTTGTACGTCTTGCCAATCTTTACTTTTTCCAGGAGTTTTAGTTCTTACTACTTACTCTTGGTATCTTTAATAACAGTCTCCATGTCTCAGTTAAAGGTTTTTTTTTAAAATCAGTATCCAACTTTCACAGCTATAAATTATCACTGCCAAACCACTGCTTTAGCAATTCTGATCTTTTTTTGTCACCGAGATGCCATCTTGAATAATTTTATCTAAGTTGATCATTACTTAGGACTAATCTTTTCTCTATTTCTATAGCACAATATATATCCTTATACTTCCTCATATAGAAGGCAAAATGTTGCTTATGCCATGATTTAATACCATTTTTCTCTTTGCATCACAGAGTTGTACTGAATCTAGGCCATGTTATGTTATGTTTATTACATTTATTATATTGTATTCTGGCTCTTAAGTTCTCTAGGCCATTCCTTGCTAGCTCTCTATCTTTAATATTCTAACTTTAACCCATTCATTTTATACCAATAATTTACTGTCTTCTCAATTTGTACTACCGGTAGGAAATATCTTGGCCTACTGGATTGCATTTCTCTTTATCTGTTTCCTTTTATATAGTCTGTTTGATTCCAGTATTGCTCGTCTGGTGATGTCCAAATATTCAGTATCTCTATATTGCTTGAAGCAATATTTGTGAATAAATAATTTGCTTCACAAAACCTTATCTTCTTAACATAGTCCATTTTTCTTTATTTTTCCAAATTCAGCATTCCCACCACCCTTTAGAAGTCTTCCTTTCTTTTCTTTTTTTTGGGGGGGGGGTAAAAAAATTCTTTTATTGAAACAATCAACATCAAACATAAGATCATATTAGAAAGCAATCATCATATAACCTGCAATACAACACTAAGGATTAGTCTTTGTGAGCGTCTGGTTTAGTAAACATTCCTCTTATATATGTTCTAACTACTGTTTCTAGTCTATCACATATTGTTCATTCGAGTTTCAGAAGTGAATTCGTCTCAGTAGTAGTGCAATCCTTTATGATCCCTAGCAAAAGATCCTGAGGTAGAAATTCAGTATCCTGAGGTAGAAATTCAGTATGCTTTTCCAATATTAAAGCAATCAACATTAAACCTGGGCTCTTATTAATAAGCTGTCCTCATAAGATCTGAAAATACAGCTCTTATATATGGTCTATCTACTATATCTAGTCTATCACATATTGTTCATTCGCGCTTCAGAATTAACTTTGTCTCAGTAATAGTGCAATCTTTTATAATCCCTAACAAAAGATCCTGAGGTAGAAATTCAATAACCTGAGTTAGAAATTCAATCCGCTTTTTCAATATTAAAGCAAACAACATTAAGCATAAGATCATATTAAGAGGCAATCATCATATAACATAAAATACAACATTAGGTATTAATCTTTGTAAACGTCTGGTTTGGTAAACATTCTTCACTCTTCACGTCGAGCTTCAACTATACGCCAGATACATTTTGTTTGATTGGTGTTTCTCTTGTATATAGTCTATCCACTGTTTCCAGTCTGTCAAATATTGTTCATTTGAGCGATCTTTCAAATATGCTGATATTTTCGCCATTTCCGCCAAATTTATTACTTTCAAAGTCCATTCTTCAGAAGTCTTCCTTTCTTGATACTTTCTTGTCCAATTTGACATGGAAGCCTCGAGTATCTTTTACCCTTATGTCTTACTAAGGTGATAGTAAAGTGATTGATGTTTACACTATATCCACTGTTTCGGGTTACAGTTCGGTATTTACCTATGTCCTTTTTAATATGATTGCCACCCCATTTCTTCATATGGTCTCAAGTCTTGAACATATTTCAATTATGAATGATTGGATGATGAAAATTGAACATAATTATCTGAATTAAAGTGGGCCATTCCAGGCCCAGGTCAGACAAGAGGCAGCTTAGCCCTCAGCAGGAATGTGGACATGGTAAATGTCTCAGAAGGGACCTTCCCTAGTTTTTTGGGCTGTAAAAGCCATGTGAAGAAACTTTCAGATATGCAAGAGTCTGTTAATGTAATATAACCAAACAATAAAGTAGAGCTAGTCCTTCTGAGCAAGCTTCTTACCTATATTTATTTGTTTATAAATCACATTTAGAGAATATCTATCTCATAGAGCGACTTCTTGTCTAGACTATTTTGCTGCGCTGACACCTCAACAGGTTCTCCCCTCCTTCTGCCCCTCCCCCCAACCTTCTGGTATATTATTCCTTCAAGGAATATTTAAAAACATACTCGGAGCTCATGACTTGTTTGAGATGACTTGATATATTTTATACTTTGAATAGACCTTTTTAAAACATGCTTGTTAGTGTTACAAGATTTCTATCAGTAAGACTTACCATTTTTATGGGACTCATAAACATTTAATAATTTTGTCTCTTTCTCTCTCTCTCTCTCTCTCTCTTTTTACCTCAGCCCAATTATGGAAGCATTTGGCAATGCAAAGACTGTTTACAACAACAACTCTAGTCGCTTTGGGAAATTTGTTCAGCTGAACTTCTGTCAGAAAGGCAATATTCAGGGAGGAAAAATTGTAGACTGTATCCTGCATTTTCTGTGCCTTGTAATTATTGTATGAGCTCTCTCTGTGTGTGTATTTGTTTGTGTGTGTGTATCTCAATATCATATATATATCATTTATTTATCTGGTGTTAAATTTATTTATCTGGTGAAAAAAGGCAGCTTGTCTATTTTACTTTATTCCAAAATTGTAGATTAGAATATTTAAAAACTCTGAAAAATCCTCTTCTCTTTCTCTCATGGTTTAATGTAGGAAGCTTTCTTGACAAAATTAGAAAATGTACATTTTTAATTTTTTTATCACTCATTCGTTTAATCTTCAGAGTAAAACTGTTCAAACTTAACAATTAGATGGCAACCTTTGCCTAGAGAAAGCTAAAATATAGCTTAAATTCTATATTCAGCTTTATAAAATCAAGAAGATAATGCACTTGATTCTTTTGTGCGGTGTATCAGCGAGTGAGTGATTAAACTGAGCCAGGTCTGCTCTAATTAATCCTAGATATGTTTCTCTTTTTCAGTCTGTCGGTCTTGCTGCCTGGCTCAATAGGAAAAATTTCTATTAAGGTGGTTGTTATTTTCTGTTAGTACTCCTTAATGTAGAAGTAACTAATCCTTTTAAATTGATCATATTTTTCTGATTTTTTAAAACCTTGTCAGAAAGATCGATAGTACTGTACTAATTCTTCATAGCAAACAAAAGATGCATGTGAAGGGGGGGGGAGAAAAAGAGAGTTTTACATGTGATGTCTGGATCTGTTTCCTGTGTGGTTTATTTAATTCTTTTACCAATATATTTCATCACCAGACACTGAGATCAGCTGCCAATAAAAAGATAGTAATCAATACTTATATATAATGAATGAACTTTTAAAGTGAAAGAAAACTAATATAAATGAACATTCTTCTGAATAAACATTCTAGCAAAAATAATACATACATTACACTTTTTACAAGTTCAACTGAACCATTTTGTTCCTTGACCTATTCACTTGATGCCTCCTAAAGATTTATTAGAAAAGGTAACTTTTTTGTGTTTTTTTCCTAATATTTTGAATTGTTTAAAAATGTAAAGGATTTTGTTGAATATATTTCTAAATGTTTTGTCTCATAGAATCGAGTAGTAAGGCAAAATCCAGGAGAGAGAAATTATCACATATTCTATGCCCTGCTGGCAGGGATTGAGGGAGAAAAGAAAGGTGGGACTCAGTTTTGTATTTAAACAATGGCTCTTTCCAAAATAAATTATTGTTTCACCAGAAAACATACTTTCTTCGTATCATAATAACGATCATGAAAATTTGAATTCTTTCCTGCCCATGCTATTCATCTTGTTAAACATGAATAGCTGAATCATGAGGAAATAGCAATAGGACAGAATTTCTTGAATAGAAACAGTATAGGACAGTGATGGCGAGCCTTTTAGAGACCGAGTGCCCAAACTGCAACCCAAAACCCACTTATGAATCGTCGACTGCCGGGTGGGTGTGGCCCATTGGTTGGGCATGGCTGCGGTGGTAACGGCAGACTGGGTGGGACTAAAAAGTTCAATCAATCAATTCCAACTTTGCAAGATCTTTTTTTCCCCCGCAAGGTTGAAAGTGACTGATTGATTGAACCTTTTTTGTTTTTGCACATGGTGGCAGAGGCCTAAAGCGCAAAGGTTTTATAAAACCCAGCTGAAGGCCTAGGACTGGGGCGACGGTGCACGTGCCCACAGAAAGAGCTCTGAGTGCCGCCTCTGGCACCCATGCCATAGGTTTGCCACCACTGGTATAGGAAGTAGAGGTTTTTTTTGTAAAATGGGAATCAGGAGAATATGCTAGTGTACTTATGGTGTCCACTTGCTACCAAGACATTGAGTGCCAAGTCCCTATATCGCTGTCCATAATGTATATAACACATATTGTATAACAAGTCCATAAGCACATTGTTATTTGGGGGGGATCCTATTTTAATCTATTTCCATACTTTAAGCGAAGTTATAAAACAGTGTTAAAATAATTGAAACAAACTTTGATGTACATGCACACATTGTAGTCAGGTTCTCCAGGCTTTGGGAGATTAATGCCAAAGTATTGATCAGGTGTTATGCAGATATTTCACCACTTGACCCATCATGGCTTCTTCAATGCAACAGTTCCAACAATATTTGTAGTCTCTGTAGGAGTTGCTATATATAGCCTGGATCAGTTGTCTATCTGGGTGGTGGATCATATCCAGCTTAGCAAGCAAGCAAGACACACCAATCAAAACAGAAACAACACCATTTCCAGCAATCATTTAATTGGCATCTCCCAGGAAGACTCCAACCACCAACCCCCCTGAGTTTCAATCTTACAGAGATTACGGTTACAATCCCTACTTCTGAACTATTTCACTGAGGAAGTCTTGCTGAGACGTGGGGGAGGAGGGGAGACAGATCTGTAGAAAACTCTATCAGTACTTTTGGTATTAATCTCCAGAAAATCATCAGTGTGTAGAACAAGCCTGAGTTCTTTATTCCAAGAAATCAATAAAAATTCTGATTGTTATTTCTCTTGTAGATTTTAAGCAGATTTGAATATTAGATTTAGCATGATATAAATGTTTTTCCTCTATTCAGATGCATTTTACCTATCTGCACCTGAGAACTATCACTACCTGAACCAGTCTGGATGTGTAGCAGACAAGACAATCAATGATGCAGAAGCATTCAAAGAAGTCATTGTGAGTTTAACCAGGTTTTTTTCATCCTTCCTATCAAAGTCTGGGAAAGAAAACCTTAGTAGTTCCAATTAGGAATAAAATATGTGTAGCTCATTGTTGAGTTGCAGAGTTCTTGGTACTCTCTTAGTTTGGTTGTTTGCTTGAAAATGGTGCCTGATGATACTTAATTGGGAAACAAAACTTCTGCAAGCAAACATCCAAGCATCCCCCACCATTACCTCCAGTGGTTATATTTCAAATTTTCAGGCATTACATGAAAGACTGAAAAGCACATATTTGGTTTCTTTACAAACAAATATAATTACGTTCCTCCTGCCAGCAAAACGTTTCTATTGCATATTAATTACAAATTGTGGATTCTGGATCTATTTTTAAGAAAGAAACATGACTGTTTCTGAAGCATTTATCTGTTATGATTTGCTTAATGATATCTGGATTTATTTAGAAGTGCCCATTAGCCAGAAGAGCCAAGCAAGAGTGGTCATGCAGCATATACAGCAAACTGAGAAACAAATGGAAATGATGGGTTTTCATTGTGATCTGAATCTCTTCTCCCTGCAACCCAACATTTGAAGTGTAAGAAATAAGGAAAGGCTTCATGTGGCTAAAACCATGCTCATTTCTGAGAAACACAACCTTCTGAGGAGACTTTTTTTGACAACTCTTCATATATGGCAGGCACTTGGATGGTATTATGTGATACAAATGAGCTCAAAGGTTCAGTCATGTTGTGTGTCTTTTCTAGACGGCAATGGAAGTGATGCAGTTCACCACTGAGGAGGTACGAGATGTTCTTAGGCTCCTTGCTGGCATTTTGCATCTTGGCAATATTGAATTTATTACTGCTGGTGGAGCACAGGTGTCCTTCAAAACAGGTGAAAAATGTCTATTTTCTAACTATAATCCTGAATAACTATTTCCTGTCTTTCAAGTTCAAATTTTGAGTAATGTAAATTAGAACTTGGGACAAATTTCAAAATTAGTTTCAGTTAACTTCCTATCTCTTCAGTCCTCTCAAATTTTTTCATTGGCATTGATTGACTCTGAAATGTAATTTAGATAATCTGGAGAATGGCATTATGTAGGAAAAAGACTCTGTTGAGGGGAAATAATACTTATGAATGGTAAATTGCTTATTTGGCTTTTTTAAATCATCTCAAATAATACTACTGTGTTTTTATTAGCTCTTTCTGTTACTATAGTTTGTTACTCTGTTGTTCTTAGCTCTGAATAGATCTGCAGAGTTACTTGGGCTGGACTCAACACAGCTAACTGAAGCATTGACACAGAGATCAATGATACTCAGGGGAGAAGAAATTCTAACACCTCTTAATGTACAGCAGGTACAGAATGTTTTTGTATATAGTATTTAGGATCTCTGAAAAAAAATCTCATTTTTTAAATTTCTACTGTGGTGTAGATTCCAGAAGTCTAAATAATATGCATGCCCAAAAGATAATATGTTTAATATGAAAAAAATCTGCCACTGGTACTCTTACAGAGAGGCAACATTACATTAAAGCCTAGGGCAGGTCAGTCCATTCCTGGTAAATTGCACTTAGTTTCATGTGAAAATATCAGCTCTGTTCAGGAAGGAAGATTGGTTGTTTAATGACTGTTCAAAATTACAGTGGCCACAAAAAGGGTGGTTTACAGCCTGGAAAGCACTTCTGCCTGTTGCAAACATCACACACACACACAACACACACACACACACACACACACACACACACTGGTCACATGACTTCTTCAGGATTTCAGCTCTGTTCCTGCAGTACCTCAGAGGATTTCCCCCTCAGAGGGGAGCTGAACATTTTTGGTGGGCTATAGAATTTGAGAGCAAGAGTTATCTGCCTTGCAAAGCTGAAATCCTCCCGGCAGGCAGCTCTTTTACTCAGTCTGCTTCATGACTGCAACCAGGAGTGCCAGGATTACAGTCATTGATTGAAGTAATCATGTGGACATCTTGCTTAACGACTGCTTCCCCCAATGACTGAGATTCCAATCCTAAGCAACATTCCAGTATTTAAGAAGAGGGTGTCAAACTATTCTCCAAAGCACCAGAGAGCAGGACAAGAAACAGTGGTTGGAAACTGATCAAAGAGAGAAGCAACCTGGAATTAAGGAGAAACTTTCTAACAGTGAGGACAATTAACCAGTGGAACAGCTTGCCTTCAGAAATCGTGGGCGCTCCATCACTGGAGGTTTCTAAGAAGAGACTAGACAGTCGCTTGTCTGAAATGGTATAGGTTCTCCTGCTCAAGCAGGGGGCTGGACTAAAAGACCTCCAAGGTCCCCTCCAGCTCTGTTCTGTTCTCCAGCACTGGAGATGGAGAATCCACCAATGGGTTTAGACTGTGTTCCTGCCCAATCAGATCAGTCAATCAAAGTTGCAACGCCTGTCCTGAGCTAGCGTCTCCCAGTTTCGACTGATCTTGCCCAGAACAGACGTGAAAGTTTGGCTCTTAGGCAGGTATAGTCTCCATTGGTGACCAATTGGTGCCCAGGTGGCCAATGCTGGGCTCCTGGGCAGAGGCCAACCTGGCCTTCATCAAGGCCGACCACATTTCGGGGGAGGCAAATACTCAGGCCAACTTCCTGAGCCGGACGACGGTGGACCATTCGGAATGGCGCCTACACCCAAGGATATTCAGGGAGATTTGCCACCGCTTCGGATTGCCAGTTCTAGACCTCCTTGACTCCCTGACAAATGCTCATCTACGGCGATTCTTCTCCCGCTTTCCATCTCCAGGGGCGGAACGAGCGGATGCTCTTCGGAGCCCATGGCCGAAAGGACTGCTTTATGGCTTCCCGCCTCTTCCTCTTCTTCCGGCGGTTGTCTGCAAGCTTCTTCAGGAGCAGGCAGAGGTTCTTCTAGTGGACCCGTATTGGCCATGGAGACCATGGTTTGCCGACCTAGTGAACCTCTCTCTAGGGGCCCCATGGAGGATTCCCCCGGAGCGGGTCTCACTCAGCCAGGGAACCCTTCTTCATCCAGACCCCCAATGGCTCCAGTTAGCCGTCTGGCACTTGAGCGCTCGATCCTGTCACAGGAGTCCTGCTCACCTGGGGTCATTACCGTAATCCAGGCCTCCCGCCGGTCCTCTACCAACCGGATTTATGAGGCCACGTGGAGGAACTTCTGTTTGTTTGTTTGTTTGTTTATTTTTGCGATTTCTATACCGCCCCCCCTCCTGAAGGACTCGGGGCGGTGTACAGCCCAATTAAAAACATCAACATACAAAAAGTAAAATGATTAAAATGGATTAAACAATTTGGCCCAGAAACATTTAAAACCCAATACATTATCTTAAAAGCTCGATCCCCTAAAACAATTATAACCTTGTTGGTACTGGAGCTCCTATCCCAGGCCGGCTTGTCGAAAAAGATGTGTTTTTAATTCTCGACGGAAGGAACGCAATTCCGTCATCGTACGGAGTTCGGGGGGGAGCTCGTTCCAAAGCGTTGGAGCTCCCACAGAGAAGGCTCTCCTCCTGGGGGTCGCCAGCCGACATTGTCTGGCTGACGGCACCCTGAGGAGACCCACCCTGTGGGAGTGTACCGGACGGCGGGAGGTATTTGCTGGCAGAAGGCTCGAACCACTACTTCACCATTCCAGACACATTATGCAGACAGGTTGCCGCTCTCTCCACTGTACTTACCTGTGACTCAGTGGTTTCCCTAGGTCACCATCCCTTGATCCGATCTTTTATCAAGGGGGCTACTAACACCAAGCCCCCTGTAGTGCACAGGTTTCCGTCTTGGGACCTACCACGAGTCCTCCGGGCTCTAATCAGACCGCCCTTTGAGCCCCTCAAGACGTGATATATGGTATGTATCACACAAGGTCGAATTCCTGGTGGGAATCCTCTGCACGACGGATATCGGAACTGGCGGCGCTCTCAGTCAGGGATGACTTGTGCCTCTTTCATCAGGACTGAGCGGTCTTTCGTCTGGATCCTACCTTCCTCCCGAAGGTCAATTCTCTCTTCCACAGGGCTCAAGAAATCATATTGCCTGACTTCTGTCCTCACCCATCTCATGCCCTGGATCGGCAATGGCACCTTCTGGACGTCCGCAGAGCACTCCGTTATTACATCTCATGGACAGCTGCCTTCTGCAACTCTGAGGCCCTCTTTGTTTCCTTCCCTCCTTCTTCCAAGGGTCAGAAGGTGTCCTCCTCCACAATTGGTAGGTGGATTAGGGCATGTATTGCGGGAGCATACCAGGCTGAATCATTACCGGTTCCATGGTGGATAACGGCACACTCGACCCGTAGCGCGGCTACTTCCGCGGCCTGGACCACTCAGGTGTCCATTGAGGATGTTTGCAGAGCGGCCACATGGTCTTCACCATCCCCTTTTATAAGGCATTACAGGATTGACAGGTTCGCCTCTGCAGAAGCCTCCTTTGGTAGGAGGGTGCTCCAGCAGGTCGTAACTCAAAAGTGCCATGCCGGACCGGCCTGCTCCCCTCCCTCAGGGACAGTAGGCTTTGGTATGTCCCATTGGTGGATTATCCAGCTCCAGTGCTGGAGAAGGGGCGTTGTCTTACCTGAACGCCTTTTCTCAGCACGGAGATGGATAATCCACTCCCGCCCTTGTACGTTGCTTAGGCCTAGGGCTAGATTTATGAGCCAACACGTCTTGCTGTCAGTCAGGGCTTCGCCTGCGTCGAGACTGGGAGACGCTAGCCCAGGACAGGCGTGCAACTTTGACTGACTGATCTGATTGGGCAGGAACACAGTCTAAACCCATTGGTGGATTATCCATCTCCATGCTGAGAAAAGGCGTTCAGCTAAGACAACGCCCCTTCTATTCTATTCTATTCTATTCTATTCTATTCTATTCTATTCTATTCTATTCTATTCTATTCTATTCTAATTATGGTCATAAGTGAAGGATAGGAGGATAGGAAAAATGTGTATCTATTTGGCAGCAGTTAAGGCATAAAAAAAGAGAACCAATAATTTAAAGTTTAGAACACAGGAGAGCATGAATTCTAACCTTGTCTTAAGCACAAAACCATCTTGGTGACCTTTGGCCAGTCACTCTTTCTCAGTCCTAGGGAGAAATCAATGACAAACCACTACCACTTCTGAAATCTTGCCAAGACTTCTACAGGCAGTCACCAAGAGTCAACACTGACTCTCAGGCATAATAGCAACAAAATGAGAGGGATATGTATTTCATTGCTTGTCATATCTCTTAGAAACATTACTTTGAGGAATGCCATTGGGTCATAAAATAATCTATTTTTTATTATCAACCACCAGGCTATAGATAGCCGAGATTCAGCAGCTATGGCACTTTATTCCCAGTGTTTTGCCTGGGTTATTAAAAAAATCAACAGCAGAATCAAAGGCAAGGATGACTTCAAGTCCATTGGCATTTTAGACATTTTTGGATTTGAAAATTTCGAGGTATGTTCCAAAACTTTATATGTAGCTGATACTTTATGTTTAAACATCGTTCCGTTTCCTCTTGCAGATTAAGAATGTCAGTTACTAAGTATTGCCTTATGATTTATCTTTTTCCAGGTTAATCGTTTTGAACAGTTCAATATTAACTATGCAAATGAAAAACTTCAGGAATATTTCAACAAGCACATTTTTTCATTAGAGCAATTAGAATATAGCAGGTAAGAATTGTAAAATGTCATTATTTTCTCTGCCATAGCTTGAATATTTGTGTTAATCCATTTGTTTTTCATTCTCATCTTAGTTTTTCTAGAGATTTGATTCCCCATAAAATTAATTGTACCATTATTGCAAGGATGCATGTTTTCATCCAACTTTCTCTTGGACAACTAAAATAGTTCGTGCAATTTAATAAAATCTCTTTCTTGGGTTTTCTTAGAGAAGGACTCCAGTGGGAAGACATTGACTGGACAGATAATGGGGAATGCTTGGATCTTATTGAAAAGGTAGATGTATAAAGTAGTCTAAAATTTAAGGGGGATTTTGCAAATACTGATTTAGTAATAATAATTGTTTACCTCAAATTGTAGCATACTGTGTATGTCATATGATCAGTCACAATGTTTGAAAAGTGTACTACTTTTGCACAACTGAATTACAGATTTCACTTCATTATGGTTTTAATTCTTGTCTATTAATAAATGGGGTTCATTATTTGTTCCTGGGGTTGGGTTTAGGCCTCCCAGCTCTTTTTGGTACTTTACAAAAATGTTTATTTATTTACTCCCTTGTCTTTTTAATCAAGAGAATTAAGTACTTTATTATAATGTCTAATATGGCTTATTATCAGGAATACCAGGGTGTTTTCTGATACATTTTCCTCTAGTTGTTCAACAGGAAGTCTGTCCTGCCAGAGGATTCAAAGGCAATTGCCTAATTTAACAGTTGCCTTAAAACTACTATGGCATATCACAGAGGTCACCAATATTTTCATGCTGGTGGCCCAGAGGGAATGGGAGCAGCTGGGAAATTTGTGCACGTGCATGCGTGCAGAAACGGGGACATGCACACACACACACAGGGCTAGTGGCCCATTTGCACATGCACACAGGAGCTAGCCACTGCCACTAGCCCCATACGTATGCGCAAATAGGCCGCAAAACCCATGGCGCTAGCGGCCTCCATTTGTGCACGTGCAAAGGCGCTAGCTGCGGCTGCTAACCTCTGCATGCATGTGCATATAGACCGTGCAACCTGTGCACTAGCAGCTCCACTTGTGGAGGTGCACAGGTGCTAGCCGCCACCACTAGCCCTGTGCACATGCACAAATGGGTCTGCAGGCACTAGCGCGAGTGGGATGTGTGTGTGTGTGCGTGCACTGGGCAGCCTGTCCCACAGTCCGGTGACCAGTAGGACAGGTAGCCCATAGGTTGGGGCCCCTGGCATATCGCACATATATGGAACTTTGGGGGACAAAAAACAATCCCATGTTTCCTTTTCTTTGCCCAAATTGAAAAATATATAGTGTGCCAATTATGTCACACTATGTCATATTCTCTGTTAGTGTTTCATTGTCATATGATAAAAGGTTGCCAAACAGGATTGTCCTTGATGTATGTATATATATATATGTTTGTGTGTATTTCAATTATAACACTATATAATATCTATATCTATATATCTCCCATTTATGAGAGAGAGAGAGAGAGAGAGAGAGAGAGAGAGAGAGAGAGAGAGAGAGAGAGAGAGAGAGAGAGAGAGAGAGAGAGAGAGAGAGAGAGAGAGAGAGAGAGAGAGAGAGAGAGAGAGAGAGAGAGAGAGAGAGGCATGAGCAATATGGGGCCTACTTAACATATTTTCTTATTGTGTCTTAATTGCTTAGAAACTTGGTTTGTTGGCTCTGATCAATGAGGAGAGCCACTTTCCTCAAGCTACAGATAAAACCCTGCTGGCAAAGTTACACATTCAGCATGCAGTAAGTAATGTTCTTTTTATTTCTTTATAAATTCCCTGAATTTCAAATACAGTGCTAATGTAAATTTTGATGGTTAAAATTCTGGGTTTTCACTGAGCAAATCTACTTGTTAAATTAAAATGTTTATTTTTTAATCCTTGAAATTAATAGATCAAGATATTTTTTGTCAATGCATCTTTCATTTACATCTTTCCTGAAGGTGGTTTAATTTTACACAGTGCCTGTATAGCTATTGCGCAGTGCCTGTATAATGTTAAAAAAAGTCTAATAATTAAACATGGCAGATTTTTTTTTAAAAAAAATCATCTTTCAGTAAGTTCTGAGAAGCATAGTTTGAGAGAAGATTTTCCCCATTTTCTCTATTTCATTATAACTAAATAGATTTGACTTATTTTTGTTCTTCTTATCAATAGAACAATCCTTTTTACGTGAAACCAAGAGTTGCTATCCACAACTTTGGAGTGAAACACTATGCTGGGGAGGTAATCCTTCTTTCTATGTTTATTGAAATTCTTCCAAAAAGTGTTTCAGGAGCAGCTTTGTTTTGTCTCGCAACAACTTACAAATTAAATGAAGTTTTGAGTTATGTGAGAGCCAGTTTTGTGTAGTGATTAAGGTGCTAGCTAGAAAGACCGAGTTTGAGTCCTGCCTTAGGCAAGAAAGCTGGCTGAGTGACTTTGGACCACTCACTCATTCTCTGACCAACTTTACAGTTGTTGTTGTGAAGAATATAGAAAGAACAGGAGTATTAGGTATGTGTGCCAACTTCAGTTACTTATAAAGTAATAATGGTATAAAAATTTAATAAATAAATATTTTTCTATTCCTTATAATAGTGCCTCTGTGAGAAATTGTTAATAAGACAGGTTAAAAAGTTACTTTTTTTCACTCTTTCAAACAGGTTCAGTATGATGTAAGAGGAATTTTGGAGAAAAACAGGGACACTTTTAGGGATGATCTTCTGAACTTATTGCGAGAAAGCAGGTAATCAGTAGCGTAATCTGAGATCCTGGCCTCGTTAAGATGTTGAAAACTGTAGGTTCAGAAAGAAGAGAGTATGGGAAAAATGTAGAAATCAGTCCTAAATTATTTATCTGTCTATTTATCTTTTAGAATATACCTTGTACATTGGAAAGTACTGTATTTCTAAAGAGAAGAACAAAGATAGTAGATCTGCCATCTTATGGAGTTTACGTTTCTGAATATATTTCATTAGTCAGAGAGATGCCAGACCTTTGTCTTCCCCAAATGATGGGATGGAGTTAATTTTATGAATGGTTTGCCAATATTATGCAATGTTGCAGGTCAAGGGAGTGGGGTTTTTACTAGAATGACATTCAAATTCTACATTAAGCATTTTTACCTTTCTCCCGGTTTTCTGTAATAAAATAGCATTTTAAAAGGTATCCTGAAGCATGAGAAGTACCAGCCGTAATTTTGATTTAGTGATATTCAGAAAAAAAAATAACCAGATGTTTCTTGATTTAGGGTGTGATCACGTTTGAAGAATCCAGCTGTAAACAATATCTGTACTACATTTCATTGGGGATGTATATATTTGACATGGATATAGTTTTTCAGAGTATTTCATAAAAGGTATTTAATGTAAAGTTTGGATGTCATTCTAGCAGTGATTCATGAGCCTTTTCAGTACAAATTCTTGGATAGTGAGTATTTTGGGGGGATGTGTAAAAAAAATTGTTCTGTTTATAAAAAGTGAAACCACCTAAAAATATTTGGCAAACATAGGCAAATGGAATAGATGTCTGTATGTGTATAAATATATAAATTAGAGGAAAATGCAATAAAGATAAAAGCTGTAAATTCCGTTGAGTTAATTAATAAAGATATAATCCTAAATTGGAGAGGAAAGAAGTCTCTGATTGATATGCGTCTCATATTTATTGTTTAAACACTCATCTGAGTGTGGTGGGTTTTCCAGGATAGACAAATGCCAAACAAGATAAACACATAATTATAGCATAATATGTGAAATTACAGTATGCAAAGAGACTAATATAATGGCAAACACACAAAACTATGTGTTTGCCAAAAAATAATTTCTTGCAAAGGATCTTAATATCTATACTATAGACGTATTCCAAATGGAAGTTATTTTATTATTAGAGTTTGATGTTAATAAATTCATGGTTATTAGAATAAACCAAATCTTTATTATAAACATCCAGAATCTAGATGAATTTTTATAATTATAATAATTTTTTAATCCCTCTTTAACAGACTATTACACAACATTCTTTACATAAATAAAGTACAGTACCTTGAGCAGTAGTTCTAATATGGAA
The DNA here is from genome assembly GCA_034064705.1 of Bothrops alternatus. NCBI lineage: Eukaryota > Metazoa > Chordata > Lepidosauria > Squamata > Viperidae > Bothrops > Bothrops alternatus. Next base: position 5,759,669 of record JARGCV010000001.1, on the reverse strand, counting down.
TGATAGCACAACTGTTTTCTAAAATAAATAGATGTATAATTGGTTTTGTTTATGCCCTTTCCCTCAGAAGCACAGTACCATATTCAAGAGATTATTGTATTTCAGAGATAAGTAACCCATGTTCTCCAGATTTTGCTGACTAACCAACTCTTACGGTAGAAGCTGTCACTATTGACCTGGACATTAGGTGTTAGGGACAGTTCAGGAACGCTTAGAAAACTTCAGATTCTGATGTATTTCTGCTAAATCAGAGTTACCTGAACTGTAAGTTGGGTGGCAAATAAATTTGATAAATAAATAAAAGTATTTGGTCATCCCATCAACAGGGGCAAAGAGGTTTAGTTTAGTTTATTAATCCATTGTGGTAAAAGCAGCAGAGAGTTGTAGCTTCTTAAAAGATAACAAAAATATTATGACATATGCTTTCAACACTATATGCCTGTTCAGCAAACGTAAGAAGGTGTTCTTTATAGGTACGAGAAGAATATCCTTGGGATACACAAAATGTAAGAGTATTTAATGTAATATGAGATGATGGGGTTGTGGTCTCCTCATCTGTGTTCTCTGTAACGTGCTGACAGTCCTTTTCTGGTCACTATATATTTATCTTGATTCAGCTGCTAGATTCAGAGGAAATAATAATGACAGTACATAAGTCTGCTTAGTGTCCAATTTTGGATTGTCAGCCATTTCAAGCAGGCAAGCTGTGGGGAAAGTATCAATAAAAAAGCAGCCGTATTTTTAAAGGAAAGAACAGTCCTTGTATAATATACTTTCGGTCTTTGTTTTTCTTACTTATTTAAATATTACGTAAATTCCTGTTTCAGCCTTGATTTCATATATGACCTATTTGAGCATGTTTCAAGCCGCAGCGGTCAAGATACTTTGAAGTCTGGGAGCAAGCATCGGAAGCCCACAGTCAGCTTACAATTTAAGGTTGTTTTTTGAATCATCCACTGAGCTTTTCCAGACATTGTGTTTTGTAGATTATTGTTGCCTAAATCTTCTATCAAATCACTTTCAACTAAGAAAAAAATGACTGTTGTCTCCAACTATGAATATGTTTTTTTTCCAGAACGTTTTCCTGATCATTTAAAACAAACTATTTATTTCTTGGCTGAAACCAGTTGTTCACTCTTTGTTTTCCTAGTTGGTTTTATGCCATGCATAATTATCAATAGCCTTTCTTCTAGGTGTAAGTCTGCCCTATAGATAAAGCAGACCTTTTTTTTAGGTTTATCTCTTGATAAAGTAAAATTTGATATTTTACTCTGCAGTTCTATACTCTGCATAAAAAGAATCTCTGTCCTTGTAGTTCAGGAGCAATTGAACATTGTTTTGCAGTGTAAAATTTAGAAGTTGATTTAAATATTTAAATATTTAACTTATTCAACTCTGTCAGTTTTGAAGCCATTGACACCCCTCATCAGATAAGGATGAGCACATTACGCATAGTGTAGCAAAATTTATTTTATCTGTCTGATGATTAATTTTACTGTGTCATAGAGCTTATTTTTTAAAAAAAAAAGGATAAGGAAATCATAGTTCGGTTTGTATACTGTGCCACCAGGTGACGCTATTGTGATTATTAAGAAATTTTTTCTGAGATGAATTGGAAATTTAACACTACCCTTCTTTCTTCCGTCCTTCCTTCCTTCCTTCCTTTCTTTCTCTCTTTTTTTTAGGATTCGCTGCATTCCTTAATGGCAACATTAAGCACATCTAACCCTTTCTTTGTTCGCTGTATCAAGCCAAATATGCAAAAGGTAAGCTTAAGATTGCATTTTCCTTGGATCATTCACCATGTATCTATAGATTGATATCATAGATACAAATCTAACATATCTTTTGGGACTGTTTTTGCAATTAGAAAGGTAGGACTCTATTCTAAATAATGTTACATATGGTTAAACAAGCTGGCAAGTTCCTTACTGGTATGTTTCAAAGCTGTGTTCACTCTAAAGGTTATATACCTTAATAGAGTCTTGTAGTTTATATTAGGTGATCTAGTAAGACAGATGTTAGAAAACACTTCCAGAAATGTTTAACTCAGAAGTAAGCTCTATTAAGCTTAATACACATTATTTCAACTTAAGTGTATACAGGTTGGCTTTGATTACCCACTGTTTATACAGTGACCATTCAAAGTTGCAACATCAATGAGAAAGAAAATTTGCAACTGATCCTCAACTTGCAGCCATCGCAACATTCTCATGATCACATGATTGTGCTTCAGTCTCTTGGCAACCGGCGTGCACTTAGGACAGTCATGGTATCCTATGATCACGTGACCACCATTGGCAACCTTCGCAACCATCTTCCAATAAGCAAAGTAAATGTGGAAGTTGGCAGGGAGTCACAAGTTGCGGTCATATGGGGTTGTGCTTAACAACCACAGGTGATTTGCTTAATCTCATCCAGAACTGATTTTGTAAGCTGGGTGCGGTCACATATTTTACTTCATATCTGTGTTGCTTAGTGATGCAGTTGATGGTCCCAGTTGCAGTTGGTAAGCGAGGAGTTCCTGGAATATGATTCCAGTCAGAATGTAGTGGTTATTAAAGCAATTTTTAATGTATAGTTTTTGAATAATTACTTTTTTAATTTTCAAATAATATGCAGATAATATTTATGTTTAGGTTATGATATCTGGGCTTCAAAACTGGGACCAGCATTAGATAGAAGCAAAGAGAGGGGGGATTTATGCCCCTTATTGTTTTCAGGGTCATCTCGATTTTTTCAGCCCAGATATTCAGCCCATATACCGTATATGTTTGTGTAAATACTTATATCTGTAGCTTTGCCTCTTGAGGGGGTTTGCATATCAATTATGTCTCAAGGATTCTTTTGTAGTCCAGAGGAACTATAATCATATGAATATATACTTAAATGTATATATCCTATATACCTAAATGATTCAGAGATCATCCTAGAACAAATGAAATACTTTTGTGATTTTTCAGGAAAATGCCAGTGTGGCTCTTAGGAAATATTTTTTTAAATCTTATTGCTAAATTGCCCAATTTAATATTATTGATTACAATTGTTAGATGTTGTTTATTACATTCAGGCCAATGTTTTCCAAATTTGGGAATTTAAAAAGCATGGGAGAAGTAGAAGAGCAAAACATAGCGTATTTTCATTTCTCCAAGTTTGTCATTTCTTAATTTAAACTTATTTCTCGTGGAATAAACAGTTGCATTTCCCTAAAGATCATAGGAACTCTGGAGGAAAGATCAGTTTTTGAGAAGATAGCAGAGACGGTTTTAGAACTTGGTACAAATTATTCTTATTTACCTTGAGCTTAATTGTCAGCTATTGAATCTTGATTTTGATTAGTATTACTTTACTGGACTCTCCTTAGTTTTACATGCTTCATTTCTGAGTTAGTTGTTTCCAACTTCTTTTCTTCCAGCACAGAAGCATTTGCCCAATGATTACAGTCAGAATAATGAATCAGAGCATTGAAAATAACGTTTCATTTATTCTAATAAATGAATTAATCAGATGAACACTATGAATTTCTTGAGGAAAGTAATGTTTTCTGCTGTCGTTTTTTTTCCCTGAAAAGAAAAATCACTACAAGAAATGATAAGAAAAGCTCTTCCTCTTGACTTAGAATTGATGACAGGTGCAAGGCTTAATAGGAAGGAGGCCATGGTGGGAGAGGTCATTGACGATAACTGTTTACCTAATCTAGGTTTTATTGTACTGTGAGTTATACCAAGTTTATAGGTCAGCATATATTCTTCCCTTATTAGAGAGATTGCAGGGAGGGAAGACAATTTTTATGTAGTCTTTCTCCTCCAGGACTCAAACCCTTCTATCACGCATGCAGTGGCAAAATACTGTGTTGCTGCAATGTCCACAAGAAAAAAATTGGTTACAGATTTATAGCCGTCAACTTGTGCCAATTTTTTGGAGATATCTCTAATAATGTTTGGAACATTATATTTACTCACACATTAATCGGCTATCCACTCACGTAAACTAGGGAGTGACCCTAACATTTTGAGAACATGTATTTTCTTAATAGGGATGTTATTTATTATTAATGTCAGTACTATTTTTATTTTATTTTTTTCTTAATATATTTGTAAAAAGTGATGTCTATTGCTGGTCTATGACCATAATAAAGTTGTTGTTGTTGTTGTTGTTATTACCTAATCTAGAGGAAACAAAGCTATATAGCAGGAGTAGGAATAGATTGGATTCCAGGGGCTCCAGTTTGCTGAATTTGGCTCTTGTTTTTTAAAAAAATGGAAAAATATTGTGTGTTAAGGCAAAAAAGAATAATGGAAAGGCTGTACTTGACTAATTGTCTAGACAGGATCTAAACAGCTATACTGGTACCATTGTCATGTATTACCAGTATATCAAGTTTAACTAATGTTTGACATTTATCTTTCAAGAAGACTCATGTGTAAGGTCAAAGCTTTTAGGAAGAATCACATTCTTAAACATATTAGAGATCATTTATGGACAGAAAAAGACACAAGACAAGAATCCTGCTTCCCTTTCCTCAAATGCACAAGAGAGATTGTGATGAATGCTTAGTTGTTGGTGCTGTTGTTATGTACATCATTATTCATTTTACTGATGAGAATTTTAAATGACTCAAAGTTTTCTATTATCAGCATGTTTTAAAATACTTTTTTAAAATAGTCATTCTGTTCCCATTATTGTATAGGCATCATCAATATTCTTTAGATTAGTATCAATATTCTTTCTTGGAGATAATAAGAGTATAATCTTTTGTTATAAAGATTTGCCCAAAAAACCCTCCCCTGAACATTCCAGTTATGGCTACATATGAATATTTTTACTGAATTATGCTTTAATTACAGCAATAACGATAGTCCTTAGACTTATATACTGCTCCATGCTGCTTTACAGCACTCTTTAAATGGTTTCCAAATGTCAGCATATTGTCTCCAATAATCTGGGTTCTTATTTTACCAAACTTGGAAGGATGGAAAGCTGAGTCAACTTTTAACTTTGTCAGGATTGAACTCTAGGCTGTGGGCAGAATTAGCCTGCAATACTGCATTCTAAGCACTGCACCACCACAGCTTTTATAACCATAGTGCAATTATAGATATTAAATCAAATTTTTTATTTAATCAATGAGCCTTGATTAAGATTAATCGTAACTTGTGGAGTTTGAATAGTTATAATCTGAACTTAAAAAATTGTAAACTTTCCCTTCCCTGTTGCTAGATATGAGAAAGCACAAGAACATGAGGCTTAGTAATGGGAAGGATGAAAGCCAGTTTGGTGTAGTAGTTAAGGTACCAGACAAGAAACCAGGGACCATAAATTCTAGACCAGGGGTCTTCAAACTTGGCCCTTTTATGACTTGTGGACTTGAACTCCCAGAATTCCTCAGCCAGGCATGCTGGCTGAGGAATTCTGGGATTTGAAGTCCACAAGTCATAAAAGGGCCAACTTTGAAGACCCTGTTCTAGACCCACCTTTAAGGTACGATGGCAACTGGGTAACTTTGAGCCAGACACTCTCTTTCAGCCCTAGGAAGCAAGCAATGGCAAACCACTTCTGAAATCTTGTCAAGAAAATGGTTGGGACTTATCCAGGCAGTTCCAGGAATTAACAGTGATTTGAAGCCCCCCCCCAATAACAATTTACATTGCAGGCTGATAAGTTCTTCTGTACTATATGATATCCTACATTTCATCTGTGTTATTCTGTGTTGTGAATTCATGATGTGCATCTTCCAAAAGCAGTCAGTAATATTTACCAAGGATGGGGAAATATACAATACGACAATGTAAAAGTGAATAGATAATCTTACATATATTGTGTTTGGTGTACACAATGCTCAGATATCATTTGTACATATAATGTAGTATTGTAATGTAACTATAGTGTCTTCCTTGAGAAAAAGGCTTGCTGATACTGATAGGTTACCAAGAAGCATTTATTAACTAATCTCTGCAAGCTATATGAGGTTCTGCAAATCTGAAATGGTGTGAATTGCAACATTCAAGTTTACTGAAACTGATAGGCAGATACAGTATTTTACTATTAAGAGAGGCAGAAAAATGTCAATGGACAAAAAAACTTTGAATAAAATATTTTCTGAAAAGGGAAATAGTAATGCCTAACCCTACCCCCCATTTTAAGATTGTTGGGTATGTCCTTCTTGCTTGTGCCCAACATGCAGACTGAGAAAAAAAAGGACATTTTAGTAGCCACCAAGATCTTGGAGAAATATTTTCAGCTGCCAGTCAGTTGCTGGTACAGGGTTGACTTCAAAATTAAATTATGAAAGCTCTAAGAGGCTAAGGAGAACAAGAAGATTGAGCAACATTTTTTAACTTGATAAGGATCTATTTGAGAAATTCCAGGCATAGTGAGCAACTTAAGTATTTTGATCTTAACTGAACCTGAAGTCTATAATCCTTACAATATGCAGTAACTTTGGGTCATTTAATTTAAGGTAATTTTATTAGAACTGTGTATTTTTTAAAAAATTCTATAATAGAAAGATGCATATTATGCTAATCCAAAGGTATAGTATGACTCATAATAGATTTTTTTAATTGCTACTATCTCCATCATGGACAACTTACATGAAAACACTTTGTGGGTTTGGAATATATCTGTTGTCTAGAGTAAATTTACTGATTTACTGCTTACAGGAACTTGCAAAACAAATGTCCTCTAATACCATCAATTTTCACTAATGTTTCTGGACCCCAAATTGTTCCCATAAATTTTGTTAGAAAATAACATTTATGAGGTTTTGCATTTTTTCTACCACTTCCCCTTGGTGGGAGGGGGTGGGATTTCTCTACTTTTTACACAATATATATTCAATTTGGTGTAGCAGTTAAGGCATCAAGACTCATGGGAGACCATGAGTTCTAGCCCTACTTAGACACAAAGCCAGTTGGGTGACCTTTAACCAGTTCAAATTTTAGTCTCATCTATGTTTTTTTTTAAATAAAAAATTAAAAACAAAAGCATTTTCCCATGGAAAAGGTTCTTCATAATTAATTCCAAAATCTTATTTTGATTTTATCTGGACCCTTAGTCCATTTGTAGCTTGTAAAAATTTTAATCGCCCTTTTGCTGTTTATTCAAAAAACAAATTAAGTTCTTAAACTTGTAGTTAAAACTTTCTTTGGCTAAGAATTGAAAAAAGCTCACCTCAAATTTGTCCAACTGGAGGTTTCTAATATCTAAAAAACAGTTAACAAGTAATTCCTGAAAGTGATTTGAAAAGGAATTATGCAAAGATGCTGACCATGGTTTGAGCAAGATGGTTATTCCATCTCCCAGAACTCTAAGCCTGCTAGAGACCAGATCTCTTAATAAAGAGCAGTTGTCTAGAACAGTTGTGGATGATATCAAGTTCTTTCTTATCCTGAAAACGAATTATTGAAGAGCTGATCTACCCATCAGCTCTTCATTGAAGTTGTCAGCTCTGTTATTTGCAGAGTTGTCTTCTGCCCACTGTTTCTTTCTCCAGAAACCCTCCAAAATGAACAGAATAGTTGAACAAACTGAGTAAATTCTCACTCGTGATTCTTCAGGTTCACTTAATTAACTAAAATTGATGGATTGTTATAGATATTATTCACTCTCAGTTTGTGCAGTGGGGCATAGCCATAATTGGCAAAATTACTACTGAAAAATTCAAGCAAAGGGGGATAGAAAGACTATCACTGCCTCCTATCACATCATGTTGTGAGAAAGAGGACAGGCTACTATTGAAACTTGAAAGAAAGAGAGGTAGACTTGTATTTGCAGATCTTTATATTTTCAAGCTGTGCAAGTATTAGTGTTTTTCTTCTTCTGAATACTCGGGCAAACAAAAAGTAAATCCTTGTGAAGGATTTATATAAAGATGGCTTAAATCCTAAGTCGATTCTCTATGTAGACATGGTAACAATTCAGGGAGATACGAAGGCTGATGATGAGAAGTTAGAAATGAAGCACAATTGGAGGGCAATTATTTAGAGTTCCTATCCCCTATGCTAGGTTTTGTTTGCAAGCATATTGTTCATGTCTTATCACTGAAGGCCTCTAAAGAATATATTTGTTTTCAACATTGTTCACATTTTCAGCACTCATAAAGGAAGATTAGTGCCCATCCTCCTCTGGAGTCTTGATTAGAGTAGTGTCTGCTCTTGAGCCAACATTGGCCAGGCATGACTTCCTCTGAGCAGCAGCGAGAATGAATTAAAAGAAACTGTAGCCAAATACATCACATGAAACTCTCAAAATACCAGCAATCTGAAGAAAGCCCTGTTTTGTGTGCAAGTTTCAGTGCCTCTGTGTGAACGCGTGCTTAGCATGTGCAGCTGCTGCAGTTGGAATTGCAGATTTTTGCCATTGATTAAGAAACTAAAAGAGGGAATCGTTTAAAGAAAGTAAGAGAAACCTCTAATAGATGGATACTATCAAGGTCATCTCCTACAGATACAACTTTTCAAAAATTCATTTTGAGGCAAATAGAATTAGGTTGTAGCAGGACCATTCCTGCTTTCAAAACAAAATTACTTAATTACTAATATTTTTTTAAAACTACAGAGTCCGGCTATTTAAGCAAAGTTCTTAAATTGTTCACCAGCAGAAGTAGAAAAATGAAAGCATTAAAGTATACTTTTTGTGCACAGTTTAGAAAGTGAGAAAATTATCATAATGTGTCAGGCAGTTAAGATATATATCTTTATATTAATCCCATGTGTGTATGTATCATATTTGGTTTTCAGAACGATATAAAAGTTTCAGAGGAAGAAAGGAAGGTAACACAGACGGGCACAGAATTGAAAAACATATAATTATATATTCTAAATAAGCTCATTTTATGCCAGTTTTTACAAGTCAAAATTATTTTTACAATCTTTGTAACAAATGTTGATGTGTACATTAGTTGGATACGAAATTCCAGGTCCAGTTGATAAAAACAAACAAAAAGGAAATTGTGATCTTACCTGACCTTGCAAAAAGATGGAGGTTGGTTGTTTATTTAGGTATCTGGATTTTTTTTTATTTTCTTCATATTACTTATGTGGGTGTTTAACAAGATTGGAATATTTTAAATATGTAAAGTAGAAAATAAAGTCTGTCAGTTAAAGTCTGTCTTTTGAAAGAAAACTATTTTGAATATTGGAACTGTTCAGGAAGAATTTGGACTTACCGTCTTGAAATTCTTGATGCTAAACAATGGTAATTGCAAAAAGAAAGAAAGAAAGAAACCATTTTGTCCAATATATTATTTGTTACTTGTTCTACTTCCATTTCCATTAGATTCTAGCTAGCAATAGTGTTTTAAATCTATAAATTATAGATGAGAAAGACATTTATAATTAAAGGAACAATTTATGCAGATAAAATGGAATACAAGAAAGATTTATTAAAATTCTATTTGGCTCCTCCCAGAACAAATGCAAGATTTTTTTATCTTAATTGTGTTCATTTAATAGATTCTTATTAAGTGGAAATAACTAGTCTCATTACAGTTGTGAAATTAAACTCCTATCTGATATAAAAATGAATTCCAGTCCTAAGTATTAAATAGAGAGAAAGACCTAATGACACCAATATAATGAATAAAACTTGTATCATATCATGGGCAGACCATCCACTTCTCTTATAGCATATGTCCTAGATCCAGGAGGTCCTTCAGATAGTCAGTCATTCCCTGATTAGTTTGTGACTTGACAATGTGCTGTACATGGGGTTGTTCTTAAAGACTACACAGAAGCTTCATGTGGTCCACAATTCACTAGCGAAAGCAGTAATGTGCATGCCTCAGTATTCCTATGTAATGTCTGTGCTATATAAACTGCACTGGTTGCCAGTTTGCTTCTGTGTGCAACTCAAGGTGCTGGTTGTTATAAAGGCCCAAATGGCATAGTTAATTCTTTATGTGGTTTCCTATAGCATCTGCCCAACCATTCTGATTAGTGTATTCCAGGTTCCTTTAATTAAATAATCTATCAGACCCAGGAAGTGTACTTTTTTTTATATCAGTGCCTTCCCTTTAGAATAAGGTTGTGCTCAAATTCTACATCAGCGGTTCTCAACCTTTTCCGGGGCTCGAACCCGGCCTGCATCGCGCATGCACGGCGTGAGGAGCGCATCATGCATGCGTGGTGCGAGGGGCGCATCGCGCATGCGTGGTGCGAGGGGCGCATCGCGCATGCGTGGCACGAGGAGCACATCGTGCATGCGTGGCGTGACAGCCCGCATCGCAAAGGGGGAAAAATGGCGGACCAAAAAAATGGCCGACCAAAAAATAAAAAAAATGGTGGGCCCGCATCACACATGCGTGGCGCGACCGCCCGCATCGCAAAGGGGAAAAAATGGCGGACCAAAAAATTTTTTTTAAAAAAAATGGCCGACCAAAAAAAAATGGCGGACTGCGGTGTTTGGCGACCCCCGTGAAATGGTCGTTCGACCCCAAATGGGGTCGCGACCCACGGGTTGAGAACCGCTGTTCTACATGATCCCCACTCTGCTATTGTTTGTTCACTCTGGTCTTTAGAAAAGGAGAATGAGACCACTAGCTTCATTCCATCTGGTTTACGGTGCTTGCCATATCTTTTATCTTTATCTTTTATTGATTTTATTATATTTTTTTTATTGTTGTGAGCTGCCCAGAGTCATTGAAAGTTAGATAGCATGCAAGTTTAATTTTTTATTATGGTTGGTTGCACAATCACCCAGATGTTTAGACTGGATGTGGCATTTTTATCAATCTATCAAGTCCTTCTCAAGGATCTGGGATAGGCAGATGTTGTTGCTTAATATTATTTAGTATTATTTTACATTAACGTCAAAGCTATCATCGCAGGATTCAAACTGTTCCAGGTAAAACTGCCTTTTGCAATTGACTGGTGATAATTTTGTCAATACCAGTCGGTGCTTCAGATGTTTTGAGATTGCATCAAAGGCAAGTATTGTTGGTGCTATCTTTGCTGTCTTTTATCACAGTTGTTCTACTTCAATTTGCAAGTCTTTTTATTTATCCAGTTTTTTCTGTTCTATTTTGCTGTCTCCAAATATTGCAATGCCCACTATCTAGATTTTTTTTATGTCTTTCTTATCAACAATTGTTAAGTCTGGATTGTTGTGTTTCAGGTCTTTGCATGTTTGAATTCTAAAGTCCCAGAGCACTTTAACTTATTTATTTTCTATTACTTTTCTATATTTTGGTCCCACCAGTTCTTACTTGCAGGTAAATGGTATTTCTTACAGATAATGTTGCTACTTTGTCATGCCATTGTTTGTAATCACTCTGAGCAATTTTGCACCAGCTAACTAGATGGTCCACTATTTCTTCAGATTCATTGCAGAGATGGCATTTGTCGTCTGTTGCTGTTGTTGTGATGAGAACGATGAGAATGATATTTACAAGGCAAACATTGGGGGGACTTGTTATTTGAGTGAGTCAGACCAAGAGAAGCAATGGACATTTAGATAAGATTATAGGTGAGGTCAGTTCCAAGAAGTAATGGTTCTCTTGGTACAGGGAACAGGATTGAGGTGGTTAAGCTTGAAGAATAAGGTGGAAGCAGACAAAGCAGATACGAAGTTTTCAGTCTAAGTTGCAATATAGGACAGTTTTCAGTATTTTGTATCTTTACGGAGTTGGCAAGCGCCTCTTACCTTCCATGACCTCGGTTACATTTTTTCTAGGCCAGCATTCTAGGGAATGCCAGAAGCTAGTTTGAGCTAGTGTATAATTTCTTACAGTTCTCCTGAGTTAGCATCAGTCTGTGGTATTGCAGAAAAGTAATGAGTAACTAGACTTTACTACCCAACACTGCTCAGAATAAACCAATCACAGTCCACTGACCAAAAAATTTTAAAAAGTCATCTTCAGAGCTGTAATTAACCAATCCTGCTGCACAAAATAGGTACGGTCTAACAATGTTCAAGCTTCCAAGTTAAGTGCATTTCACCAGCCAAAATGATGGTCCACCATGAACTTGAAAAAATATGTTGGTTTTGGCTGCTAGGAACTGCAGAAAGGTGATAATCAAATGCTTGTTTAGTGCTTGTTCTGATCTTTTTGACCACAATTTATGTAGAATTTGGAAGATGCTTTATTGCATAGCAAGCTCTGCCAGCAAGAGAAAAAACGTTATATAGAATAGTCATATAAGAAAATGATAGAGCAAGGCAGATGTTAGTAAAGATACCTTTGCTTTCAAGAAATAGGAAAGCTGAGGAATTTTTACTTCATTTTATCCAATGATCTATAGTTCAGAATAGAAAGATCCAATTTGATCTACTGTTTAAGGGACCTGGCTAGAAACTGGAGACTGTGAATTCCAATCCTGCCTTAAGAATGAAAGCTGGACTGGGTGACCCTGGGCCAGCCCCCCCTCTCTCTTTCTCTCCCCAATCCATCTCATAGGATTATTTTTGTTGTAGGGGAAAATAGGAGGAAGGAGCATTAGGTTCACTGCTTTTAGTTATTTATAAAAATAATACAGAAGTTTTTAAAAATTATAAAAAATATGGACTGTTTTTTTAGGTTCTGGCTGTTATAGCTGAGATTACGGGCAAAATAACTTTTAAGATTCAAGGGATTCTGGCAGCTTATTAGCAGAAAGGAGCAGCCATGCTTACTGCCTATCAAAATTATTAATAATTATATTTGTATGCCACTCAATTCTCAGCAACTCTGGGCATTTTATAATAAGCAAAGAAATTTCAATAAAAAATCAATAAAACATAAAAGTTAAAAATAAAAGATAGCAATGAAAGGGGTCTCGCTCTCCTTTGTCGAAGGCGAGCTTTTCTAAACAGCAACAGGGTCCATCCATATCACCAGAGGAACCTTGTTCCAGAAGATGCCTGAAGTAACTGCATCTATCTGTGAAATTAGGCTTTGGCTCTACACTCTGAAGCCCAGAGTAAGTTGAGGGACAAAAGCCAAAACTTGAGAATTGATGGATGAGCCATGGGTAACAGAGAGGGGTTTCCCCCCCCCCAAAGAATATGGTATAAATGGCAGGTCCAGCACCAGCTTGCCTCTTGCCTTATTGCTAATTTCCCAATTATGCCTAAAGTCAATTTTGCCTACATAATTTCACAGGATTATCTTTTGCTAAACCATATGTGTCAGGTCATGGTAATAATTCAACCTTGCTTCATGGTAGATTATTAGCAAAGATTTTTTTTTTCCTTAGGTATCCCAAAGTACATTGCGAGTTAGTACTAAATTAAGACAAACACTGTTATCTCATAAAACTTTTGACAAAGTTGCATTGTGTTAAGCAATCCAGAGTGTTAATAAGTTACAGTTGGTCTCCTTCCTTTTCCTCACCATTTCTAGCTACCCTGCATAATATAAACACTAATTTTCTCAAAAAAAAAATCTTGCAACAAAAATTAACTTTTAAAATCCCTGGCAAGACCTGAAAACCTAAAATCTTTATTAGACAACATTGCTCTTTCTTAAAGGGTAATGTAGTGGTATTTTGGCTGAATAAATGGAGGTTTTAAGGTTGCTTTATGTATTATATTTCAAATATCCCCATAAAATTATAAATATAGAATCCTCTTAAAACATTATTGTAATATACAGGTACATGTAGAATTTCAACTTTTATATTTGAAGGATTACAGTGACATTCAAAAGCAGCATGATTAGGTAACTTGCAACTAGAGCAGTATTTTTCAAGATTGAATTTCCATGCTGAGAAACTATGCAGTCTTATATTTATGTGCAAGCCACTGAATTTAAACAGCTAAAGCTGTTTACATGATATTGTAATGATGGGAGAAGTGAGATCAGTTGTATTTCTGCTGGTCATGTAATTTTTAAATACTTAACTGCAGGAAACTCTCCCAGAGGAGGCATAAAGTAAAATAAATGCTGGTTTACTCGGTTCTTAAAGTGGATTTTTCCCTGGGGACTAGTTTGCAGTTGGTGTCATAACTGGGAAAATGGAATTCATTTAAGGTGTATCTGTGCCGTAAGTCAGTTCTAATTAATAAACAATTTATCTTAATAGAGATTAATTATTTGTGATTTCCATTTATAGATATTTGTGAATAACAATAATATGTTGGTATAATTATTTTGTATAATTGTTATGAGAAAATATGTAACTGTAACTCTTCTCAGATTATACTGATAATTTAGCTTAATATAGCTATGTTACAGATAAAAGATGCTTAGAAAGATCAACATCCTTAATATTCTGTATGTCTTAAGTGTCACAGTTTTATATAGTACATTTTACCACAATGTAAATATATATAGCAGTTCTATGTTAATGCATTACATTGTCAGCATCAAATCTTCAGGACTAGATAATCTAATAGAAAGATAAAACAAATGGTTGAAAAGACTTTGCTCCTTTAAAGAAAGATATTATTAAATGTCAATTCTTGTGTGGCATCAACCTTCACACATGAAAGGCTGCCCCAAATTCATCAGAAGATATTAAAATATCAGGGTTAAACTGCTGGGTAAAAATTCACTGGGTGACTCTAAGGCCAGGTATTCTGTCTAGGGCCAAGCTAATTCACAGGTTTGTTTTGGAGAAAAGTAAGAGTAAGGATTGTCATGTGTATTGTTTTGAACTTATTGAAAGTATATTTCATAAATAAATCTAAAATCTCAATCCAATACATATCTGCACAAAATAAGTCCCAAGGAGTTTAGCGGCATTTAGTCTTGAAAGACTACATTGTTTTACAGCATTAAGTACAAAGAACTAAAGTACTTAAATGTCCTCTGTTAAAATTCCTAGGATTGAAAGTTGCTTAACTATGGTTACTTTTATCCTCAGTTTGCTGCACTAAAATGTGATTTGATTCCTTGTGGTTTTAGATATTGCCTTAACACGTTGGGTAAACTAGGTCACCACAGTAAATAATAACATGCTTATTTGTACAGTAAATTATGACATGCATATTTATATATAAACATATCAATTAGCTTTTGTTAACTTGGTTTTAGGGTTTAGAATAGCTTGTGAGTCTAGTTCATGCTGTCCTAAATTTTACAGGTTACAGATACAAAACAAGGGACATTGGAATTTTGGCAAAAACATATTACCCACTTAGAGGTTCTTTTCCTAATTTGTCAGAGAACCAAATCTTTAGTCCTTTTATCAATAAAGAGATACCCATTCTCTACCAACTTTCTTGAATTCTATTTACTAGCAGCAGAAATCTGTACAATGAAGCTACGCTCATCTCTTACCACTTACTGTTGGCAGAGATTAACAATGCAGGGCCTTGCTACCTCTTTTTTGTTTCAGTCATATGCTATTGAGTCAGCCAAAAAAGAACATGCAAAGCAATCCTTTGATGTTTCCATTGCACATAACTTGGCCTCGTGGTCAAATTCAGACATAAGTCTCTTATTCATCAGACCCTGGTTGCAAATCAAGAGGCTAGCTTTAAGAAGGTGTTTTTTATTGAAATAAATCCTCATTTTTTTATTGATTTTCCTTAGCTGGTCTTTTAATTGCATAGATAAATTCAGGTTTATCTAGAATTTTGAATCAGCCTTTGATGGGAGGTTGCAAATATTAATTGAGGAAGAGGCTGGTTAATGTTAAACATAGTTGGCATCGATGCAGTTGTAATGCTTAAACCATGCAAAGAAAGAAAAGGGGGAGTGGTTCACTTGAGAAAGAAGGTACTGTGCATTTTCAGATGACCTGATAGGTTATTTCAGCTTTTAACATTACAAAAAGAAGCAGCCTTAAATTTTTTACTAGGCAGCTGACTGAAAAAACAATTCTAGTATATTAACTTATATATATAATATATATGTTAATATATATTATGTGGGTTCTTCACTGGGATCTACACTAGAAAGTCTGTTGAGTCTGGTTAATATAAACATATCAAGGCAATTATAAATCTCTTTTGAGAAGCCTCTTACTTTTTTTGAAATGATGCCAACAGAGTCCCTCACCATCAAAAAAATCTTTGCTTTGCAAGTACCTGGCTGTAGGATGAAAATCAGCAGGTGGCAATATAATGTCTTCTTTCTTTTCTTGTGCAAAAGGAACATAGTCAGGCATTGACATGATGGAAGACCAGCTATGGACCCAATATAATACACAATTATTTGGAAGGATAACAAAACTAGTAGATCTTTTTTGTCCCAAGTTACAGGGCCAAAGTTTGAAATGAAAGAGGTTCTGTGAATTTACCATGGAGATGGGAATAATTTGGCCTTTGAATGTTGCCTGACCTTTGTTTCTTAGCAACATAAAACTAGTCAGTAGAACATGTTTCTAGTGCACCTAATTTAGACTATCAAATATTAGCTTTAAGAAAGCTAATTTCCCATAATGATTTTTCAGACATTTTCATTAATAAGCAACAGAGAAAGGAGATCAATTTTACTTGGTCCCTCCCCTTTCAAATCTCATTGAAATAGTGAAAAGTATTTGCCTAATGAATAAAGCCATTGTGTGGCCAATGGAATTGTTGCATGTATAATCTTAACTGTAAATTTTGAATTGCTATAGCTACCATTGTTGAAACTTTAGTTTCAGTGGAACCAGCGTACAACTGAAGTTACATTCCAAATGGTTAAAAAAAATACTATCTTAGATCTTTTTCCCTTCTGCTTGTCACAAAAGTATGATCTGTTAAGCCAAACATACTTTATCAGACATGTGTGAAAATCTCTTCCATTTCTTTTTCATTTTTGTGATCAGTATTGAATTATGTTGTCAAGCATCTAGTACTAGATGTCACAAATTGTGCAAATTAGTGAAAGTTCTCCTTAAAAGGGGAATACAGTGGTTGATTATTGTTGGAAGGAATTTCTTATCTCTATCCTGGAACTAATGAGAGATCATTGGTTTAGTTAGGCATCTTTCTCAATATGTGTAGTAGTTAAACCCAGGTTCTTTAAGATAGCGGGGAAGTGAATTCCATAGCAGAGAAGTTAATTTCTTGATAATATTGTAAATACAACACTGCAGAAATGAAGGATCAAATTATATTGTGTTTTACCAATCAAGAGTAGAAGATGCAGGAAGCGTTTTTAGATGAAAATAAAAAAATAATAATTTTCAGTTCAAGCAACATTCCTGTATTTATGCAGCTTGCCACCCGTGGATCAGATTTTGTTCTTCTTGATTGGTGCACTGTAACACAAATGGATGCTTCGTTGAGGGAGGGGTCCTTTCCAGCTCCTTTAAAGGAGGCACTTGTGCGCCCCCTCCTCAAGAAGCCTTCCCTGGACCTGGCAGTTTTGAATAATTACTGGCCAGTCTCCAATCTCCCCTTTTTAGAGAAGGTTGTTGAGAAGGTAGTGGCACTCCAACTCCAATGGTCCTTGGAGGAAGCTGATTATCTGGACCTTTGGCAGTCTGGGTTCAGGTCTGGTTACAGCACGGAAACTGCTTTGGTCGTGCTGACCGATGATCTTTGGCGGGCCCGGGATGGAGGTTATTCCACTATCCTGGTGCTTCTTGACCTCTCAGCGGCATTCGATACCATTGACCATGGTATTCTTCTGCGCCGGTTGGAGGGGTGTGGAGTGCGGGGCACCGTTTTACGGTGGTTCACCTCCTACCTCTCTGGCCGGTCGCAGTCGGTGTTTGCAGGAGGTCAGAGATCGGCTCCGAGGCCTCTTCCGTGTGGAGTCCCTCAGGGGTCTGTTCTCTCACCTCTGCTTTTTAACATCTACATGAAGCCATTGGGTGAGATCATCCGTCGACATGGGGTGAGTTGTCATCAGTATGCTGATGATACTCAGCTTTATATCTCTACCCCGCGTCATTACAGCGAAGCAGTGGAAGTGATGAACCGGTGCCTGGAGGCTGTTAAGGTCTGGATGGGTGCTAACAGGCTCAGACTCAATCCTGACAAGACGGAGTGGCTATGGGTTTTTCCTCCCAAAGACGATTCTAACTATCCATCCATCACCCTGGGGAGAGAAGTTTTGTCCCCCTCGGAGAGGGTTCGCAACTTGGGTGTTCTCCTCGATCCACAGCTAAGCTTAGAACATCATGTTTCGGCTGTGGCGAGGGGAGCATTCACCCAGGTTTGCCTGGTGTGCCAGTTGTGACCCTATTTGGATCGGGAGTCACTCCTAACAGTCACTCATGCCCTTGTCACCTCAAGATTCGACTACTGTAATGCTCTCTACATGGGGCAACCCTTGAAGAATGTCCGGAGACTGCAGGTTGTCCAGAATGCAGCCACGCGAGCTGTCTTGGGTCTTCCAAGACATGCTCATATCACTCCAGCCCTTTGTGAGCTGCACTGGCTGCCAATTTGTCTCCGAACACAATTCAAAGTGTTGATTATGACCTATAAAGCCCTTTATGGCAATGGACCAGGTTACTTGCGGGACCATCTTCAGCCTCATGCATCCCAGCGACTGGTTAGGGCGCATAGGGCTGGCCTCCTACGGGTCCCGTCCATCAGACAGTGTCATCTGACAGGTCCTAGGACAAGGGCCTTCTCCGTTGCTGCCCCAGCCCTCTGGAACCAGCTCCCCTTGGAGGTTCGTACTGCCTCCTCCCTCCTAGCTTTCCGGAAGCTTTTGAAGACCCATTTGTGCCGGCAGGCTTGGTGGGTATGAACTGTGTTCTACCCCTGGGCCGAGGAATGTGATTCCATCCTTGATTGTGTGTTTGAATGTTGTATGTATGGATCCTTGGTTTGTATGTTGTTATTGTTATTAAAAATTTTATGTGTGCCCATATTGTTGTTGTGAGCCGCCCCGAGTCTCGGGAGAGGGGTGGCATACAAAATTGATAAATAAATAATTTGATTGGCTCAGTCCTAGAGATCACCATTGTCCTCTTATGAGCAAAACCCACCCTGGACCCCTTGAAGAGATGATCATATAACTACTCCTGCAAGAATAATATATATAACTATATTTAATATTATTAATAGTTTTAAATATTAGCTATTTCAAAATTGTATGTGGATGTACATGTTTGTAAAATCACTTGAATAGTTACAGAGACATAAAACTCCAGGCTCTTTACATTTTTTCATGTCAGCTTTGAGGTTACTATTATTACTTCTTCATCCTTATGAGTGTCTTACAATAAGAGCACGCTACCTTTAATTCTCTTCTTTCTAGCCAGCTTTTGATAGTATAGTAACTTTGTAACCTGAAGCATAGTAAGTAAGATGGATAGTTTCATTCTTTTCATTATCTTTGTCAGGCTTATATCACAGGAACATTTAGAAGCAGCTGTTTGGATTCCATTAGAGCATTAACTCCGCCATTTTCATTAGTTTTCCATTGAAACTCATTGTTCAACAACAGAATACAGAAAACAACAACACTAAAGCAAGCATGGTTTATATATGCAGCTAGGGGCCATTGGTTTCTCACTGCTATTCTGCATAAACTCATAAAATTCATAGTGCAATAATTACTCTAATTACACTGAATAGGCTTATGTTTAAAAGGGAATCCAATTGAAAATTAAGGGTCCTGCTAACAAATGAACAGCTCCTTGTGTTAGCAACCCAAAGATTTTAGGCAGCTATTCTGTCTTTCCTTTGTTAATGCATGATGGGGGGAGGGTAGTAAAAGGCAAAACAAACTAGAAGTAGTGGGTAAATGCAAGAGACCTATTTACAAATGAGTTTCTGGATACCCCTCCAATTCTACAAAGAAGACAAAATAATTGTACAATATAACCTTGCCTGGAAGCACTGAGATGCTGGTACAAGAAAAAGAAAAATATAAGTCTTTTCTTCCTTTTGGGGGACTAATAATAGCATAGTAACATCACGTTAACCGTAAGTTTAACACACATAATTATACACACACTAACATACATGTACAATTAAATTTCAAAAAAGATCCTGAATTAAATCTTGCTGTAATATCTACTATTCACATTAATCCAGAAGTTTGCTAGAGCAAACTTAAAATACAGGTCTTTAGTTTGCATATAGTACAAAGAGAAGTACACCTTTCATGTAATATTAGGATAGCCTGATAGAGGTAGCATAGCCATTGTTCACCTACATGGTCTGGACCTTCTGGTTACTGTTGTAAACAGAGATGTTTCTGCTTTTTTGGTCAACGGAGTTAGGTGGGAAAGGACAGCTGCTTCTTAATTAGAATTTCACAGCGTGTCTTTTCCCTACCCATGAGCAAATCTGTGACTATCTCCAAACCCGATTTATTGTACTTCAGCGGAAGACCACTGACTGATAACAATGTGGCGAAGAGGAGAAAGGCAGATTGAGGTTTAACCAGCAGGGGCTGCAAGCTTTAATTAGGATGACCTTAAGTGAAGTGGCAACAGACCTTTCACAGGTGGAGAGGAGTGGCTGTCAAGGCTTCCAGCTGGGTTCCTGAAGCCCTGCTGTCAGTTTTACAAAGACTTGTCAGCCCTAAAGTTAACCAGAAGTTGCCTTCCACCCCCATTCCCTCACTACTATGTTGAACAGTCTGTTTCCCATTTAGCGGAAAGACAGTTTGCATCTCTTGCTTTTTCCTTACTTTATCAGTGCAGGATTCATATACATAAACATATGGTACATAGGTACAGATCATGCCTGCAGGTAGAATCTTTGGAATAAGATAAGATTTTTAAAAATATTTTATTATGAGTACCTGGTGGCATCCTCATTGCCCATTGTTTATATCCTCCTTTGTTAAGATTTAAAACTCTACAGGAGGAGTGCATGAGTGTCTGTTTTCAATAAAGAGAGGTATGCTGCCTTGCTCCTCTGAGAAGATAATTTGGAAGAATTTGTAATTGTTTCTGGCCTCGACAGAATTGCAACATGCCTACCTTGTAAAAATGAATTAATGTGTTCCGTCTCTCTGTTTTCTTTTACACAGAAATATACACAAGCAGTTTACAACAGGAATTGTTTGATCTGCAGTCATGAGATAAATGAAAATTGTTGTGACTGAGTATTTTATTTGAATTGTGGAGTCTGAAATAAAAATGCTAATTTACTTAAGCATGCAGTTAAATAGACTTGAATGGAATGAATTACATATGGATTATACGGTTTTTTGCTCTCTGTACATGATTTGGGATCATGAATTGTGAAATAACTGGCAGCTACATTAAAAATCTCCCTAACCCTTGAAGTCCCCTTTGCCTCTTAACTTTGTAATTTTGTGAACCAGAGGAAATGCACCTGAAGGAAATTACTAAAAACAGAATTGTATAATAGCCTTTTGATTTTACAGATCTTAACTTCTAATTTTATTTCTTTGGGGTTGATTATTTTATTATTTTATATCTGGCTCAATTTGGGGGGAATGCTTTATGGTTTATTCTTATGTTATTAGAATTATACCATAGACATTTTATTGTCAGGATTATATTCCACCAAAAGTGTTTTCACTGTGGTGGGGTAAAAAAAACCCAGACAATAATGAAATAAATAACTAAAAACATATTTGCTTAGATTTTATTCTAATTGATTGAAAATTATGTATATTTGCTTGATAGTGGAAACCTTTCTTGGAAACCTTGAATGAACTAAGCTGGGTGACTATGTGGAATGCCGCTTTTTTTTTTTTAAACAGAGCGTTTCATATTTTGAATTTCCTTTGAGGGGAATTTATTTTGAAGACTATGATTATTCTTTCTATGATAAAAGAACTAATTTTTTAAGATGGAATTTCAAATCCCTGCTTATAGAAGGATCCTTTTTATAATCTGTTGGACTTCCTCACTCACTTTCTTTGTCATGTTTTCATGAGCTTGAGCAATTGTATCCTGTTGCAATGGAATTGACTACTGTAATTTGAACAATGTGCTGTGTGTATTTACATTTATAAAATGATAGCAAGGCATTTTACTGTATAAAATATGGATATAAAACAGTTCCTCTTTGAATAAGTATTTCTTCCATACAGATATGAAATGAATAATAAATACTTTGTTGCAGTAGAAATAAATTGTTTCTAGAAATGGGAATGGTTTGTTATCTGCATTTATTGCAAAGATCAGAGCATTGCTTCATTTTTTTAACAAAACAGATAGGTAAATATAGCAATTCTGTTTCACAAAATTAGTAACATTTGACCTGAAATCTATATAATTTAGAATAACTGAAAGAAATAATATTTCCAGTTAGCAAATTATTCTTCATGCTAGCTCATTCTGTTTAGATTTCGTTTTTTTAAATTTTTAATCTTATTTTTCTCAGTTTCTTTCACAATTCATTTCTGTTTTTGTTAGGTATCCAAAGGCCTAGCTATTCATAACCACCTTCATTGTTCCAGGCATTTTTTTCTAATTTTTTTGTTTCTGGTGACTAGACTGCAAACATATCTGGCACACAACTAGGCTGCGTATAATTTTGTATATTATTTGCATATTAGAAAAACACCATTCCTCTTATAAATTAATTCCCTTTAATGGATTAATCCAGAGAAATTAGTTAGGCATATTTAAGTATAGCCTATATAATTTATGAAGGCAAAGAACTATTTGAACATTTAGGTATACAGTGAAAGCCAGTGCATATTCCAAACTTCCTCTGGAACCTTTTCAAAACTTTCCATTGACTTGTAATTTCAATCTGACAAAAGATAGGAGTTGCTAAATAGATGGGAATTAATTATATTATTGTATTTTATTGAATTAATTAAATTTTAAATATATTTAATCAGATTTATTTTTCCCCTGAATTGAATTCTTATTGAAAATATGGCCACTGTCACGTCTCTCAAAGGCAGGTGAAATCGTCTGATTCCATACAGAAGATGAAGTTGACCTAAGCAAAATACTGTTTAGGAGAAGATTTATACTGTTGTGGAATACATTTTGAGCAAATGTGATTGATCAAAACATATCTATTTGAAAACTTAGAAGAAAGGTTTTTCTTTTTGTGAAGACAACATGGAAATTAATGCTATTGTTGCTACTGAGCATTAGGAAGTACTAAACTAAACAATTAGTATTGGGACTCATCAGTCACAGATAATCTCCATCTGCTGTGCTGGGATTTGAATTTAAAGGCTTTTCTACAGACGTGGCTACATAGCAGAGGTAGTCCTTGATTTACGACCACAAAATTTATGTTGCTAAATGAGACATTTGTTAAGTGAGTTTTGCCCCATTTTACGACCTTTTCTGCCTCAGTTGTTAAGTGAATCACTGCCGTTGTTAGTAACAAGTTTGTCAAGTGAATATTAATTCCCCGTTGACTTTGCTTGTCACATGATCTCGTGACACTGCAACCATCATAAATATGAGTCAGTTGCCAATTTTGATCATGTGACCATGGGGATGCTACAACAGTCATGTGAAAAATGGTCATAAGTCACTTTTTTCAGTGTTGTTGTAACTTTGGACACTGAACTAAATGAGGACTACCTGTATTTGGGTTGGAAAGTGTAAAATTGGGGTGTAGTTAATGCAGAATAAAAGCCATTTAAAGATACAGTGCCTACGCAGTTATCTGAAACTACTATTCTGAATGCATATATATATGATTGTGCTGTGAGAGAACTGGTTACCCCATTATCATCAGGGTGTATTTGTTATTGCTTGTGGTTATTTAAGAAATTACTTTTGGCTTCAAGCAGACAAATTTAATTTAAAGCAGCGGTTCTCAACCTTTTCTGGGGCTCGCGATAGGGAAAAAAATGGCCGACCCCAAAAAAAATGGCCGACCCAAAAAAAAATGGCGGGCCCGCACCGCGCATGCGTGGTGCGACAGGGCGCATCGCGCATGCGTGGCGCGAAGGCCCGCATTGCACATGCGTGGCACGACAGGGCGCATTGCGCATGCGTGGTGTGACGGCCCGCATCGCGATAGGGGAAAAAATGGCCGACCCCCAAAAAAATGGCGGACTGCGGTGCTTGGCGACCCCCGTGAAATGGTCGTTCGACCCCAAATGGGGTCGTGACCCACAGGTTGAGAACCGCTGATTTACAGGATAGTGCAGGATTTAGGATTCAGTTCTCAATTTTTTGCTTCAGAATGCACAGGTTCCATACATATAAATTTAGCACTTCTAAAGCAGCTACATCTTTTCCTGGGATCAATCAGCAGTTATGTGATCCTCATCAAAGTTATGTCTGCTTTAAAAAGTTGTAGATAAATGCTGTGTTTGTGTTCCCAGATGCTCCAAAATTATTTCCAGAACATTGCACTATCTTGTTAGATTTAACTTCAGAATGAATGATGGGCTAATGCAGACATGTCAAACTCGTGACGTTAAGTGATGTCGTGCAACGTATCAGGATGGTTTTGCCATTGCAGGCAATGAGGTGGGCGTGGTTTCCAGATGATGCATCTGGCCCATGGGCCAGCAGTTTGGCACCCCTGGGCTAATGCTATATTGCTTGCAAATTTTTCATTAAAATAAAGAGTGAAAAGATTCATCCAACTTCCATTCTTTAAAAAAATGCAGGTACAAATGGTGATTTGCCCCTAGATCAAAGTTCTATAGCAAGAACTTCCACATATTTACACACAAGGTGCTTTTTCAGTGTACAGGTTGTCCTTATTTAGTGACTGTCTTGTTTAGCAATCATATGCATTTATGATAATGATAAAAAAAGTAATTTTACAACCATTTCTCCCATTTGCGGGTCGGTAAAACAATGGAAAGTTGAACTAAGATCATGAGTACACCACAGTTTCACTTAGCGCCCACTTTTCTTAACATCCATGTTCCCAGTCATGATTGAGTTCACTAAACATGGTCTACCTGTAGTCAGATCTTCCATTAATGTGGAAGTTATCAAAATATTCAAAGTCAGATGATACTTATTATATGTGCAAACTGTCACTGAAGCTGCAATTCAGTACATAGTATTTTGCAGCAAGTCTGATGATAATGAATAATAAAAGGTCCCGATCTGTTGTTTTTTTAGTGACTCTGGGCAATCATGAGATTAAAGAAACTTCAGGCTGGTTCTGTGATCTCTAAACTATGGTTTAAGAGATCAAAAGTGAACATGACAAAGAATCTCTTTTCTGTTTACTGCTCCATTTTTTCAGGAATGATCTATGAAGTCATAGGCCACCAATAGATTGGGCTGAACCTCTATTTTTCTGCTACTGCCCTTTCTCAATCACACCCCCAGCTAATGGACTGCTATAGTACAAATTCTTGCCAAAGTTCTGCACAGATTTTTGGGCCTGGCATTGGTTCGAGAGCTGTGTAAAAGCAATATAGATTACCACTTACTGTAGGGTGGAGAAATGAGGCTGCAAAAAGTAATGGACCCAGATTAGAGATGCATACTTTTTGAAACTACTAGCCAATACATAGTGGCAGAGATCATGTAAGTCCTTATTTTGATGCAAGCCAGGGTCATTTATTTCAGAATAATGTACACAATAATAAATACACATATACTAAGCAAAAGTATATTGGAGAAAATGCTGTGTAAGCAAAGGACTCCAAATTATTCAGGCAA
Source organism: Bothrops alternatus (assembly GCA_034064705.1). NCBI lineage: Eukaryota > Metazoa > Chordata > Lepidosauria > Squamata > Viperidae > Bothrops > Bothrops alternatus. The sequence goes on along the minus strand of JARGCV010000001.1, from coordinate 5,734,311 downwards.
CTAAACTGAATCATTGTGCCTTAAAGAAGGGTAAACATTCACACCCACTCACATACCAAAGTTGCTATCAAGTCTGACTTGAAGTTAATCCAAGTCCTGCAGACGAAATCTTCTTTCTGAGTCTTTTCTAAAAGATGGTACATCGAATTGCAACTTTGTACCACACTATACCTGGTCAGTACCTGTTGCATTTATTCTCAAGAGTTGTAAACCCTAAGCAGCAGAGAGTAAATCTGTAAGCAATAGCAGAATTACGCCGCAAGGTAAGCTTCATTTATAGTGACCTTATTTTGTCTGGAACTCAAGGGCATAGTTTTGTTCCAGTGAGATAATTGGAGAGAAGTGCAACACTTATAATATAAATTGCCTTTTGCTTTCCAACTCAATTTTAGTTGTGTGTGTATTAGCGATCGCCTCTTGTGCTGCAGACATTGTTTTTAATAAAATAGTTCCAGGGTTCAGTCCTGTTTTGTGAGATGTGCCGAGCTCTATTTCTGCAGAGCAAAGCAGAGCAAAGGAGTGACTTGCCCTTAGTGTCATTCATTTGCATATTTTCCTGTGCAGCCCTCCCAATCAGATCTGAAAGACACACCATACTAATTATCCTTAGAAAGGGAGGGGTTGTCATGGCAACTGAGCACTTTTTAAAGCACTAGGAATAGTGTTCATTATTGTTCAGCGTCTTTAGCAGTGCAAGGGAAAGGTCAGTGTGGCAGTTACTTTCCATATGAATTTTGAGAAATATGAATTTGCAGTGCACCCACAACGCCTATGAATTGGTGAGTGATAACTTATTTATTTGGTGTTGCAAGATGTTTCTTACGTTTTGAGAAATTGGGCATAGAAAAATATTTGGACAGGGTGCAAACTTGCAGCAGAGAAAAGCTTATCATACTAAGTTCTCTTTCTTGCTAACTCTACTCCAAGACCTTTCCTATCGTGCTTTGTTTCCAGGCAGAAGGTTAATACTTTATTGCTGAATATAAAGTATTAGCATATACTTCTGTATACTACTAATAATAGTAAGTTCAGATCTCTTAATTTTCTTATTTTTTATCTTGACTAATGCAGTGAAATGCAGTCCAGATTTCCCAAATATTGGACTGTTTAAACTATTTTAGGGGAGAAAAAAATGGAAAATAGTGTTACAATTTAAAAAAAACTTATAAAAGTACTTGCATTTTTCTGTTTCCTAATATAACTAGAGAGAGAGAGAGAGAGAGAGAGAGAGAGAGAGAGAGAGAGAGAGAGAGAGAGAGAGAGAGAGAGAATGTATACACATTTGCACACGTTTCATGGCACTATAAAACATTTATGCTCATTTTATGGCTATTCCAAATGTGTTACTTTGACATGATTTTAAATGAATAAAAACAGAATGTATTTCAGAAAAGAGTGATTAAAAACATCCTAATGAACTTAGATTTTTGCCTGATTAAAATATATTGATCAAAATACTTTGAAAGTCCTGTGAAAAGCTACTGTTTATAGTGGTCATCATTACTTGTGTATTTGGACTGTGTGCTTAAACTTGGGAATGAAGACAGTACTGTACTCTGATAGTACAAAATTTAGCTTTTTTCTTCAAGTGTAATAAGTGGAATGTTGCATTTGAAGTATTTCAATTCCTTTTTTATGAATTTCTGCACATGTCTACAATATGTTTTAAAGAAATTTAAAAACAATTTTTGTAAAGATAGCATCAAATTCTTTGGTGTTTATTGTAAATAATGTATTTGTGATTTTCAGCTTGTAGCACTAGGTTTTCATTTGTAGTAGTAAAAATAAAACAGCAAATACTTTTTCTTTAATGCTTACTCACAAAATTGTTAGGAATATTTATGGTAACTTGTTGCTTGATTTTACAATGCTTGATACAAATTTCTTTCAGAAAAATTGGCTAAGGTATATAAAACACATAGCACAATTTTTTAAAAATAGGAAAAAATAGGGAGTATTTCTCTATGGACGACACAATTCTTATTATGTCTTAAAGGAATTATGCCCATATTTATGCCAGTGGCATCTGATTTGCAAGTAGGATTTGATTACCTCTTGGGAATGCAGATTAAGGCACTTTATTATTCCTTAGAGATGCCATGAAATTATATATTTGCCAAGGCTCCATTTTACTCTGTCATTACTGTCAAGCATTTGGAATTGCTAAATAGCAATGAAGACTAGTGAGTTGGGATTGCTGATTGGATTAAGCAGGATGCCTGGATTAGACAGAAAAAGACTCAAGAGGTTGATCTTAGCTCTGTAATTTTCTCCTTGGTTTATTGTTTTTGGAAGCAAGATTATTACATTCTCTTAATTAAATTTCTGTGTCTAGCAATATCTTAGTAAATAGGTGGTTCATTTACTAAATCCATGGTTCCCAAATCCCATATACTAAATATTTGTGTATACGGTCAGGATTAAACAGTCAGAAGAAAACTTTAAGTGAAAAAGTAGCACTCATCTTTTTAAGTACTGCTAGCATTTAGTAGAACATTGTTTTACCTGTTTATATTTAACGTACAAAGAGCAAAACAAATTTCATAATATTTTGAAATGTCTGGAGGCTACCCAATTTAGAATTTAGTATGTATCCTCCCTAAAAAAAAGGATGGCCAGTATCTTGAGCAACTTCCCATTTTTGAGATTACAAAAAGTCATAAAAAGCTACAGTAAATTAAGGCAGCATTCTGTTTCTGCAGAATATTATGGGGAATCCATAAATGAAACATACATACACTGTCACCTTATTCATGTTCTCCAACAACTAATATACTGTAGATAGGCATCCTGATAATATGATTTGTATTCCTCGATAATGATGGATGAACATATCTAATCTATAAACTACTAAATGTCTCTTTGTTCGTAACCTTCAGATATGCAAAATGGTGCATTATAGGGCAACAATTTTTGAACCAAGATATCTCAAATGGGCTAACTTACAGAATGCATCCAAAATCCAGGACCCATGACTCCTGTGGGTTTGAAAGTTGGCAGTGGTGACCATTTCAGTGCTGCTGCACTACTGCTCAGAGGTTCAGAAAATTGGTCCTGCCCTGGCTTTTCTTTGGCTGCTGGAAATCAGTAGATAGTCCCAACCTAGCCCTGCAGAGGCCTGGTAGGCTGCTCCCGCCATTGGCCATTTGAAATCTCGTAGACTGGTCTGGACCCTAGCCCTCTGGAGATAGACCAACTCCGCCATCAGTTGCTGGAGGGTGGTCAGTAGCAATCAATCTGCAGGAAGTCACAAGATGCTCCTGTTCCATTGCTTTTTTGCCCTTGATCATTCTGTTTCTCTATTTAAGTATGGAAATATCTCTGAAACGATGACCCAACAGGTTTACATGTTGTCTACTTTACTTTTAAAGCTGCTCAAGATACTGGCCGTCCTAATATCAAGCTGCAGATTACCAGTTTTAACTGTGTGATGTGTACTTCTTTCTGTTCTAAATTTCCCTTCATTCCGTTTCCTTGGTTGATCATCCCTGGTTCAGTATTAATGAGCAAGGAAGAAAACCCACTCCTTTCTGCACCACAAGTGTAATGCATAGTCCCCATCTTACTTTCATTCGCTCAACAATTGTTACGGGTGCATTGGGGGGAAAAAAGGATGTTCAACTGATCCGTGGATTTCCAACTGTCTCACAGCATCCCCCATAGCCATGTGGTCACATTTCAGATATCCATTTTACAAATATGAAATTGCAAGCAAGCTGTGCTGCACAATCACCATTTGCAACCTTCCCTTGTCTGTTTCCCACAAGCAAAATCCAAGGAAACATTGCAAGTATATTGTATATTATTCCTGCCAAAAGCCTTTCAGAGAAGGATTCTGGATCTCATACTCCAGAGCACCTGCCACCACTCTGTAGAGCAGGGGTCCTCAACCCCTGGTCTGTGGACCAGTACCGGGCCGTGGCATGCCAGCAAGCAGTCTGCACAAACAAGCAAAGCCCCATCCATGAGATGCAGGCAGCATACAAAACCACGCACCCTCTGGTCCATGGAAAAACCTCTCTCCACGGAACCGGTCCCTGGTGCCCAAAAGGTTGGGGACCTCTGCTGTAGAGTGCTCACCTGCAGTATTCCTCTCACACCCCTCAGCAGTCTGCCTGCACTCTCTCTCCACAGTACCCATTTAAAGCTCTCACCAGCTTGCCTGCACCTCTTACTGGCCCTCTCGTGACCTTGCCTTCCCCCCCTACAGTTTCTGCCAGCCTATCTGAGGCCTCCACCCACCCTCCTGCAGCCCCCACAATCCCATCTGCATTCCTGAAGAAAACTCCACCATCTCGTGCTCCTTACTTGGGAATTCCACCTCTTTTCACTTAATGATCTCCACAGTCTGGGTTTTACAATGGCAACTGGGACTGTCAGCATTTGCCAGCACTAAGCAATGGGGTCACATGACCTCACCCTTTACGATCACTTTGCCTAGCTATGGCAATCCTGATCCCAGCTGCCATTGTAACCTGTATTCTTGCTTCCTCATGCTCATTTTTAAAGATTTCAAAGTTGTAACTTCTCCTACGGGTTTTGTTTTACCTCCTTCATTATTTCTGAACATAATCAGTTTTTATACATGCAAGTTCTTCACATAGAGTATGTACACAGAGGGATACAAAGGAAGTTAGAGAGGGCGTGAGAATGAATTTGGGCATTTGTAGCCCAGAATAAATTATAAAGAGATAATCAGTCTTAAGTACAAAGGGTTTAAGATTACATGAGCAGATTGGTATTTGTACCACCAAACGTCTCTTTGGTATCTCCTCTTTATTAACCCCGATTGCATAGGCTTCAGAAAATTTTCCCAATCCACTGGAACAGGCTTGAGAGAGTGGAGTATGTTGTTTTGCCCACTGAATGACTCCATTAATTGAAATTAATGTGTAAAAATAATACAGCTGCACTAATGCATTTGATATGTTTAGTATCACTCTTTGACATACACTGAATCGCTTGTTTACAGATTCACAATTTTTGCAGCTAGTGAAATGCACCTGATTATGTTATGTTTTAGATGCCTGACCAGTTTGATCAGAATGTGGTTTTGAACCAGTTGTGCTACTCCGGGATGCTTGAAACAGTACGGATACGAAGAGCAGGTTTTCCTGTGCGGAGGCCATTTCAGGATTTTCACAAAAGGTAGCAGCAATATGTTTTGTTTAAGAGCAGATAAAGAAAGGAAAATGAAATGAAGCAGTTAAAAATAATGTGATTGGTTTGTTTCTACAGATATAATGTCCTGATGAGAAATTTGACTCTCCCTGAGGATTTAAAAGGAAAGTGTACTGCCCTCCTCCATCTGTATGATAGCACAAAAACTGAATGGCAACTTGGAAAATCTAAGGTAAAATAGAAATGAATGGATGTGCAAATCCAGAATAATGATTAAAGCATCTTCTGTATTAATACACAATGGGAGCTGGACATTGCCTCAGTTCCAAAGCTGGACAGCTTGTAGCAGTTGGTGCCCAGTTATCAAATAACTTTAGCTAACTATAGTAAACTATTTAATTTCTGTGCTATCCTGCATAGCATAAACACAGGATAGGTTTGCTATTTGTGGATTTTGATCTTAAGAAAAGCTGAAATGAAATGTAATTCTCTTTTTTAAAAAATCCTAGCTAATTGAGGTATGGATGAAAAAACAATCTAACTAAGCTCTGGCAATATCAGAACAATGGCAACTAAAATATTTGTACAGTGAGCAGACTGGGCTCTTTTAATTCTCGAGTAGACAGTAGCTGAGTTCAGTTAGTGGGTTCAGTCATGATCTAACATTGCTAAGAATTTTTTGCTTGTGATTTTTCTATCTAAGGCAAAGAAACTAACCCAGCGTACTACCTAAATTGGAATAAGCATTCACCCAACCCAAAATGCAGAGAACACTTCTTTATTTCTTTCCCTAATGCTCAGTAATCCCCATCCCCAATTATCTGTAACCCTTCCTAGGCCCAGGTCACCTTGTATATCTTCCTCATGTTGAATCAACTCTTAACCCTGTATACTTGAACTGCCCTCTTCCCCATCCATCCTCCAGGCTCATTGGGTCAATCCCAATCCAGTCTTGGTCTCCACATTGCCATCTCGGGGGAAAGTCATCTTCTGTCTTCTCCTCTCTCATCCCTACACCTTGTCCTTTATCCATTAACAGCAGTGTGATCTTTCTTTTCCATTGCAGTTATTGTTCTTCATATGACTGGGACTGATTTTACATAATGTTTTAATCTATCCACAACTTTAGCCCATTTTCTCTTCATTTTCTTGAATGTCTCTAGCCCTGATGAGCCATAGAGAATTCATGTGAATAATGATGGCAGGTTGCTGGAAGCAGCACTTCACTTTCAAACACTTCCATTATTTAACGTTTCAAATAAATAGATATGCAGGTACATATTTATTTAATCATGGGTATCAGCAGAACACACATTGCAAGTACGACAGAGATGTTTGCCACAACAGTGGTGCATGCAGGCTCCACATTGTCTAACCCTAAATTATATAGGAGGGTGTATTATATATGGTTGCAGAGTATGCACAATCTCAATTGCAAGGCATTAGTGCTTCCACTCCCAGTTATTTCATATGAATTGTGGCCTAAATAAGCTTTTTCATATTTAAGTATGTAAGTAAATCTGCACAACCAATATATTTCTTCTGCATTCATAAGTCTTCATCTCTTTGTTTCCATATGCTATGTTATGCAGAGTTACAGGTAGCATTTGTGATTTTTTTTCCAGCATAAGTTAATGTGAAATTACTAATGACTTCCAGACATACAGTCAACTTTTCCTATTGAAGCATTCTGCTCATTAACGAGGCTATGTGCATGAGGTATTTTTTTAGTATCTTGATTGACAATGACCCATCCAAAGGCTGTCTGGAGTTCAAAGATCTTGGTAGAGCAACAGAAGCCATAAAGAATTTTCATAAGTGAGCACAAACCTAATAGTGGAGCTCTCCCAGTCTCATAAACAGAAAAGTGGGTCCATCTCCCATTTATTTAGCTAGCTAGTTAATTATGGTCCCAGAGGAAGAGAGATCAGAAACCATTTCCAATTCCTAAATTTAATTCCCCAGTCTCATTTTAAGAACAAAGCAACTGGACTGCTTGATACCCTAGGCTTAGATTGGTGCTTTTAAACACCAAGTCTGTAATACATCAACCTGGTTTATAATTTAATCATGGATGAGAGGACAGACATGAGAAGGATTCCATGGATGAGAATCCTCAAGGGGAAAACAACTCAAGAAGCTTGGGAAATTTTGAAAAGTGAGATTATAAAAGCCCAGTCTAGCACAATAGTAACGAGGAAGAAAAATAACAGCTCTCAGAAGAAACCAGCATGGCTGCATAAAGAACTCTCTGATAAATTGAAAGACAAAAAGGACAAGTATAAAAAGTGGAAAGAGGAGCATATAACTAAGGCAGAATATCAGCAAATAGCCCAATCCTGCAAAGATGAAGTGAGGAAAGCTAAGGCTCAAAATGAACTAAGGCTTGCAACAAAAGTCAAAAATAACAAAAAAAGCTTCTTTCAACATGTAAAAAACAAGAAAAAAGTTAAGAAAATGATTGGTCCATTAGTGAGAAAGTGGCAAGAAGGTGACAAGCAACAGGGAGAAAGCATCTCCCTGTTTTTTGCATCCGTATTTACACAAAGGGAAAAAACAGTCCAACCTATCAAAAAAAGTACCGTAAAAAACAGATTAGAAACACAAGTTAAGATAGACAAGAAAATGCTAAGTGAGCACCTGTCCACCCTAGATGAGTTCAGATCACTAGGACAGACGGACTACACCCCAAGGTTCTGAAGGAACTGGCAGATATGATCTCAGAACTATATCTTTCAAAGATCTTGGAGCACTGGGGAACTACCAGAGGACTGGAAAAGAGCTGAAGTAATTCCCATCTTCAAAAAGGAAAAAAAAATGGATCCAGGAAACTACATACCTATCAGCCTGACCTCAATACCAGGGAAGATCTTGGAAAAAATAATCAAGCAATGAATCAGCGAACACCTAGAGGAAAACAAAGTCATTACCAAAACCCAGCATGGGTTTGTCAAAAACAGATCATGCCAGACAAATCTTATTGCATTCTTTGACCAGGTGACAAAATTAGTGGACCAGAGGAATGCTGTAGATATAATTTACTTGGACTTCAGTAAGACATTTGATAAAGTAGACCACAACCTACTACTTGATAAGATAGAAAAATGTGGGTTAGACAGTATCATCACCAGATGGATTCATAGCTGGCTGACCAGCTGTACTCTGTGTGGTCCTCAATGGAACTGCATCTACACATGGAGGGAAATGTGTAGTGGAGTGCCCCAGGGCTCTGTTCTAGGCCCAGTGCTTTTCAACATCTTCATCAATGATTTGGATGAGGGGATAGATGGGGAGCTCATCAGATTTGCAGACGACACCAAGCTGGCAGGAATAGCCAACACTCCAGAAGACAGGCTTAAGATACAGAAGGATCTTGACAGACTTGAACATTGGGCACTATCTCACAAAATGAAATTCAGTGGTGAAAAAAGTAAGGTTCTATATTTAGGCAAGAAAAACCAAATGCACAGGTATAGTATAGGTGGTACCTTGCTTAATAATAGTAACTGTGAGAAGGATCTCAGAGTCCTAGTTGACAATCACTTGAATATGAGCCAGCAGTGTGCTACAGCTGCCAAAAAAGCCAACACAGTGCTAGGCTGCATTAACACAGGGATAGAATCAAGATCATATGAAGTGTTAATACAACTTTATAATGCCTTGGTAAGGCCACATTTGGAATACTGCACCCAGTTTAGGTCACCATGATGTAAAAAAGATGTTGAGACTCTAGAAAGAGTACAGAGAAGAGTAACAAAGATGATTAGGGGACCAGAGGCTAAAACATACAAAGAATGGTTGCTGGAATTGGGTATGTCTAGTTTAATGAAGAGAAGGACGAGGGATGACATGATAGCAGTGTTCCAATATCTCAGGGCTGCCACAAAGAAGAGGGAGTCAAACTATTCTCCAAAGCACCTGAAGGCAGGACAAGAAGCAACGGATGGAAACTAACCAAAGAGAGAAGCAACCCAAAACTAAGGAGAAATTTTCTGACAGTTAGAACAATTAATCAATGGAACAAACTGCCTCCAGAAGTTGTGAAGGTTTTAAGAAGAGACTGGACAGCCATTTGTCTGAAATGGTATAGGGTTTCCTGCCTCAGCAGGGGGTTGGACTAGATGACTTCCAAAGTCCCTTCAGCTTTTTTATTGTTGTTGTTGGATTAGGGTTAGGGTGCATCTTCTTGTTTTACTAGGGAGCCCATGAATTAAACTGCGTAAGAGATCCCTGAAGTGATGCTGATGGGGAAAAAATGAACATGACTAAACATAAGGAGTCCCAAGTTCAATTTATTCTATGGTATTATGGTCAGCAAAATTATTATTTCCACAAAATGCTGGCCAACTACACTATTTAAAATGTACTGGACTCTTTGGGGGAAGAATGGGGTAAAACATCCAGTTAGTATAATTTTCAATTATCTGGCTGAGCATTTATTTGATAAAATTGTTTGCATCTACTTTCAAGCTAGATGACAGAATCTATTGAGATGAGAGAAGTGATGTCTTGAGGTATTATCTGGAAGACCTTTGAGCCCTTGGACCCTAAGGAAATGGACAAGGTCACTTGCAGTCTCAGTTCTGCCACTTATCAACTGGACCCACACCCTTCCTGGTTAATTAAACAGCCAAATGTGGGGTTGGGAGTTGGATCTGGGTGTAATCAAATCTCTTTGAGAGAAGGAAAGCTAACAAAGGGCCTTAAAGAAGTACTGGTTTATCTACTTTTCAAGAGACCAGGCCTGGATCCAACAAAAGTGGACTATCTATCTATCTATCTATCTATCTATCTATCTATCTATCTATCTATCTATCTATCTATCTATCTATCTATCTATCTATCTATCTATCTACCTATCTTTCTTATAACTTCCCTTTTGATAGAAAAGGTAGTGACCTAGAGTTGCAGAGGGCTTCAGAGAATCTAGACCTTGGAAGTTTGAATTCAGACCTGAGCATGGGACAGAAATTATTGGTAGCTCTCATGAATTACCTTTCTATGGTTTAGATGGTGGTGGTATAGCGATTCCGTCCCTCCATAGATCTCATGTTGGCTTTTGACACCTGTAAGGATTCTGGGCCACCTATAAGGATTTGGTCATGAGGAATAGTTTTACAGCAGCTACACTTTTTCTGACCAAGAAGCAAAGGGGGAGGGAGAATTTGACCCCCTGAGCTTTTTGCTATAGAATGCCTCAAGGTTCATTCCTCTTCCCTATCCTGTTTAAGATCATCTGCCAGTTTACAGTGAAATATCCATATTCTGTTGATATTCTGTTCATATCGATATACATCTCCATCCCAAGCCCATTAGGAAATGCAGTGAAAATTATATCCTGGTTTCTGGAGGCTATCAAGGTTTGGATGGGAAACTCAATGCAAACAAGATGCAGTGCCTGTTGATTCAGAGGCTGGTTGATTCCAGAACTGTGCCATCTTTGATCTTTGGTGGAGTGTACTTCCCTGGAAAGAGCAGATCTGGGATTCTTCTGGGCTCATGGTTCCTCCTTAAAGAGCCAGGAGGCTTTTGCACAGCTTTGGTTGATGTGTCACTTATGGCCTTACCTAGAACAGGATGCACTGAAGATCATTACTAATGCCCATAGCATCTCTTGATCAGTTTATTATAACTTGCTGTTGCCCTTGAAGACTGCCCAAAAACTTCACTGGCAGATACCGTATTTAGTGATTGGTCTTTGTAATGCCATATTATATTTTTCTGCACTAGATGCACTGCTTACCAGTAGGTTTCTAAGGACAATTCAAGGTACTGGTTGTTATGTATAAAGCCCCAAATGGCTCAAGGTCTGAGTATCTTAGATTGCTTTTCCTCAGTAGTTTCTGCCCATCCTATTCAGACAATTAGGATATGCCTGCTGAGTTATTGCCACCTACCAGGAAATACAGAATGATGGGGACCAATGATGAGCATTTTCTATAGCAACCACCATCCCCTGGAACATTTTTCCACTGAAACACATTTAGTTCCTACCTCATGGCTTCTGGAATGTGGTGAAATTGTTGCTGTTTTTTTGTTTTTGTTTTTTTGAGGCTTGACATATTGTGACACCACTTCTTAATTTTAATACTATAAGTTAAATCAGCTTTAATTTTCAACTTGTAAATTGTTTTTAACTTCTGTAACCTCCTAGTCTCCAGTTAATTTCAGGGAGATTAGATAAATGTTATAGTAAATAAATAACACTTCAGTCCACTTTCCCCCCCCCCCAACATTGAAATTTATTTGCAATAAATACAAATTAATTAAAATATGTTTGACACATTTTCAGGTATTTCTGCGTGAATCTTTGGAAAACATGTTGGAAAAACAGCGAGAAATAGAGGTTGGCAAAGCAGCCATGATCATCCGAGCACATGTCTTAGGCTACATGGCACGGTAAGAAACTAGGAGTTGTACATTATTGAGCTGAACTCAAAAACATGTAAGTTAGTATAAACTCTGCAGATTGCAGGTTTGAATTTCTGAGGCACAAGATTAAAGCAACATTTGAATTGGGGGGGGGTGTCAATTTTTGCCTGAACATTTTTTTGGGAATAACATTGATATTAAGGTATTATGCTATGTTAATATTTATTTAGATACTAGCTGTACCCAGCCATGCGGTGCTGTGGCTCAGTCTGGTTAAATGGAAAAGAGAAAGCGCACATTTGTAATATGTTTAATTTCACAATGCTTGTGGGTATACAGTATTTTTTTTTTGTTCCATTGTCTGTGCAGATATAGAGATTGTCTGAAATCGTAGCGTGTGTTGCTTTTACGTCCAGCAGATGGTGCTGTTTTTCAAAAAAGCATATTTTTACCTGTCACAGATATGACATCTATATAATATAGGTATATAAAAACAAGCGTCTATTCGAATGCAACGTTGTGTCAAAATTTCAAAGCAATCGATGAAGAACTTTCGGAGATTTAAGATTTTGAACAAACGAACATTTACATTTTTATTTATATAGATTTTGCTGCAATAAATTTTAACTGATGTGATGAGATGCCTTGTATTGTTTTAACGGGTTTTTAAAATAATCTTATATTGATTTTTGTTAATTAACCAATTGAACAATTAATTATGTTAATTAACTGTATTATTACATTTAAATTGTACAGAATTCATTTACAGATCTTTAACATATGTCAAAAATAACAAAAGTAAACAGGCTATTTAGCAATAAGAACATCACAGTTCACAGAGCACATAAGGTCATTAACATTACACTGATACTTTAAAAAAAGCATAGCAATAAAACTTGAAATATCCTTCCAATTGAACTTTTTTTGTTTATTTTGAGAGGTAATTTTAAATTACATTTTTAAAAAATATTTTATTGATTTTATAATTTTAAACAACAAAAAGAGAACAACAAGACAACTCAACTTAATACATTCTTTTTCAACTTTCTCCCACAGTAAACAAACCAACATACATTCTTTTAAATGCGTATATACAGTACTTTAAATAACTATGGGTGTTGCTCGGCAGCACCCCCCCACACCACATCCCCTTTCTCCCTATCTCCCTCTCCAACTTCCCTCCTCCTCACCTCTCTCCCTACCTCTCCACCCTCCTCTCCTCCAACCATCCTACTTCCCTCCCCTCTTTCACTCCTCCCTCACGACCCCCTCCAGATGTAGTACAGAGGTACTGTCCGAGCAAGCCCTCATCTATATTTCTTTCTTATATATTACAAGTATATAAGTTGAGTATGTTATTAAACCCCCCCAACCTACCCCCCCCACTTCCCAGAGTGAATACAGGGTAAAAAAAAAAAGGAAAAAACCCCCACTATATTAAACAAAATTATTATATAAATCCTAATAAAAATTTAACTATATGCTAAATACAATTTCTTAGATTGATATTTCCCTTGAATGTAGTCTATCCATTTTTTCCATTCTAACATATATTTTTCATTCGAATGGTCTTTCAAATATGCAGATAATTTGGCCATTTCTGCCAAATTTATAACTTTCAAAGTCCATTCTTCAATAGATGGTAATTCTGCCTTCTTCCAATATTGTCCCACCAACAGTCTCGCTGCTGTAATCAAGTTCAAAATCAAGTTCATCTCTATGGTGGTAAAATCTTTTGTAATACCCAATAAAAATAGCTGTAAATTACATTTCATACAGAGTCTAAGGCCTTATATTGAATATATTTCTTATAAAATAATCCCTGCATAAACAGAATATTTTATGTCCTACGTAGAACTGATATTTGTTGTCTGTCATCATGTAAAATTGCATTCCCCAATCAGGCACTTTCCAAATTATAGCTTTTAGAATTTGCAGGGTAGTTGGAATACTTCAAGTTGTATTTTAACACGTATGGATCCGACGTTTTTCTAGACAACCTGGAGGTAGTTCTGAGTTCCATCATCTGATTATAAGCATGTAATTGTGAATTTTAAATCATTTGTTTGGCTCTAATTCCAATGTATTCTCTTTGGAAAAAGGATATTTGGAGTACTTTTTCTTTAATATCTTTGTCATGGTAGTATAGGAAAAAAAAGTAATCCAGTAGATGACTTTTTTTTTTAATTAGCAAAGAATGGTGGGACTAGGTGGTTGAATTATATTTGATTTGTTTATCTAGTGTTATTATGTACTGAATCTGAAGAATAGATTCAATCTGTTTACTCCCTTCATCAGTCAATATATAGTTATCCAATAACTGCTTAAGCAATGAGGTCATTCCCTTTCATGTGCATATTACATCTATCTATATATCTTGAATGATATGTCCTTTATAAGAGCAGAAAATGCTTTTCTTAAAGACAAATAAATTTTGATAAATGTTGATACAGAGAGAGGGGAGAGAGACCACAAAAAAAGCTATTGGGGCAATGTTAGGAAATTGTGTTTGCTTAGTCAAGATGTATCTTTCCCTTTTGTAATGGCTCTAGTCTTCCCAGGGGACCAGTAATGGGCAGCACAAGGAAACAATGTTTATGGGAGCTGAGTCCACAGACTTCTTTTACTATCTGGAATCATTAATTTATAGCGCTGGTAGTGATTGCTCAAACGGTTGCTCCATTATGTCGTCTTCACATGAGTCGTCTCTGCATCTTATTTCAGAAAACATTACAAAAAAGTCCTTTACTACGTAGTTATCATACAGAAAAATTACAGAGCTTTTTACTTAAGGAGAAGATACCTATTGCTGAAGAAAGCAGCCATCACCTTCCAGAAGCAGATGCGAGGTCTGATTGCCCGCCGTATTTATAGACAGCTGTTGGAGGAGAAGAAACAGCAAGAGGAAGAAAAAAGGCAAAGGGAAGAGGAGAAAAGGTATGGAATAGGTGCTTGCTTTAATATATCTGGCAAGCAATTTATATTAAACAGATTTTTTTGCAGAACAGTTTACGGATGTTATTGACAAGGCTTCAGAAGTCACGTCTGGTGTAATGATGTCTTGTTTAAATGATGCCTTTCTTTTGATTTCATCCTTCCTGACATTTTCTAATTATCCTTTCAGAAAGCAACAAAAGATGGAAGCAGAACGTCTTGCTCAGCAGGTTAGCCACTTATCTCCTACTTTGTTCACGTTAGATTAATTTATTGAGATAACCATTGGAGGAGGGAGAGCCCCCTGTGGTTTGAAAAAAGCACATTACTAGCATTTATGATAAGGATGATTTCTGCACTGTTCCTGCAGGCCAAGGAAGCCCTTGCAGCTATTCCGAGGCCCCCAAAAGAACTAAAGCAAGAGCTGGAGGGGCAAAAAGAAAACAAGCAGGTAGAGGAAATCCTGCGCCTGGAAAAAGAAATTGAAGACCTGCAGCGCATGAAGGAGCAGCAAGAACTAACGTTGACAGAAGCATCCCTGCAAAGGCTGCAGCGGCTCCGAGATGAAGAGTTGAAGCGCCTGGAAGATGAAGCCTGTCGCGCAGCACAAGAGTTCCTGGAATCTCTGAACTTTGATGAAATCGATGAATGTGTCCGAAATATTGAAAGAACGCTCTCCGTAAGCAGCAGTTTCTGTGCAGAGCTTAGTGGCACTGTAGGCATCGAAAAACCCAATTTTAATTTCAGTCAGCCATATCCTGAGGAGGAGGTTGATGAGGGCTTCGAAGCGGATGATGATGCTTTCAAGGATTCACCTAACCCAAGCGAGCATGGCCACTCAGATCAAAGGACGAGTGGCATTCGGACAAGCGATGACTCTTCAGAAGAGGATCCATATATGAATGACAAAGTTGTTCCATCTAGTCCCGTCACGGGCAACAATACCCTTATCCCTGCTATCCATGACTCTCTTAGTCTCCACAACTCTTCAAGCGGGGAATCCACATACTGTATGCCAGAAAATGTTTCCCGCCAACCCCCTAATGCTGCAGAGCTAATTTCTCCTGAGGCAGACTATGATTATGACCAGGATGACTATGAGGATGGTGCTATCACTTCTGGAAGCAGTGTGACCTTTTCTAATTCTCACAGTAGCCAGTGGTCTCCTGACTATCGCTGTTCCATAGGGACATACAACAGTTCTGGAGCATACAGATTTAGTTCTGAAGGAGCTCAGTCTTCGGTGAGTAGTTTCTTTATCTGCATTACGCATTATTGGAGATAAGAGTAATTTTAATCTTGTCAAATCTTATTGTTATACATAATGCAGAACAGTTCTCGTTATCAAAAACTGTCCTTAATTGGCCATCCAGATATTCTTTTAAATTTAAATACCTTTTAAATTCTTTTCCTGCTTTGCTGGACAGTCTTCTCATCACTCATGGCTAGTCTTCCCTGAGGTTTCTTTTAATGGCTAAACTTTGGCCCTTTGAGTTGATTAATACAACTGAAATGAAATACTTCTCAAAACTATATCTTGTCTAATAGAGAAGTCTTAAATGATTACTAAAAAGGCCTTTAGGAAAGTGCCAGAAGAGTTTGCATTTGAATTTCTTAACATGTAATATTTATTGTTTACTAAAATAATATAGAATAATCTGTTGTTCAGAACTGCATGTACCTACTCAAAGGATTCCTGCTGAATAACATTGTTATTTTCAATGTGTCCTAAGTAAAAACAGTATTAAATATATAGGTATAATTTTAACAGGATTTAATTAAATATATTTTAATTTAGTTTTATCTATTTTTTTTCCTTTTTGCTCTGGCCTCAACTATTTTTTTTACATTTTCAGACTGAAAAAAAGTTGCATAACTGTAAATTAAAACCTTTACGTATTTAGTTAGCTATCCTCTTTAATTTCTATCGGAAATTAAATTTGATTAATTTTATTTATCATGATTGTAGCACTGCATAGCTGACAGGTACATTATTTTATTAAACAATGAGAAGTACCTATCAGAATGAATAGAAATTAAAAGTTACAGATTAGGACTGTAATATCAGACAACTTCACTTATTACATTGATTATTTTCCAGTTTGAAGACAGTGAAGAAGACTTTGACTCAAGGTTTGACACAGATGATGAACTTTCATATCGGAGGGACTCTGTTTATAGCTGTGTCAGCCTACCCTATTTCCATAGCTTTTTGTATATGAAAGGTAATTTATTCAAGAAACAGTTAATTTCCTTCTTAAGTATCCAATATTAGTGCTTTACTTCTGTTTGCAGGGGAAACAAGTAGAAATTGGGATAATGCGTCATTTTTAAATACTCAGAATCTTCCTTTTTCGCTGAATTTTCTTTAATGATCCAGCTGTTAGAATTAGTTTATAGGTTTTGTCTCATCTGTGTTACTTTCTCATGATCTCTAGCTTGTTTAACAATGATGAAGTAATTGATGAAATAGCACATGGTTTATCATCATGCTCATCAATCTTACATAATATATACTTAAAAGAAAGCAGAGTAAGGGACTGTTTGAATCTGGGGAGTGGAGATGCGATTGCAGAGTGCAGGCACACTAAAGGAGGTGCTGAACTTAAGACAGGTTGCTGGTTTTTAATGTGCTAATCATAACAGAAGAGGGCTTGAAGGTCTGTGACAGCCAGCTGTTAAATGCAGTGTAGATCTATTCACATATATAAAATATTTATATGCATACACTGTGCATTTTTTATTTCAGTTTTTAATACCGGTTAGCTGCTTAAACTGTTGTTTTGGTAATTTCAGTGAAACTTCAGTTTAATGGACCTTAATGCAACAAACCTGATGCACTGAACAAAGCCTCCCTTGTATTTATGCAGTTTGCACTATTTGTCTGATGATATTGTTGCAGATTGTGCATTTTTTGATTTAATGGAGTCAGGAATAACTGGATGAACCAATTCATCTATTAAATCAAAGTTTCACTGTACAGTATGTTCTTTGGAATTTTGAAGTCCTTCAGCAGATTTTCAGAAGTTCTATGATTTTTTTTTTCTAAGCATCTACTAAGATGCCTGAAAGATAGGTTTTCATGATGCATAGGAGCACTGAATATTTTTTTAAAATCTGTCTTCTTCATTCCTGGCAGGTGGCTTAATTAATACTTGGAAGCGCCGTTGGTGTGTCTTGAAAGATGAAACCTTCTTATGGTTCCGCTCAAAACAGGAAGCTCTTAAACAAGGTTGGCTGCATAAAAAAGGTGGAGGTTCTTCTACACTGTCCAGAAGAAACTGGAAGAAAAGGTGGTTTGTCCTTCGACAATCCAGGCTCATGTACTTTGAAAATGATGGTGAAGAAAAACTCAAAGGAACACTTGAAATACGGTCAGCCAAGTAAGTAAGGTCTATCTTCGCGGGGTATCTTCTCCAGTTAAAAATAAGTGAACCCAGAGTATAATCATGAATAAAATCTACTAATTTGTAAATTTATATTTCTCCCCTCCTTCAGTAGTATGTGAAAATTGAAAATGCCTTTCTCTTTCCTGCCATGGTCTTAGTTGAAGGGATAGTGTGCATCAAATTCTTAAATCAGTATGTAGTCATATCCTTGCCTGAGATGGTAACATCAGGGCTATTTTGAAAGAACTCCAAATTAATAATAAAGAGCATTTTGAAAATGGCAAAGAATTGTCATTATGAATATAATGAAATTTTCCCTCTTTCCTCCTCATTTCAGAGATATTATTGATAATACATGCAAAGAAAATGGGATTGATATTGTCATGACAGACAGAACATATCACTTGATCGCTGAATCACCAGAGGATGCAAGGTAAGAATTGTGCCCTTTGTGTTTTGTGTACATTTTAATCATTTAATCTAGTATCACTTAACAAGGACTAAACTTAATTGTGACATTTTTAAAAAAACATACATAAGGAAATAAACCAGTACAGTTTTAAAATTCAGTAGTGGTAATCAAATTCACGGCTAGAGTGGACAATTTACAACAATCTCATGGCATCCCAAATTCTATTTTTCTGTATTCCAATACTTTCCAGAAATTATAACACCAAATTTTGTTGGCAGTACCAGCCAGAAAGCAAAACCAGAATTCCCTGCTGTTTTCAAAGAACACATTAGTGGGCGGTAATGTTTTGATATCCTTGTGGGTTTTTCCTGTTTTGTGAGCTGGTTTCTGGGTGCAATTCAAAGTGCTGGTTCTCACCAGAAGGCTTTCCATAGCTTAGGGCCTGGTTACTTGAGGGACAGCCTGTCTCTGTAACTTCCTGCAAATCCAGTAAGTTCAAATTAAGCAACACCAAATTGCAGGACCCAGGAATCATGCAGTAGCTCTGCCATGTACAGTGACATCCATGTTCCATAAATTGTTAAAGACTTGATAGTTCACTTAGTTCTGGGGTTATGATGGTGAGTGAAGCCCTTTAGTTTATGGTTTTGTCTTCCAGTCTTCTGTTTGTTTTCTTTTAAAAAATTTAATTATAAAACACCCAGAGCTGTTGTAGAGTCGTGGACTTTAAATTGAAAAAATAGTAATATGAATTATAAATGCAGTAGTGCCTTGCTTTAAAGTGAAAAAAAAATATGATTCTCTTTGTTTGTGGTTGGTAAGTTTACATTTTCTAGTTCTGGATTTTTCCATTATCTTTAATAATGTTTACAATAAAACATTCAGATTGGAGCTTTCTCTCTTTTTTTAATCACTACCCATAAAAATAGATTTGTTCAAATAACAGATGGCAATTATAGAATATGTTCTTTTTGGTCCTCTGAAATATATACAGTGTGTTCTTTCTTTTTCAAAACATACAGATAACGGTGTGAATTTTATATGTATAGTATAAACAGCGTCTGCACTCCAAATTCATCTCTTCTGATTTGCTTGATTTATTTTTCCATGAAACACTGTCCTTCTGAGAGACCTTTCTATATAGAAAGGCATGAAAAATGAAACACACACACACGCACACACAACAACCTATTTTCTTGGTTTGAGAAGAAGCATTAAGCACAGAATTAATTGTTCATTCAGCAATTGAACATGAAGCAATCATATACTATTCGTGATAACAAGCATCAATGTTGCTGTCTGGGAATTTTTGTCTTCAGAATAAATGGTTCCCTTAAAAGAAAAATAATAACTATACTGCATAATTGGATATATATCCCTCATCTAACCAATTGCATGAAAAATCAACCTGGAGCAAGAAAAAACTTAATGTTTTTATGATATCAGTAATTCTATCTATGTTGATATTTTATTTTAGCAATCATTCTTTTAATCTGGCAACAAAATTACTTCATTTCTTAGCAATCCTCTAGTTTACTGCAGTCTGGTCTTTAATCTACACTATTACTGGATTACATAAAATCATCAGAGAATTTATCTGATTACTGACTCTTTGCATTACCAGATAGTATTTTATCACACTACTCCCTTCTATCTATTTTATTTTGGAATGAGACTCTGTACTATTTTTTATTGATAAGGTCACAAGAGTAATCATTCAATAAATGATTGAATGACTAGTATTACTATTAGAAAGTTTACAGTTTTCTTTTGAAATGTTTGATTACCTGACAGTACAAATATTTATGAATAAAATTGTTCTCATTAGCCCAGAAGGGCAGTTGTTTTCATATTACTATATATGAAAGTTTTCTTCAATGTGAGCCCCATTTAATTCAGTGAAATTTGCTCCCAGGTAAATAACTATATGTTTGCAGCCAAAAAATTATTGGATATCTGTGATAATATATTTCAGAAAAATTACCCTTTATATAAGCAGAGCAAGCTAATTTGATTTGTTTTGTTGAAATGACATCATAACTGAAAGACCCAAAGAATCTCCCATCAAGTTATAAAACACTCACCTTTTAAGCTTATGCCAGCATTAATCAGTGTAAAGCTATGGCGGAAGATTTTGTAACTTTTTATTTTAAAATTGGTTAAAAAGCTTTAGTGTTCATATGGTTAGCATAATTAATATGAAGTCTTAACAATTGCATTGAACCCACTAAGAGATCAAAAATCATTTTCTGAGTTTTTATTTATTATTAGATTTATATCCCACTGTTATTTTGTGCAATTCAGTCATTATGATTCTGCCACATATTTTCCTAACAACAACAACCTGCAAAGCCAAAAGAGACTGACAGGCGCCAATCACCCAGCTGTTTTTCATTGCATTCATCCTGGCTGTCCTTGATTTCTCACTGGTACCTTTGATGCCTTTGAACATGGTATCATTCTGGACCTGCTCAGAGCACATCGTCCACAGAAAGATCAAGGTGCTGGCAAAGAGGATCGAGGTCTCCGTACCAGGCTAGGAAACCCACGGCAGTCCCTAGAGCCTGCAGCCAGTAGGCTGCCCTAACACTAAGTCCAAGTAAATTAGTGCAACCTTGAGAATTGCAACCCACCTGTGTCCTCTTATATCACAGGCCTTATAAATATTTTCTAATAAAAAGCCTTGATGAAATACATTGTCTTGACTCTTGGCTATGCCTTGCTAGTATTTTAAGTTGAGCTTATTGTATACTCACTTAAACAAAGCTATTTTAGGCAAATTAATTTCAGCCTATCACATGATATTCTCTTGTAACCTGGACATCCTAAAAAATATATAGAAACTTAATAGTGGTGTTCTCATCATGAAAACGTTAGTCATCTTTTTTTAACCTTTGCTCAAATATTAGCATAAAATATTCTAAATAGAAACATTACCTGGAAGTTAATGATTAGCTAATCAGCTTAGCTTATCATTGTTCTCTAGTTAGCCAAAAGCCATCTTCAGATCTGTGAATAAAAGTGAATAAGTGAAATTATGTGTTTGTGTGTGTGTGTGGTGTATGTACAAATGAGCAGTCTTATGCAAATCATGTTGTCTTGTAGCAAGGAGAAAATAATATTTGTATAAGTTGCCTTTGCTTTGAAAGACAAATGTCAGATGAATGTGACATATTAATAATTTTTATTATTAACTACACCTAGTAATCCAAAAAAGAAAAAAGTTGTTGGAGACATGGCAAAATTGCAAACAGGAATTAGTGGAGAAAAAAATTAGGCTGTGACATCACTACTTCCCAGTGATCTCTCACACGCACATAGATAATCGTGACCCCCAGAAAGTTGCCCGTTTTATACAGAAAATTAATGGAAAGTTACAGTGCATTTTCTGAATGCCAAGATATTGGGTAGATAACCTATAGCATAACATGATGAGTACAGTGGTGTACTCAAGAGGAAATGCATTCATTCATGTGCAGTGTTGGTTTATGAATTAGCTTTTATCTTTATAAGGGATCTTAAGTTGCTTAATGCCCTGAAAATGTTAGTTCCAGGAAGTGTAGACATTTAAATTGCAGGTTGTGACATTCATCAGGGGCTTTTCAGCTGCAGGAAATGTAAACAGAATAATGTGGAGAAGGCCAGAAACTAAACAAATTACAGAGTTGAGGAGAACGATGTGAAAGTATAAAAAAGTATAAAAAATTCAAGGACATTTTCTGTATGTATGGAAACTGGATGAGAGCAATATAATATTAGTAGCTGAGAACTAATTAGTGAAATGAAAAAATGTTGGGATAGAGTCAATCTGATAATTTATTAGTTACATTTTATTTAAAATAATGTTTCTTCAGTTAGCAAAGATCAGAATCTTTTTAATAGTCTCATACACCTAACCATAAAATATGAAACCATGACTTAAATGATGCACTATATGCTAAATCAAAATAATTATCATGGTTGGCATTCTTCATGATTACAAAAATAATGCTGAAAATATATCAAATATCTCTAGAAATCAACAATATGTCTATTTTTAACTGTCATGTAAAACAAAACAAAAACCCCAAAAATTCAATCTATGATGTTCCTTGATGTCTCAATCAAAAGAGGATATATATTTGTTATAAAAGAGCCTTGCCTCCTCCTAATGGGAAATAATTTCTATGACATATTTATTTGTCGCAGAATCTGTATTTGGTATTTATGACTAAAAGATTTTTTTTTTCAAATGAATTAATGTCAATGTTCTGCAGCTTTGCAGGGAAGAGCCTTTTCCATAATCATCAAAGAGGGCTTTGTTCATTTTTTTAAAAAATCAGTACTATTGAAAAATGTAGTGAGACCATTTATTTATTTATTTATTTGCCTGTCTTCTCTTACAGTCAGTGGTTCAGTGTCCTGAGCCAAGTTCACACTTCCACAGAACAGGAAATCAGAGAAATGCACGATGAGCAGGCCAATCCACAGAATGCCATGGTAAGGAAGGAACAAACGGCTCTCTATTGGTTCTAAAAATGTTTAAAGGGTTTAATTGTCAGTGAGGCTTCTGTATTAGAGCAGCTTCTTTTGTATTAATTTGGCTATACATTAGGTGGCTTCTCCCTTACCCTCATCATGATGTCTAGTTTTGGAAGGGCTGAAATCAAGTTTTCACTATGACATGTGATAGATTCTCCCTGATTCACAAAGCAACTTTGACACATTTGCCAAATAGTGTAATTGGCGACCAGCGTTGTAGCCATCACTGTACATGCACATGCAGGCTGTCTTTGTAATATTAGTTGAGTAGATTAAAGAGTGGCCTAGAAGCAGTGGTGGGATTCAAATCTGTGAACAACCGGTTCTCTGTGTGGATGCTGCTTCCGGAAGTCCATTCTGGGCCTGGGCAATAAAACATTAGTTACCGGTTCTGTCGAAGTGGTGCAAACCGGCTGAATCCCACCACTGCCTAGAAGTGGTAGAAATAATCCAAGAACAGAAACTTTGAAAAGGGATTGGCAGCATTAGAAATGTTGATTCAGCATATCAAGGAATATATAGGTTGGGATCTAAAAAATGCTACAGCGGCAATCTGTTATTTGCAAAGTGTTTTTATCTTTTCACCAGAAGCTTGAAACAGGGTAGACTTTGTGCCTTACTAAATAAGTCATACCAAGATCAGTTTTCCAACTGCACATGTAACTACCGTAGTATTTGTTTTCAGTATCTCCTATAGCTGATATATTACAATTTGAATTGCTTTACTTTTAGCTTTCAGTCATTATCCATTGTGTGCTGTTTCTATTCCATGGTCAATAAACACATTTTTTTATTTTTTTTTTTTACACAGGGCACACTAGATGTAGGGCTGATTGATTCAGTCTGTGCATCTGATAGTCCAGATCGGTAAGTTTCGTTGTCCCTTCTGGGGCTCATAATTATTGCTAAGGCTTTTGTTCGAAACTATTACACATTTCAGCAACTTTCGTTAGTTCTTGAGATTACATAAGTTGAGAAATTGACGGAAAGAAGACTAATACTATTCATAATTTCATAGCCCCAAGGAAAATGAAGCAGGTAAAGCTGTTTGGCTATAGATTGAATCGTGTAGGAAAATAGTCCCCAACCTTTTTGGCTTCATGGAAGATAATGGGGGGGGGATGGTTTCAGTTCGCTTACTCGCCCGCTGCTCACTTCCAGTTGTGCAGGCTGATTTCTAACAGGCCATTGACCTTTTGAGGACCCCTGATGTAGATCTACACACTGGAGCTGGTAGTTGTATTGAGATATATGAGAGGGCTGTTATTAGCACAACATAAACTGCTTTTGAAGCACCACTCCATCTCAAAATAGATTTGCCATATGTAAAGGAAGCAGATCTTTCAAAAATAAATGTCCAATTTAACCCCTCCCTCCTTTTTGACATCCCTAAATAATTACAAGTCAGCAGCCAAATCACATGGCAGGAACAATTGCAACAATCAAAATATACAATTCAATGACATTAGAGGAACCTGGTTATATCAGATTGGAGGCCAAGGGTCAGCAGTATTATGTTTCCAGTAGTCTCCAGATACTTTAGGACAGGGGTGTCAAACTGCCGGCCCATAGGCCGGACACGTCACACAGAAGCCTCCTCACCCACCGGCAATGGCAAAACAGTCCTGATATGTCGTGCGACGTCACATGACATCGCGAGTTTGACATTTCTGCTTTAGGAGGATCAGCAAAGGGATACAAAAGCTGTTCCCCAGCAAAGGATATTTGGAACCAAACTTCCCTCAAGAGGTAGACTGCATTTAGTCAACCCCAGCTCATTGTATTTTCTACATCTACTTTCCATAAATTTGCCTAGCCCAACTTTTATAGACCTATAGTTTCTTCATATTCTCCTACATTTTTTAAAATTGGTCTTTACACTAACAATTTTTCATTCCTTTAAGAGGCTATTAATAATATTACATTTTAATGACACCTAAAATGCTTATATATTTTTGATATTTTTTAATTTGATAGTTAATCCTAGAGATTGACTTTTAACATACATACATACCTTTAGTTCTATGCAGATTCTGTGTGAAAAAGGTAGCTCAAATGTTCTGCTGTAGGGACTCACCTAGACTCTTCTGCTAGAGTCTCAGTTTTCCAACTTCATTGTTCAAGCACTTCATGCCAGAGGGAAATTTGCTTGTCGTAACCAGTTCAAAATAGGTATTTTCTCACTATTGTATCAATCACAATCAGATGCATTACAAGAATAATAAGAGTTTTTACAGAGTTGAAATATTTAAGAAACTAAGTTATGGGATGGTGCCAAACTGCTAAGTGATGTGATTTTAAGAACAACTTGATGACGAAAATGATTCAGTATTGCATACCAGAGAGAAGGGCTTATAATGACAACAACTATAAGTCAGATAGACTTTGTTGTGATTCCAAACAGTGCTCATGTTTACCATACAGGCATTTTTTTTCCTTTATTTTTCCTGCATAGACCCAATTCATTTGTGATCATCACTGCTAATCGTGTTCTGCACTGCAACGCGGATACACCAGAGGAGATGCACCATTGGATCACTCTACTACAGCGATCCAAAGGGGACACTCGAGTAGAAGGACAGGAATTCATAGTGAGAGGTAAGAACTTCTCAAAAAAGAAATCTCCTGCAAGAGCAGAGTTTAATGTTCCTTGCTAAAATTGGATGATTACAAAATTGACAAAGAACAAAGATTTATCATTTTTCCATGTTAAACTCTAGAGCCATCCTTTTCATAAAACATGATGAGATATTTATCTTCAGCATCAGATTATTTTGGATATCATAAAAGGATACCAAAATAAAATTAGATAGTTTTAAGCTAGATACAGCTGGTCAAGCAATACCTGCACAATTAGCAAATAGGCTTCCTTCAACTGGTTGAGTTAAAATTGACTGTTTAGGAAACTGTTAACTAATTTATCTAGTGTCTATATAGTTTGAGAAACTAAAATCAAAGGACATCTCTGAAAAATACCCAGAAAATGAATTGTATAATGATTTGATGTTAGCACAGAACTGGAATTCATCACTGCAAAATCAATTACCTAAACCAGAGGAGATTAGTTGTCAATCTCCTCAGTTTTTAGAAAGACTATGGCATAAATTTTTTTTATTTTGCATGATAATTGGTAACATTCTGATACCAATTTGCTCATAGACAAAGATCTGCTATGCTCCTGCTCCCTAAGTCTCCTTTAACAGGAACCAACTGCGGAGACATAAAGTAGGGGTAAAAGAACAGTTCTGCAACTTGCACTCTTACAAAAAAAAAGGGGGGGGAGCCCAAACCCATCCCAAGTGATGTATTTGAGATTTAACTGAAGTTTTGCTACTGTTGTATCTACTTCACTGTATTGGAGCCTGTTGTGAGTGTCCCTAGACCAGCTTGGGAAGTGTCAGAATATGAGGATCAGCAGCCAGGCCCCTCTGGGTGTTTTCCCCTCCCGGCAGCCGAGGAAGAGCAGCCAGGCCCCTCTGGGTATTTTCCCCTCCCGGCAGCTGAGCCAGACAGGGAGGAGATTTACAGGCAGTCTGGGTCAGATTCACAAAGTGAGGAGTCAGATTTGGATCAAGAAGATAAATGGCTTGATCCGAGATTCCGAAGGTTTGATAAGCGACGGTGTCAGTTAAGTGGAAAAAGGAAGTAATGAGGGGAAGTGACGTATCGGACACTATATTAGAAGGGGACAGAGAGACTACGCCTCTGTCACGAGCAACGTTAATCAAGGAGTAGCCTGATATCTGGAGCATTGCCTTTGAATTCAGTCTTCTGATGTTTTGGAAATCTACGGGAGAATAATGAGGTCTTGGACAATGTGATAAAGAAAGAGTGAGTTAATTGGAAGGTGTGGGCAGAGCCTGTTTTAATCTAAATGTAAATAAATGAGATTTGGCCGTTCTTGCCAGCAACATGCCAGCAGCGTGCTTTGAAGTGAATCCTTTTGAAATGTGTTAAATAAACCTCTTAAAGACATATTTATGTGGATTTTAATGAGCTGAGAGAGGCCAGACAGAACAGAGCCAGGCAGCATCTTGCCAAACACTCATGTAACGTTTTCAAGAACAAGCATTTTACTCATATAGGCAGTTTCATGAGTTTCCAGGTAGGCTATTTTTGACATCAGTCATTTCCAGAGAGCTCAGAAAGTGCCTTTTCTTGTTCTGTCTAGGATGGTTGCACAAAGAGGTAAAGAACAGTCCAAAAATGTCATCACTGAAACTGAAGAAACGTTGGTTTGTTCTGACACACAATTCCTTGGATTATTACAAGAGCTCAGAGAAGAATGCCCTCAAATTGGGCACCTTGGTGCTAAACAGCCTTTGCTCTGCTGTGCCCCCCGATGAGAAAATCTTTAAAGAAACAGGTACCTAATTCTTCAGGAACAATTTTTATTTTAAGTCAATACAGCTAATAATACGACCATTAAGAATCTAAAAATTACATTGGAGCTATACATGTCTAATGTATAAGCAGAAAACAGTCTCTATATAATTTTTGATTGCTCAGTTAAAAGCACTGCAGGTTTGCTGCTCATGGTAGAAGAGATACTAGCTGCCTTTCTTTGGATTAATCAGAGCTAGTTTAATTCGGCTATTTCAGCTTTAAGGGACATCAGATTATATTTTAAAGTGAAGTAACAAAATATTCACTTATCTATTCTTGCTTTAGGGTATTGGAATGTAACCGTGTATGGACGCAAGCACTGTTACCGCCTTTACACCAAATTACTGAATGAAGCCACTCGCTGGTCAAGTGCTATCCAAAATGTGATTGACACAAAAGCAGCAATTGATACTCCCACACAGCAGCTTATTCAAGACATTAAGGTAGTATTGCACTGTGGATAGTGTCATTAGAGAGAGGCAACCTACTACATTATATATTATTTTTCTGTCATAATGTTTAGGAACAGATGCGATTCGTTGTTGTTTTTCTGATTTGTCATTCCTGTTACTCGCATAGTTCAGCTACTGATAACCCAACCAGCACCATTTGTCTTTCTACCTTTTTATACTGATCATGCTCTGATGCCATCTAGAGGTTGTTAGGTCAAGGAAAGCTCTTATAAAGATTTTTTCCCCCAAAGTTATGGAACAGTTTAAATATACATCTTGCATGTAATATTTCTCTGCTTTTAAATTTTCAGCTCATTTTGTAATTGCGTCTATATGTATTTGTGCACTGCTAGTTTAGATAGAATTTCACAATAAGTCAGGGGCTGTAAATCGGAATTTAAAGACAGATCATGTCCTTCTGGCAGTCATTTGGCAAAAGCCATGATAGCGCAGTGGTTAGAATGCAGTATTGCAGGCTAATTCTGCTGACTACCGATTGCCAGCATTTCAGCAGTTTGGGTCTCATCAGCTCAAGGTTGACTCAGGCTTTAATCGTTCTGAAGTTGGTAAAATGAGGACCCAGGATCAATATGCTGACTCTATAAACTCCTTAGAGAGGACTGTAAAGCACTGTGAAGTGGTATATAAGTCTAAGTGCTATCGCCATTGCTATTTTCTCCTTTGGTATTTTTAAATAATTTGGTTTGCTACTGATCTTTCACAGTCAGTTAGAATTCTATTATTTCTAACGCCACTCTTGGTAATCTTTTTTTACACATTTCTATAGGAGAATTGCCTGAACCCTGAAGTTGTCGAACAGATCTATAAGAGGAACCCAATTCTTCGTTATACACAACATCCCCTTCATTCTCCACTATTACCCCTTCCTTATGGGGACATCAACCTGAATTGTAAGTTTTGATTAAGAAGCCTTTGAGATATGCCAGGCTATTATGGCAGAAACCCACTTCTGAATAAGCGCCTTTGCTGTGCACACTCTCAAGAGGTCTTAACTCATTTGCATAGCCCATTGATAAGGTCTCTTCTGCGGTCTTGATACAGTGTTCAAACAGTGTAGGTAGGCCAAGAATAGTTCACATGTACTCAGTGCAGTGATTCTTTTATTTATTTTCCAGATTATTTTACCTCTTCTCGCATATTTCCAATTTCTAGGCTAATATTAAACTAGGGAAAAAGTAATTCCTAGTATCCAATTGTTTCAAATATGATTCGTTCATAATCCTCACAAAGATTTTGACTGCATTCAAGAAATCTGAGTTTATGAAATAGGTAATGACTTGACTTTAGAAAAGTTACTGTTCCTATAAAGGGAAATTAGTTTTATTAGCTTGGAATGATGGCCAGAACCACCCAGGATTCAATTCCAAAGGAATGTATGTATGTATGTATGTATGTATGTATGTATGTATGTATGTATGTATGTATGTATGGTTTTTAAAAAGACTTTTTATTTGCAAAATGTATCATTTAGAGAAAAAATAATTGTTAAATTCTTACAATTTAAGAAAACTTAATTTCTGTAAATTCTGATTTTGAATATTAATACAGGTAGTCCTCGACATATGACCACAATTGAGCCCAAATTTTCTGTTGCCAAGTGCGACATTTGTTAAGTGAGTTTTGCGTCATTTTATGACTTTTCTTGCCACATCTGTTAAGTGAATCACTGCAGTGGTTAAGTTGGTAGCACGGTTGTTAAGTGAATCTTCCCATTGACTTTGCTTGCCAGAAGGCCGCTAAAGGTGATTACATGACCCCAGGACGCTGCAAATATAAGTCAGTTGCCAAGTGTTTGAATTTTGATCTCATGACCATGGAGATGCTGTAACAGTCAATAAGTGTGAAAAACAGTCATAAGTCACTTTTTTTCAGTTGTAACTTTGAACGGTCACTAAATGAACTGTTGTAAGTTGAGGACTGCCTGTAGTTTGTTTCATGCTTCCCTATTTGAAATAACTTATTTGGCCTCTGGTCAGCTTAAGGTACTTTTGCATGCTTCTTTTTTCTAGTACTAAGAGACAAAGGCTACACAACTTTGCAGGACGAAGCTATCAAAATATTTAATTCTCTGCAGCAACTGGAGTCTGTACCAGATCCCATTCCCATTATTCAGGGTATTCTTCAGACAGGACATGATTTACGGCCTCTGCGTGATGAATTGTACTGTCAGCTCATCAAACAGACCTGCAAAATGCCTAATCCAGGAAGCCTTGGCAATCTATATAGCTGGCAGATCTTCACTTGCATGAGCTGCATGTTTTTGCCAAGCCGTAGTATTCTCAAATATTTGAAATTCCATCTTAAAAGGTAAGTGGAACTAGGACAGTAAAGGTTGGTAGTTTGGGGAATCCCTTTGGTGGATGAAGCTTTGTTTCTACGCTATTATAAATGTTACCCGGCATCTAGGTCCTTTTGGGATAAATAAATATGGAAGTCCACAATTTACACTCATAATGGAGCCTTCCCATTGCAGTCATACGTCGTGATCATCATGGGGCAGATCACCCATGTGACTCACCCAATCTTATAACTTTTTTTTTTTGCTGTGGTCATTAAGTGAACCATCTCTTCACTATGGGCTGGTTTTGCTAAAGTAAATTCAATGTTTTGGCAAAAAAAATATATATCACAAAACATGATCACACAACTGTGGGATATGCTGTAAATGGCCATAGATGCAAATTGGTTGCCAGGCAGCCATTGTAACTTTGGAATCAGATCATAAGTACCCTTGGGGTGGTCCATCATAGCTCTGAATAGACACTAGGCAACCAGTCATAAGTCAAGGACTACTTGTACAGAGAATTATTCTGAATACAACTTAATAATAGATCCATGGTTTGCCTCAAAGTTCATTTTTCATATCTGGGAAGGGAATGGGCAATATACTCAAGTATCTCCATAAAAAATCAGTAGGGATGGCAATGCAAGTAGGATTTACACTGCCTTGTTGGCCCAACTACACCACACAGGAAACAAATCCAAATCAGGAGACATAGGCAAGTTTGGAGGAGGTAATGAGAGATTGCTATGAAACTAACCTGCCCTAAGGAAACTTTAAGAAAGGAGCCATGGTTTGGAAAGAAGCAGTCAGCATCACCAGAGCATAAATGCATATAGGGTAAAATACTAAATTCAACAAGAAAATGAAGGTTTAATGTTTCTCCCACAGGATCCATGATCAATTCCCAGCCACAGAAATGGCAAAGTACGCATTGTTCATTTATGAATCCCTTAAAAAAACCAAAGGCAGAGAATTTGTGCCATCCAGGGATGAAATTGAAGCTTTGATCAACAGACAGGAAATGACATCTACTGTCTACTGTCATGGAGGAGGTTCCTGTAAAATCACAATTAACTCTCACACCACTGCTGGCGAGGTGAGAAGTTTTGCAATGGAAAAAGGATTTGATAATGACTAACTTTAGAAATCCACATCCTATAATACTGAGCATTCATTAATATGACATATGACAAATTTTCCTTGTGAAATAAAAAAAAGCCCTTTTATTTCTAGCCATTTTGAAAATGGGTATATCTTCCCAATATGTACTCTTGGGTTATGAAGGTGTGGTGGAATAACACAGATTGTGATATTGACCTAGTTATTTACTAGTGAGCAAGTAGGTTGTCCATCTTTTTGTAATATATAGGATGTTTTTAAAGATTTTGTATTTGTATGCTAATATGTCTAGTATACAAATTCAGAACATTCTGAGAAGAAAAGGTAAAGCTGGGATCTGGTTTTGTGTAACTGTTAATTGCCCATACACTAGCCAATTAAAAGTTGTAAATTTTATATCACAACCACCTTTGGTTGAGAAAGAAATACCTGCAAGCCTGATATGAAACGTCAAGATTGAAATACATAAAAGAGGAAAAGACAAGATCAAACAGTCTTTTTATTTTATCTCCTAGGTTGTTGAAAAATTAATTCGAGGTTTGGGCATGGAAGACAGCAGAAATATGTTTGCCTTGTTTGAATACAATGGAATTACAGATAAAGCTATTGAAAGTAGAACTGTTGTGGCTGATGTCTTGGCAAAGTTTGAAAAGTAAGTGTGTCTTTGTTAATAAACATGCAATTAATCTCTCTCCTAATAGCTTTCCGAAGTTCTCTTACTTGTGTTGATAATATCTCCCTCCCCTCTGCCAAAAGATGCTTTTATGATCCACTGCATTTCTACTGTCCCTCCTCATTTGGATTTGCTCATTTCAGGATTGTCGAGGTGAAGGGACTTCCTACAGGTAGTATATCTATAGAAGCACAATCAACCAATATTGGACATTATAGAACTTTTTGTTTGCCGATTCCATTTCCACTGTTGTCACTAATATTGATTGCAATAAGAAGAAGCTTTAGAAAAACAGTGTTACGTTTCATGCTAAGATTGATGAGCCATTCAGACATACTTCAGATTTTAATGCCTTCAGTATGCATTCATTTTCTCTCAAACTTTTAGTTATTAATTCAAATCCCTGTAAAGATTTGAAAGATTTGCTTTAGACTGTGTGCAATCACAGCACTTCTCTGCCTTCAGTAAAGCATCCCAACGTTTTTCAGGCTTCCCAGCAAACCTGAAAAACAGTGACATAATTTTAAGAATTGTATTAACTTTAATAAGTAGATTCCTTAAAACTAGCTGCATTTTTGAGGTTCATAAAGAATCCCAAGCCATGTTGAGCTGTTTAAGTGAATAGCAAAAAAAGTACTGCACTCATGCCAGGTACAAAACACCACTGTAAAAGCATTTTTGAAGCATGCACAGCTTTTTTTTAAAAATCATGCTCACAAAGGAGGAAACCTTGTATACAAAAATATTGCTTTCATACACACTTGTATTATATGAAGGTTTTTATTGTTTTACTAAGTTGTGCTTGAATGTAATGATAAACCAGAATTGTTTAGAATTATGGCTTGCTGTTATGAGCAGCCTATTTATACATACTGTCCAATTATATGTCTTAAATTTTCACGCAATGAATCAGCAAAAACTTCACCTCATATGTGAACCTAACTATTATGGTTACTGTTATTAACCAGCATTAACAATACATTTCCAACTCTAGTGTCAAGCTCTGGCTGACTAAGGGATCAATAAACTAATATGTGACCATATTAGAAAGCTTTTGCTTCATTTATTTAATTAATTCCGCCTGTTAAGACAAATCAAATATGGTTGACTGAAAATGGTATAGTACACACTGCTTGATAATAAGGCAAAGTTCTCATCCTGGTTTACTGTTTTGTTGAAACACAGTTCAGATTATACAGATTTAACCAGAGGTAAAATAGGTTTTAATTCTATTACCAAGTCAAGAGAATACAAGTAATAACAATTGTTGTTGTTGTTGTCGTTCCAGGATTGGTGCCACTTCAGAAGGTGACTATGCAGCATGGAAATTTTATTTCAAACTCTACTGCTTCCTAGACATTGAGCATGTACCAAAAGATGGTGTGGAATTTGCATTTATGTTTGAGCAGGTAAAAAAGGGGGTTTTATTAGACAAAGATGTACTCTCTCTGTGTGTATTATACA
Source organism: Bothrops alternatus (assembly GCA_034064705.1). Lineage (NCBI taxonomy): Eukaryota > Metazoa > Chordata > Lepidosauria > Squamata > Viperidae > Bothrops > Bothrops alternatus. The sequence continues at coordinate 5,701,163 of JARGCV010000001.1, read as the reverse complement.
CACATGCACACAGAGTAATACATAATGCCATTTAGATCAAATTAATAGAGGAAACTACCAAAGAAGTTATTAGCTAATGATGTTTAAATTTGTTTTCCCCAGATGTTATCCTATAATAAGATAGAAATTTGAGAAGCAAAAAAAAACACACAAATACAAATACCTTAAGCACTTCAAAGTTCTTCATACCACTTATCTTACTGTCATTTATTTTCTTCCTAATGTTTTCCCACAAGTGCAAGATCCACTTTTTTGGGTCAACCAGCTGTTGATCCATTGGTTGCAACAGGACTTGACCAACCAGCTTGTTGCCCAAACTTGATGTTGTGGGCTCAGAGTGACTAGTGCAAAGTAACACAGCCGGCTTTCATGCCTAGGGCAGGACTAGAACTTGGTCTCCTGGTTTCTAGCCTAGTGCCTTAATGACTATACCAGGGGTAAGCAACCTTGGCTCTTTTATGACTTGTGGACTTCAACTCCCAGAATTCCTGAGCCAGCCATGCTGAGGGAAAAGGGTAAGGTTTCCAAACTGAGCCATGCTGGCTCAGGAATTCTGGGAGTTGAAGTCCACAAGTCATAAAAGAGCCAAGGCTGCCTACCCCTGGACTATACCAAACTGGCCCTCTATTTATCTTACTGTAATATTTACAACAATCCACTAAAACAAGTATTCCAAATGATAGCTCCAGACCAAGGAAGGGGCAGGCAGAATGTTGCTGCTTTGATGATCAGTTGATGAGTTCCTGGCAGTTGATGAATTTTTGGCAGGTCCAGTTCATTTATCAAACTGTTAGTCACTAGTTTACAGAAGCAGATTTAGAATTCAGAATGTTATGACATACATTCCTGAAAAAAATACTGTTTTCCTTTTTATTAGGCACACGAAGCCGTGATTCAGGGCCATTTTCCAGCTCCTGAAGAAACCCTCCAGGTCCTTGCTGCCTTGCGACTCCAATATCTACAAGGGGACTATTCTTCATCCAATGTTTCAGTACCAGAAATGGAAGATGTTTATCCCTTGCAGAAGCTGAAGTCTCGTATTGTTCAATCCACTAAAATTTTTGTGCCAACAGAGAGGTTTGAGAGGAAGCGGAACAACTTTCTGGAAGGGACTCTAAGAAGGAGTTTCCGGAGCAGTTCTGTTACTAAGCAGAAGATGGAAGAGGATCAGATGCTTAATATGTGGATTAGGGAGGAGATCTCTGCAGCCAGGACTAGTATGATTGATAAATGGAAAAAAATGCAGGGAATGACTCAAGAACAAGCAATGGCAAAGTACATGAACTTAATTAAGGAATGGCCTGGCTATGGGTCAACGCTCTTTGATGTAGAGGTGAGCATGCCAACTTTCCACCATATAATCATGGACTAAGAAGTTATAACTAAATATTATAATGGCAACACTTAAAATGTCTGCATTATAATTTCCACATTCCTTCTTCTCCCAACTGTTTGCTAGCATGGATGAAAGAGTTTTAAAAAGAAATTGAGAAAAGGATAATAGTAGATGATAGCAATATTTCATGTGAAAGAGAGGAAGGGAGAGAGCATGCCATAGGGAATAATTATTTTTCTGCTTCAAGTGTTTTTGTAACAAGGTGACAGTACTGATAGTCCTCACTTAACGTCTTTTGTTTAGTGATTGCTCAATTACAGCAGCTCTGAAAAAAATGACCTAGGACTTGTTCTTGAAGTTTACAATCTTATGTGTCCATAATCTCAAGTCAAATGCTTAGCAACCGTCGCACATTTACAATAGTTACAGCACTCATGATCATGTTATTACTATTTATGACTTTTGCAGAGTCAATGGGAAAGCCAACAGGAAGTTGCATGTTATGTTCATGTGATGTCTCTTTTAATGACTGCAACTGGGATGCTGGATCTGCTGGCGCTAAGCAGGGCACTTAAGTGATGTCTCATTTAACTATCACATCACTTTGTGATAGAGTTGCTAGTCCCAATTAGGGTCATTAAGCACGAAATCCATGTAATCTACACTGGCAAATAAGAAGAGGAACAAATCTACTGGTGCTTAAACAGCCTTAAAATGGAATCACTGTGTATAAATAAAACAGTGTTTTTGGAGTGCATGGTAGCATAATAGCACCAATCTGCAACTCTTTAAAGCAACCACACGCTTTCTTAAGATGACACAACTACCTTCTGTACTTAGCACTTGATCCTGGGAAAAGATGTGGCTGCTTTAAAGAGTATAGCAGATAAGTGCTATACTCATACCTCTGCACATTCTAGAGCTCCTGTTTGGAAATAAATCCAAATCCAATCAATCTATACATGCAGTGAGCAGCAATTCAAGATTACTCATTCACACATAGTCATACCCCATTTTAATTGCCAATTTTCCACAGATACAACTCAACCATTTTGTGCACTTTTTGAATTAATATTGACATCCAGATATTAGAAAGGTTTTAGGTTTAAGAAATCTAACTTTAAAAGAAAATAATCTTTTAATATTTTCTGTGCCTGAGATTTTATAAGGTGTTTTTAATAAGCAAACTTCCAAAAGATTTTAAATACATAATGATTCATTACCTGTTATTGTGTAATATATACATACATATGTACCCATTACTCAATTCCTTTTTGAAGTAGGCATCTTTATGCAAACCTTTACAACTTAAAAGAATTAGGCAGTTGACTCATTAAGACTCATTAGCATATAAGACTATGAGAAAAGTATTGTGGAAGATACATGCTGAAAAATAATACAGAAACTGATAAGGTGATCAATTCAAATTTATTTGAACAGTTGTAACGAAATGGGTATCATTTATACTATGTTTCCACCATTCATCTTAATATTATTTTTTTTCTTTCCCTAGTGTAAAGAAGGAGGATTTCCTCAAGAGCTTTGGTTGGGCGTTAGTGCAGAAGCGGTTTCTGTATACAAGCGTGGAGAAGGCAGACCATTGGAAATATTTCAGTATGAACATATTCTCTCCTTTGGAGCTCCACTTGCTAATGTGTACAAGATTGTGGTGGATGAGAGAGAACTGCTTTTTGGAACCAGTGAGGTAAGAGAAAATCAGAATTGAATAAGAATTTTTGAAATTATTTATTCCCTTAAAATATATACATACTGGCTTAAGCACATTGTTCCTCCTTTCATCATCATTTTAACTGCAATGGCAATTTCTTGACTTCTTATAATCCAATAGATCAGCAGTCCCCAACATTTTAGGCACCAATTCCACTAGTTTTGTGGAAGACAATTTTTCCATGGACTGGGAGAAGGATGGTTTTGGTTTTGCTTCCTCGCCCACCGATCACCTCAAGCTATGTGGCCCAATTCCTAACAGGCCACGTAATGGTATTGGTCTGTGGCCCGGATGCTGGGGACCCCTGCAAAAGATATTTCCCTCAATGTATCTGTTTAAATAAAAAGCTACCCGTTTCTTGTTTTAAAAAATATGAATAAAGTTTCACTTTAGCCCAAATTGCTTTTATTAAATCATATAATTAAGGACTAACTTAACACAAACGTGCCTCAAGTTTTCCTGGCCTATGTGAGATTGCAGATGTATAATTTTGTATTTGCACAACGACAAAGACAGTGCACTAACTGATTTTGCTTGATGTGTGTAGGTCATTGATATTGCCAAACTGATGAAAGCCTATATCAGCATGATTGTGAAAAAGCGTTACAGCACATCTCGATCAGAGAGTAGTCGTGGAAGCCAAAACAGCTCCAGGTGAAGTCGGAGAATCTGTCCTGTTTGGCCTTCACTGTTGGAACCTCTCTACCAACCAGGTTTTCTCCAAAAATGGTGATTGACACCTCTTCCAGGAAAATTTTAGCAAGCTTATAATTTTAAAAGCGCTTACATATTCCCATACTCAACGTGTGCTTATGAACATCCACGAAAACATTTTTTTTACCTCCAGAATAACATATTCCATGCCTTAACATAATACACTGTCTTCTGAGCAATAAGTGCCTTAAAATGTGTAAGCCCACCTGCATTAACTTCTGCTATATTAGCAGAGGGGTTGTGTACCTGAATAAACCACTTAGGATAGCAAAGAGAATGTAATACAGTCATTTTTGCACTAACTGGCTGGTTCATTCACGAGAAAGAAGATTCTGTGTTGGAATGCTGCAGGCAGCTTTTTTTATGGACTTTACTGGGCAATGTTGTATTTTCCCCCTCTCCCGCATCCTTTTGTATGTGTGCATGGATACAATTCAGGTCAATTCTGCTAACTTTATTCCATGTTTCACACTCTTTTAAAATTAAAAGGGAATAATAATGTGCAATGGTGTAAACAGTCTTTCTGTATATTTTAATAATTCAGAGCTATAATAGTCTCAATGGTAGAGAGTCTTTATTAGGCAAGTTTTATTTACAAATATGGCAAATTTTTCATAGTAATTTTTGTACTTTCTTTCAGAGATATTTTTCGCCCTTTGTTACATATATGTAACGCATCTATGTTTCTGTACCGCTGTATTTAACTCATGTAGTTGAAAGAAATTGTATTTATAGACTACCTTTAATATGGAAATGTCATTATCAGCACAATATTCAATCATTTGTCTTCATTCTATGAAGCTGTTTTTAAAAATAGTAAACATTTATTTTAAAAGCATCGATTTCATGGAATTTTTGTCTGCTAGATTTACAGTTTTATTAATTGGGAAACCTTCTGTAAAAGAAACCTGATTTAATGTCAGCCTGAGGAAGCTAAGACACATATTCTACATTTGATTAAATTAATACATAATTCTTGACCTCTCTCCAGTCATAGTGGCTTGCAATATAAATATTGGCAGTTTTTTTTAAAGCTTCAGTTCCATATCCTGTTGTTCTACAGTACAGTATACCTGAAGTGATTTACAGTTACCAAAACATCTTACAGAAATTCAAATAGGGCAAATCCTCAAGACAATAACAGTATTGCAATGAAATGATACAAGTCATATATAACTATTTCTCTCTTCTGTACCTAAAAATTCAATATAGCCAACTGTAACAAAATATACAATATATAAATCACAATACAAATCTCAGCAAATATGAATGTACATACTAAAACACATTTATTTCAGGTTTGAGGAAATTAACTGCTGAAAGGATTATAATACATGCCCTGTCAAGTCTTTATATGAACTGCTTCATAAACATTATCCAATAGAAAGATTGTCTCTCTCATGTCTCCCCTTGTAAGCAGGAAAGAAAGAGGGAAAGGTAGCCTCAGCCATCTGAACATTACAATCTAGGTCCACCTTTAGGGCTTTGGGGGAAAATACTAGGACTTATTTCTTTGAAGCGGGGGTACAACCCTAGGAATAAATATTTTATCCCACTCTGTTTTTCCAGGATTAACAGTTTGGAGGGAGTACCTTGTATCTTATCATCCTACCCCGTTGAAGGAAATTGCATCTCTCTAGAAATCTTATAAGGCAGACTATTTTTCAAGGCATCAGAGCTTTTGGAGAAACACTTTCAGGAACAGAACAAGGGCACAATCCACTTCACCTGATTAAGAGGTTAAGTCTAGAAATGTTGAAAGTAACATAAATAGATCTAGAATTCTTGATTGATTAACAAGTGGCCAGTTTTCCTTTTCCTGGATAAGATGCTTGAGTTGGGATGGCTGATCAGATTTAGGCACTATTGAATTAAATTTCTTTTCTAGACCCAATTTAATCAAGATGTAGCCCTTTATGGAAGATCAATATCATTCTATTGATCTATCTGGACCCTCTCAGGTAATATTCAATATTCTGAATCATGATACTCATCAAGGCAGGCTGCTAAGTTATAGGGAGAATAGTTGGAATGTACTTGGAATCCCATATTCAGAAGATAGTCCTAGGCAATTTTTCTTTGATTGAAAGATATTTTATTCAATGTTGTGGCATTTTTGCAGTGTTCTAGTTTATCCTACATAACTTTAACATTTACATGAATTAACTGAGAGATTTGGGGGTGCTTACAACACACAGCTGTCTCCTTTTCACTGGATCCATATGAGGCAAGAGCTAAATTAATCACTAGTTATAGCAGTGGTTCCCCCCCCCTTGTGTTAAGAAATTAGTTTCTGGAAAAGTAGTACAAGAAATATCCCAAGAATAGACCCACTAATAATTGCAATATCTAGTCCAGAAATCATCAAATGATTTAAATGAGATGTTCAAAAAAATTTCTATATCCCAGGCATTTAATAGCATTTAGTAACTGATATTATTCTCCCATAATTGTAATTATGCATATTAAGCTTTTATAATCTGGGCTTCAGATTCCAGAATTTTCTGTAGGGTTGAGAAAAAGACCATCTTAAAATCATCATAATGGTAGGATGCTTTATTCGTAGTGAGAGGTCAGCATTCTCTGGCACTCCCTGAAATATCATTCTGATAATTTAATTGCTATTTTAATAGGTAGTACTGAAACAGAAAATTTAAATTTTTTCACGCTTCCTGGAAGTGACTTATTTTTATATGAACGGTGCCCAAGTCCTATCATCTTCTTACCAAAGTGAACAATTTAAACAGCAACTGAGAAAGATAAGATGGTCATTTAAGATGAGATACCAAAGTTATTAAGAATATATTTGGCACTCATAGTACTAAAATAGATATCATATTTTTGGTGATGTACTACTTCCAATACCAGAAGCATAAACCAATTACTGGGAACATCAGCAGAATACTATTGTGCTCAAGTTCTCCTTGCAGACTTCCCATGCCTACCTGAGTAGGTATGTTAACAGGATATGCATGAGTCTTTGGAAAAAACTATCAACATTAATAAGCAATGCAATTACATTGTTTAAGGACAACATAACATTTACAGAACAATGTGGACTTTCAAAATGGAAAAAAGGGGATAAAGGAAGATGAGTATTTCCCATTTAAGCTATATCTGTATTAGGTTACAACCTTCAATGTAAAATCATGTACTGTAGATTGGATTCAAAGGTAGGGAAGTAATCTTAAATTTGCATTAAGGACCCAGAAAGCTGAAAAGACATAACAGTTTTTTTTTCATTTTCAGCATTTCAAACCCTATTTCCATTCTTAGAAAAGTCGTATCTCTCCTTTTATAAGTGGAAAAGGGAAATTTTACAATAGAGATGGAGTTATCACAGGTTTTATAGATATGATGGTTCATAGGAGAGATTAAAACACAATCTATAAATATACAAAATGGATAGCATGTTCTTCACAAAGTAAATATGGCATATTCTAAAGAATACCTTTGAAAATTTTATTGCTGAATATAAGAAGACAATTTTTGGGAAGAAAACTTTTGTTCCTAGATGCAACTTTAAATTCTGACCCAAAATGTTGGACTTGTGTTATTTTATTTATTTAAGAAAATTTATATGACCTCTCAATTCACTCTCTGTGACTTCGGGCGGCTTATTCCAAAAATCCAATTTTCTTTTTGCCTTACTATTTAAAGCAGTAACCTATCATACAATTAACATTGTTTATCATTTTTAATAAAATTTATAGGTTTTGAAAAAGTTTCATTCAAATCTGTCTTTGGTACTCTGCAAACAAGTCTTTATAGATTTTATTTCTTTTTGAGCAAATAAAACACTTTCAGAACTACTGGATACTTCAGGTTAATTAGAATACTTTAGCTCAGTGATGATGAACCTTTTAGAGACCGAGTGCCCAAAAACTGGCCCCACCCCTGCTCCACCCCTGCCCCGCCCCTACCCCACCTGCCCGCAAGGCCACTCACCGCTTCCAGGGCTTGCTGCAGATCGCCCAGGCAGCCCAGCAGCACCATTGCGGCCTTGCCCTCTGCCTGCACCCTGCAGCATCAACTGTGCACGATGGGGTGTGAGGGCAATCTTGTCTACGCTGCCCAGCTGCCATGTCCTTGGCTGCGCTGCTCTACGTGGGCTATGCTCATGGCAACTCTCCTCCAGGGAGGCTGCTGGTAAGGAGAGGGTCACAGGAGGAGGCAAGGCTGGGGCAACAACACGTATGCTCACAGAGAGGGTTTGCCATAGGTTTGCCACCACTGGTTTAGTTCAATGGGAAAAGCTGCCATTCTGTTAAGAAAAAAAAGGGCTTTCAAATGAGTTCCACTGGATTGGAACTGACCTCATTGTTTGATTGGTAGTCATCACAATTTGTTGCAGCCAATTGATATCTTACAGCAAAAACAGTGTTTCGCTGTAAGATTATATTAGATCATATCCTGATAGATCATATTAGAAATCACTACGGATTACTCAGAAACACTAAGCATGGGATACTATTGTTTATTGAAGAAGGAAGAGCATGACACTAAAATTCTTCTATGACAAAATTAAAATACTGGAAGTGAATAGATGTTTTTCCCTGATAGACTTATTTGTAGTTTTATCTATCAGAGGGTTTATCATACATTTGACAACACTAACAAGATAGAATTAGCCTTCCTCTTCTCTCCACCCATCTCCGATATTCCCCGGATGAATGAAGATAAAAACAACACTGAGTGAAATTGATGTAGTACAATCCAGGTGGCAGCTCTCCCCAATCCTAGTAAGGGAAAAAAATCTTTTGCCAATAACTTTTTAAATGATACATTAACTATGGGGGCTAAGACAAACCCTTTATAAGCAAGATTGTTGAAAAATGTTAGGTAAATATTTTGAAAAAACGAGGGTAAGTATTTAAAAAAGATGGTACTAGTGCGTGCGGTATGCACTTTTTAAAATATGTATACACGTGCGGAGAGATTTTGCAAACAGACCTGGACAAGAAAACAAATGGGAAAGAAGAACCGATTGTTAAATCAGAAAAAAAATCCAATATTGACGTTATCACACTTTTTCTGGAAGAAGACTTTTCATTTTTCATTTTTCTGGCAAAGCAATAAATTTTCTGTTTCCACTAGCTCCCTCCTTTGCGTTTCTAATGCATACGCTTCGGCGGTGACTTTGCAACGAGTTCATGCAATCGATTACATCCTCCCCCAAGTTTTCCCCTGCCTTGGTCCTCCCCTTTCTCAACACGCCCCACTCTGTAAGACAGATACACGCGCGTTGTTTGCACGCCACTCAGACAAATCTCACCTTCCTCCCTCACACTCGTTACCCACCCTAAAGCCTATTTCCCCCCCCCTCCCCCTTTAGCTTTTCGTTTTCTGCACTCTCTTGCGTGCTTGGAGACCCTCGCCCCAAAGTAGCCAATCACCAGGACTTGCTAGGCTCTTCGGAGGCTTCTATTGGCTCCTGCCTGCAAAGGGGCGGAATACGAGGCTTAAGTAAACCCGGATGTTCCCAAGCCTCTAGTGGCTTGGCGCCTCTGTCTGGTGTCGGGTGCTGTAAGCGACATGGATGGCGGGGAGGAGCAGGTGATGTTGCCACCGAGCCCTCAGGAGGGGCCCCGGTTAGAAGAGGCGGAAGCGGCGGCGGCGGCGGCGGCGGCGAAACAAGAAGAGCAAAGCGTTGAGTTCCAGCCGGCTACGGAATATTGGCCCGTGATGGAGGCGCTGACTTGGAAGAGGCCGTTCTGCACTCTGGCCAGCTTCCTCTGCGCCAACCTGCTCTTCTGGTGAGCGACGCAGCCGCGCATCTCGGTCCCCGGACGGTTCTTTTAATTAGACTCAAATAGAGATTTGCTTCCCCCCGCCATCCTCCTTCGGCCCGCTTTCTCGCCCTTTAGTGGCTCCGCTCTGCCATCTGTTCCTTGGTTCTGATAGAAAACGTGTTAAGGGCACGCTAATGAAAAGGGTGCTCCTGAGCATGCACAGAGTGAGTGTTAGGAGGGCTAATAATGTCCAGTCTAGGGGGGATTGTTGCCAACAGCGGCGGTCTGGATGCTTTTAAAAAGAGCATGAAAGTAGTAGACCTGTTCTCTGGGGGGAGGTTTCAATATGCGGCCAATGCTTAACTCTAGCTAGTTGGCGTGTCTGTTTGCTTAATCCTTATAAGCCACCCAAGCCAGGAGCCTTCACTTCATCGTATAGTAGTGAATTTCATAATTTAATTAAGGCACAGTAGGAAGGATTATTTTCCCCTCCCTCTGTGTGGAGGAACCACAACTGGTTTCTTCATCTGTAGGAAGAACGGCTCTTAGGGCAGAGAACTTATTTATTTTGGGTAGGTTTGAATTCTGTTTAAATAAACAGACGTGTGTGCCTCCATGTACCTTGCTATTTCTGCTTAGCAATTAAAGGCTTCCGATCGGTTGTTTTTCTTCTCACCTCCTCGGTGCTTGATCCTTCTATTTTCTTTCTCTTCTTCAAAGATGGTGGTGTTGCAAAAGATTTCCCTAGGGACACGCCAATAGGAAAGAATGGAAGCCCATCGGAATAAGTTAATAATGGTGGGGGAGGGGGCAGGAGAAAGAGAGACTAGATGGGAAAATAGCTAGAAGAATAAAATAGTAATTGGCAAGGAATGCAGTGTGGAAGGGGAAGGTGAATCAGCTGCAACTAGATGATGCTAGGAACATCAAAGCATCTAGAGAATGCTTAAAGGAAAGGAGGAGCTAAAACTGACAAGGAAATGTGAAATATAGAAAATATTTACAGCTTCTGCATGTGATCCTTGGTTGGTTTTAATTAGCAGGGTGGTGGGCAGAACAGCTGACTGCAGGCAAAGCCATATATGTGTGTGTGTAAGCAAAACCATCCATACCTGTAGCAGAAGCCAGAAATAGGCAGAGGAAAGTAATAACAAAATAAATGCAGAGCAGAGCTGGGAGGGGACCTGTATAGCAGCACAAATAACATCCTTTAAGCTTCATTTTCCTGCTCCACTAGCAAGCAGGTGCACAGAAAAAAGCAACAGTGACAGTACAAAATAAGAGATGTGGAAAGAACCATATAGCAGTATAGTGAAGGTTTTCTTTGAATCCACACTTTTTTCCCAGCAAATCTTCCTCAAGAAAATAGAATTTGAAATTGGTAGTATAAATATAATGTGTTTGGAAGCTCAAATTAGCTGGCATATTTTAGCACATCTTATTGTGTAAAATCATCCTATGGGGTTGACATCGCTTGGAGTGTTGTGTTATTCAAACCCAGAGAATTAGATTGAATCAACAACATAACAACAGGTTCACAGGTCATGTAAATACAGCTACTGTAGTTAGTTGAGATCATCAAGTAAGACTTAACTCCTGGTGTCTATATAGACAAGTGATCTGCATCTCAAACTGCTATCAATTATATCTCAGAGCTGCAATTCAATGGATAGCTATTTAAACTGTTTGATACTGTCCCTTCATCTTATCCATTATCTTTTCATTCTGGTGGTATTACAGAATTCTGGTGATGTAATATTTGAGTCCAAAATACGAGTTTGCTTGCCAATAATTATCTCAAATATTGAATGGTTTTTCTTGTACTCCATGTTACTGTTAGTCACTTCCAAATTTGTAATTCAGAGGTAAGGTAAAGGAGTCCCTGCGGATTTTACTCTGCTAATTGTTGCTGATTACAGGAAGTGGTGCTCATCTCTGTATTAAGGCCATTGAGCCAGCATTGTCCAAAGACATTACTGCATTCATGTGGCCAGCATGACATCACAAAGCACTGTAAACTTCCCACCCAAATGGTACCTATTTATCTACTCGCATTTGCATGCTTTCAGACTGCTAGGTTGGCAGGAGCTGGGGTAAGAACGGGAACTCAGGCCATTGTGTGGCGCTTGAGTCTCAAACCCGGGCTGCAGGCTTTCCAGCAACAAGCCCAGCATCTTAACTGCTGAGCCACCGTGCCATCCGAATTCAGAGGCATTATACTATTTTTTCATTCAAGACCAGCTTCCACATTAGCATCAGAAACACTGTTTTGATATATCTTATACATATTTATCCACATTTATTTGTTTTATTAGATCTAGGCATTGTTTTGACTTTAAAACAAGTCTGGGTGGTTCACAGCATCAAAGAAATTACAAAACATATAGTATATGTAAACAAGATGGTATCCAGCCAATTAAAACATAACATGTATAACAAGAGTCCTCTTCTACTTATGCCAAGGCAAAGGGAAAATATTATTGTTCATGACTTACCTAAGTTGTCATTGCTTTCCCCAGGGACTGAATTCTCCTTCACATTATCCATTTTTATCTCCTGATTGTGCCAAAGAAAACAAAACTACGTAGCACCTTCGTTTCTTTATTATTGCTGCATGTTTGCTAAGCAAGTTGACTGACAACTCTGTCTTAATGTTTAACAGATTTTTACTTTCCAATTTTAGTCTCATAATTTAAAGTCTTTTTCTTACAATTCTTTTTTTCAATATTTTTTTTATTTTTTATTCAAAATGTTAAAATACAAGGCAAGACCAAAAAATGTGCAAAAAAGAAAGACATAGACATAAATTGTCTTGATAAATATATTTCTAGAATAATGATATGTTGTGACGCGCCCATTAGCCTTAACATGTGCCATAGCCTGTTATGATTTACACAATCAAAAATCTTGCTCTAGTTAATAGAACAACAGTAGGCCATTTATAATTACTTGCTGTATCTGTTTTCCATCTTGTTTTCTCCTCTTTTGTCTCTCTTAATTTTTTTTCTGCATACCGCACTTCTTTCTTCATTTATGAACCTATCATTCTTCGTAAGAATATGTTTAGTCATGTGAGAAGTTAGTGTAATGGTTTAGGAATCTTCATCCTACATTTTGATTTGGGGTTCAGACTTGCTTAAACATTTCAGCCACAACTTGCATTTTTCTTGGCAATACTAAAAAAAAAAAATTGCCCTTGTTTTTTAGATTTTTTTTATCCCATCTTTATTATTTTTATAAGTAACTCAAGGCAGCAAACATATCTAATACTCTTGCATCATCCTGTTTTCCCCTCAACATCTCTGAGGTGAGTTGGGCTGAGAGATAGTGTCTGGCCCAAGGTCACACAGCCAGCCTCATGTGTAAGGTAGACTAGAAGTCACAGTCTCCTGGTTTCTAACCTGGTGCCTTTATACTAAACCAGGGGTAGGCAACCTTGGCTCTTTTATGACTCGTGGACTTCAACTCCCAGAATTCCTGAGCCAACCATGCTGGCTCAGGAATTCTGGGAATTGAAGTCCATGAGTCATAAAAGAGGCAAGGTTGCCTACCCCTGAACTAAACCAAGCTGATTTCCTGGCTTCTCATCCCAGCCGGTATTTAGACTTCTTTTATGGGAACTTGACTTTCTTTATAATTGCAGAGTTCTATCTACTGTCACCTCTCATTATTCTTAATTTCATCCATATAAACAGGTCTTTGCTAGCAAAGATAACCCTGTCAAGAACTTCCACTTTTATCAAAGTTACACAGCAGGTTACTGAGGTTACTGAGTCCTCCCACCATGTCAATGGCTTGTGTGCTTCTCTAGATTCTAGATTACATACAGGCATGCAACCAAGATATTTAAGAGACCGCCTCTCTCTGACTACATCTGTCCATGTCATCAGATCCATCAGGAGAAGCATATTATGGGTCTTTCAAACTTGTGAAGGTTGTGAATGTGAGGATTGTTGCCTTTTTCATCGTAATTATGAAGAGTTGCCAAAAAGGCTGTCACTAAATATGGACTACTTGCACCATCTCTATTCATCTTTGTATGCACTGGAGGGAAAAAGGAAATGTTTTCTCAATTAGTGTGCGAATCCAGGGTTATCCAGTTAAAGTGACTGGCAGTTGAGACAGACAAAAACATCCTTAATTTGCTTTGGAGTGGCTGGCATCAAATGGGAATATTTTAATAGCCTTTAAAGATACAGCTCTCAATTTCTGATAACTCAACTTCAGAGGCAGTGTGCCTCTTAGTAACAAGTGCAGGAGAGGAGCAGCAGAATAGCACTTTGTCCCAAAGGCATCTTGCTGTCAAATTTGGGAAAGAAGATGCTGGATTGGTTGGGCTTTTTTGTCTGATTGTGTGGGGCTGTCTTTATACACTTAGAGAACCGTGTTGCTTGGATTCTGAAGATCTTGTGCATAGTTAGGCTGCTTAAACGGTATTGGTTGAATAAGTCTTACAATGTGCAAAACTGCAACTATGATAATTTCTTATAGAAATATCAAACATTTGGGACAGATTACAATTCAAAACAGGAACCTGAATCCCTTCCCCCCCAATTAACATATATTGCTTTCTTTAAAAAAAATACCATTTTGAAATGTTTACTGAATTAAAGTTATGGGTAAATCTTTAGCTAATGTTCTAAATGTAGTATCTTAAGCTACCACAGCTTAATATACTTGCTACTTGAGACAAAAAGGATACAAAAAGAATACTTGAACTAGTTTCTATGGCATTTTCTCTGATGAGCTAACCACTTCAATCTCCTCCAATACTCCTATCATTTCACTGATATATGAATTAAACAAAAATGAAAACGAAACATCAGTATTTGCAGTTTGCTATAGTTGAGTTAGGATCAGATATGAAAGCCTTTTCTGAGACCCAAATAAATCAGCAAGTCAGAAGAGTGTTATAATCTCTCTTTTTTCCATAAAAATAACTGTTGAATCTAGTAAGAAATGACTTGAGTAATGCATTTGGGAAGGGAACCGATGCCCAAGGAAATGTAACATGTCTTCTCTTGCAGCTTCTTCTTTGCTCTGCAGATTCTGCTTTTTCTTTTAAGAAAATGCCACTAGAAAATGATAATATGCATTTTCTTTTTAAAAAGTTGCACATTATTTGCAAGAATTCATGATTACATCTTTGATAAACATGTTTCTATGTAATTACAAAAACAAAACCCACATTAAAGAGATAAATTCACCCATCACATTAAGCCAATATTATTTAACAAATATCTTAAACAAGGTGATGTAGTCTGATTCATATAATGCAATGCCATTAATTTTGTTTATAAACCACAATTGATATGCTTGTATATCACATCAAAGCTAAACCAAACTTCATGATGACACAGTGTGATGTATACATTTTCTGACTGGCTTTTTAAAAAGATGTGGTTTCTGAAGAATTAAATCTAGAGTACATTTTTAAAAAAATAACATTTAGTTTTCTTTTCTTCCCCACAAATTCAGTAATATTTCTTCCAAAATCACAAGAGTGGACGTATAAATAATTCATTGCTTTTGGCATGTAAAAATGCTCCTTTGGGGGGGAGGGGGAACAATTTTATAATATATTTTTTCTTAAAGTTATATTACATTTCACACAACATTTGCTCAATGGCAACACAGCACAGAACCTTTTTTTCTTAATTAAACTTGGCAGTCACATTAAATTCATTATAAAATTAGGTTTGTTTCAAATTGATTTTGATTCCTGGTGATTTCATGTAACTTTTAAGGAAGCAAGACTCTCTAAGTTCGCTCAGTGAAATGATTCTGATATAATTCTTTTAGGTTCCTAGCACTAACTCCTTGGAAATTTTACCACCTGGTTTCGCTCATACTACTTGGAATAGTCTTTATGCAGATGATGAAGGAATTAGTGTTATCAAGACTAAAAGGTAAGGTTTTTCTTTTCTACCTAATTTAGCATGTAATGTTATATCAGTAAAGTCTGGAAGCCAAGCAGTATTACTTTATCCACCTAATTTAGAATTTAAAGTCTTGGGTAATCTACCTTGGGTGCCATATCAGTAAAAGAATTCCCTCCCTTTCCATTCTTAGTTTTATTTTAATTGAATTTTGAAATTTAAGATCCTTATTGTTTTAATCTTTTACATTGCATTTTATCCAATGTCTTTAAGCTACCTAGAGTCGTCTTTGACAAGATGGGCAGCATACATATTAAATAAACTAATAAATGAGTTGCTTAATATTGTGATTAGACAACTTATTGGCTCACTAAAAGAAATGACTCATATCAACTAATTTATCCCAGAATATATTCTGATGTCAGCTCCTAAATTATAAAGATCATATTCACATAAGCATGTTTGAAAGCTTGAACTGTGTTATATGATTTCTTTAGCTACAAGAGCCAATTCCTATGTTGTATTTATATAGCTTAATTATGATTCTGAATATGGGTCACTTATGTGTGTGTAGGAGAGAGAGGTTGTTAAAGCAACTTGATGGCTCATAAGTAATATATTCTAGGCCACAGAGGAAATACCTTTTGCTTTGATTACTTATCCTATTCTGATTTCAGGTGGGCAGTTATGGCGACGTCTCACTGACTAGTAAGTGCTGCTAACTTATACTTATCCATATCTTTATTTTCCCAGGGACTTTTAAGTATCAGAATTTCCTCATGATTTTCAGATGAAGAACAAATTTGGGTTTCTAATTTTTATAAACTTTTCTAGAAATGTTAAAATATTTTTAATTAAGTGATTTGTCAAAATGCCATGTAAACTTTGTTCAAATTTTGCTGAGTCTGCTTCCGTTAAATCTTATTCTTGGTCCTTCTGAGCCAAAAATACAGTGTGAAATACCCAATATCATCTATGGCCTGGTCATGGATTGACTACTGCAATGCACTCTACATGGGGCTGCCTTGGAAGACTACCAGAAGCTTCAATGGGTCCAAATATGGCAGCAGAAGCAGTATGCCTTAATATGCTGATGTAAGATCTCTGCTTTCTGAGATGAACTGAGCTGCACTAGTTGTCAGTTTGCTTTCAAGGTGCTGCTTGCTATCTAGGACAGTGATGGCGAACCTTTTAGACACCGAGTGCCCAAAAACCGCTCCATCCCCTGCAACCCCCACCCACAGGGCCACCTACGGCCTGCTGCAGTAAATCACCCAGGTGGCCCTGCAGCACCATGGCAGCTTCACCCATGCCCCACAGCATCATCTGTGCGTGATGGGGCGCGAGGGCGGAGTCTTCTCTCTGCTGCCCAGCTGCCATGTCCTTGGCTGAGGTGCTCCGTGCAGGCTGCGCCCTGGGGCGACTCTACTCCGCGGGGGCTGCTGAAGGGGCCGTGGGGAGAGGCGGGGCTGGGGCGACGGCACGCGTGCCCACAGAAAGAACTCTGCGTGCTGCCTCTGGCACACATGCCATAGGTTCGCCACCACTGGCATAGGACCTGGTTACTTGAAGAACTTCCTGTCTCTCATATGATCTTCCCAGGGTTAGTGTGCTCTGGATTCCTTCAGTTAAACATTGTCATCTGTTGGAATCCAAGAAACGCACCTTCTGTGTAGCAGTACCTCTAGGATGAGGTTACCCTGAAATCCAAACACCCTTGCCCTTCTGGTGTTTCAAAAGGCCCTGAAGAACCGGCTCTTCACCCAGGCCTTTGGCAAGGGTGATTGAAGCCTTCTCTTCTTTGCTCCATCCAATTTAATCATTTCTGCCAATTTTCCTTGTTTTTAAATGTTTTAGCAGTTTGTAAACCATCCAGAGCCGCTAGGACTCAGGAAGCATATAAATTTAATACTATTATTATATTCTCCTATGATTCAGAAGGGTGTTAGTTTACAGTTTCAGATTTCCTTCTTTTAAAAAGTTCTAGCTAAAATGCTAAGGAGCATCTGCTTCAGTGAAAGGTAGTCTAGGTAAAACACTTGGTGAATTTTCTTTTGCCAAATTCCTTTATTAAGTGACTGGTCTATACTGTAATGCATTTAAGAATCTATATTCCATCTGAGGTGTGATGTCAGCACAAATCCTATAGTAATAGACACAGCTAGATGGAGAAGAAAAACTACTGCCTCTATATGACCATTTACTTTTACCTCTCATTAACAAGATAAGCAAGATTACTGAATTGCTAAATTTTGGTCTGCTCTTCTTTCTTACTGGTATTCAGAGTTTTTATCACTCATGATAGAATCACATAGAATATGTTAGGCCAAGAGAATTTGCAGAGCCAAAGTTGTCTATAATGATTCATAGCTGTAAGGATATTTGATGAAAAGATGTTCTCTGATTGCCTAAATTAACACCTGTAACTGTTGTAACAAACTGGCTTTTGATGAATAGAATGATGTACCTGCTGCAAAATAGATAGCAATGTGAAAATAGCAATTTTTGGTCCCACACTCTGTTTATATAACCTTATTTAGTTATCTGTAATTTATACACTGCTCGGTTCCAAAATTGTTTTGAGTATCTTACTATAATCCTAAAGCAAATAGAGAGAATAGGAAACCAACCAACCAACCCAGTAATAGTTGGTTTTCTAAACGTGGAAACATCAGAGAAAACAATACTAACAGCAATAATAACCTGCCTCAGAGAGGAGACTCACCATAGTGGCTCAGGAATTCAGGTCTGAGACTTTCAAATTTTACTTCTCAAATTACATTTTTGACTTGGACTTAATTTTTTTTTAACACTGTTGCCTTGATTGTGACTCTTCCTGTTGTTCCTCAAGTTCATTCTTACTTCCCATTGCAGTAGGGCCAATATTGACCCAGAGCACTATTCCAAACATAGGCCCCTGCGGAAAGAAAACATCCTGAAATTGCCACATTGAAAATGGCAGTCATTCAAGAGAAGGATTTAAGGAGTGCCTTCCTCAATAATTCTTATGGGATAGGCCAGTGGTGGTGAACCTATGGCACACGTGCCAGAGGTGGCACTCAGAGCCCTCTCTGTGGGCACGTGTGCCATGCTCCGGAGATGGCAACTGTCCCTCTTCAACCAGCCACCTGCTAACTCGCCGAGGTCCCACGTGGATGGATGCATCCCAGCACCCATGTGCTCACTAGCCTTTGTGTGCAGGGGCTGATGGTGTCAGGCAGCGGCCGCCCCAGCCCCTGCCTCACCTTGCCCTGTGACAATGGCACCTCCACCCTGCCTCACCTTGCCTCGCCTCTCCCCGCAGGACGAGCCTCCTGCCTCACGCCCACCTGGCACCCAGCGATAAGTGGGTTTTGGGTTGCAGTTTGGGCACTCGGGCTCTAAAAGGTTCGCCATCACTGGGATAGGCAGAAGCTCCAGGAAGTAAAGAACTCATGTACATCTGAAGGCTGTCTTAAACTTTTTTTAAAAAAAAAAAGTATTTAAAAATACTTTGTATGTATGTATATGTATGGGGACTGAAGGTTCAGGCTTTCAGAAGCTGTCATCTGGTTTTATCTTCTTTATTTAACCTATTGGTGAAGACAGTTCATGTTCAGCTTCATTTCAATTTGTTTTTCAATTTCTGGGCACAGCTGCTCTAATGCTGTAGTTTTAAAATGTCTATATGTGCATGGATGCACTTTTCTTATACAAAACATATATTGGATTTATTTGCTTATTTAAAATCAGTTTATTAAAGTTTACAAATACAAACATGAAAGAGTAATACAAAGAACATGGAAAAGTAAAAGAGCAAAAAGATAAAAAAGAAAAACAATTAATTATATATATATATCAGCCAATCAGAGCACAGCCAATCAGAGCACAGCCAAGCCCCTAACCAATCAGAACACACCTCCACCCAATCAGAACATAGCCAAGCTCCCAGCCAATCAGTTCAAACCCCCACAGGCAGTTAAAAGGAAGAAACAGTTACGACCACACATTGCTCCTAGAAGCAGAAGCCAAAAGCACCAGCCTGAAGATGACGAATGAGACTTCGTCGAAATGTCGCCAAGACACTTTAAATTCTACGTGGGAGAAAACCCGAAGAACCAAAGACCTACATACAAACACCCGCGAAAACCTCAGAAAACATATATATATATATATATATATATATATATATATATATATATATATATATATATATATATATATATATATATATATATATATATATATATATATATATATATATATATATATATATATATATATATATATATATATATATAGCCCCCACCCAAACAGAACACTCCCCCATCCAATCAGAGCACAGCCAAGCCCCTAACCAATCAGAACACACCTCCACCCAATCAGAACACAGCTGAGCTCCCAGCCAATCAGTTCAAACCCCCACTGGCAGTTAAAAGGAAGAAACAGCTAAAATCTCACATTGCTCCTAGAAGCAGAAGCCGAAAGCACCAGCCTGAAGATGACGAATGAGACTTCGTCGAAACGTCGCCAAGACACTTCAAATTCTATGTGGGAGAAAACCCGAAGAACCAAAGACCTACATACAAACACCCGCGAAAACCTCAGAATATATATATATATTCTGATTGGTGCTCTGATTGGCTGGGGGAGTGTTCTGTTTGGGTGGGGGTTTTGTTGTACTCAAGTTATTCTGAGTTGCAGGGGGATTAGAGATGGTGAGCTGCACAGCTGTTCGTCTTCGCGTCCATGCCTCATCTTCATGGTGAGTGTTAGTTTGTTTCATGTATGGATTGGAGGGGTTTAAGGTGGCTAATGATGCAGCTGTGGTCTGGCTTCTGGTTTGTGGTCGTGCCTCATCATCGGTGTGGGTTTGGGTTTGCTTTTTGCCTGGATGTGTGGTGGTGACATCTTGTGTGGTTTTTGTGAGTGTAGGTCTGGTGTCATTCCCCGTACTATGGACTCGTCTGTCAATAAGGGCAGGTTTCCAAATGGCTGGTAGGCAGGAGGCATCATCTCGTCTGTTCATGCTGTGAGGGCGTTTTTCTATCTCGATGGCTTCTCTGATTATTCTGGTATTAAAGTGTTCAGTTTTGGCAATAGTTCTGGTCTTTTTGAAATCAATTTTATGTCCTGTGGCTTTAAGGTGTTGGACCAGGGAAGAAGTTGGTTCTTCTTTTTTGACTGAGTTTTTGTGTTCTTCAATGCGTGCACTTATTCTTCTGTTGGTTTGTCCAATGTATGTGGTGGAGCAAGCAGTACATGGGATTTCATATACTCCTTGATTTTCTAACTCAATTTTGTCTTTAGGGTTTCTTAGGATGGTGGATATTTTTCTGTTTGTGCAGAATGCTGTCTTAATGTTGTGTTTGTCCAAGATTTTGCTGATCCTGTCTGTGGTGCCTTTTATGTATGGGAGGACGGCTTTGCCATTTTCTTGTTCTCTGTCTTGTATTTTAGTGGGAGTTTCTTTTTGGATTAAGTTGGAAATCTTATTTCTTGGAATCCGTTGGATGTTAGTACATTAGTGAGAGTGTGTAGTTCGGTTTTTAGGTGTTGTTCGTCAGCTAGGCATTTGGTTCTGGAGATGAGTGTCTTGGCTACGGAGTTGATCTGTGGTGGGTGGTGGTGTCAGAGTGCGTGCATACAAACACCCGCAAAAACCTCAGAAAACAAATATATATATAATGACTCCCCCCTCCTTCCAGACAAGTATAAATATTTTCATCTTCTCTAGTATATCAGTAAAAAAAACTCTCTTCTTTCCATATCTCATCCCTTGTCAATAATCAAATTGTAAAGATTTATCATTCAGTCCTAAGCAGCAAAGGTTTATTAAGAGCTGTAATAATTACATTCTTGGTAATTGATGTGAAGATCCTAAAGAGGGCAGTAAAGTGTATCAAATATAATGTACACTGTATGATGTGGGGAACAATATATATATATATATATATATATATATATATATATATATATATATATATATATATATATATATATATATATATATATATATATGCTTTTATAGATAGCTAGATGATAGACAAACAGACATAACACACATAAAAATACATTTATTTTAATCTACAATTCTTGTTTAACTTACTCTTACTCTATTTGATTTTCCATAAAACTGGATTATAAATAATTTCACTGATGCCTAAGACTGTAAGAGGATCACAGTTTAAGTATTAGATCTTTCACTTCTTCATACCTTTCAAACTTTGATTTTGTTTATTACAACTTGTAACTGTAATTCTTTCTTCACTTCTATTTATATGCTATAAGAATAAATAGTTTTAAACAATGGGAAAAGAAAAAGATATGAGTTTTGAGTTTTGAGAGACAGTTTGGTGTAATGGGTTAAATAACCGGGCAAGAAACTGGGAGAGAAGGAGTTCTGGTCCTACCTTAGGCATAAAGCTACCGGTAGCTGATTGACCTTGAGCCAGTCACTCTCTCATAGCGCTAGAAAAAAGGCAATGGCAAACCACTTCTGAATCCTGCAGGGACTAGGCATGAAGTCACTAGGTGTCAACCCTGATTTGAAGGTAGAAAACAAAAACATAGGAGTGAGCTTTATTCATTTTACATACAGGTAAAAAAAATTAATGTTATTAATATTTCAAATTGTTATCCAGCAATAGTATAAGTAAGAAAAGTGTGCAAAATTGAAGACTGAAGGTCGGAAGAGTTTTGTCAGCATAGTCATTGCTGGAGAATAAAGCATTAGCTTCCTGCCTTTTGCTTGGAGCTTGGCTTGCTAAACACAATTATTTATAAAACACGAGCAAGTGTTACAAAACACTCTCTTTACAGAAGGCACAGCATCCGGGTTATCATGATACTAGAGGGTGTGTTTTCCATCAGAACACTTGATTAGTTGCTAACTTTGGCAGGAATGTCCTGGCACAAGTTTATCACAGCATGTGAATGCTTCAGCAAAAAAACATGTTTATTTTCTTTCACAATTTTCTGCTTAAAGCCTGACCTCATGCAGTCTTCTATTATGCATGAAGGTAAACTGTTGCAACATATTTTCTGTGAACTGGGTTTCTCAAATAAACAGACATAGTTTGTTTATGTACCAAAAATCAGTGAATGTTTAAATAGTAAAATATTTCTGGCACATTCTGTATGCCCTTTGATGCCTTTAATCATATAGCAACTCTGTCCATGTTTTAAGTCATTGGCCATATTTCTGACGGACGTATTGGGCATGATAGAATTTACATGAGACAAATTCTGTTGTGTAGAAAATAATGTGTGACTTTTATAATTACAGCTGAGTATGATCAGTCATTTCATTTTATAATATGCTATATGCCAGCCAAACTTGTATTCTGGCATATTACAACAGTTACATATTTATGTTCCCAAATATAGTTCATTTTCTTTTAAGTATTTATATCATATTAAATCAGTTTTTAGTGCTTACATACAATGTTTTTGAAGGGAAGGAGAATAATTTGTTTCATTATTATACAATTAACTTTGGAACACTTTCAGGGAAGTTTTGTGAAATGAAAAAAAGAATTTTCTTTAATTGTTCCGCATAATCCAGTGGGGGAAAGTGTTAAAGTAAGCATTTTTCAAATGTTAAGAGAAAAAATAATTTCTCTCCATATTCCTATTCCTTTCTTTTCTCATATGTAATGTAAGAAATATTATAGACACTACCAAAAGGGTAACATTTTTTTTAAGCATACAACAATACAGACAACTGACACATTAGTTCTTAGCAATATGTGGTTTAGGCTTGGATTCAGATTTCTGCAGAAATCAATTTTCTTGCTTGTCCATAAAATGTAGTTATTGCAAAGGAAAAAAACCTTATGATCAGTGACATTAAACATCTTAATGAATGTGTATATTTCAAGCTGCCTATAGAGTCATAAGGGTAGATGGCACACAAATTTTTGTAATAAAATAAAAACCTAATAATGTAGTCAAAACTTGCTTGCAGACATATATCATTCTCTCAGTCAGTGTTTGATACAATTTATAACTGTTCTAGCATTCAGCACTAAAAGCACAGTTTCATAATATTCTTTCATTCTCATAGCTAAATGACATACAAAGTCTTAGATTTTGTCTGTTTTTAAGGTGCAGAATTTTATGCAGGTTTTTAAAGGTAAGAATCAGGAAAGCATAAGCATAATTGTGTATGGGTGTTCCTTTCTTTTCTCAAATGATTTAAGAATGAAAACCCAAAATATTATTGTCGAGCTTTTTTATTTTTAGGATAATGTACAGAAATACAAAAACATGATTATGCAACAGCAAAGTAATGTACATAAGAACACTATTAAAGCCAGTAACAACTTGAAAAGGCTAAATTTTAAAAAATGGACATTGATTCTCTTCCTGAAAGCAGAAAAATTTGAGAGTTAGATATGTTTCACTATAATTTTAGAATGATGGAAGAGAAATCTTCTTGTATTCTTAACAAGCTGTTTTCAAACGGGCCTCTCATGCACATGAAGGTAATTACACAACAAAAAAAACCAAAAGATGTAGTCCCTCATATAATCAGATTCTAAGATGTTCAGGATTTTAAGATTAAGACCACTGTCACAAATCTTGGTGACAGTTTGTTGTCTTTTTGCTAAGGTTAAGTGTTAAGACCTTTGGGTTTTGTTCAGATGTTACAATGTTATAATTATATGATCCAGTTAGCAGCTTAACATAATTACTGCCAAACGTAATTCTTCATAGAACATATTATGGCAGTCAGTATAACCATGGCTTTGTTTACTACAAATAAGAATGACTTTATTACAACTGGTATTGCACTCACTGTACAGAAGAAAGCCTCCGAGGCCAGAACAGGCCTCCGGAGGCCTGCAAAAGTGTCCCCTGGCCTCCTTTCTGGGCGGCAGCAACCTGGAAAAGGCCTCTGACACCCAGATTGGGCCTCCGGTGGCCTGCAGAAACATCCCCGGCCTCCTTTCCGGGTGCCAGCAGCCCAGAAAAGGCCTCTGATGCCCGGATCGTGCCTCTGGAGGTCCGCGGAAACATCCCCAGCCTCCTTTTCAGGCAGCAGCGGCTCAGAAAAGGCCTCCGGAGACCCACAGAAGACTCCCCTGGCTTCCATTCCATTCTCTGTTGCAGAGAACAGCGGCCTAAACTACCGTGAGATCATGTGAGATCAGTAGCGTGAGATTTCACACCACTGACCTCATGCAACTGATCTCCCATGATCTTGTGTTACTTTAGGCCTCCATTCTCTGTTAACGCACTGAAGGCCTGGAGCAGCCAAGAAAGGAACCCCGAGGGGGGAAGGGAGGGAATAGCCAAGGTGAATGTTGCAGTGCCACTGCGGTCGTTCGTAAGGGTGAACAACTGCCATGGTGCAGCAACATTTGTAATTTTGGGGCTTTTTCGTAAACGGGGGCATTTATCGCATAACTTACCTGTACTTATATGTATTATCCTTTTTGCAATCGAGTTGATTACATGACTATTCATGTCATGTTCCTCTATTATATATATCTTGTTATTATTTCATAGGTTTAGCTAATTTTTCTTTAAAGAACACATATGATACTATCCATTCATACTGCTGTTGACATAGCACTTGGGAATCACCAGCATAAATCTCAATTTTTTAAAAGTGTTTCACAGAGCAGGTCTAATTAAGCGGATTCGATAAGTGAATAAAAATGCCAAATTCATTTTACTTCTTCTGGCTGATTACATGACCAATTTCACCTTTCAGTTCCATCAAAGGCCACTATAGAATGAAATAAGTAATGAACTGTTTAAGAATAAAAAAGGAGGACCAAACATAAAACAAAGCTAAAATAATACAGACTATTATTGTCAGTATTATAATATCTAATACCACTGTAAACTTTTGGTCTCTGATTTTTTACCTCTAGATCAGAGGTCTCCAACCTTTCTTGGTTGGCTGACTGGAGGGAAAGGGAAGAGGAAGCATTTTGCGCATGTGCACACACATAAATGGGGCCGCGAGCATGCACGACAAACTGGGTGGTGCTAGTGCCCACATGACACTCGCTAGCACCACCCCATTTTTGCTGTGCGGCACCCTATTTTTGAAGCACTAGCAAAAATGGCGCTAGCGCAAGTGACCAGCAGGCCACGGCCCACAGGTTGACAACCCCTGCTCTAGATCACTAGAGAAGGTGGGATGGTAATCCATAATGAATACTTACTTCCCGAATAACAAAAATTGATCTAAAGGATTATTTTTAAAACATTGTTAAATATATTAACATAATTCCCCACAGGAAATGATATTAACACAACCCTATCTTGTTTGCTGGAAAAAAAAATACCCAGATGCAAATTTAAACAAATACCAGAACCCTCTACACTAGGGGTGTCAAACTGGCAACGTCACATGATGTGTCGCAATGTATCACAACTTTTTTTTCCATTGCCAGCAATGGGGTGGGTGCGGTTTCGGCATGATGCATCCGGCCCATGGGCCAGCAGTTTGACAGCCCTGTTCTACACAATAGAGGGAACAAAAGTATTGATGGTGCCATTTGAGGCACCAGCCACCAGATTACAAGACACAAAACAACTATTGTTTTTGGCTACATCTCCCAGTCTGAAAATAAAAAGGCCCAACCTGATAAAGTAATGTATCAGTTTTATTTAGTAATAAAACTAAACAGCTGTAGCTAATTGCATTTTCCCCATCGTTATGAAGCTTTTTTAATTTTAATTTTTTAAAAAGTCTCTCTTTGGTCTAAGTAAAAGGACTATCCAGATAAACCCTAACATTCTTTTTATTTAGCAAGAGCAAAAAAAGTGTTTGCTTCTTTTTGTTTGTGTTTTTCTGGACTGCTGCTAGCTAAAAGAAAAAGAGGCACTGCTGGACATGAGCATGCAGAGATAGACACCAAGCTCAGCAAACCAGCCCTGACTAATATAGAAAGTTTGTGTTTTTAAGTGTATCCTGAAACTCCGCCTCAGCAGGTCACAAGAATAGCCACATAGTACATAGACACATAATACCAAATTGTAGCATTTCATTGTTTGCTTGCCAGATAGCAGTAAAATCCATTTATCTCATGGCAGTTATAACAACAACAACAACAACAACAACAACAACAATAATAATAATAATTAATAATAATAATAATAATAAAGTTGGAAGGGATCTTAGAGGTCATCGAGTCCAACCCCCTGCTCAGGCAGGAACCCTACACCATTTCAGACAAATGGCTGTCCAGTCTCTTCTTAAAAACTTCCAGTGTTGGAGCATTCACCGCTTCTGGAGGCAGGTTGTTCCATTGGTTAATTGTTCTAACTGTCAGGAAGTTTCTCCTTAGTTCTAAGTTGCTTCTCTCCTTGATCAGTTTCCATCCGTTGCTTCTCATCCTGCCTTCAGGCGCCTTGGAGAATAGCTTGACTCCCTCTTCTTTGTGGCAGCCCCTGAGATATTAGAACACTGCTATCATGTTCCCCCTCGTCCTTCTCTTCATTAAACTAGACATACCCAATTCCAGCAACCGTTCCTCATATGTTTTAGCCTCCAGTCCCCTAATCATCTTTGGTATTCAGCATCTTTTTTACATCGTGGTGACCAAAACTGGATGCAGTATTCCAAGTGTGGCCTTACCAAGGCATTGTAAAGTGGTATTAATATTAGTATTAATAAGTATTTTTTTAAAAGAAATAAAGTAATAACTTACCAAGCCGGCTTGCAGGAGTGAAGATATTAGCAAACTATTTCTTTTTTTTCCTTTTTTTTCTTTTTTGCCAAACTATCCATTTAACTGCTGCTTCTTCTAAATAATCCAGTTCCACATTACCCATTCCACATAAACCAATAGTAGTGACAAACATGATTGTCCCATCTGCTTCATAGGGGTGGAAGGGAAAAAAGTTTGAAAAAAGGAACCCAGTCACAACCCCATAAACAGCCCAATCACAGTGCTCTGAGCAGTTGAAATACTTGCAGTGATGCCAGTTGAAACAGCCAGGTTTGTTTCACATTTGACATGTATGAAGCAGATGTTTCAAGGATTTTGCACATTCATGTCCCTGATAGTCATTCTTTTTTTAAAAAAACAGAAAATTAAATAAAGAAACTATTAGATTTCATGGAAATATTCATATGAACTTCATCAATTTTAAGATGTTATAAACATTTCTATCTAAATCGCTCCCTACCAACTAACAAGCAGGCAATTATTTGCCATAGAATTTTTTGGTTGCTGAAAACTATTTTAAAGAGAGTAAAAATCTAATTCAATTGTCTAGTTTAGTGATGAATGAATTATTTCCCTACCTTTTTCATTTTTTTGCTTGTTTTTGTTTGGGGAGCCTTTTTTTAAAAATAAACATGCTAGCTAAATAAATTATCCTTATATAAATTCTTAAATAAATAAAACTCTATATAAATAAAACTCTTTGTTTTATTTTCTTACTGTCTTCAATAAATATGACCCGCAAAGCTAATTGTGGATCTGTTTTGATTTTGTAATTGTTGATTTTACTCATTACTGTTCAGTACTAAGTTCCAGATTTCTCTAATCCTTAGGCAACTAATTGTCATTTTAATAAAGCAGAGATTCCCTGAATTTAGAAATTGTAAAACAAGATAAATTGTTAAAAGCTGGAACTTCTTCCAATTTTATGTACAAGCTAAGGCTGTTATAGTCATCTTCTCATAGGAGTAATAACAGTTCTATCTAAATTAGATACAATTATATGTCATTATTACTACAGACAAGGAAATCAGTTCCCATCAACCTATTTAGCAATATTCATCTATTAATAAATCATTATTACGATTTATTTTCTTGTTTGTCTGATACAGCATTTTTAAAGCAGGCATTGTCATCTTCTGATATAAATGGAGTACTCCATCCAGGGGCGAGTTACCTCCATTAATTCTTGATTAACTATGTCAGTTGCCAGCTCTCACATCAGCAGGAGCTACTTTATCACATGACTTCTCTCATTGGATCCAATTAGAAAATATAAATTTCTCACTATGAACAAACATCTCTACTGCCACTATTAAGACACCAATAAAACAGAATGCAGCTGGCGTTTAGCTGAGGCTCGATGGGAGGAGGGAAGAAGGGTTACCAAATCAAATGTTTACAAAACTAACACCCAATGTTGAATGTATATGTTCTATACCTAATGCCTCTTAACATAACCTTATGACTAATGTTGTTTGCTTTAATATTGTTAAAGCAGACTGAATCTCTACCTCAGGATATGAAACTTTTACCTCAGGATCTCTGGTTAGGGACTATAAAAGATTGCACTAGTAATGGGATGAAGTCAATTCAGAAGCGCAAACGAACAATATGCGATAGACTAGATACAGTAGATAGACCATATATAAGAGAAACACCAATCAAACAAAATGTATTCGGAGTATACTTGAAGATGGAAGGGAGGAGGGAAGAACGTTTACTAAAACAGATGTTTACAAAGATTAATACCTAATGTTGTATGCTATGTTCTAGGATGATTGCTTAGCAATAGGATCTTATGCTTAATGTTGATCACATTAATATTGAACCAGACAAGAGAAACACCAAACAAATAAAGTGTAACAGGAGTATAGTTGAGGCTAGACGCGAGGAGGGGAAAAAGGCCTACTAATTCAGACGTTTTCAAAGACTAATACTTAGTGTTGTATATCAGGTGCCATGATGATTGCTGCATAATATGTTTTTATGTTCAATGTTGATTGTTTTAATAAAAGAATTTTTATAGTGAAAAAAAAAAGAACTAATGAACATACAGATACTCAGCCAGTATTGCAACGTATGTAGATAACAGTAATCATTTTACATAATAGCAGGTTGAACTCAAAGGCCTGGTGCAGTACATTTCAAACACCCAGTACAGGTAGTTCTCAGTTTAAGAATGAGTTTTGTTCCCTATGTCTGTCCTTAAGCCAAATGTGTATGCAAGCCAGAACTGTATTATTGTATAATAACCTTGTAATGAACTCAATCCATTGTGTATTTAACTCAAATTTTGCTACAGCAGGCTCCATTCTTAACTATGGATCATCCTGTAACGGGGGTGTTTTTAAACCTAAGACTTGCTGTACGTATTCAAACCATCTGGTTTTTCCATCCTTCTTGGTAATAGTGCAATCTGCCATAGATGCCCATGTAAGTCTGGCTGACCTCTTAGCTGCTTGATCCCTCTTGAAACTGCTGGATTGTCTGAATCCATTGTGCTCCTCTTCTTCTGGACCACAATATTCCCTCAAGGGATACAAACTGTGGGCAGCTAATAGGTGAAAACTACCAGCCTCATTTCATTCTACATTGGGCTAGTATGCCAGCCCAGGCACCCTTCTAAGCTGCTGTCTCCCTTGTAGATGGAGGAAGCTATGTCAGCAGGGAACAGAGCATTTGGGGGGGGAAGCCATCAGCCTTCTCCCTTTTACTCTTTCTCCATGAATAGTCTTTCCCTGTTTTCTCTCTTACCTCCTTAAACTACTTCTTAATTTACTAATGTTGGATTTTTTTTCTCCTTGTTTTAAAGTCTGATTATTATTTCTTTTGTCTCTTTAAGCTGCTTCTTAATTCATACTATTTCCTTTTCTTTCTCCTCTTCTTGGCCATTGCTTCCAAGCTGACTTTTATTTCTCTCCTTTTTCTCCTTATGGACCTGTTTGTGTCCAGTCTGCTAGTGCCCAGTGGCATCCCCTAGTGCCCTAAATGGACCCATTTCTCAAATTCTAAGTTTTGTTGTTCTCTATTCCTTCAGGAAAGCCTCCCCCTCCCTTCCAGAGGGTTTCTTGCAGGCTCCATGTTGTCTACTGAAAATCTCCTTATCTCCTTCCATGATCTTTATTTGTCTTGACTTCTGTGGAACCTGTTTCTTCTGCTTATGGCTTCTTCCATTACAGACCTGTACAACCAGATTCCTAGCACCCAGGTTAATGTCCTTGATTTCCCATAGAAAATCCCCACTAGAAGGATTTTGCACCAGGCTTGTTCATTTCTCAATTCTGTTGCAGCTTTCTTCATCTCATTTACTAATTATATCTGCCAAGCGCTTAGTTATTTACAAAGATTATAATATACTACAACCTCTTTTTTTGTGTTTGTTTTTGTTTTGGCTACTCCTTACCTAACTGTTGAGACTAAGTGATGGGGTTTTGTGTTGACAATCTGCCATGGTGGATAAATCTTAAATTAGACATGAAAATTTCACATGAAAAGAAAAAGCCACCATGTTAGGAAATTGCTTTCTTTGCTTTTAATTCACAAAACTCTGAATGATGTATTAAGTTGCTGAGGCAACAAGGAAGTAGTTTTTAATTGGAAAAAATGTAGCATTGGCCATTCATTTTTCCTAGCATTGAACTAGTATCTAATGAGTTCAGCAATGGCACTAAGAGAGATAACTAGTTGGGACTGGATTGTTTACTCAGCAAAAAAAAATACAACTGATAGACATTTTTCTTTTATTTATAGAGTTAGCAATATGAAAGCCATGTCTGACTCATAGTTAGACAAGTAGAAGTTAATAACTGGGTAGTGTTCTTTCTCATGTGACCATAAAAGTATGGGCTTCTGGACGCTGCTTGCAGCCTTACAGCCTGTCAGTGTTTGGAATTAGGAGTGATCTGTTTATTCACTGAATTAGCCAATCAAAACAGTCCTGGGTGAACTTCATTCAAGACAAGCAGACACTTTCTAAATGTGTAAATATACCTCCTATCAGAGAGACTTAAGAGGAGCTTGCAAAGGAGACTTGTAGACTGGATTTCTTCATCCTGAATCTTTGCTTGGGCTTTGGGATTAATACTTCTGATACAATATATATATATAGGGATGTCGGAAAGTGAAGATCCTATCCAGAGTGAGAGGTAGTGTAATTTTACCTTTTGAAAATTGTTTTCTTTAATAAATCAGCATCAGCTGAATATTAACCATGACCCTATAGATAAATTTCATTATCTGTGTAGAAATTAATCCAACACTGTTACATGACAGTGCCAGTACAAAAATACATAGTTTGCTGAATAGGAAATGACTAAGATGATGACATTACATGCTGTAACATGTAAAAAGAAAAAAAATCAGTCATCCTCATCCTCTTCTGAAGCTACAGTCATAGAAGACTTAAAATGTCAAATATACAGATAATTCTAGTGTAGTTCGCTATTGATAGACACATAACTTTCTACTACTAAACTGCTTCTTTGAGAAATATTTGTGGAATACTCCATATTAGAATTTAAATCAACAGGTTTTAACAGGTTTTTAAGGCTTTGAGTTGAAGGATATTAGAAAATAACTCATCTTTCTTTGGATTAGAATCATCATTTGGAAATAGAACTTTATTTTTAACTAGCCAACTAGCCACTATTTGGAATTATTAATTGTTAACTGTCTACCCTGGAGAGATTTAGAGACTGTTGATATGCAAGGATATATAGGTGCTGATGTAGTCATCTAATCAGATTTTCTATTAGCAAAAATTAAAATATTACTCCAGCTATTACGAACAGGCATATATATGTCTTTAACATTCTATTGCTCTTATACCTACTGCATTGTATTATAGTATTATAAAATGTACTTAAATAATTGAACTTAACTGAGCCTAGCGTTATAAGATCTAATTGCAAAATATGTCTGATTCGGTTTAGGTTATGAACTAATTTTTATAAATACACATATTTTGATGTCATTATAGCCATTTTTATGATTACAGATAGTCCTTACTTAACAACTGTAATTGGGATTGGAATTTCTATCGCTAAGCAACACAGTTGTAAAGCACAATATCATGTGACCATGATGCTTAGTGACAGAATTCCAGCACTTCCAGTTGCCATCATTAAGCAAATTCCCCCATGTCATTAAACAAGGACTTGCCATTTGCAATCCTCTGCTGTCTTCCCCACTAACTTTGCTTGTAGGAAGTCAGCAAAGGACGCAAATGGTGATTGCATCACAGCAGGATGCCACAGCATAACTGGGAGCCAGGCAATGAGTACCCAGATTGTGATCACATGATCAGGGGGATATTGCAGTCAAGATAAGTGTAGGAACTGCTTGTAAGTACTATTCATTCAGCACTGTCTTAAGTTTAGGTGGAAGCTGAATGAGTGGTTGTTAAGCAAAAACCACATGTACTTTGATTATTAGCATTTCAGATGAGTCCAGTTTGCTCCCATGCCTTCTAATAAGAACACAGAATACAAACAAAACAATACTTGCTGCATCAGATATTCTTAATGTATTCTTGATCATGCCCTGATCATGAGAAATGAATTGGATATCCAGGTGTGTTGGTTATTAGGACAGGCTGATGGTGTAAGTTACCACTTATTTACATAAGTAACATAGGGTGACTATATTATTTTTTCCTGAAATTCCCATTTCTCCTCATTTTTCATATAAAACAGTTCAGTAAAATTGAGCAGAATGAGTACAATGAAGATATCTACATTTGCCTCCTCCTTTTCCTCCTGACTCTACTTTTATATACTATTTATATTATTGAGGATATCTGCCTCAGTTTCTCCAGCGGTTTTACATTTCAAATGCAGTCAAGTCCAGCTAGAACAGCGGTTCTCAACCTATGGGTCGTGACCCCATTTGGGGTCAAACGACCGTTTCGCGGGGGTCGCCAGACACCGCGGTCCGCCATTTTGTTTTTTGTTTGTTTTTTGTTTTTTCGTCGCGCGCGCCGCGCATGTGCGGTTCGGGCCGCCGCGCATGCGTGGATCGGGCCGTCGCGCGCCGCCATTTTGTTTTTTGTTTTTTTTTTTGTCGCACGCGCCACGCATGCGTGGATCGGCCCGTTGCGGTCCGCCATTTTGTTTTTTGTCGCGCGCAGCGCATGTGCAGTTTGGATCATTGCGCGTGCGTCGCGCATGCGCGGATCGGCCCGTCGCGGTCCGCCTTTTTTTGTTTTTGTTTTTTTGTCGTCGCTCGCGTGCCGCACATGCGCGGATCGGCCCGTCGTGGTCCGCCATTTTGTGTTTTTTTGTTTTTTTTTTGTCGCGCGCACGCCGTGCATGCACGGATCGGCCCAGCGCGCCGGGGTCGCACCACGCATGGGCGGGGCAAGTGGGGTTTCAACCTGAAAAAGGTTGAGAACCACTGAGCTAGAATGTTTTGTTAATGATACGCAAGTGGCTATATCATACATGTTTTTTCATAGGCAAGGATGTAAAAAAATCATTTATGGAAATTAAGACATAGTAAATATTCAGGGTTATGATGCTTCCCTTGCTAGCCTGGAAACTTCTGCTAGCGCCGAAAACAATGGCTGAATCTACAAAGAACTTTCAAGATTATGCACATGAGAAAATATGAGAAAAAGCCAGTAAGGTAGTCCTCAACTTATTTGTTTACTGACCGTTTGAAGTTACAACAGCATTGAAAAAAGCAACTTACGACCATTTTTCACACTTACGACTTTTGTCGCATCCACATGGTCACATGATCAAAATTCAGACACTTGGCAATTGGCATACATTTATGACAGATGCAGTGTCTCTCAGTCATGTGATGACCTTTTGTGACCTTCAGAGAAGCCAAGTTAGTGGGAAGGCCATATTAACCATCATTTTACTAACTTAACAACTTCAGTGATTCACTAACAGCTGTGGCAGGAAAGGTCATAAAATGGGACAAAACTCACTTATCAACTGTCTTGCTTAACAACAGAAATTCTGGTCTCAATTGTGGTTGTAAGTTGAGAACTATATATACATGATGCATATAGCAGGGATGATCCAACCTTCCTCAGATTTTTAAGGATCATGGTCAGTTACCTGCTAAATATGCAGTACCAAGTGGGAAACATTAGAGGACATTGCAGGACTATAGATTAGAGTGATTTTTTTTAAAAAAAAATAATTCCTGGGGATGACAAAGTAGATGTCTTTTATATTATGTAAACTTGCCCATATACAGTAGTCACCAGAAATCAAGTTCAGTTCAAAAGGTACCCATATGTAGGTGGTTTAAAAGTTCATTAGATGCACAATAGGATATTATATACACACAAACTTCTGTCAGCAGAAACATTTTTCTGTACAAAACATGAATTTTAATCTAGGCAAAAAATAATTGAAAAATGATTGAAAAGTTCTGTAATATGTCAGTGTTCTGTTCTAATTTCCATATATCTGATCTCTTTTCAAGCAATTCTAGTAGCTTAAATTATATAATTATCAAATGACTTTTTAGTTGCTTTCGCATTTAAGAAATATAATAGCCCATTCACTACCAGAGTTTTCTTATGTAAAGTTTTGATTGTCATCATGGATGAATATGACTAAAAAAGATATAGGATATTTATTGGCAATGTTGTAAACCTTAGACTGCTTTCCTGGAACTTGAGCAAGCAGTTTTGTGCTGTAACTTGACTCGTATGTGCATTTAGTTGACTCTAAGTCCAATTTAGCTTCAGCATTTGTTCTTTTGAGACAACCTAAACCAGTGATGGCGAATCTTTTAGAGACCAAGTGCCCAAAAACTGGCCCCGCCCCTGCTCCACCCCATGCGCCGCCCCCACTCTGCCGCCCCATCCCCCGCCCCACCTGCCCGCAGGGCCACTCACCACCTCCAGGGCCTGCCGCAGATCACCCAGGCAGCCCAGCAGCGCTATGGCGGTCACACCCTCTGCCCGCACCATCAATGCTGCCTGTCCTTGGCTGCGCTGCTCTGCGTGGGCCATGCTCAAGGGCGACTCTCCTTCAGGGGGGCTGCTGGAGAGAAGGGGGTTGCAGGGGAGGCGAGGCTGGGGCAATGGCACGTGCGCCCACAGAGAGGTCTCCGAGTGACGCCTCTGGCAGCCGCGCCATAGGTTCGCCACAACTAACCTAAACTCTAACTCTGGACTTACCTGGCTTTTGTGGCTAAATTATCACTATCATTGTAGTTAATATGCATTTGTTCCTTCAATAAATACACTCTATTTTCTTTTCCAATAAAGATCATAGTGAATTGGGCATTGGACCACTTTGTTATAATAGTTTCACTACTACTTCCAGGAACAATATCAGGTTCATAGGCTGTGTCTACACCCTAGTACAGTGGTTCTCAACCTTTTTCAGGTTGAGACCCCACTTGCGCCGCCCATGCGCGGCGCGACCCCGTGCCGCACACGCGCGCGCAACAGGCCGATCCGTGCATGCGTGCGCAACGGGCCGATCCGCGCATGCGCAGCGTGTGCGCAACAGGCCGATCTGCGCATGCGCGCGCGATGGCCGGTCCATGCATGCGTTGCGCGCATGCGACAGCCCAAACCGCGCATGCACAGCGCAATGGGCTGATCCGCGCATGCGCGGCGCGCGCGCGATGGGCCGAACCGCGCATGTGCGGCGCGCATGTGGCGGGCAAAAAAATGGCGGACCGCGGTGTCCGGCAACCCCCGCAAAACGATCGTTCGACCCCAAATGGGGTCGCGACCCATAGGTTGAGAACTGCTGCCCTAGTAGCTGTGATATAGCAAACTACAAGGCACAATTTGTTCTAGTGGTGTTTAGTATCTATATGAAACTGCCAGGGACAGTCAAGGATTTTGGAACTGGATGTACCTATATGTTGATACTATTCATGTCTACTTCTCCATAGTTTCTGCATTGGGAGAGGTTGTGCCCATCTTGAAATAATGCCTGGATGTAGCAAAGTGATGCTAAATCATGACAACATGGAGATTTTGTGGGTGGGTAGTTCCTATATATAGTACTTAGGGAATTAATTTGTTCCAAATGGGTTAGATTGTGGGGGCAGTGTTCTTACAGTCATCTCTGTTATTGGAAGCCCGAGACCTTTGTGGCCTATTGACAGGGTCAATCAAATTACAAATGGATATTTGTGGAAGCAATTTCATTGGTTGCTGATTAGCCACCAAGCAACATTCAAGTTTTTGTTTATGACATCCAAGTTACTAAACAGCTTGGGATCATGTGAGCCTGCCAAATCTCCTTTGCTGTTAATAGATTTTGTCATTCATTGAGATCCTTGGGAGAAGCCCTGCCAAGGTAATGAGTCAACAATAACAAACCCTTTCTATGGTAACAATTTCATGCACTTCTAACAAAAACTTCTGACCAATATTATAGATTAAATAATGAGAATATAA
This sequence comes from Bothrops alternatus, assembly GCA_034064705.1. Taxonomy (NCBI): domain Eukaryota; kingdom Metazoa; phylum Chordata; class Lepidosauria; order Squamata; family Viperidae; genus Bothrops; species Bothrops alternatus. The sequence continues at coordinate 5,664,710 of JARGCV010000001.1, read as the reverse complement.
GCACACTGAAAGTAGTCTAGAGGTGAGTTGCTACGTGTGTGTTATTTATGAAGTTTATAGGCTATCTCAGAGGTGTCAAACAGCCGGCCCATGGGCCGGATGCGTCATGGCGAAATTGCGCCCACCTTATTGTGGGCAATGGAAAAAAAGTTGTGATAAGTCATGACACGTCATGTGACATTGCGAGTTTGACACCCCTGGGCTATTCTAATCTGTTATGACTGTGGACAGTAAGTAGGTATACTATAAAATGCAAACCTCACCAAACATATGGGAGAGGGGGAAAACAATTGTTTAAAAGAACAGAAGTAGAAGATGTCCATCATTCTCTCTAACCTAAGGCTAAGGATAGAGCCAAGTGTTAAGGGCCATATGAATACCTAGGGGAACGATGTTCTACACGATAGGCATCACAATAACAAGCTTAGCCCTCTATGATTTTAGTGAGACTTCTGTAGCTTAGCTAAAATTTATATACAGTTGGATATATTTCACAATACCCAATTTGTGTTTTAAAGTATTCTTTTGCATGCTAATGCCAAATAACCATAATTTAGAAAAAATCTTAAAATATGCTTAATTTTAATCCCATGAATATGCAGCGTTTTACTGCTTTGTATATATATTTGTAGTATAAGAAATGATGATGCTCTGTTACTTGAACATAACTCAGGGACAAGGAAAGTCTAGATAATTTAGAGTTCAAAAGACTGTTGCTTCCACTATCCTTTAACAGCATCATTTGTAGTTTGTGTTAAAACAGTCTTTCAGTAAGTGTCAGGAAGTATTAATGGGATTCGTCATGTATTCAAATCAAGAGAAAAATAAAATACTTGGTGTTATTATACTGCTTTAGTATTTAGTGAACACTAAATGCTGGTTTGCTGGCATGAAAATGAGTGCTTAATGACTGAACAAATGGAACAGGGAAGTCATTATTTAAAATTTGTTGGTCAGCAATTAGCCATTTCTGCTCTTGATTGGATATCCACATGACATAATATATCCCTTGCCTGTGCTTTCCTATCTCATGACTGGCAGAAATGCAGGGACCAAAATGTTTTAATATTATGAATTACAGTGGCTGCTGCTAACTACCGGTAGTACTATTTTACAAAGGTTCAGAACATGCAAAAGCCGCTTGCAGTAATATCAGAGATGATTTACAGTACATCACATATTTTCACAGAATCAAACTATTGAAAATTATTTAAATGCTCGTGCTCTGCCATTGGTTTATTAGTAATAGTACAAGGATTGAAACAGTCTTGTCTCTGAAACAAAGATATATAAGTTTCAGGGAAATTTGCCACAGATTCAACAGCTGTATAATTTAATGGGCAGGGACAGCAATAAAGGATTTGTCTTTCTATTGAAATATTTTGAAGGGAGTTTTAGGGTATATGAATGAGAGGTTTCATCAAGACAAATAGAAGTTTCAGGAGTTTCCCACATTCAATTAATGTTTTCCTGAGGTATAACCAAGTCCATGGTCCTGGGACAGTCTCTTTTTGTTGCTTTTGTTGTACTTTTTATGAATATGAGACCTAGACATGATATATTATCCTCTTTGTTCCCATGAGACCCAGTACAAGTGGGAATAACTATTTTCTCCCTTCAGCTCTTATTTCTTTACTTGTTTTTCTGTGTTCAGCTAAGATTTTAAAATATCCATTAATTCACAGGAGAGAATGGATTTCCAGAGAAGTAAAGTCTACTGAGGTAAAGAATATGAGAAAGGAAGCAAATAAGACTGTGTCACTAGATTAAAAGTTGATTGTTCATCTCTCAGTCCTGAGACAATTACATAGAGTTGTTGATATAACCGGAAGTTAACTACTAACATTTGTTTATGTTTTTATAATCCCTTATTTGCCACATCATGCCATTAATTCACTTTAATGTGGAGTAAAGCAAGGGCATCATTTATGAGTACTGTGATGAATTCATGTAACTACAAAATTGTGGGAAACCTCAGGAAGACTCCCTTCCTTCCTTCCTTCCTTCCTTCCTTCCTTCCTTCCTTCCTTCCTTCCTTCCTTCCTTCCTTCCTTCCTTCCTTCCTTCCTTCCTTCCTTCCTTCCTTCCTTTCTTTCTTTCTTTCTTTCTTTCTTTCTTTCTTTCTTTCTTTCTTTCTTTCTTTCTTTCTTTCTTTCTTTCTTTCCAGTAACATGAGATGTTATTGACCTTTCTAAGAAAAACCCAGTGGTTCATTTTGCCTGGAGCAGATGTCAGGTTACACACTGGCAGCATGAGAGCATTAGTCATTTTCAGAGAACCTGATGGAACCGAATCTCCTGGTCAGCATTTGGAACTGTGATGGGCTGCAGCATCTGTTTGTCTTAACTGCTAGGAGACCGTTTGGGCATGAGGCACTTCAGCCCTGAGTTAAGCAGCTCTTTCACCACAGAACAAAGCCAGAAGCTTAGAGGAAAACATTCTTGTTTGGCTCCATCTGCTAAATATTTCTATTGGTATGAACAAGTGTAGTCTCTCAAGTTGGACAGGATTAGCTTAGAATAGACATGCAAGGAAATGTCACTAAATTACCAAAGGTCTGTCCACAAAAAGGAAAATTGGATATAATTGGCATTGACATAGGCAGCAGGACTCTATTTTTAATACATAATGGAAGAGGCAGTTGTTATTATTGTTTTCCTGTTATTATTGTTGTGGTCTTCTTGGTGTTGGCTTGCAAAGGTTTTATTAGCCAACTAAGTAGCATCATCAGTATTGTTATTATCTATTAACAACAATATAAAGCCACAGCCACCAGTTGATTAGCTAGTGTTGGTCTTCATAACCATCAAATTCTTCTCAAGAACCTGGGATGTCATAATGTATCAATATAGTATATGTGTGGATCCAAGCAGTGTGGCCTTTTATAAGTGACAGGTAGAAATTTTGTCAATGCACAGATTTTCTAACTTCTTGCACAAGCTTATGAACTACTTTTCTTCTGCTTCTTTGCATAATCTGCACTTGTAATCATTTGATTATTTTCTTATCTTGATTGCATTAGTTTAAATAGCCTGTTCTTGAGCAGCCAAAACCAAGCCTTCAGTTTCTTTGTTTAATGTTCCATTGTCAGGTTTTATCTTTGTCCAGTTTCCCTAAAACCATTTGTTAGAAATTGACCATATAATTCTTTTCCTTGCCAGTATTTTGTGTTTTATTGCATTATTTTGATATTCATGTTCTGTTTCCTCATTCAGTAAGTTCTAATTTTTAAATTACTATTATGGCTAAAATCTGTAGTGTATGCTGTGGCCTTTTGGGTGCCTATCTTCCACATCACCTCTGATGTATTTGGGGTTAATAAGTGGTCCTATGTTTAGTACTGTCCAGAATACCTGTGTATCTTGGGACTCATAGTTCTCATAAGTCCAAACTTAAGTAGCGAGTTTTGTGCATATTACGTTGGATGTAAAGCCACCAGTAAGGTGATATTGGTATGAACTGATACAATTCTGCCATCCACTCTGTTTCATCTGTCATTTTTTAAAAAAAAAATCAGATGCTTTATTTTATTTGAGAAAAGAAACAAAATGGGACATTTTAATATTACATTTTAAAAGAGATTATCATGTTTGCACATGTAACACAATATTCCAAGTGAAGAAGAGAAACTAAAGACACAAGAGTCTGTGTTTGGTTTCACATTTGGTTATGATCAGATAGAAATAGTTGAAAAAAAATCATTCTCTTATCAAATGCCTTGTGAATTCTAATCAGTACTCTTTGTCTGAAAAGAAACCATAATACAACTATATCGCTGTGGAAGAGATAGTTTGCTATCTTAATATATTAGCAGCAGTATAGAGTTTAGTACTATCCTTAACTATGATAATTTAATTTGTTTGTGCTATCACTTATTAATACTAAATTGTAGCTCTTCCTGCAGTGCACATACTGTAGAAATAGAAACTGTAAACCTAAGTTTATAAGGTGTTTACTCTTCTTAGTGCTAAGAGCAGAAAATATGTGTAGGGCCAATCCTGCCCCAAGCTTACAGAAGCTCTGAGAGTAGCTTTTGAAGGAGCAGGAACAGAAAGAAGAATAGCAAGGAACATACCTTTAGAAAGCAAAGTAGATGGATTAATTTGAAGGATTTAGATATTAAAGTTAGAGAAAATCACTAGTCAAATGATGGTAAGTAGATGATTAATTAAAGGGTAGACAGGCAAAATAAAGTTAAGGTAGGTCATATTCAACAAAAGAGCAAAGATTGTTACTAAGAGCTTTTGATTTATTTTTCAGGAAGAGAAAGAGGTGGGTGTAGATCTGGACTACATTTAATCCCAGATTTCTGAGGTCATACACCGAAATTCAGTGGCAAACCACCAAATGATAGTGGTAGAATGTTCTTGTTTTTTAAATATGAAATAAAATTTTAAAATGGAAGAAATTTGAGTAACAAAGTCCAGCCTCACCTGTTCTAGTGACACCATTATATGCTTCATCAGTTTCTATGATTCTAAATTGCAGGGGTATTTTTTTTTAATAGACATGAAACCCTCCTTCCACAGTTCCAATAGTCTCCTGAATTGTAAGATTTTTCCTGGGACGTCCACAGTTAGGTAGCAGTTATATTGTTCTCTGTAGAATATATTCTTATAATAACATTGTTCATAAATTTCAGGAAATATTTTATCTCTGAAGCTAAAAAAAAAGTCATGTGCCAAATAAAATCTGGCAATCTCATTCCAATCTGTCACAATGGCACATATGATACAAGAAGTAGTAAGGAGAATTAATTAATTTTAAGAAATAAGAGTCTATACATTTCTGCAAGTGTCGAGAATATTTTCATTAGAAAACCCATGACTTCATGTTTCTTTGTTCATTTGTCTTTTTCAGCTACCAAGTCAGTGAGTCTGAATCTGAAATTCGCCTTAGACTGAACCAGTGTATAGAAGAAGCAATGATGAGTTTCTTTTTGTTCCTCCAAGAAATGTCTCATTTTAAAGAACAGAACCCTGGCAAGGTAAAATTAGGCTTGCAATATCTTCCATTTCATTTCACTGACTTTTTTTTTTTAACTTTTGGCAATATTCTTAGGTAAAAAACTTAACACCAACCTATGTGTATGCTGGATTAGTAAATAAATTGAATTAATATTAGGGAATGCCAGATCCGTAAACTAGATTATGAAGTTAAAAACATCCTGGAAGATGGCAACAGCAAAGGACTTTTGTTCTGTTGCTAAAAAAGAAAAAAACCAAACCTTACATAGATACATCCATGAAATCATCAGCAAGGAATGGTGGAAAACAGCATGACCAAAAATTCCTGATCTCAAACCACATTGATAATATACTACACCTATTCGATTGGTAAGGAACAAAAATCATTGGACATGCCACCACCCGCCACACAGGTGAATTTTTTGAGGCCTGGTATTCTACCAAAGGAGCAATTAACAAGCATATTGATTTAGATCCAGCCTATGAATATGTAAGAAACCAGACCATTTGAACTGCCAATCAACAAGAGAACCAACCAGCTGCTCAGAATTTAAATTTAGCTCCAAATGAACAACCAATTGCATGATCAACTGACCACACTGGCACACAAGATATTTATAAACTAAGGAAAATAGGACAAGAAAATTACTTTGATGATGTTACCTAGTTTGGTAATGAAACATTTAGAAACTATATTGAAACAAGCTTGGAGAGCAAACCACTACCAAAATCGTAAAACCTGAGCTACAAGTATTTTCTATTATTTCAGTGGTGGAAAAGATTTATCTTTTCACATAGCTCTGTATAAGTTAAGTCATATTAACTTCAATAGGACTTAGTATTATAGGCATGCAATATAAGAAATTATGAAATGTTTTATAGTATCATTAACAAGTAAAAAAGTTGTCCAATTGAATGATTAAACACAGACAAATATTCCAAGGCATTTGTGTGAAATAGTAATAGATTATATATATGCAGCCCCCAAAAAACTTTAATATCCACTGAAGTGTTGCAGAGGGTGCTAGAAAGTCAACAAGAGCCATGGTGGTGCAGTTATTAGAATGCACTAATCCAGTTCTGCTGAGTGCCAATTGTCAGCAAGTCAGCAGTTCGAATCTCACCAGCTCAAGGTTCCATCCTTCCAGAGTTGGTAAAATGAGGGCCCAGATTGTTGGCAGCAATATACTGACTCTGTAAACTGCTTAGAGAGGACTGTAAAGCACTGTGAAGTGGTATATGTCTAAGTGCTATTGCTATGATCCTCAGTTATGCTTAACGTTCATACCCCAATTCTGCATATAATATTTTCTTCTGCACCTTTGTATCATACAGTACTGCTTGAAGTGATGAGATGTTCTAAGCTTAATCACAATCAGACTTCACAAATTGTTTTCCTGCAAGATCTAGAAATAGTGCATCTTTATATGAAATCAGACGTCCTATTATTTTTTTGTGGGTTTTTTTTCGTCTGTTGGGGCTCCCTTCTACATAATAAATAGATAATGTCTCTATGGTGGGCTATCTGTATATGGACATTTCCAAAATAGTGTTTGTGCCCAAAGAGGGTACGCCAAGCTAAGGCTAAAAATAGTAAGGAGTCACATAATTTCTATATTTCCTCACCCCAGCCCAACTAACCTAATTGAGAATTGTACACACATACTGTATATATCTCATAATACTAAAGAGTATCTGAAAAATCAAAGTGCTAGTGGTCAGTTATCTTTATAGCCAATTCACAGTTATCTTCATAGCCAATTTAAGAACTATTATTGTAAACTCTCATGCCACAGTGCTACGTAGGATTCTCTCCGTGAATGATCCCCTAAACTAGAGCCACTAAGCAGAGAGTGACACCTCAGTAGCAGAAGACACCTTTGATTATTTCTACTTTTGAGGAAGAAAGGAAAAGGACAAAACAAAATTCCTTTGTTCTTCCCTATGCTTTTCCCATCTACAATATATAATACAGATTCTGTTCCCAGACTGTTCTCACTAAAACATTTCCAACTAGAAACGTTTTAGGGAGTTGGAACAGTTTCCAATTGTTTTAGGGAAGAAGAAATTCTGATGAAACATTTTATAGGTCCAGTCTCAGGACACATTAACAGATTTATATGTTATAGGTACTGAATGTTACCGAATGATTTAATTCATGCTTGTCTTTTTAAAAAACAGTTTTGCCTTCTGGTCTGCAGCATATGCACATTCTTCACAGTGTTGGGAAGTTACATTCCTGGAATTGTACTCTCCTATCTTCTATGTAAGTTCTTTCAAACACATAAAGAATCGGGTCTGGGATTTCTTTGGTGGCGTCATAGATGCCCAATGAAATATCTAACCGTGGTCACACAGTATTCATAATTGCAATAAGATGTGTACTAAGAAGAAAAAAAATACGTTTTCCTCATTGTATTGTGACTGAAGTCCTGAGAAATACAATAACTGCTGAAGGTATTTGTATAATATTATACAAATGTATTATATTTGTATAATACAGCCTTGGTGGTGCAGTGGTTAGAATGCAGTATTGCAAATAGAATGCAGTATTGCAAGCTAATTCTGCCAATTGCCAGCAGTTCAATTCTCACTAGCTCAAGGTTGACTCGACTTTCCATCCTTCCGAGGTGGATAAAATGAGGACCCAGATTGTTGGGGGCAATATGCTGACTCTGTAAACCGCTTAGAGAAGGCTGTAAAGCTCTGTGAAGTGGTATATAACTCTAAGTGCTATTTCTATTGCTAATATGTTTCAGTGTAATAATTTGAAAGTCCTTTATAAAACAAATAAAACAATTAAAAGGTTACTGACAAATTAAAATACTTTTATTAAATTTTATTTCCTTACAAATTATGTTGATGCACTTCTAATGAGTGCATGTTTCTCTAAAAAGTAGTCTTAATTTCAATCAGAAATGCATACAATTCCATTGTTAGTATTCAAATGACTGCACATAATAAACATACCAGTCATTTGTGCAACAAGTATGTCAGTGTATTTATTTCCATGTTATAACAATATTATTTCAGCTTTGCAGATTAAGATTAATAACCAAAGCTTGCCAAAGGTCATCTAGAATTTATAGTCATCTGGACTTTAACACTAGCTGTTAAGTATGAATGTAGCTACATTTTCCCCTGAAAAGCTGCAAATTGTTTTTATGTAACTTAAACTGATACATTTATAACTATGAATATGTTTCAAAACAGTGTGACTCAAAAGTATAACATTCTGTATAGTAATTTATTCTTTCTTTGACAGTATTATGTGCCTTTTTATGTCCATTCTTCAAGTGCAATGAATTTGGACAAAAGGTATATAGCCACATTAAGTCATATCTGCTGAAACTGAACTTTGGAATACAAGACTTTATCAACCAAAAGTTAAAAGAGAGAGCAGGTGAGCAACTGGCAATTTCAGCTTCCTTGATGAATATTATCCACTGAAATATGCAATTACAAAAATATTCTTAGCATCTTTATGAAAGATAAAAAATAAAGCTTCAAAACCTAATTATATTTTATTTCCTATAACAATTCATGATCTTTCCATGTAAAATGCCATCTACATAAATAGACAGATGTAAAGCTCATGCACCTGATCTGCTGATTTTTTTTTTAAATGATAAATGCTTTGAGCTTTTTATTTTATAAACTTGTGCAGTATAAAAAACAGAAAATTATGAACAGAGCTTTCTGAGATGCTTAAATTAAGAAAGAAATTGAAACTCTCTCATGCTGATGTTATGCAGAAAATTGGGGAACTGTTTGCCTTGAGGCATCGTATAAATCTAAGTTCTGATCTGTTGATTGCCCCAGATTTCTACTGGGACAGAGAACATCTTGAACAACTGTATGATAAAATGTATCGGTTTCTCAGTATTGATCGCAGAGGTAAGGTAGTAAATGAAAAGCTCCAGCAGTGCACAGAACTGACAGATCTGCTGATTTTAAATGCAAATTGGGGCTGAATGGCAAAACTGAATTGTAATGTATACCTTTTTATCAGTATAGCAAATAAATAAAAATAGAAATACTTGACTGGCATAATAAGCAAAAATTGTTAACTGATATATTCTTTTTTTTCCCCCAAGAAATGATCAAAACAAAACCAAGAGAGGATGACAGTGAACTAGACTTATCAGCTTTATGCCCTAAGGTTGGTTGGTTCTTACATCACTTTTTTTAAAAAAATGTTTTTTTGATGACAATGGAGCACATGAACTTTTATTTGCTTTCACAAGAACAAATTTCTGCTCTATCCCTTTATAAAAATGAGGTGGAATTCTAGAATAAGCTAACCTTTGACTACTGAACCATGCACTCGGTGCAATTTTTTCCACATAAATATGTACAGCATTACAGAATTAAAAAAGGAGTTACATTTTTGTCTAAATCTCTTGATCTAAGAAGGTTGTCTTTAAGGGAAAAAAAGTAGACCTAAATATATCAACATCTAAATATTTGTTGGTATATCTCTATCGCCTAAATAAAAAAGCAACTGTTCTCTCTCTAATGACAGCATCATGTTTATGGTGTTTAAAATGATGTGTACTGAAGCAATATTTAGTCTGCAGTATGTTTGATAGTTTGATTTTTTTTTCAATCTACAGATTAGCTCAGCAACTGCAGCCAAGGAGATGTCTGTATCAGACACTGATATCTCAGAGATATCTTGGACTGACAATGGAACTTTTAATTTATCTGAGGGAAACACTCCACAGACAGACACATCCGATGGTACGCTCTGCTATTTTGAATTCTTCCAGATTTTACCAAGTTGTTAATTACAGATTACTTTTAGCCATCTAAAGTAAAAAAGAACCCTGCCATGATTCTCAAATACATGCTTAACTTTCCTTGAAATCTACATGTTAACTTCTAAATTTGAAAAAGGTTTTCATGCAAACCCATTTAGGTTAAACAATAGTAGAAATATACACACACAAACCCATTAGAATGTAGACTGGCGTAAAGACTGGCAAATCTGAAAAGTTAAATACAAATAAATTTCATTTTACAGTTAGTGGCCATTAGTTTCATTCATTCATATATATATATATATATATATCCAACACGTTACCCTGTTTGTTTGTTTGTTCAATTTGTATAGCCAAACCAGTGACTCTGGGTGGTGAACAATCATAAAAACTGTTAAACAGGACAGAAACAAGAAATTCAATACCAATACCAACCAACAAATATTATAATCCATCACTATCAACATAACCAGGAAATGGAGCCCTTTACACACCTGGAAACTGAGGCCCAGGTACATAGCCAGGTCTGTGAAGTTTTCCAAAATTTTCAGGGCATCCTAATCTCAGGAGGGAGGATGTTCTAAAGGGCATGTCTCCTTATCCCTGCCAGTCAGCACTCTTTGGCTGACGGGCCAAGGGTGCCTATCCTGCAAGATGGAATTGGATGGGTAGAAACAACTGGGAGAATATAGTCCCTCAGCTAACTCAGCCCAATGTCACGAGGGACTTTAAAGATGACAACCAGCACCTTGAATTGCACCCAGAAACACACTAGCAACCAGTGCAGCCCATGGAGCAATGTTACATGTGCTTAACAGCCAGCACCATTTACAACCCATGCAGCTGTATTCTGTAGTAGCTGAAGCATTTGAATGCTTTTCAAGAGCAGCTTTAACTGTAAAATGGAATTTATTTATTGATATTTAACTCTTGAGGCCTGTCAGTCTTTATGCCAGTCCTCTTGCTTCCCTTTCTCTTCCTCTCCTCAAACATTTATGATATTGCAGTCTGTATTTGGATAAATAGATGTCCTGTCCTGTTAACTGACAATTTAATTCACTGTGGATCAAGCCTTTTTTTAATGGATTTAAGCCTTATGTTTTCATTTCTGAAGGTTGCTGAAACTGAACTTGTTTTTTGTTCCTTTTTTGTAAAAAGAAAATAGTGCAGCATCATACCTCAGAAAGAAAACTTAAGGTTATGGCTGCAATTGTGGCGATTGATTTATAACCACATGTCTTGTTCGCCCTTCAGTAGATTTTGATCGGCCAAGTGACCATGAGGAAGCTTTTGCAAAGGATCTTGCAGAATTTCCATCTATAGAAAATGGTGCTGGAACAAACGATGATGATGATTCAAGCATTGGCTTGCCAGTTCAGCATAAGAGAAAAAAAGCTCATCCCCCAACCCCATTGGACCAATGTCACAGGCAGGATAAGGAGAGGCACTCTGCAGCAGGCCTTTCCTTGTCTTTGATCAACGACCAGGCCTTCAGCTTGGTGACAGCAATTGCTGGCGATGTTGTTACATCGGTGGTATCAGCAGCCGTCAGAGAACAGTTGCAATCTGTGCAGGAAGTCCCAAGTATAAGTGAAGAGGCAGATGCAGAAGAAGGAGATGATTTTGAACTGCTTGACCAGTCAGAGCTTGAACACATGGAAAGTGAACTGGTACCCACCAAAAGCCCAAAGGCGGAGCCACAGGAAAAGAAGAAGTCTTCAGGCTTCCTCTCAAATCTGCTTGGTGGGCATTAATGTGGAAGGAGAAGCTGCTTAATAGTATATCGACATAAATACAGACAATGTGAAATGCAAGGAGAGAAATTATGAGCTGTTAGCTTTGTCTATTATTCTAGATGTGCTGTAACATTCTTCATGCGGAGTGAACTAACAATGTTTTAGATCAATCGATGCTGGTAGCTTTGTTTCTGATAGTGATGCCATAGAAATGAAATCACATTATTTTCATTCACAGCAATTTAAGAGGCTTCTTATACAAATGTAGCTCAGTTTTGGCTGTTGCCAAATCTTTGTCACTTTCAGCCTATTTGTTCTTTTTTTCCCCCCCCCAAGCAGTTTGGCAGCAATATTTCAGGGTTAGAAAATATCTGCAAAATTCAAAAAGCCATCATATCCTATATGTGTCTCCTATGTAGCAGAGTATGCAAACCTTAACGAGAATCTGAACACTTTTGCTGCCATCATCTCTAACATACACATTCTCTAGTTGGATAGTCCTTATTTGTATTATCTGTCTGAAACTCAGTTATTCATATGAGCTGGCTAGAGAAGGCCGTGCCATTTTAAACTGTATCCTTAAGAGGCCTTGGAGTTAGGCAAAATATCCATATCCCATGTACCATCACTCACTTTGTACAACTACTTGTAGCACATGTATCTGCTGTGTGGAGTTGAATTTAGGTTGAGTAGGAATTGATTAGGAAAAAATTCAAAACTGAAATTGAGTTGGCAATTTTTATTTTCAGTTCCATTAATTTAAAATTGTTTAGTCTTATAATTACAATATAAAATCATACAACTGATTTATTTTTGAAAGACTACTTGTATAGAAGAAATAAAAATATTCCTGGCACATAAATATAAAATCCTGCTAATTTTAGCACATTGAACATCCTGTAGTTCACTCTGACAAGAAACTTAGTAAATATTCTATTAAGCATTATGACTTATCTTTAAAATTGAGGGCAACAGGAGTGCCTTATCAACGTGAACCAAATTTTAAAAAGAAATAGCTTTAGCATGCTTTGGCATGTTAAAAGAAGCCAGCAAATTGAGGGACCATATTAATTGCTCTGATTTATCTCCAACTTCTAGACATTTTTACTGGCATTCTAATCAGTATACATAGTAATGGTGTGAAGTTAGAACTAAAGGTGCAGTTTGAAGAGAAATTTATTTTCTTCCTGCTATTTTTATTAGGTAACTTGCAAAATAAATGTTGTTTTGCAACATGCAGACCTGAGCAAAATGTTAGGTTAGTTCATTCTCAAGTCTTCTCTCTCTTTCTACCTTCTGTAAACATTCAGTAAAGTCTACATATTCAAGGCTACACTAATCCAATGCCAGTTCTAACTCCAAAGCAGATTGTTCTCCGATTTCTGCACATCTTTATCAAATGTTACTGTGCTTCAGATGTGGAAGTGTAGAGAAATACTTGGTTGCAATCCCTCAGAGTGAAAACAGATCACAGGGATCTAGATCAGCGGTTCTCAACCTATGGGTTGCGACCCCATTTGGGATCGAACGACCGTTTTCCAGGGGTCGCCGGACATCGCGGTCCGCCATTTTGTTTTGTTTTGTTTTCGTTGCGCGGGCGCCGTGCATGCGCGGTTCGGGCCGTCGTGCGCACACCGTGCGTGCGCGGATCAGCCCGTCGCGGTCCACCATTTTTTTTTCATCACGCACGCGCTGCGCATGCGCGGTTCGGCCCGTCGCGCGCGCCGCGCATGCACAGATCGACCTGTCGTGGTCCGCCATTTTTTTTCCCGTCGTGCACGCGCCGCACATGCACGGTTCGGGCCGTCGTGCGCGCGCTGCGCATGCGTGGATCGGCCCGTTGCGGTCCGCCATTTTGTTTTTTTGGGTTTTTTTATTTTTTTTATTTTTTTTTCATCGCGCGCGTGCCGCGCATGCGCGGATCGGCCCATTGCGCGCGCGCGCCCGGGTCGGGGTCACGGCGCGCATGGGCGGCGCAAGTGGGGTCTCAACCTGAAAAAGGTTGAGAACCACTGATCTAGAAGGTACTACAGGTAATCCTTGCTTAACGACTACCCTGTTTAGTGACCATTTGTGCTTAAAAACTAACTTTATATCACAGCACCCCCATGATCACATGATCAAGCTACAGGCACTTAGGCCAGGAATAGGCAACTGTGGCTCTTTTATGACTCATGGGAGTTGAAGTCCACGAGTCATAAAAGAGCCAAGGTTGCCTACCCCTGAATTCTAGGCCAAATATTCCATTGTCATATGATCACCATTTTTACTTCCAATAAACAGAGACAGTGGAATAAAATTGCAAGTTACTGTCACATAATATCTCGCTTAATGACTACAATAGTAGAAATGATCAAGTGATGTCTTCTTTAGTGACCATGTCATTCAGTGATGAGGTTGCCAGTCTTAATTCTGGTTGTTAAGCAAGAACTTACTGTACAGGTAGTCCTTGACCTATGACCACAATTGAGCCAAAGCAAGACATTTTTTAAGTGAGTCGCATCCCATTTTCAACTTTTTTTGCCACAGCGAAGAAAATCACTCATGTTGTTAAGTGAATTGTGGTCATTAAGTGAATCTGGCTTCCCCCATTAACTTTGCTAGTCAGAAACCGCTGGGAAGGTTACAAATGGTGATCACATGATCTTGGGACAATGTAACTAATAAATACAGGCCAGTTGCCAAGTGCCCAAATTTTGATCCCATGATCACATGAAAACCGGTCGTAAGTCACTTTTCAGTGCCATTGTAACTTCAAATGGCCATTAAATGAATGGTTGCAAGTCAAGGACTTGTAATTTAGTATATCACATCAGTTCTGCTTTTTATTATTAAAAATGTTCCTTTCACTTTTTTTAACCTAGAATAGCATAGGAGAAAGTGGTTTTCAACTCAACAAAAGATGGGTATTTTCACCTAACCCTAAGCATGTTTAACTCCAAAGCCTTAGAAGGGGTGTGATAGTAAGCAATCCTCTTAGGGTAACTATGCTGGCTCAGGAATTCTGGGAGTTGAAGTCCACGAGTCATAAAAGAGCCAAGGTTGCCTACCCCTGGGGTAGCCAAACACCCCAGAAGTTTCAATACAGTTGACTTTTCTAGGTCATCTCTGTGTGATCTATAGCTACTTTGTTTTACTGACAGTCCCAATGGAAATGTCTGTACATGGACATTCAGGCCACCTTGGCAAACGTTCAAAGCAGATATGTGAAGCCTTTTGTGTATAGTTGCCTCAAAATTTTGGGAATGGTTTGTTCAAATCAATGTGTTTTGCAGTGTCCTTTTCAACTTCTTTGCACAGTCCTAAAAGTAAAATCCCCTTAAGACTTTCTAAGGAGAGCATCTGGTTTCAGCAAAATCAGTGTTCTGATAGCTTGGTTCGGTACCAGGTTCTGACAGTTCTTGCCAATCAAATGTATTGGATATTTGCATAATTCTAGCTATGATACTGCTGGGCAGTTTCACTATTTAAAATACAAATTAGAAGGCTCTACCGTTGTATAGAATGCAAACTCATTAAGTTGTGTTTTCTTTTTATAATAAAAGTCAATGGATCTTACCATTAAATGGATAAGGCTAGAATCCAAAACACATAGAAGTGGGATTTACTTCCAAGGAAACATGCTGCAGATTGTAAGTTTAAAGAGTGGGCACGTGGCTATTGTAAGTTAAATTACTAAGAGAATCTTCTCAGTTCTACCAATTATGTTGTGAACTATAACTGTGTGCACTTTATTATTTTCTTTAAATAAATATTTCAGGGATTTTCAAATGTCAGATACAGAGGTATCATTGAAAACAACTGAAGGGACTACTTAAGACTTCTTGTAAGCAATTCTCTTTCTGGTTTTCAGGTAAACAGATATAATCCCCATATTTGGAGATACCTGCCTGAGCACCCTAAAACATTTATATAATTGCACTCATTTCCTTATTATTTGGAAATGTATATTGCAAAAATGATAACGAATTGGTACTTTTATGTCTTTCTTTGTGTTTATTTTTAAACATATAGGCTAAAGATCTGTTTGTTGGCACATCCAAAAATCAAGAGTATGCTGAGATTTTTTCCCCCTTAGTTTGTTATTGTTGTCATTGCAAAATAAAATATTCTACCTATGAAGCCCCAAAATAAATTTAATAAATAGAAATGCTCTACAGTTAAAAAGTGGCTTGCCTTTTGATATATTTGACAAATCTGAGCCTTCCATCAACCAGAGTGACTTGTGTGGCTATTTTAATTCTGGCTTTGCTTATAGTCAGCGAACCCATTGATTTATGATTTGGTAATCTTTCCATTATACACATCTATACTAGCTTATTAAAGAAATTATTTTAGGCTGCACCCAACAGTTCAGTATAAATACCTCACATTTTTCATATCTGTCATTGCAGAGGTAAATAATAATATTCAACCACATTAGCTTTACTCTCTTGAACTAATGGAAACAACACCATATAGCCAATTCAAGAAAGGTTAATGGACAACATTTTAAACATTGTAGAGTGAGTATGGCTTCTAAATCATTTAAAGGGTTAAAGAAGCTAACTCCATAAATATGGCAGATTTAAGCAAATGATATTACAGTATAGAACTATATTAGTATGCAAGCATTGGGTGATATTTCTCTTTACCTTTAAAAAAAATAGTTCTGGGACAAGGAGTTTGCAAACGTACCGCTTCCACACACTTTTTAAAAATTCTTACTTGCAATGTGCTCAGCTTCATAGGAAGAGGGTTCTGAACAGGCATCTACTTATCAGTGCATCGTTATAAAGACATTTGAACACATTTAATCTTCAGTGTGGTACCTTCACAGTTCCTTCCAAACCCTAAAGCTTGTTTAGCTCTCTGAATTATATCCAACGGTGTTCAAATTGTAATTAAGAATGGTATCTTAAGAGATTCACAACAAAATTGATCCACAACAAATGGTAAATTGCAAAGCATATTTTTTTGGAAATAATCTTCAAGTGAAATACTCTGTATAAACAGGTTAAAATCCTCAACCTACATTCTCGAAAGCATAAATTACATTGAATCAATGAATGTAAATCGAGAGTGTTCCAGAGAGAGTGGCTATAATAGGTTTAATAAATAAACAAGCATAACAAATGTTTTTAAGAAACAAATATAGGTTTGGATTTATTTTCAACAAGTGAGAAGACGACGGCAGTTTTCAAATGATACTTGCAATATTCTGCTTGGATGGTCCCTTCTTATCTTTTGGCCAATTTAACAGCCTATCCATCCTGCATTTTTTATGCCACGGAAGTGCAAAAGCGCAAAGTACCCTATATAGGTAGTCCTCAGCTTATAATAGTTCATTTAGTGACTCTTTGAAGTTACAACGGCATTGAAAAAAGTGAGTTATGGCCATTTTTCACACAACCATTGCAGCATCCCTAGGGTCATATCATTAAAATTCAGACGCTTGGCAATTGACTCATATTTATGATAGTTGCAGTGCGACCTGACAAAAGCAAAGTCAATGGGGAAAACATATTCACTTAACAACTGTGTTACTAACTTAATGCAGTGTGGTGCATCGATTCGCTTAACAAACTGGCAAGAAAGGTTGTAAAATGGGGCAAAACTCAACAAAGGTTTCACTTAGCAACAGAAATTTGGGGCTCAATTGTGGTCATAAGTGAAGGACTACTTTAAGTGAAGTAATACCTTCGAAATACCGGTTTTCAATTAATGATTGGCTGTTATATAATGTCTTGCCATATAGCTATTGTAGTAGATATTCTCCATATTTCTGGTAGTATAGCATTAGTATTATAAGCCTAAAGCAATTCTATGTGAGCAAACTTAATTATAGAAATACATCATATTTAAAACAAATCATACCAAATCCTGGCACTCGCAATATTGGAATATGAAGAAATTAATATCTGTGGCATTCAAATTGCTACTCTGTCCTACATCTTCCATGGTTCCTATCATCTATCTATTCAACCACAACACTTTGATAGAATTTTAGTTAGTATGTTCTAAAATTTCCACAAAAATATAACTTTTAAGTCTATCATATATAAACTTGATTGTATTTTTTCCACTAGACCTCTCAATTCAAGAAACTGCTATTGTTAAATTTCTCATATTAAGAAGTAAGACAAAATAATTATTTAGTGATTGCTATTTGATCTAAATAGGTATTTGGGATGAGACAATTGCCATGTTTATTAGAACTGCTAAAAATAATATATATGAAACCATTTTGATCCCTGGATATCAGTGGAGGAGAATTCAACATATGCTGTTTTAATTGGAAGATTAATTTAAATTCTCGATCACAGATTACCCAATACTATCAAATACATAGCAATATAAATACATAGAAATGTTTTCAAAACATACATAAAGTTAGAATATGTGGAGGTACATTATAGTAGATTAGTATGAGATTAATAGAAATGAGTATTTATGTTCTTGATTTTTTTGTATAAATATTGTAATATTCACTTCCATGTTTTTACAGATTTCTAGCCAAACAACCAGAAACAGGATTTTTAAAAAAAGAAGTCTTAAATTATTTTGAGTATTTTGCAGCACTTTAGCTTGAATATGATTTAATAAACATGAATTGATGATTATGAGAATGGTTTAATGTCTATGTTTTATTTTTGTGACAAGCTACATACATGTTAATATTTTACTTATTGTCATCTTTATTTCTGTTTTTTTAAATCTGTATACCACAGTAATTTTGAGGGACATATGAAATAAAATATTCAATCTTTATGCTAGATAATTTCAGACATTTTCAAATGAGCAGTTTTGGTCTCACTCTTCATATACCCTTTCAGTAATCAATGGACAACACTACTGTGGAATGTAGGAAATATATATATTAAAAACGACTCTTAAAATCTGTATGAAGAAAATAAAATTTTATGTGCTAGAGCAGTGATGGCGAACTTATGTATCATTGGGTGCTGGGTGGGTGTGGCCCATTGGGTGGGCGTGGCAGCAATGGTAATGGCAGACTGGGTGGGACTAAAAAGTTCAATCAATTCCAACTTTGCGAGATCTTTTTTTTCCCGCGAGAAGTTGAAATTGATTGGTTGAATCTCTTTTTGGGGGGGCACATGGCGGCGGAGGCCTAAAGTGAAAAGGTTTTATAAAATCCAGCTGTGGCACGCATGCCATAGGTTCGCCACCACGGTGCTAGAGCATCATAAATAAGAGTTTGGGTTATTAAAAAAAACCCTGACTTTTAAAGTACCGAATAAAAATCTACTTTGTAATCATAGGGAAGCAAAAAGTCACCTGGTGGCTATACTTTTCATCCATTTAAAATAAATTATTGTGAGGAAAATACCAGAATATAGGTAGTCCTTGACTTACAATAGTTCGTTTAGTGACTGTTCAAAGTTACAACTTCACTGAAATAAGTGACTGTTTTTCACATGACTGTTGCAGCATCCCGATGGTCACAAGATCAAAATTTGGATGCTTGGCAACTGGTTCATATTTATGATGGTTGCAGTATCCCAGGATCATGTGATCACTTTTTGTGACCCTCTGACCCCCTCACTTAACAACTGCAGCAAAAAGGGTCATACAAAATTTATTTAACAACTCACTTAGCAACAGAATTTTGGGTTCAATTGTGGTTTTAAGTTGTGGGCTACCTGTACAGAGTTGTGTCAACTGTTTTTTTTTATGTAATTAGGTTCTATAGCCTATTCGTATAAAATCTGGTGGCTTTCAATTTGACATTATTAATAAAAACACATATAAGCTAAAAATAGGCCACAAGGCAAGTTGAGATAATTTAGAAAGTAAGTTTTGTGGCAACTCCCTAAAGCAGGGGGGGGTCAAACTGATGGCCTGCTGGTCGGATGCATCACGCACAGGCCACACCCACCCGTTCCGCAAAGGCAAAAAACGCCACAATACATCACGTGATGCCAGTGTCCTAAGCAATGCCTCCCAAATTTATTCCCTCATTACCCAAAACCTGTTTTTTTCCAATCTAAGATGAATATTCCCAGTCATTTACTTAGTAATTTTCACTTCAAACATAAGTTGGTAATAACTTTAGGAAGTGTGCTGCACTCAAGTATTTTGAGGGCCATATGCAGATCCAGGCATCATGTCGAGCTCTTGTACTCTTAACAATAGAAATATATGTTTCAGTTACTTTAGGACTGATTGTAAATTTAAATCATATAGAGTTAGGGTTAAGCAATGAGGTGTCTTAACGTTTGCACACTGTTCAGAGTGTTAAATAGGAATTGCAAGGAACTCAAAAGCAATCTCTCCAAATTGGATGCAAATACAATTCAATATATACAAGTATAAATTTATATAGCTGCTATTATACCTACATAACTCCTGGCAGTTCACACGGTTAAAAGATAACAAAAATAACCAAACAAAAGAAACTCCATTAAAATCAAATTAAACTTTTAAAACAAGTTCCCTGGGAGAATGCAGTTCATACATTACACAAACAATACAAACATTTGCTGGCTCCATACCTCCACTGGATCTCCAGGCATGAAAGGCCTTACAGAATAGAATAAATAGAATAATTTACTAATCGATTAGTCTTACAACCATATCAATAAGATAAAAGAAAAATAAAATACGTAAGAAGTTCCAGGATAAAATAGATGGAAGGTAAACACAATGATAAAATATGTTGATAATACAATGAGTCAACAATCAGATAAGTGACTCTCCCTTGCAGGATACGCCAATTTGTTCAATGCATTGGGTTCTTCGCTCAACCAATTTAAATTAAAAAGCGGTTCTGCTT
The DNA here is from genome assembly GCA_034064705.1 of Bothrops alternatus. Taxonomy (NCBI): domain Eukaryota; kingdom Metazoa; phylum Chordata; class Lepidosauria; order Squamata; family Viperidae; genus Bothrops; species Bothrops alternatus. The sequence goes on along the minus strand of JARGCV010000001.1, from coordinate 5,644,468 downwards.
ACAATATATACATTAGAACCCAGGTGGAAAGAAATTAATCTGTAATTCAGTTCCCGACATGCTGTTCTTTCCAATAAGGATGAGAAGTATCTAAGCCTAAAAGCGGCATATTATTGATAGTTGAGCAAACATAAACAATATTTTCAATGGTTGAGGTATTAGACTTCCAGAAAGCCAAAGATGCTGGCATGTGGGTGTGCACACACAGAAAGACACACACACTAATCCTTATAGATTAATTATCTCTGATATGACAGTGACTGACAAGAAAAGGAATCTTAGATCACAGTGTGCTTAAAATGTCTAATTAAAATGTTAACGCAGCATGCAGCTGCTGAGAAGGATAGATAATGCCATGTTTTGAATCATTAGAAAAGAACTGCAAAATTAATGCCTTTATATAAATCTCTAGTGAGCACACTTTGAATATTATGCATACACCTTAACAAGGATATGATACAATTAGAAATGATATGAAGAAAACCTATTAACATTTTTAGGGATCTGCAGCAGGTCCCTTATGAGAGAAAACTGCAACAGTTGAGCTTTTTCAGTTTGAAATGAGGGAGGGGCGTACAAGGACAGATGGTAGAAGCCTACAAAATCATAATGTGGAGAGAAAATTTTCTTGATCTCTCACAGGACTAGAACTTGAGATCATTCACTAAAACTGAACACCTGTTCATTCAGGTCTGACAAAAGAAATGCTTTTCAAAGAGCAGACAATTAACAATGGAATCTGCAGTCTGCAGTTGTGCTGACAGTAATCGATGTGATGGTTCTAAAAGTGACTGAGCCAGGGTCATGGAATATCACAGTATCAATGACTATTAATATTGATTAATACTTGAAACATAGGTTGCATATTTCAATACTAATTGCTGGGAAGTGACAGCAGAAGGGACAATCCCCCTCCATTGCGGCTTGTCAGTTTCCCAAATTCTTCTAATTGGCCAAAATGTGACACAAAATATTGGACAATATGACTTTAGCTTCTGAAAGGAGGAGGAGAAACAAGGGGCAGCAAAATACAACACTTGCCCTGTGATATCAACATAAAAATATGTCACCCATTTGACTAGTTACTGACATTAAGAGCAGGAATCTTCTTTGGTTAAAAGGCCAGCAAGAATATATATGGGAATGCAGCTGACCATGAGGTGCAGTGCCAGTTTTGGATACTTGATAGAAGAGGGTTGTATAGCCAGATTTTCTTTTGACTTAACACTCCACATCTTTTTTCTTTTTTTAAAAAAATGAAGACAAAAACTAACACAAATTAATGTAAAGTGAGAAAAAGAAATTAAGAAAATAATCAAAGAGAAAGTTAAAGGTGCAAGAAAAAGATAAGACAAATAAAAACAAAAAGTAGCTTCCAAACTTTATAGCACGTGTACAATTATAAATTATCTTACACTATGTTTACAAAATAACTCTGTTTCTATAATCTAGTCTGTCTAATCATTGAAACTTCATTTTCCATTTTACACAAAAAGTAAGAAGTTTCCAGTCAGCAATAAATGTCACATTTCATTTTATTAGTTTTGCCCAGGGAGCAAAATCAGAATCTCCTTTGAGTAAGATGCTGGTCAGGGAAATGTAATCATAATTTTCTGACCGTTCAAATTTGATTTAAAGCTGTGCAACACTTTCAGTACAAAGGGAAATGTATTTCTGCACCAATGAGCACGCACATAGCATGTTGAAAAGCCTTAAAATAACTGCATCTTTTTCTAGGCTGTAGCAAGACCAAGGTTCTTACATAATGTAATTGGAGAGACTAAAAAATATACCCAGGTTTTAGTCTTCTAAAATCAGCAATTTGCTCAACCTGATACCTTCTGCGTGGCCCTGCAACAAATGCCAAAACAGGAAAACCTGTTTGACCGGGTTTGTCTCATCATTGTAGTTGTCTTCAGTCACCAGTGTGCAATGCAATGTCCGGCACTCTCTTTGATCTTAAAAAACAAGGAAAAAAAGACCACTCTCATCATTTTCTGTGTGTCTTTCGCTTTCTAGGAGCAGTCGCTTCCAACTGCTTCGACCTCGGATACATTTGTTCTATTTTTCTTCCAAATTCCCCAAAGCCACGGAGAAACCACGTCCGAGGAAAATACACTCACGAGAGGGATGCCTTTGGTGGGAGGGAAAACTCACTTCTTTCGCTCTACTTTGCTTTGCAGTTCGGGGGCAGAAGGAACAAGGCAAAGAGAACTGCACCAGTTGCATTTCTGTCCTCCACATAGCAGGGTACAGAGAGGAAAGGTAAGGGGCAGATGTTGGGAAGTGAGGCGGGGGGGGGAGAGAGAAATGCAGGGCGTGCAGCAAATTGTTGGGAGGACTGCGGGGCGATTTTCCTTGGGGAAGAGAGACAGTCAGAATAAAGACAGACTCCTTTATTGGACTAGACCAGGGGTAGGCAACCATGGTGGTTCAGGAATTCTGGGAGTTGAAGTCCACGAGTCATAAAAGAGCCAAGGTTGCCTACCCCTGGACTATAGACCACTAAAGGACTCGGAGGACCCTTCTAGCCCTATGATTCTATGAATCTCACTGCACTAGCGCAAACGGCTTCTAACAGCCTCCCTCCTTTCCTTCTCTCGTCCCAAGAGCAAAGACAAGCGACTGCAACCAGAACAAAGCAACTGGTCCTCCAGGCCTGCAGAGGGGGACAAATGACGGAAGTAGGTTCGGGAGCACTGATCGGCCCATCTGCTCCTCTAACCCGGAAGCGAGAAGAGCAACTTGGCGGTGGAGTCTTTGCCGTTTAAGTACTGCGCGGATTCCCCCTCCCCCGGAAGCCTGACCTGCAGCCGGGCCCCGTTTCCTCGGCTTTGGCTTGAGCCCCCTCGCCCCCTCGCCCCCTCGTGGGCCGTCCTGAGCTGCCGCTCGGCATTCAAGCAGGCGAAGGGCTTCCCGGCGGAGCTCGGGCTATGAGTGACGTGTCTCCTGCCCTCGGAGCGCCAGGTAAGGCTAAGACGCGCGCAACGAATTCTGCTGAAGCATCCAGCGGACTTTTCCTCCTCCTCCTCCTCCGCTTAAACCTCTTCGGTCCCTTCGATCGCGGTCACGCACACACTAAAGCACACCCAGGCCGTTGCAGGGCGAGCCCGACGTTGACAGCCGTTAAGGACCCGTTCCTTGACGGCGCTGGGCGTGAGAGGTCAGCAGCCCCCGCGCTCCCAATATGTACATCTCCCAAATCACGTGCGCTTGCCTTACTATTCCTGGCCCTGGGTACAACAAGAGGGGGCTGTGTTTGTGCTAGACTTGCTCTTTCAAAGGGTGGCAATTCACATGGGGGCCTTGTCTGTGTCTCTGGCCGCTGGGTTTGATTTTAAGGGAAAGCAGAGTTGCATCTCCCTGTGAAGGAATAGTGTGAACTGTTGTGTTCTAAGATACACCTTTATGCTCATTGCTGGGGATACTAACCTTTGTACCTTATACAGGTAGTCCTCGAATTACGACCACAATGAAGCCCAACGTTTTTGTTGCTCAGTGAGACGTTTCTTAAGCAAATTTGCCCTGTTTTATGACTCTTCCTGCCACAGTTGCTAAATGAGTCACTGCAGTTGTTAAGTTAGTCATTCAGTTGTTAAGTGAAGCTGCCTTCCTCGTTGATTTGGCTTGTCAGAAGGTTTCAAGAGCATGAATGTGGGTCAGCTGCCAAGCATCTGAATTTTGATCATGTGACCCTGGGGATGCTGCAGTGATTGTAAGTGTGAAAAAACGGTCACAAGTAACTTCGAATGGTCACTAAATGAACTGTTGTAAGTTGAGGACTACCGGTAATCTTCTGTTGCCAAGTGCTGAATGCTGAGAAGAGAAATGTAATCGTTGAACTGTGAGATCTAATATAATTTTTTATCCTGTTGCAGTCTTGCCAAGAATTGGCGGGAACTTTGATTTCTCTAGCCCAAACTAGAGAGCCGTACAGGTTATTTCTACTGATAGTTTTTTTTTATTTGGCGGATATATGTATTTTATATTGTTCGTCTCTGACCTTTTCCCCAAATCTGTGAGCTTCAAGAATTCTTGAACAAATTCTGTCATATTCTTAAATTTAAATTTAACACAACTGCAGTAACCTGCAACAGTAAGAAAACTTCTTAGAAAACATCTCTTGACATATAAAATATCTATCCCCTGACTTCTTAAAATAAGATAACTTTGACTTCCAGGGACATTAGACTAATAATTCCTATTGTTAGATGTGCTGGCTAAATTACAGGAGTTGTAGTTCAGTATTCCTGGAGGGAGTCAGGATGGAAATATCTGAAATAGAATTATATCTAAGCTAACTGATTAAGTCAAATTTCTTTCAGTTCAGCCTCTGTTGTGTATTTACTTGTTTCCTTTCTTCCCAGCTCCAGCATCATACACCTGCATCACTTGCCGAGTAACTATCAAGGATGCAGATGTTCAGCGAGCCCACTATAAAACTGATTGGCACAGGTATAACCTAAAGAGAAAAGTTGCTGAGATGCCCCCTGTCACTGCTGAGAACTTTCAAGAGAGAGTACTAGCCCAAAGAGCAGGATTGGAAGAACAGAACAAGGCCACTGCAACTTACTGTGTGGCTTGCAGCAAGCGATTTTCCAATTTCAATGCATATGCAAACCACCTGAAATCCAGGAAACATTTGGAGCTTGAGAAGAAGGCTGTCCAAGCAATCAGCAAGAAAGTGGAACTCTTGAATGAGAAGAATTTAGAGAAGGGCCTTGCTCAAGAGAACGTTGACAAAGACGCTATGAACACTGCTATCAAGCAAGCCATCGAAGCTCAGCCATCCTCGTCTCCAAAGAAGATTGCCCTGTCTGCAGATGCCATTGGTGGTTCTTTCATGGAAGAAAGCAGCAGTTCGCTCCAGAGAAAAGAGCACATGGAAAGACCACCTCGATTACACTGGTTTGAGCAACAGGCTAAGAAGCTGACACAACAGCCGTCTGACGATGAAGGAAAGGAGGAAGATATGGAGGAAGGTAATGACAAAAAGCAGTCTAAAGAAAAAGTTAAAACTAAAATGTGGATCTTGTAGTTGGGAGGGGGGGGTGAAGCCCTGTATAATGTTCAGTTTGAAACTTTCGAAAGCAAATTTGCATCTTCTAGTGACACTGGGCTGCAGTATCTAATCAGATATTTGGGCTATGGAATGGAATATGCTATGGAATAATCCCTATTGAACAACAGGCCTTTATCTTGGATAAACAGTCATAAGATTGTGTTGCATTGAAAGCATGATATTAATGAAAAGAATGGTGTCATATAACAGGCATGTATTTTTTTAAAAAAACAACAAAATTAGAATATACAAAGTACCGTAAAAAAAGAAAACCAAGTGTTTTAAAAGGCTTTTCTTTTGCTCCTACCTTAAAAAGTATTTCCTGTCATGTCCTCTAAATTGTATATAATTCTGAAGAAGTCCTTTGCTTCAGAATTAGATTTATTTTTACATCATTTTATGGTTGAATCATATAAAATATAATATGTAATATGTAATATACATAATGTGTCATTTTGGCTGGAATCTTGTTTTTTCAGTGGGCCAAAATTGCTTCATCCTCTGCTATAATGTAAGTCCATTGCCAAAAGAGCTTCGATTCTTAAAGGCAGCCATGAAGAAGAGTATCTGGGTCATATTTTGAGCTAGTTGATAATTTATGAGTTATCTTTGACCCATCATGTAGAATACAGTATTCACCAAACTAACCACTGCTATACCGGTCTGAGTTAGAATATAGGATTAATAAATTTGATTTCAAAAGAGCCTTTTGGAGCTCACAGATGTGGCACGTGTCTTCCAGTCTTTAAAACAACTGTCGTTTCTCAGGGACATATGACAGCTGCAGAGAGTAGCTACATGCTTCTGGTTAAATTGTGGCTGCTCTAAAGAGTTGTTGACATGTGCTATACAAAAGATTTTCTCTCAATTTTTTCAAAGCACTGTCCTATTGGAATGTATTTTTCCAAAGCACTCAAGCTTATGCATTGCCTTAGGGAAATGACACTTCACAGAGAAGAGCTGGGTTAAAAGTCAAACATTGGAATTGGTGTCAGAGTTTTTCAAGTGATGTTGAAAAATTCATTTTCTTAGCAAAATTAAAACAGTTAACGACATCATCCTTAACTAGATCTAGTGGCATGCTGTTGTATTAAATTGTTTATATGCATCTTTTTAATGCAATTAAACCAGCTTAAGGTTTTGTTCTGATTTCTTATAGAAGGTTGGGAGGATATAGACTCAAATGAAGATATAAAGTCTGAAGAAGAGATAGAAGGAAACCCAGATGAAGCAGAAAACAGTGAACCAGGGAATGATGGGGCTGAACCTGATGCAATTCCTATAACAGACTGCTTATTCTGTTCTCACCATTCAAATTGTTTCATGAAGAATGTGGCCCACATGACAAAAGCCCATAGTTTTTTTATTCCAGACATAGAATACCTTGTAGATTTCAGAGGATTGATCAAGTATTTGGGTAAGTCTGTCAGAGCTTTCTCCCTCATAAATAGATAAACATTGTTACTGATTTTTAAGGAAGTTGTATATGTTATTTCTCTCAGTGTTTCATTCTTCCTTATATATAACTGATTAATTAATATGGCATTTTTTTAAAAAAAATCACATTTTCTTAATAATGTAGGTGGAATTTTTAACATCAACTACATCAAGTTAGGGTTGGTGTGGATGGCATTTTAAAGATATATCAAATAGGATAAGATGTTGTCCTGTTGGGCAGAAGTTGACCTCTAGAAATGAAGACTATTCTATATAGATGTCGACTAGTGGATTTTCTCCTAGAATTTAATGCCCTTTAATAAACTTGATCTTACATCAGAATAAGGTTGAGCATGCACACATTGGGAGAGTATAATTATAGGCTTTGTGTAAACTGTACATACAGGTAGACCTTGGGTTACAACCAATCAGGGTTACAACCAATCATTCAGTAACCATAAAAGTTATAGCAGAGCTGAATGAATGATACTTGCAACCAGTTCTTGTAGTTCCAGCTATTGCAGCATCCCTGTGGTCACATGATCACAATTTCCAATATTCTTGTTGGCTTCCTACAAGCAGAGTCAATGGGGAAGCTGGCAGGAGGTCAGAAGTTGTGATCACATGAGGTCCTCACTTGAAGATGGCAACCAGGACTACCAGAATTGCTCTTGCTAAGTTATAACCCAAGGACTACTTGTACAATATATAGATACTGATTATGAAACAATTATATCTATTCCTCTCACTAGTGGAATGAACTTGCATCAGAGGTTCTAGTAAGCTTTCATGTTCGGCTGAAAAGCTTATCTCAGAAATAATGTTAATCACGGGAAATGGAAATTACTTTTGCAATACATTCTACCATGATTACTCTTTTTCTTGACAAAGAACCTTGACTGGGCCTTGGCCAAGTTTGGAACACAGGTCATTTCATCCTTATTTTATTTGTTTATAATTGCCTTTATTGTTACAGGCAACTTTTTTTTTATGATAACTAAATTTCTAATAGTTAACAATGAGGCAGTTGGTAGAATGGCTACTCTGACTGCAAATCTATTGTCAAAAAATGTTTGGGTAGTTCCATGATATGTAATAGAAGGGGGGGCAGGGTTAGTAGAAAAGCTGAATAGAGATTCTTGGCTGTAGCAGTGAGAACAGAAAGTAGTTTGATGCTAAATGTTAGGATGCAATTAATATTCTGAAGTCCTGTAAGATCAAAGGGCAATTCTTCTCTCATTTCTTTCAATGCTCAGGAGAGAAGATTGGGGTTGGAAAGATCTGTCTATGGTGCAATGAGAAAGGGAAGTCCTTTTACACAATTAAAGCTGTGCAGGCACATATGAATGACAAAAGCCACTGCAAGCTCTTCATTGAGGGAGATGCTGCTTTGGAATTTGCGGACTTCTATGATTTCAGGTAGGAGCTGCATTGTTGGTGAAAAACAAAAACAAAAAAAATCTGATGGTGGTGGCACAGTTCTGGGGTGGTGTATATGATGACTCTGCTTATGGATGACCAAAATTATAAGACTACGTTCTAAGTTAGTACTATCATCCTGTAACAGTTACTTGGGAATCACAAGGAGCATGCAGTAATCTTTTTACCAGCAGGACCCACAGCAAAGCCTTTTAAGGTAGAGTGCCCCTGTTTGCTTACAGCCCTGCCTTGGCTCTAGGAGAATTGAACTTCCTATCATCGTCTATGATTGTGCTGCCTGTCGACCTTGTATTTCCTATAGCTGTCTAGATATAGTCACTGTAGATGCAACAAATTCAATAGTGCAGCATTTGTATTGGTCTTTTGAAACCTGGAGGCACGTCTCCATTCTATCCGCCTGCATTTTGAGAAGTCAGGTGGGGTATACAGTTCTTCTTCCTTTATGTGAATTATAAATATGCTGAACAATATACTGATAGCTTATTCAGCAGGAAGGAAATAGCTTATTAAAGGACATCATGTCCCTGCTTAAAAATGCATTCATTAAAGCTATATTTTACAAGATCCTTGTTCTTTTGCCCCACAATATGGAGGCAGCATGATTTAAACAAGATTCGAATTAGCACGTTATCCAGTCTTGCTGCAACAGTACTCTTCTAGATCAGGGGTGTCAAATGTCAAGTGATGTGTCGTGACGTATCGTGACTTTTTTCCCATTGCCAGCAATGGGGTGGGCGCGTTTTATGGCCCGTGGGCCGGCAGTTTGACACCCCTGTTCTAGATTAAATTGGAAGACCCCACATTAATTCCCTACATATAAAAATATCAATTCACTGGGGTGAGAGCTAGGTTGCACATTATCTGCATGTAATCCTGCAAATGCGATATTTATTTTATTTCTTCCTCCCATCTCACTGTCAAGTGACTCCGGGTGGCTTAAAAACAAAGGTAGAAAACATTAAAACGTTTAACTAATGTTCATTTTAAACTTTAATAAGTTAAAAACCAGAATACTACAGAATGGAGGTGAAACCTTCCTAGTTCACTAACTACCTCCAACATGGAACGCCCAGGGCCAGGGCTAGGCAACCTTGGCTTTTTTATGACTCGTGGACTTCAACTCCCAGAATTCCTGAGTCAGCCATGCTGACTCAGGAATTCTGGGAGTTGAAGTCCACGAGTCATAAAAGAGCCAAGGTTGCCTACCCCTGGCCCAGGCCAATCAGCAGAGCAAGGTTTTGAGGCTCTTACAGAAGACCAAGAGGGTGAGGGGCAGATCGCACTTTGAGGAGTGTCCTGTTCCAAAGGGAGGGAGCCACAGCAGAAAAAGCCCTTCTCCAAAGTGCCTTTTATTGCATCTGGTGCAATTTTGTTTTCTTTTAGAGTTACCAGCTATCTCTGTTTCAGGAATCATTTTTTTCCTAGGACTATTACTTTGTGTTTGAATCATCTGTTTGAAAAAAATATGTCACTGGCAATCTGTTCAGTTTGTCTGTTCTAAATTTCCTTCTGATCAGTTTTATTGAATAACTACTCCTCCAGTGGGTTAAGAGAACTCCAGGTCCTGTGGCTTATAACAAGGAAAAAAATCTTAACTTGGGCCAGTTTTTCATGCCATATATAATTTTGTACACCTTGATCATGTTGCCCTTTACAGGCCTTTTTCTAGGTTAAAGATCTTAACTGTTCTAGCCTTTTCTTTGTAGAGAGGGTGTCAAACTAACAGATTATTTTAACTGAACTGGTTGTACTTTTTTCAGCTGTACTTTGACCTGTTATAAATGTCTTGAGCAGAGCAATATACATTATTTAGCTCTGGTCATACCATAAATGACAACATTGGCTGCTTTCTTTTAAGCCCCTTATTTAATAATCCCTAGGTATGTTCACTGCATTAAATTATAAAAATAATAAAGGTGGGATAAAGACAAATAGATCTTAGTCTCACCATGATAAAATACAGGATGCAAGGAAAAGAGATAGTAAGGCTCTAATTTTAATAGTCAAGGTTCTTACAACAATCAGCTATAGTACAGCTTCATGACCAATAGGATGGAAGCAGCTGAGTGGGAAGAGGAAGCAAAATTGCGGGTCCTTAATTGAATGCATGATTACCCAGGAGGCAGGATTAAGGCAGATATGCTTTTTTTTCTTTTATCTTGAGCAAACTGTTTTTCTCCTTGGTCTCAAAGTTCCCACAATTATATTTCTTAGCAGCACAAGATACTCATTGTCAGACTCTGCTATTTTAGCAGCTATGTTTTCAGACAGTCTCTTCTTATTTGTAAAGGTAAAATGTTGGCCCTCTTATAGGAGCAGTTATCCTGATTACCAAGAAGGGGAGGATGTAGAGATGCCCGAACAACTGCCATCAGAAAAGAAATTGGACTATGACGATGAAACTATGGAGCTGATTTTACCTTCAGGTACGTGACACTACGGAAATAAGCCACAATTGTCTTGCTATGCTAACTTTCTGTTATTGCAGTTTAGAAGGATGCAATCTAGTCTGGGGCAGGATGGTACAGGAATACATATATATGGCTTCTAGGTTTCTTGGTTGATTATCTGCCTTTCTGTGAAAAAACTTGTGCTTTTGTACCTATTCCATCCATTGCAGGACATGGGAAACTGCTGTAAGGATGGGTTTGATTTAGGACAGGGGTAGGGAACCTCGGCTTTTTTTATGACTCATGGACTTCAACTCCCAGAATTCCTGAGTCAGCTATAGCTGACTCAGGAATTCTGGGAGTTGAAGTCCATGAGTCATAAAAAAGCCGAGGTTCCCTACCCCTGATTTGGGACAAGGTTGTGGGCTTGGGAATTCTAGAAGTTCAAATGCACACATCTTAAGGCTGGTAAGATTGAGAAACGCCGGTCTAGGAATTGGATACTGGCACAAAAACGATCCTTTGGTCTTTCAATTAGAAGCCTAGAAATGTTGCGATCCATCTGAGAGATCCCCTTGGGAAACTATTCTGTAAGAGTAATATTATTCTGGACTCATTTCTCCATTCCCTCATTTTCTTTTCACACCGATTATCTCCCAAAATTAGTTATCGGCAAAGACATTTGCATTGTCTTTAATCCGAAGAAGGGTCTCCTGTAAAAAAAGATCAACAATTGTGTGAATAACCATTTCCTAAGTGCCAAGAATTGTCATCTGTAATCTGTCCTAAGTAACTCTAGTTCTACTTTTCATGCAGCAATTAGATCATTACATCACTTCTCTTTTGGATATGGGAATCTGATTCGAAAGTTTGTAATGCACTTTACATGGGACTGCCCTGGAAACTTACCCGGAGGCTCTTACTAGTTCAGAATACGGTGGCACAAATAAACAAAAGGCGTACTTTGTTATGTCCATGAACACCAGAGCTCTGTGAGCTGGGTTGATTCCCTATTTATTATTTATTTATTTATTTATTTATTTATTTATTTATCAAATTTATATGCCGCCCTTCTCCTAAGACCCAGGGCGGCTCACAACAACAATACAATAAAAATTTAAAAATCAATTGCATTCACACAACACACAAACACAATCAGCTCACAGATGCTGATGGAGGGACACTCCTAGGGCCCAGGGGCAGAGCACAGCTCATGCGCCCCAAGCCTGTCGGCATAGATGTGTCTTCAGCAGTTTCCGGAAAGCTAGGAGGGAGGGAGCAGTACGAACCTCTGAGGGAAGCTGGTTCCAGAGGGCTGGGGCAGCAACGGAGAAGGCCCCTGCCCTAGGCCCCGCCAGATGACACTGTCTAATAGACGGGACTCGTAGGAGGCCAACCCTATGCGCCCTAACCGGTCGCTGGGATTCATGAGGCATACATTTCTGGATTTAATTCGGTATGTTGATTATCACCTGTAAAGCCCTTTAAGGCACTGAATAATTAATATGGTTGCCCAGAGTTTGATATAATATGGCAGTTATATAAATTTTTTTAAATAAAATACAATGAAATTATTTTCAGTTGTCTCTGTCCCATAAGATTCAGCAGGATGGGTGTGCTTCAGGTTCCTTTTCTGAAACCAGACCACCTGTGGGAGAGGGGACAGAGATGCACTTTCTCTTTCACAGCACCTGCCCTATGGAACATTATTCCCTCTGAAGTTTGGATGGCTCAGACCCGGCTGGCCTTCCTTAAGCCCTGGTTCTTTGCTCAGACACTTCAGAATTAAAGTGTTTTTTTTGCACGGGCTGTACAGTTTTTGGCCTGTTTTGTTTCTTTTTAGCTGATTCTGTTTGCTGGTTTCTTTTTCTAATTCTTTTATTTTCATGCTTCTGTGCAATTGTAAGTCATTCAAGATTGCAGCCTTATGAAGCAAATTAATAATTTGAAGTACAAAATGTTTGCAAGAGGCTGGGTGTTATGAAAAAAAAACATTAACTTCATCTATATGATTTCCTTACCATACTTTATCATAATTTATAAGTGTGCAATTGTGCCAGTTGGCTCCTATCTTCACCCAGACTACTCAAAAACAGCCTCCATTGGATTGTTTAAATGAGATTTTTATTTTTATCTGCCTGTGGCACTTTGCCCTTGTGAGCAAAAAAGGAATCAGTTTATTTGAAGTTCCTTTTGCTGATTAGTTTTTCAAATCATGCAATATGCAACCCTTTTGAATAACATATGGGCAGCTTTTTTTAATCATAGGGGTCAGGGAAGGATACCAGATGGGACTTACATCTGGATACTTTTAACTAGAAATGATGGGAAGTACATTGTGTAAACCCTTCCAGTGAGCATATTGAGAGTGATAGAATTGTTTTGCAGAATTTGGCTTGACAATTTCCATACAGACTCCTAAGAGCCTTCTTGTGCTGAATTGTTTCTCTGGCTTCCAGTATGCTGTCTGAAGAATAAAGAATCTTTTCCCTCTTTCCCTACATCACAAGTTCAGCAGGAATGATTCGATGTGCTAGGCATGAAACAGGTCTGTCCCTATAAACAAATTGGAATTACATAGGTCAGTGGTGGCAAACCTATGGCACGCATGCCAGAGGTGGCACTCAGAGCCATCTCTGTGGGCATGCATACCATCGCCCCAGCCCCGCCTTCCCCCACGGCTCCCTCCTCACCAGCAGCCCCCCCCAGAGGAGACTAGACGCCAGGCGTGGCCCGCATGGAGCAGTGCAGCCAAGGACATGACAGACGGGCAGCAGGGACAAGACTCCGCCATCATACCCCGTCGCGTGCAGATTATGCTGCGGGGCATGGGCAGAGGACTTGGCCACCATGGTGCTGCAGGGCCGCCTGAGCGATCTGCGGCTGGCTGTGGAGGCGGTAGGTGGCCGGGCAGGCGGGGCAGGGGGGGTGGACTGGGGGCAGAGCAGTTTTTGGGCACTCGGTGTCTAAAAAGTTCGCCATCACTGACATAGATACTATAGTATTGGGTTAATGGATAGGAAAGGGTTATACTTAAAATAACAGAAAGTGAAGTGACTTATATAACAGTTTTAAAACTTTGTTTTTCAAAACTTAAAGTGATCTGGATGAAGTAATATAGAATATTGAATGTTGGTGTTCTGACCTTTATTTTTTCACGATTACCTAAAAAACATTTTGGGGATAAGATGCTATAGGATTACCGATGGGTACAGTTGATCTCAAATAACTTGATAAAGCAGAGATACACATGAAATAAAATAAATGGTTATGTTCCCTGTAAACAAAAGGTATTTCTAGCATATGGTATATTATTTATTGGAATAAATTTTACTGCAGAGATTTTACTTTCTTTTAAAGAATCAATGGGACATTGCTCATAACCTCTGGAATAAATAATACATAGTTGGAACTTTATTCCTGAAAGTATATTTTATTCACTCTGTTGTGTCAATCTCATTACACTGGATAAAGCCCAATTATTCATAATTACTCATTTATATGCTCTAAAATATTTTAATTGTATTTTTTATTGTATTGCATTTTATACTTAGAAGTGCATGACATGATAAATGTTATAGGAAAAATTAAATACATAAATAATGTAGGATAAAAAATAATCTGAGCTTTAGGATCAAGACATTGATATAGAACATATTTTAATAAGCACATGATAGTGCTATAGACCTTCTGAGTTACAATGTATCAGTAAGAAGCAAAGAAGCTTGTTTACCCCTATAATCTTAGAGATGGTTTATCATCAAAAAAGGCCATTCTCAATCATTAGCATATTCACATGGGCAGGAATACCATTCAGGTCTGTGCATGGCCACATATACCAGCAGTAACTCATTCATTCAACTGCTCTTAAAACTATATTCTTTGATATGTAGCAACTTTCTCTGATATAAAATGGAAAGAAGCTGATGTTTTCTAATAATGCAGACTTTCCCTTGCCTTTGACTTGCAGTAATCTTAAATTAATTGTAATTCATGTCTGTTTTTCCAAAATGATTTTGAGAGAGATTTGGAAGGTGGGGGGTAATAAGGAAAAGAAAGGTTTTAATCTAGGAATATTTTTGTTGGTTCCATTTAAGTGTGATTCTCTACCTTTGGTGATAAAATCTGGGAAATTAATTTTTATAATGTAAAATGTTTGCTTTCTAAAATAATCCCTAATCAGGAGTGTGCATATGGATCTTGAACAGGGCAAATTGAGAGGAGAAAAAGATACTTTATCCATTTGAAGTTGTTAAATATTTGACCTCACCCTGAGGATAAAATTCCAAATCTTAGATTTCTCGCCCTGATTCTTCAACTAATTTCTCTTGATACATGTATGACATATCTGAATCCCCAAAATTAATAGTTGATTATCCTCCAATCACTTATGAATGGAGCGAATATGAAAAATATTTGGTGAACATTTGGAAAGAAAACATAGAATAGTGCAATAGCTCCAAAGTTAGGATTTCAAAATGTCAGTCAAACTCCAAGCTAACATTAGGTGATGGCCATGAAGCAAAAGAATTTTTTTGACCACGCACGTGTGTGTGTGTGTGCGCGCGCGCACGTGCACATTATCTTCTCTGGAATGCCAGTGGGTTTCTTTTTTTTACAATACATATAGTTTGTGGCCTGCATACTAAATAGTAGATTAAGCCCCCCCCCAAAAATCAAGTTGTGCACAAATTTGGTGTACCCCTGAGCCATGTCAGAAAGTTTCATACATATGCCGGTTCTTCAAGACAAGACAAAATCTCAGTACCAAACTGAATGTTGACCATGGTGAAGCTTTGGTGTGATTCAGCTCTTTAGACTGTTTTTGGAAAACAATACATTGTGTTTACATTTTCAAAAGAGCTATGTTTAGCTTTTGTTTCTCCATAAAATGGCAAAGTGCACATAAAAATGGATGAGTGATTGACAGATCTACTTTCTTATCACAGGACACTATATTAGAATCTTTCCATTACACCGCTGTGGGAAGAACATTGAATCTTTCATTTCCTTGCAGTCATCTTATTCTTTTAAAACAAATGTGTGTCACAGGTCCATAACTTAATTAAAACAAAGAATTTAAAGTAGCCTACTTTTCAAAGCCCCATAGTTATTTCTCTACAATTTATCTCCTCAGAAGGATCTGTTGTGCCTGTATATTTCATCCCAGGTGTTTAACAAAACAAAGTTAACATCAGTAAAAACTAGGAGCTGTGCTTCCAAACCTCCTTATAGACTTAGTTTTCCCTATTTCAATTACAATCTTTAATAAAAAGTAATTACAAGATAAATCTCACTATAGGCTCAGAAGTCCCAAAGAAATCGATCAGCTTTCAGAATTGGAATCCAAATGAAATTTAGCAATTCTCCTCAGATTTTTTTTGGGGGGGGCATATGCCTTAGTTAGAGCATTCCAGAGTGAATTGCCAGCTACCTCCACAGTTACATGCCTTGAAGGAAGCGAACATTTCTCAGCTAGAGACACAATACTCCTATTATAACAAAAAGGGTATTTCATATCTTTTATTACTTTAATATATGAATATTGGTTTTCATAAAGGTGCCAGGATTGGTCACCGTTCATTGATGAGGTATTATAAGCAGCGATTTGGTTCTTCACGAGCAGTACTGGTTTCCAAAAATAAACAGACAGTGGGCAGAGTGCTGCAGCAGTATAAAGCTCTCGGTTGGACAAGCAACTCAGGTGAGCAGATAAAAGCAGTATGTTTACATCAGTGTCTTACTAGCTTGCTTTTTCATTGTTTTTAACATATTTGCAAGTAAAAATATGTAAATAATAAAGAGCTTTTCCCTGAGAAGTATTTTCTTGAACCATAAGGTTCCTGTAAGTAGCTAAATCTAAACACTGGTATTGACAAAACGCTTCTCTCCTACTCCGAACTGGATGTCAGGTTTTTAAGAACTGATACATTTTTAATTCGTGTTTTTGGCATATAACTTAATGCTGCCAGTTCTTCCAGCCTCCTTCTTCCCTAATTGTATCAGATCATTCGTATATACAGGGTGAAAATTCAGCATCGTGAAAGCAAAACTATATTCCAAGAGGGCTTTCTCTTATTTATCTGTGTGCCAATCCCTTTACTTACTCTGGGTGTTGGTGGAATCCTCTCTCCCTCATGGTTATTCTGCCAAAAAAAAATGTTACAGAATTCTACTGATAGCTCAAGTTCTCAGAAATTTCTAGCTAAGTACAGTTGAAAACAGAATGTTGGACTAGATACTCACTGATTCCTATGTTGATCTGTTTGCTGGGCCAGAACAATAGGCAAATTCCATATAGGATAATTTCAAAACGTTTGTGAACATTTAAAGTATAAAAGTAATTGCATTTCAATAGTGACAGATTTTATGGAGAACACAGTATATCTTAGCAGCTTTGGTTTAAGCAGCTTTGTTCGTCTTGGAAAATAATTACGCTTTCTGGTGAGATTCAGATATTGGCTCTTTCTCCATTAATGCAGGAACAGCTCTGGCTCACGAGCGTGACATGCAGTACCTTCAAAGGATGAAAGCAAAGTGGATGTTGAAAACTAGCATGAAAAATAACATTACAAAGCAGATGCATTTCCGCTCACAAATCCAGTTCTAAGAGCACAATAAAAAGTGTTCAGTATTGAAGTATTGATGCCGCAA
Organism: Bothrops alternatus; assembly: GCA_034064705.1. Taxonomy (NCBI): domain Eukaryota; kingdom Metazoa; phylum Chordata; class Lepidosauria; order Squamata; family Viperidae; genus Bothrops; species Bothrops alternatus. The sequence continues at coordinate 5,627,485 of JARGCV010000001.1, read as the reverse complement.
ATATATGGCTGATGCCTTACCAGTGGTTGCGTTTAGGCTGCTATTTCAAATATTTCAATTGAATGTTGTCAATCAGACCTGCTCAATAAAGGATATGCATAAAATGTGTTGTAATTTGGTGACAGTATTGCATCCCAGTAATATGTACTATGTAGCTGGGTTTAAGGTATACCTCTTCTCTTGGGCTTTCAGATAATATGCCTCATTCTGGCATGACACTTGTAACCATTTCACACATTCTAGTTTAGTGAACTATTTCGCTTACTGGTTGGTAAACCACTATTGTATTAAAACCTCATATAATTGGAAATTTACTAAGAATAATTTTGAATTGTTGACTGCCTGCTTTGCATTATTAAAGTGTTCAAGCAGTTCTCTGCTATTCCCAAAGGTAATTTGAGGTAATAAAACATTCCAGATGGCTAGAAGGGGTTGTGGGAACAATTTTTATTAACTTATCTTCTGATAAATCAGTGTTTTATAATTGGTAAGATCCTCCACAATTTTTTCAAAGTGCTTAGTAGGATGCAATATTCCAAAATTCCAGTTGAGGCTACTAGCCCCAAAATGTTAGGGATCTTTGCACTTAAACGAATTACTACAGCATGGTTTAACATCTTAGATAGAGACAATTCCCATAATGAACTTAATGCTGCCCTTATACTGGGATTTTACTGAAAGTAGAACGCAGATCTGTATATTATTATCTGATGTAAAACAGATAAGTTTATACATCTTCCAGTTAAATTACCTGAACTGTGTTGAACAGGCAACTCATCTAGAGGGACATTTTTCAAGCAATACTGTATGTGACTATATCATAAGTGACCTTTCTCATTGCAAAATGACTGTGCATACAATTAACATTTATTACATTCAAATTATGTTGCTCAAAAAGATAAAAATAGGGGGAATGTGAATTATCAAGAGATGGAACTGCCTGACTTCCAAATATATAATATTTTCTACATTCTCTTGACATGACATTCATTTGCAAAAGAGTTATATCCTTACTTTGCAGAATATTTTCTTTTTAGACAGTATGCTATATATTGTCACGTAAAATCATAGTACTGGGGACTTCTGGGCAAGAAACGGCAGACTGAAGAAGCCTCTGCAAAAACGTAGAAAATGACCATGATAGAATAAAGAGCCAGTGAGTACACTAGCTATTGTAGTTCCTCTGCAGACAAAAGGGAGGACTTAAAATTATGCCAAAGCGCTCCAGACAATTGCTCCTTCTGAACAGACCATAGGACAATGGTTTCCTGCAGATTTAGAGCTCTGAGAGACAAGGAAATGACTATTTGGATCAAACCACAGTTGGTGTCTTCAAAAGGACACTGGATTCACAGACTTTTCTAATTACTTTGGGAAATTGCTCGTTAATTGCTTTTCAGCTATTAGGAACCTTTGGATTGATAAAGTCTGAAAACATTGGGTGAATTTCCTTCAATCCTTCACAAAAGAAGTTTTAAATACAATTTTTGTATGTTTCATTGAATGAACAGAAAAGGGGTGATTAGAACTTTCATTATGGAAAGTTACAAATGGACTAAGGGTCTAGATGGATTTGAAATAAGAATGTGGAATCTATACATTATTAAATCTCCTGTCTGTCTACAACCTTCAGTTGGGCAAAATGGTGCACCATAGGCCAAAATTTTTGAATCACAGTACCTCAAAGGAAGTAATTTTAAGAATGCATCCAAAATCCAGGACCCATGGGACTGAACTGTGAAGGCTCTTCAGACCAGTTGTATTGGCAAAGTTGTGGCCACTACCGCATAGCCACACTACCTGCAGCACCGCTGAAGTCAGCCATAGTCATGAACTTGATTTCCAATGCTCCCCGCCAGCTTCCCACATGCAAAATCAATGGGGAAGCTGGCAAGAAGTTGGAAATAACTCCTGTTCCCACTGCTGTTGTGCTCACCCATGGTCATTCTGCCTATAACCGACAAGACTTTAATCAGTTTCACATGTTCAGCTTTTGTTTGCCTCCTAAGTGGTTCAAGGCTCTAGCCTGCTAGGCAGACACCAATGCTAGGACATTGTTTTCTATGTGTATTCCCCATTGTATCCCTGCTTATTCTCTTGTAATCTCCAATGGATATAAATGCATACTTCTTGCTAATTACCCCAGTGCCAAGTGGGCATTCCAAAGGGTAGAGAAGTGGGTGGGGGAGGAAAACTGAACTAAAATCATAAACACGCTTGTAGTTGTGCAGTTGTTCACTTAGCAACCATTTCACGGAATAACCAAATTGTTGGCCTGAATTTTGGTAGCTAAACAAGAACTACCTATACTTACAAACATCAGCAACACTTTTCTGGGTCAGCCCAAAATTATACTGAATAGTTTGTTTCTGTTTCCTATAAAGGCTGAGTTGATTCCATTGGAAATTTGGAAATCCTTATTCGCAATTACTGTTGAATTTTGTAGAGGGTGATGTGTCCTATTAGTATCTGTTTTGCCCTTGCATTTCATGTGATTTGAAAGACTGGGGAGTTTGGTCAGCACTTCTTTCAATTAACGAAGTCATGTTTGACCTATGTGAAAGTCAGTTCTTTCTGTTGCAACACAGCAATGACTACACAATATTCAGTCCAGTCTCTGAATATAGCATTCTAATCTTGAAACACTCAATATTGCAAGCATGCATCAAATACTGAAATGGCTTCTAATCAATGCACTGTTAAAAAATGAGCAACAGACCTCTGCAGAATTATTCATATTGCAATTCTAAGTTTCTTACACACTAGATTATCAAGAGTAATAGATTTCCCAACGATTAACAATTACTAATCGACAGTACCATCAGTTTATGACAAGACTAGCAACAAGAAGATCAGTATTTTTTAAAAGAGTTTACTTTTTTAAAAATGAAAGGAAATAAGCTGTCTTCTATGTTACTTAGAAGAAGATGGATTCAGTGATTCAAGTCCATTAAAAAACATGTCAAGTCTTGCTACATGAGTAATAGAATTCATCGATCAAATTTGTCTTGAACTGCTCTTGTAAACTGAATCAAGGGGTTTGTCAATGTTGTATTGGAAAACTATCAAGAAGTACTGAAAATGCTATCTCATCTTGAAATAACCTTAAAAGCATTACTAAAGTGATTCAGAAAGGGTTATTAAGAATACATATATAGTATTTTAAAATGCGCCAATATCCCCACTGATTTAAAAAAAAGTTTTTGTATTGCTTAGTTCACCCACCCACCCTTTATTATTCAATAGAATACAGTATTAGAAATTATGGAAAGGGCTTGGGATTCTGGCCATCTGTCTGTCTCTGACCCTCAGCAGGATAACTGAACAGAATAGATCAAAATTTGACAAGATGGGAGAAGCCAGCAAAAAAAAGACTGAATATATATCCCCACTGGAAAAGACAAGCAGCAGCATGGAAAGTTGTTGTTATATTCTCAGCCTTCATCTCTTCAAGTCATGCGACCCCAAATGCAGAGTATGGAGCCCACCCTGTGCATTTCAGCACACACATATAAAATGAAAGGAAAGCAGAAACCTACACAGTACACAATTATATTACGCTGAAAAAAATGCAGATGCCTCCAATTGCCAATTTTGGCAAATGGTTTGAAAGCAGTTCCAGAAGTTAAGCTCGTGCACTTTCCCCAATGTCTTCAGTCACATTGTCCATTTCCCTTCTAAATTCATCTATATAGTAGTCTTCTATTGACAAGGGAACAGACAGAAATGTGAATTTTTTTTCATTTCTGAAGCCAACCTGTCATACTTGGAAAATTAGGGCTAACAAGATAATTCTGTATTCCAAACCACTATATATTCTTGAGTTATTTGATTGATTGATATCCTGGTTGTCTTCCAAGGATATGCATTGTGCTTTCTTTGCCCATTTTTTCCACAATAACCCTATTAGGCAATACAGTGCTTGGAGCAGCGGTTCTCAACCTGTGGGTTGTGACCCCATTTGGGGTCGAATGACCATTTCACGGGGGTCGCCAAACAACGCAGTCCACCATTTTTCCCCTTTTCCCCTCGGCCGGCGCAGGGGGCAGCACCGCGCATGCACAGGGTAGCACCGTGCATGCACGATGCGGGCTGTCGCGCATGCGTGATGCGCATGGTCACACATGCGTGATGCAGATGGTCACGCATGCGCGATGCGGGCCGTCGCACCGCGCATGCGCGGTGCAGGTCAGGGTCACGGCCTGAAAAAGGTTGAGAACCGTTGGCTTGGAGAGACTGACTGGCCCAAGTTATCTAGTGTAATATACAAAAGGAATGACCTTGAGGAACAGAAGGAAGAGCTGCTACCAAAACAATGATCAAATAAAAGAAACTTAAGTCCAGAGCAGAACTGTAACCTGAGCAAATGTCTCAGGCAAGACTCTTCCTAGCATTCACATAGATAAAGAGAGGGAGGAGGGAAGCACACTCAGACTTACAAAACAGTTACCATAACTTTATAACAAAAATAGTACTGACCTACATGACTTTACTTTTCTAATCTAATCTGCCTCTAGTAGACTAGATGTCTAGGCCTGACATCTATTAAACTTCCATCAACAGGAATAAAATGAGCTGACTCTCTCCTCAGTATTGGCATATAGTAGTATGGATAGCCCCTTCATAGTACAACTTGCCCTTTACAGTGCAAAGACAGGTCTTCAACATTAATCTGAAAACCTAGCAAAAATTTCACATGTATTTATGTATTTAATCTTTGAATGAGTGCCATCTGCATGTGACAGCTTTATATATCACAGTGGTTCTCAACCTTTCTGAGGTTGAGACCCCACTTGCCCCGCCCATGCGCGCCGCGACCCCGATCCGGCGGTGCACGTGTGTGCGCGCATGCGCAAAATTTTTTTAATTTTTTTTAAAAAAATAAAAAAAAACAAAACAAAATGGCGGCTGCGATGGGCGGATGCGCGCATGCATGGCGCGTGCGACGGGCCGATCCGCGCATGCGCAGATCCGCCTGTCGCGGCCGCCATTTTGTTTTTTTTATTTTTTTTTATTTTTTTAAATTTTTTTTATTTTTTTTTCCGGCGCGACGGGCAGATCTGAGCACGGGCACGCCAAAAAAAATAAAAAAAATTTAAAAAAAAATTTAAAAAATTTAAAAAAAAATTAAAAAAAATAAAAATAAAAAAAACAAAATGGCGGTCGGCAGTGCCCGGCGACCCCCGCGAAATGGTCTCGCGACCGCAAATGGGGTCGCGACCCCAAGGTTGAGAACCACTGATATATCATATACCTTTGAACCTACCTAGAAGCATATACACATAACCATGCATTTGATTACATGTGCAGTCACAAAAACATTTTTCAGGTATAAGAGAAGTGAAATATGAAATCAGATATGATATGCAAGAGTTCTTGTTTGATACAAACTGGCCAAAGTGGTGGAATGTCAGTTATTTCAAAAGGACAACTTTTATGTAGTCTGAAATGTTATTTGCTCAGCAATAATATCATGAGGACTTCTGTTAACCCCCTCTAGGCTTCCTGTCTTGAGTGACTTGATATTCCTAAGATTATTGTAATTAAGGAATAAATTAAAAATTATAGGATGAGTTAATAGAAAGCAGAAAACTATAAAGAAGAGCCCCCAGAATAATTTTATTCATTCAAAGGTTTGTATTTTTACAAAATAAAAATGATCTTTAGTTCCAGACAAGACAAACACAGTCTCTGTTACATAGCCTTTTACAGACACAACTTTACGCTTTTTCATAACTATAAATAATCACAATTCCAACAAACTGCACATGTGCACCAGGACGCCCACATAAATCCACAAGTATTTTGAACTCATGGTCCAATGTTGCAGCACAGATTTTCAGACAGCTATTCCAAACAATAGATTACTCTCAGTGTTTCTTGAGTAAATTCTTTTCTCCAGGACTTCAGCTTTGCAATTTATTTCAGATCTTCATAAACGTGTGTCTATCACTTATTGTAAGTGATATCATGACTGTATTTTACAAGTGGATCTTCAATTGTCGATGGGAAGAATTCAGTTATTTATGGGTAATCTCATTTTAGATACAGCAACTTTTTTTCTGATGTATGTTCAATAATATATCCTGCTACCTCACTGCTCAACAATTACTTTTATCTAAGAATTATTTGGGAAAGATAGGCATCACCTAAAACACAGTGCTGCAAAACTGCTGTCATTTCTCATTAGCACGAACATGGCGCCTTCATATTTTATCTTTGCCTTTTGTTTAATAATAGGAAGTGGCCATTATAGTCCAAGGCCTTTCTAGCTGCGGGCAACCATTCTACAGACCATTATTTCTCCATAGATTGTTTTGCCTTTCCATACAGTATATTGCAGCATTGCTTTGCCTCTACCATAAATGTTACTAGTTTAAAATTTTCACTATTGAAGTACATTTTATGAAGAGAGCAGCACTAATCTGTCTTTTGCAGGTAAGGAATTATTGCTTGTTGCACAACCCCTTTTGGGGGCCTTTTTATTGTACACATGGTGCCAATTTGTTCACATTGTCACATCTCAGTGCTGTGGGGAACAGCTGGTAAGGGCACAGAACAATGTTATTGTTCAGCTTTTCCACACCAGTCAGCTGGGTAAATCATGAGAGGAAAGTGATCGAAATGTGTAAATGAGGAAGAGAGAAATACTGTGTGTGCTTATACATAAATAAGTGTGAGCAAAGGAACAGTTGAAGAGAATGGGGGAAAACTTGTGTGTTTGCATTGATAAGAAGGGGAAAGAGGATCCACCATTGGCATGCAGAAAAAAGATTTGCCCACCTCTGGTTTAAATTTAGGAATACCTAGCCACATATGAACAGAAATGGATGGGAATGGGTAATTTTTTATAGCAAAAAGGAAAGGAATATTTAGAGAAAGGAAACTAAACCTTATCCATACTTATAAATGAGCTCCCCTAACCTCCAATGAAAGCCAGTTTGGTGTAGTGGTTAAGGCATCAGGCTAGAAATCAGGAGATTGTGAGTTCTAGTCCTGCTTTAGACACAAAGCCAGCTGGATAACCTTGAACCACTCACTCTCTCTCAGACTTAGGAACGAGGCAATGGCAAACCACTTCCAAAAAACTTTGCCAAGAAAATTGCAGGGACATGTCCAGATAGTTACCAGAGGTCAATGCTAACTCAACCAAAATAAAAATACCCAAAAAAATCTACTTTCCAATTGCATTGTTTTTTCTAATCAGGCAGGTTAAGACTAGCAAGACGAATGAAGTAATGAGGTCATAATTGATTGTATACCATATCTGATTGTATACCATTTGTATACTATATATACTCTCTCTCCCTCCCTCCCTCCCTCCCTCCCTCTCTCTCTCTCTCTCTCTCTCTCTCTCTCTCTCTCTCTCTCTCTCTCTGTATGTGTGTGTGTTCTAATAAAAACTGTCTTCTGTTTTCTCAACATTGGTCTTCTTTCATGTTCTATCATTATATTTTTGTAACCCCATTCTTGCCATTTCTATGTGATACCAACTGCTTGTGTGCATATGAGTGAATGATTATTATAACCAATCACAGTATTAATTCTTCAACAGTTTCCTCTTCTGACCGCTTTTTAAGGAAAACTATTGAGTCATAGGACTTGTGAAGAACAACAAATCTCTGTCTCCTCAGCTACAGTTCTAACATAGATTGACTTCTTATTGCACATACAAGCTCTCACTTAACACCTTCTTAAGTCATCTCTGCTGATGACATTTTAGTTTACTAACTATTACAGTGTGAATGGCCTAGGACAGTGATGGTGAAACTTTTAGAGACTGAGTGCCCAAACTGCAACCTAAAACCCGCTTATGTATCACTGGGTGCTGGGTGGGCATGGCCCGCTGGGTGGGCGTAGCTATGGTGGTCATGGCAGACAGGGTAGGCATGGCCAGCTTGATGTTGCTCCTGGGGAGGAATGCCTGTGGGGTCCGAGTAGGTTTGGGGAGATCCAGGGGGTCTCTGGTGGGTGGGGCAGTGGGCAGGAGGGCATCTTGCTCAGCTGATGGCTGGAGGGGAGGGGACAGCTACACCCCCTCCCAAACGCAGCCGTCTTACGAAAACAGGATGAAAACTCCAAAAAGTGACAAGGAAAAAAAGTTAAAACAGAAGAGTGTCTCGCAATGGTTTTCTTCCCTGAGGGGTTGGGGGTCATGGGGAGAGGCTCCTGAGTCACACAGCTCTTCCGAGGGGGGGAGAATGGGGAGGGGCTGTGCTGGGATCAGGGCTCCTCGTGCCTTCTGCTGCCCGCCTGTGCTCTTCTGCTGTAGATGCCGTGGCTCCACTTGCCTGGCAGGACAGGGGCATGCTCGTATTCAGGGATGCACATGGGGCTGCTGCCTCATTTGCTGTACTGGGGCTGGGCTGAACTTGGCTGGGCACAGAGCATCCTCACCACTTCTTACCCTGGGGACACCAGGAGTACCTACCCTACCTACCTCTCGTGCCCAGGGCAGTTGCCAGAGGGGAGCGAGAGCTGCAGCTGATTGTCTGTGCTCTTCTGTGGCAGAAGAGTGCAAGCGGGCAGCCACTGTGGCTCTGCTTGCCTCGCAGGGCAGGGACGCACTCGCGCACGGGGACACACATGGAGCTGCTGCCTCACTTTCCGTGCCATGCCGGGGCTGGGCTGGACTGGGCACAGAGCCTCCATGTCTCTTCTTTCCCTGTGGACATCGGGAGCACCCACCCCACCTACCCCTCATCCCAGGGCAGCTGCTGCTGTCCCATGCTCTCCAGCCCATTGCCAGTCAGCCGGGTGCACCAAGCTCAGGCCTCAGGCAGATGGAGGCCGGAGGGGAGTGAGAGTCATGGCTTCCCGACTCCTCTGCCTGAGGACGCATGTGGGGAGAGGCACTGCCCGGCTCGGTAAGCAACAATCAGCCCACAGAAGGAGCAGGAGGATGGAGGATGAGGGCTGGCTGGGGACAGGCGCAGTGCTGCCCACAGGGGGAATCTGACCAGCCCCATCCTGGAGGGGGGAGAGGCTGAGGGAACCCAAAGGGAGGTAGGCATACTCGGGGGGGGGTAGCCGCTCTCCCCCCTGCTGCTGTGCTCCCACAGAAGGGCTGGCTGGCTTCAGCGTCACCTGGGCAGGCCTGGCCGTGCATTTGCCCAGCAGCGCTGGCGGGCCCAGCCTTCCTTCTTCCTTCCTTCTCCCTCCCCTCCTTTCTTCCTCTCTCTCTCTCTCCCTTTCTCCAAAGTCCAAACTTCTGTGTCCTCCTTCCCCACTAGCCTTCTGCATCCTACTTGTCTTCCCCAAACTCACGCCTACCATCACTTCCAAAGTTCATCTGCTCGCTCACTCGCTCTCTCACTGCACTCCCACCAAAACCTGCTTTTATAGGTTCCCCTCTCCCTGCCCAGTTCTTGCAGCTGTTCCCACTAGAGCGCTGCTGGATTCAGTTTCTCTGCCCTCTCCAGTTCCCACTAGACAGGCACATGTGGAGAAGGGGAGGGGAGCATCCCTCTGGTGCATGTGCCAACAGAAAGGGCTCTGCGTGCCCAGTCTGGCACGCATGCCATAGGTTCGCCACCATGGCCCTAAGAAAACTTTTGAGGCATTGCTTTAAGGCACCCACAATTATCTTATTTTTAAGCTGACATAAAAAAAGATTAATAAATAAACAAATCCTTTAAGACTATAACTGCCAAATAGCTATTACAAATAAAACAAATAATCTTATTTGTTTCCCTAAAACAAATTATCTTATTGAACTGGAAAATAGTTACTGCTTTTCCAATATATCAGCTTAAATTGGATTGCTGTCAGTCGAGCTTCCAGCTTGACTTCACTCTTTAACTAGTATTTAACTTCAAGTTAATGTTATTGTGCATTGTTTAAGCAACCTAATATTGGAACGATATTCTACTCTGATTTGATAACATTATTTAATAAAGTAGAATATGTTCTCCCAGAACAAACACAGAGTGGTAGTCTATAAATCAAAAATGCTACAATTTTAACTTCATAAAGTTGTAAAAGCAATTGATAGTAGCTCAAAATGTAAAAATTGAACCTTGTGATTTCAGTTTCATTAGTTACTTTATATTGCAGAAACAACAGGAAAAGCATTTGAGCGAAATAAAATTCAGGGAAGCTTGATAGACAAGCTATTTTGGTATATTGCCAAGCAACACTGATTCTTTTTTAGGACCCAGAGACAATAAAAAAATTATGAGATTTTAAGCTTTATTGTTCACTTCAGCAGGCAGATTTAAACAGAAACAAAAGTATAACATACCAAGCAGGATGATAACAAATCTCCATTCAACTATTGACAGCCCAGTGGAACAACAGCAAATACCCCAAGACAGTCAAAACTCTGAACACAAGCGGCAACACCATGGTCATTTATCCTTATCATGGACTAAATCACTTGTTGATAGGTCGATCCATTTACACTTGGCTTCAAAACCTAACGGCTTTGTTTACATGACACCACAATTACATGACCTAACCTTAGCTACATGGCGTAGCTGTTCATCATGCAAATTGACAGTACCTGGATGTAGACCAAAAGTCTGATAAATATACAGATAAGCAGTTGGCCTGAAGTGATCTTGGGGTTCTCCCTAGTGTACTAGAGCTGTGTTAAGATTTCTCCATCATCTTTGTTAGCATGAGTGGAAAATGACAAGCAATTTAGATACAATCACAACCCTATGAAGTCTAAAGTTCTAGAATCTTAATATGAAGGAAAAATTAAAAGATGTTGAAATACAATGGCCTTCTACAATGTCACTACATTAAGAAGCGATCAGATGATACGCAATTGTTGAACACCGATAAATATTTCCCCAACTTAATGAAGAATGTCATTTTCTTTAGAACAGTGTTTTTCAACCTTGTCAACTTTAAGATATTTCAGCTTCAATTTCCAGAATTCTCCAATCAGCAGTCTACACATTTTAAAGTTGAAGCCCACATATTTTAAAGCTGCAAAGACTGAGAAACAGTATCTTATAAATTATATAGCTATAGTTATTAAAGCTTCCACACAAAGCCCTTTCAAGAGATATTCTTTAGTGGAAGAATAAATGAACATGGAGCTGTAGACTATTAATCCAAACTATAACCTCCATTAGCTTAAAGAGAAGGCATCAACAGCATGTGCAACTTGAAATTTTTCTATATAAGTGCAGGGGAAATCATATAATGCCATAACTTAGAATAGTGAATAAAACAATTTTTCAATGTAATGTTATTTTTAACCTTTAAATAAAATAAACGTTATGTTTTGAGATACAAAAGTCAGATTATCCAATAATGGCAATTGAAGGGACAAATTTTATATTTATCTGTGAGGAAAAAAAACAGATTTTATTAATGGATCAGATGTAAAACAATCCTATTGTCAACAATCCGTTAAAACCTCCTGATGACATAATGGGTAAATTTAATTATTATTCTTGACTGAGTGAAAGCATTATACTTACATAATTATAGATAAATAATTCTACTATTACTACTTTTATCTCTATATTTTTCATCATTCAGCTAACCCTTGATTCTAAAGACATCAGTCATCACAATATAAAATGAATGTTCAATTGCATACACAATTTCTTTAAAATGATATTATTATTATACTGTCTTACCAGCTGCACAGTGCAAAAAAGCTGATTCTATTTTTTCTTTCAAAGCTCCTTAAATGTGATCTTATATAATAATTACAATTTCAATTAATTTCTTTCAATGTCTTTCAAGTTAATTATGATTCCATTATATTACCATCGAGAAAATATTATAATATAATCTTAAACAAATAGATAAATACATAAATAACACAAGCCATTCCATTCCACTCTGTGGAAAGGAAAGTTGGACTTTAACGAAACAGGATAGCTTCTGATGTTAAAGAAGACTCCTGAAGATATCTTGGACAGCCAAGAAAGCAGATCTTTATAATATACTTCAGTTTAAAAAAAACACGGTAAAATGAATGATTTCATTTTAGTTCAACAGTTTTTAGCCTGCAGCTAAATTACCAGTTTAGTAGTTAGAACACAAATCAACAACTTACGAGTTACTAATTTTTATCTGACAGGAATTTTGAAGGCTGAAATACATTCTTAAAATTTGTTGTGAAAGATTGAAATGAAACATGCTAATTTGCTATTTGGCTGACAGAAACTGAGTTGTTTTGTACTATTTCATGTGACTATAAAGTGACTACAACAAACAAATATGAAAATTTGCAATGACAATGAGGAATGGTGAAATTATCTGAAGTTTTAAAATAGCTAATTTTTTAAAAAAGAAAAGAAAAAAGAAAAATCTGTCTTCAGCAAATACACAAATTCAGGAAATTATGTCAGGCAGAAATAGATGCATCTCTTTAAAGTAAGTACAAGTAAAAATATACTATAGGACAAATGCAGTATGCTTTACTTTATAAAAAGTAATTTATCTATTTTACATTTTTTTTAAAAAATGTAAACTACATAGTGGTTTACTTCAATTTTTAAATAATGTTATTGATGTTTTAAGTAAACATTGTAAAATTAATATAAACTAGATTAGAAGAAAAAAGAAATAGAAGAGGAAAAAGGCAACAAAGACAATATTAAAGAAGTGACTTCCAATCTTCATCACATCAAGTATAAGCTTGTCATCAAGTATAGTAACTTTTTCCACTTTTAAAGTCACAAATAAAAAAAACTTTCTCCCTAGAGTCTAACTTTTATCTATATCCAAACCAGAAATTGTCATCTTTTCTATCCTATTTAACAAAAAAGTCCATTAGTAGTTACCAATGCATGAGGAATATTCCAACATTTTTCCTCGTGAAATTCTTATTCTGATCCAGTATTACATTAATCTAGTAATCTAGTATTACATTCAAATACTTAGCCATAATAATCTGGTCCATATGTTTCTCAGACGTTTTGGGTAACCTCTAACAATCAAAATAATATGACATCCTTCTAATTTTGATTTATACTGGTGGAAGAAGGAAATGACAAGATATTCCCAGAAATGTTACAAAAACACCTGCAGGGACTTTTATTCATCATATTTATATCTGATCAATTCTGTTATAGTAAAAACAATTTTCATTAGGTAGACTATTAATTTTGTTCAAGAAGAATATTTTAAACTTTATTCTCTTTAATTTATGAAAAATCCTTTCCCATTTGATTTTACCTCTTAACTCTTTAATGTTCCATAAAACAAATATTGTTGTCATGTAATAAAATCAATAATATGGAAAATATTTTATTTTTCATAATAGAGATTGGATCAGATCCCAGATCTTGTTATTAAGCAAAGATTAAGAAATTCACAGAACTGAAATGTATATACATATATACAGTATATGTATGTGTGTGTATGTGCAGTATGTATGTATATACATACATACATACACATACATACATACATACATACATACATACATACATACATACATATATATATTTGTTTTCTGAGGTTTTCATGGGTGTTTGTATGTCAATCTTTGTTTATTCAGGTTTTACGTGGGAGAAAACCCGAATAACCAAAGACCTACATATATATATATATTAAGAAATAATATGATTGATAGATAGATAGATAGATAGATAGATAGATAGATAGATAGATAGATAGATAGATAGATAGATAGATAGATAGATAGATAGATAGATAGACATACAGACAGACAGACAGATCACTGATCATAAATCATATCTACAAGACATAGGACTTCTGGAGAAGGCAAGGTGAGTAAACACATCTCTGTAAATTGCTGAGATGATGACCGTGCCAAAGACTGAAGAACTGGCAAGTAGACCAGTTCTGGATAAGGAGAGGATAGGAAATTATCCACAGCAGTCTCCTGCAGGCTTGAACACCAGGAGACAAAAGGATCAATCATCATACTCACAATCATGGTGGAGCCTTTTAAAGGACACTAATGCCTATCTTTTGCTAACTTCACTTTCTAATCATTTTGGGAAATTGCTTATTTAACTATCTTAGGGCTATTAAAGATCCTCAAAATGACAAAATTGAAAAGCCATCTGGTGTGTTTACCTTCATTCTTGAACAAAAGAAAAATTAACTATAAATTTAAGAAAGATTTGAAAATAAACAGGAAAAACCTAAAGAAGCCTTTGATTTAAGGAATGTAAAAATAAATTAATGGTCCAAACAAACTTTGAATATTGAGACTTTTACTACAAGTGTTTAGACATAATTATATAAAAGAAACAACTTTTAATGAGAACCAAATTGAGACTTGAGACTTTTTGATTTCAGAAACACTAGAGGGGACTAAAGATTCCAGACAGAAAAAAAATGTAAAATTTGCCCCTGGCATGTGGTTAGTACAGAGATTTACAAAATGACACCAAACATTATAACACCTGAAATACTCCAGATGATTTTTGAAGTGGATAGAGTAAGGATGTTCTTTAGAAAAGCAGCTTTGATTGCAAAACCTACTCCATGAGTACTGTTGTCAATCTGTGGTTTCCTTTTCCAAAAAAACCATATATCCACTTACTACTTCCCATAATGAACCTTCAACTGTTAGTTTTATGGAATGCAGCAACGTTAATACTGTAACAGTGAAGTCTGGTTGTGAGTCCTGTTCATCTTTCAGGCCGTGATACTTTGTCTCTATCCAGCAAGGTAGGGACCATGCTCCAACAACAAGGGTTTTTTTAATCCTTTTTTCTTGATTCTCAACTGCTTGAGGAGATGATCTCCTAGCCATGGTTAACTAGCCAAATGTTGTTGTGGGGTAGGCAATTTTTAAGATATCTTTTCTAACTCCCTCCCTTATGTAAGGGTGGACATTGCTACCCACTCATCTTGGATGCTGCCAGACATCAACACAACCTTGCAAGTATATGTGGATGAGATACACAAAATTAGCTCTCTGGTATAATCATTTCTCAACACACTGCAGCAAAGTTCCAGTCACAATATGGATATAGTTTATATTTTAGCTAGCTATTTCAGGATCATACCATTTTCTCACACAATTATCCAGTACTAACCCAGCATGTATAAGTTATAAGAAGAATGCCTTAATCCCATTTTCTGGCAATGAGATGTGCCTGATGAAACTCTTTAAGCTTCTTTACTACTCTTGGAAGCAAACATAAAAATATTTTTTTGGTTTCTTTCCCCTTTGCATTCCAAAATGTTTGCATTCTTTCTTCCTAGTAATACTTTATGACAATATTTTTGGGATATCTCTCCCACCCCACCCCCATCGCCCCAAATCAAATCAACTTTGAAGAGATTTATTCTTCACAAAATGTTATGTCAACTAAACCACCTTAATTCAACTGAAACAGCTCTTGTTCCCCCTATCCCTGACCTCACCCCAATTGCAACTGCCAGTGATTGTTTACTTTCTAGAAAGGGGATCTTTAAAATACTATATGTATTTCTTTCTGTGGATATTTGGCCTTGGATCCATTTCAATTTCAATTTATCTTGGCAGGAAACCAGCTTTCAGTTATTGCTAGTTTTTGTTTAGCTCTTCCAAAGTTTTAAATGCCTTCTCATATATAGAGCTTCTAGCTCCTTAAATATTTGCAAAATATCATATTATCAACCACTTCAACAATATATTCTGAGGGTGTTGATTCATCAGTTGTAACCCAAAATTTGTAAAATCCCTTACAAAAATGTTTGAAAAAGTCCCAGGATTTAAAATCTTGTATATCTCACATCTTGAAGTGACCCCTTGATGTGGAACAGCTTTTTCCATGAAGTCAGATTGGCTCCCATAGAAGAGCAGTAAACATTATTCTCTTCCTGAGAGCGCTTGTCGAGGAAATGTTTTCCAGCTACTGCGCATTGTACAAGCCTCAGCTTCAAAGTGGTTTTTAAAGGCAGCTCAGTTTTAATATTTCACAAAGTGGAGTACTGTATGCAGATTCATCACATGTAATATTACCTAGGGTTGTCATTATGTTTCCTTAAATTAGTTTGCAGAATCATTATAAACAATGTGTCATATTTCTGACATAGATAAGGAGCTTCAAGTCTGTAGCAGTCTAACTCTTTCACTTCAGGTGCAGTTCTGCTCATTGCTGACTTGCAGCTCCTTTTCACTTGCTTGAAGTTAATTATCTTTTTGAGCTTAAATGGGTTCACGTATCCTTGTGTACAAAGTTATTATGTCAGCATATCAATTTCTGAGTTAAAACTATAGGTATAATAAAGAAATGAATGTCTTTAAGCTAGGTGACTGAATAATTTTAGAAGTTTTGAATCAAACTCTGAAAAATTAAAAAGCTGACTTTGAATAAAAAATAGTTATAATAAATTATCTCATTTAATTTAATAAAGGTTTAAACAGATAAACATTTTAAAATTAAAAACAAAAGAAAATATTTATTTCTCTATTAAGCCAGAAACTGCATATTATATATTACTTCAAATATTCCTTTTTCAGGAAGAAAGAGAAAGAGAAACAGTTTGGTATAGTGGTTAAAGTGTTGGCCTGGAAACCAGGAGACTGTGAGTTCTAGTTCCCACTTGGATATGAAAAATCAGCTGTGGGACTTTGGGCCAATCACTCTCTCACAGAGTTGTTGTTGTAGGGAAACTAGGAGAAAGAAGTACTGCTGGTATGTTTGCCATCTTGAGTTGTGAAAAAGAAAAAGGACCAGATTGAAAAAAATGCTAGTATTCCCACAGGAAATTTTGAATTATTTTATTATTTTTATGTCACATTTGAAAATCAGTTTTGGACTAGAAAATAGAATAAAAAGTCACCAGTGTTAATTATTTATTTATTTATTATTATTTATTATTCGGATTTGTATGCCGCTCCTCTCCGAAGACTCGGAGCGGCTTACAACATATATATATAAACAATTGAACAAATCCGAACAACATTAAAAATACAAACCCCATACATACTCATCAATCACACCACAATCAACAATCATCCCCAGGCCTGCCGGCAGAGGTAGGTTTTTAAATTCTTTCGGAAGGCCAGGAGGGTCGGAGAAACGCGGACTTCAGGAGGTAGTTGGTTCCAGAGGGTGGGCGCCGCAACAGAGAAAGCCCTCCCCCTAGGGCCCGCCAAACGACATTGTTTCGTTGACGGGACCTGGAGGAGGCCGACCCTGTGCGCTCTCACCGGTCGTAGAGAAGTATGTGGCAGAAGGCGGTCCCGTAAGTATCCTGGTCCCAAGCCATGAAGGGCTTTATAGGTAATAACCAACACCTTGAATTGGGCTCGGAGACCAATAGGCAACCAATGCAGTGTGCGGAGAGTTGATGAAATGTGGGCACAACGAAGAAGACCCACAACTGCTCACGCAGCTGCATTTTGCACTAATTGTAGTCTCCGAACACTCTTCAAGGGTAGCCCCATGTAGAGAGCGTTGCAGTAGTCGATCCTCGAGGTGACAAGGGCATGTGTGACTGTGAGGAGTGACTCCCGATCCAAGTAAGGACGCAACTGGTGCACCAGGCGAACCTGGGCAAATGCCCCCCTCGCCACTGCCGACAAATGATGATCCAATGTCAGCTGTGGATCAAGGAGGACTCCCAAGTTGCGAACCTTCTCTGAGGGGTTTATAGATTCACCCCCCAGGGTAATCGAAGGACAGATAGAAGTGTCCTTGGGAGGCATCACCCACAGCCACTCTGTCTTATCGGGGTTGAGCCTTAATCTGTTAACACCCATCCAAACCCTCACAGCCTCCAGACACCGGCACATCACCTCAACCGCTTCACTGATATGGCCAGGAGTGGAAATGTACAGCTGAGTATCATCAGCGTACTGATGGTATCTCACTCCGTGGCAGTGGATGATCTCACCCAGTGGCTTCATGTAAATGTTAAAAAGTAGGGGGGAGAGAACCGACCCCTGAGGCAACCCACATGGGAGTAACCTAGAGGTGGACCTTCGATCCCCCACAAACACCGACTGCGACCGACCAGTGAGATAGGAGGAGAACCACCGCAATACGGTGTCCCCCACTCCCAATCCCTCCAGCCGGCGCAGAAGGATACCGTGGTCAATGGTATCGAACGCCGCTGAGAGGTCAAGAAGCACCAGGACAGAGGACTGGCCTCTATCCCGGGCTCGCCAGAGATCATCCATCAGAGCGACCAAAGCAGTTTCGGTGCTGTAGCCGGGCCTGAATCCCGACTGCAGAGGGCCCAGATAATCGGCTTCCTCCAGAGACCGCTGGAGCTGATGCGCCACCACCTTCTCGACAACCTTCCCCACAAAGGGAAGGTTGGAGACCGGACGATAGTTGGTCAAAATTTCTGGATCCAGGGAAGGCTTCTTGAGGAGGGGGCGCACAAGTGCCTCCTTTAAGGGAGCCGGAAAGGACCCCTCCCTCAAAGAAGCGTTGACAATCTCCTGGATCCAGGTACGTGTCACCACCCTACTGGCCGAAACCAGCCAGGAGGGACACGGGTCCAACAAACAGGTGGCAGAACATACAGATCCAATGGCCCTGTCCACTTCCTCAGGCGTAACAGCCTCAAACTCTCCCCAGATGACCGGACAAGAACATGCCCCTGTCCCCTCAACTGAATCATTATCAGTCGACTCTGCTACACAATTGGAGTCTAGGTCAGCCCGGATCTGAGCCACTTTGTCTGCGAAACAGTTATTAAAGTCCTCGGCACTACCCTGCAAGGGAGGCCCCAGACCCCTTGGGTTAATAAGGGATCGGGTCACCCTAAACAGGGCGGCCGGACGAGATTCCGCAGACGCGATCAAAGCAGAAAGATACAAAGATCTTGCCGCCTTAATCGCCTTCAGATAGGCTTTAATAAATAAGCTCAATCTGGTTCAGTCAGATCCGGACTTACTTTGTCTCCATCGCTTCTCTAGACGTCTCTTATGGCACTTCATCCCCCTGAGCTCCTCAGTAAACCAAGAAGACCTCCTGGGGCCAGCACCACGGAGAGGTCGCAAAGGCGCAATCCGGTCAATAGCCCCCTTCGCGGCCGTATTTCATGCCGCTACCAGGGACTCCGCCGGACTGTGAATGAGGGAGCTCGGTAATTCCCCAAGCGCCGTCTGAAAGCCAATTGGATCCATCAGGCGTCTGGGGCGGAACCACCTAATCGGTTCCGCCTCCCTGCGGGGAAGGATTGGGGCCGTAAAATTCAGTCGAAGCAGAAAATGATCAGTCCATGACAAAGGCATGATATCTAAGCCCCTTAAAACCAGATCATTACCCAACTGCTCCGAAAGGAAAATCATATCCGGGGCGTGTCCACCCTCATGCGTCGGGCCCTGCACTACTTGGGTCAGGTCCATGGTTGTCATGGCGGCCATGAACTCCTGTGCCAATCCCGAGGATTCACCAAGCGACGGCAGATTGAAGTCCCCCAGGACTATAACCCTGGGGAACTCCACCGCCAGCCCAGCAACCTCCTCGAGTAGCACAGGCAGGGCTGATGCCACGCAGCTGGGAGGCAGGTATGTAAGCAATAAGCCCACCTGGACCCCTAGGTCCAGCGTCATAAGGATGGACTCGCAACCCAGAATTTCGGAAACAGTGAGTCTACGTAGACTGAAGTTCTCCCGGGCCAAAATAGCCACTCCTCCCCCCCTTCCCTGGGGTCGCGGCTGATGCCATACCTGATAACCTGATGGGCACATGCCCGTGAGGGGAACTCCCCCCTCAGGGCCCAACCAGGTCTCAGTCACACACGCCAAGTCGGTCTCCTCATCCATGAGAAGATCATGAATGAGGGGAGCCTTATTGTTAACCGACCTGGCGTTAAGCAGCAATAGCCTGAGCCCAGGGCCCGAGCTACACCCATCACCAGAATCGTGGGGAGAGCAAGTTTTTTCAGAAGGGCCAGAACAAGGAACTGCTACGAGACAGCAGGACCGAGTTCCCCGTGTGCGGCCTACCCTCCTGCTCCCGCCATACCTGCCTCTTCCCTGAATGACCGGTATATTCCAACCCTCATTGTCTCCAGAGTCCGCATCTCCCCAGTCCCCGGCCTCCCTCAAGCTCGGCAGGCCTGTCCATTTATCTATCATACATTCTTCAAGCATGTCCCCGTCCCATACATACATCACTCACCCCCCCCCCAATTTGATAAAAATTAAAAATTTAAATTTAAAAGTTTAAAAATTTAAAAACAGACGTATAAACATATTAAATTTAAAAAACCACAGTATAAAACATATTAATTAAAAGAACCACAAGCAGAGATACAAGAAATAAACCAGTCGCCCCAAAATGCCTCATCAGGGGCACAGACTGAGCTTGAAGGTCAGCTAAAAATGTTCACTAAAAGTTGCTCTCGGGAACTCCACAGCCATGTCCCACAACATCTTCTCTTCCACTGTAAAAAGGCTCTCGAGTGGGGGCAGCAACCAGTGGACATAATCAAGCCCCCCGACCAAAGCTGTACAAGTTCCCAGTTCCTCATCCTTATCATAAATAGTATCTTGGTTATTGTCCCCTGACAACCAGCATACACTTCCAACGACAAGCCAGCATTGGGGCCAAAACTCGGCAAAATAGAGGCCGAGAAACAATTGGTGGCAAAAAGCAGGGAAACCAAAAAGCTCTCCTGTTTGAAAATCCCCCAAAAGCCACATAAAGCCAGACAGCAATGGCAGAAGCAGGGCGAACCAGCGAAGGACAAGATGGACACCTCCGACAGGCGAGCCGGCTCCAAGCCCCCCTGGACTTGCTGGTCGCCAGTCGCCAGTCACTGGTCACTGGCCGCTGGTCACCGGTTGCTGGCCGCAGGCTGCCGGTTGCAGGTTGCAGGCTGCTAGTTGCAGGTTGCAGGTTGCAGACTGCTAGTTGATAGCTGTTGGTTTTTTATATACAACTAAATAAACTGAAGAATTCACTCAAATAATTTGTGACTGATACAAGTTATATTAGTATCCATATATCCTATAGGATGCTTGGAATATCATAGGAATAATTAAGGTAGTAAAACAGAAAAGAAGACTGGAAACAAAGCATTATTAGTGTTCTGTGTTTGTGTCTTTTGCACACAAAAATTTTATCTTCTATTTTCCATTAAGTATGCAGATACTGTAACATCTTCCCAATGAAACATATGAATGTTCCCATTACCTTACTATTATTCCACATACTTTTTATAAATTATTTTATTAACTGTCTAATTTGCTTTCTTTTCTATTTCAATGTAAGTATGCATGTTCAGTGAGAAACTACTTGTATGTACTGTATTTTTGCACACACAGAATTGCAGTCTTAATCTTGTCAGAAGATTATGAGAGCTATTAATACTCCTGTTACAAACCTCTGTGCCTTTGCACAAATGTAATGTTTCTGGAGATGTTTTATACATTTATTTCTAACCAAGCATAATGAGCATTTATTTCAGCATATACAGTATAACAAAAATGGGTTGAGCCACCTAATTCTATTATGCAAAGAGGACATTGCTTTGTTATAATAAACTATTGTTACCAATGTCAACAATAGATGCCCAGAAAATACAGTTCATATTACAACAGGTTTGCTTTCATAGCTTTCTCCCCCCCCCAGTGTTTTCTTGTCGTCTATTTCAGTATTCTTTTTTTTTAATTTAATTTATATGCCGCTCCTCTCACAAGACTCGGGGAGGCTCACAACAACAACACAATTAAAAAACACAATTAATTTAAAAAATTAAAAATTAATATCATTCACACAACATACAAACACATTCAACTCACAGCCGTTGATGGTGGGACACTCTTAGGGCTGAGGGGCAGAGCACAGCTCATATGCCCCAAGCCTGTCAGCATAGATGTGTCTTTAGTGCTTTCCGGAAGGCCAGGAGGGAGGAAGCAGTACGAACCTCTGAGGGAAGCTGGTTCCAGAGGGCTGGGGCAGCAACGGAGAAGGCCCTTGCCCTAGGCCCCGCCAGACGACACTGTCTAACAGACGGGACCCGTAGAAGGCCAACCCTATGCGCCCTAACTGGTCGCTGGGATTCATGAGGCAGAAGACGGTCCCGCAAGTATCCTGGTCCATTGCCATAAAGGGCTTTATAGGTCATAATCAGCACTTTGAATTGTGTTCGGAGACCAATAGGTAGCCAGTGCAGCTCACGGAGTGCTGGAGTAATATGAGCATGTCTTGGGAGACCCAAGACAGCTTGCGCGGCCGCATTCTGGACTACTTGCAGTCTCCGGACATTCTTCAAAGGCTGCCCCATGTAGAGAGCATTACAGTAGTCGAATCTCAAGGTGACAAGGGCATGGGTGACTGTGAGGAGTGACTCCCGGTCCAAATAGGGCCGCAACTGGCGCACCAGTTGCTCCCCTCGCCACAGCCAAAGGATGGTGTTCCAAACTTAGCTGTGGATCGAGGAGGACACCCAAGTTGCGAACCCTCTCCGAGGGGGACAAAACTTCTCCCCCCAGGGTAATGGATGGACAGTTAGAATTGTCCTTGGGAGGTAGAGCCCATAGCCACTCCGTCTTGTCGGGATTGAGTCTGAGCCTGTTGGCACCCATCCAGACCTCAACAACCTCCAGGCACCAGTTCATCACTTCCACTGCTTCGCTGTAGTGACACGGGGTAGAGATATAAAGCTGGGTATCATCAGCATATTGATGATAACTTACCCCGTGTCGATGGATGATCTCACCCAGTGGCTTCATGTAGATGTTAAAAAGCAGAGGTGAGAGAATGGACCCCTGAGGGACTCCACGTGGAAGAGGCCTCGGAGCCAATTTCTGACCTCCTGCAAACACCGACTGCGACCGGCCAGAGAGGTAGGAGGTGAACCACCGCAGAACGGTGCCCCGCACTCCAAGCCCCTCCAACCGGCGCAGAAGGATACCATGGTCGATGGTATCGAATGCCACTGAGAGGTGAAGAAGCACCAGGATAGTGGAATAACCTCTATCCCGGGCCCGCCAGAGATCATCGATCAGTGCAACCAAAGCAGTTTCCGTGCTGTAACCGGACCTGAAACCAGACTGCCGAGGACCCAGATAATCAGTTTCATTCAAGGACCGTTGGAGTTGGAGTGCCACCACCTTCTCAACAACCTTCCCCAAAAAGGGAAAGTTAGAGACTGGACGATAATTATTTAAAACTGCCTTTTCCTTTCATTCCTAATGTTCTACTAATAACTTCAGTGTTATTCCTGCCTATGTACTGTTAGTTATTAAAAACAGAAAATTATTCAGAGCTCACATCCAACTCTATCACAGGGGAGGATGTGTAGGCAGTTGTTTCTCCCTGATTCCACACTATCACAATTAATTGGAAATTATCATATTCTACATGGAAGATATTTCAGTCTACCTATTGCAGGCTGTATTTGAGCAGGAAGAGTATGAATAGTTCAGCACTCCAGTGTTTCCTGAGACTTAATACCCCTGATACAATCTCCATATCTGATTGCCTGGCTGGATGAATTGCATACCCTTTCATCCAACAATATTTCCCAGCTATAACAAGATTCTTATCAGGATTTCATGTATTTCATGCATAAGTAATCAAAACAAATACTGCATTTTTGTGCCTCAGGGTCGAAATAGCCTTGCTCGGAGGCTCTGTGACACGGGACCTGTAAAGCCGCCAAACCAGCGCAAACCAGCTGTTTTTCACGGCAAAAAAACCCCTCCTCAGTAGGAGAAGGGGCGAAGAGCTGTGAGTGTGGGTTGAGATCCTCTGAAACCCCCCCAAAAATGCTCGGGGGGGAAGAAAGAGGACTCCCCGTGCGCTCACAATAGCTCCAGCCTGGGGCAGCATCTGTCAGCTGACAGACCAAGACGCTGAGACCAGCCACCACCAGAGGAACACATCTCAAAGAAGCACAGAGATTGACAGACTGAACCCAGGAGCTTAAAAAGCAAGTATCTCTTATATTTTACCTCGGATCAAATACGTTCACAATGAACAGAAGGCACCCAAAATGGCGACCGCTTTTAATTTAAAGTGAGAGCTACCAGAAGAGAAAAGCGGAAGAGAAATTGTAATGCGAAAGAGACCTCTAGAGGGCAGCAGAGACGCATAACTTAAAAACTTTGCAAAATAAACCTAAGGAAGAGAAACTGTAATGCGAAAGAGACCTCTAGAGGGCACCAGAGACGCATAACTTAAAAACTTTGCAAAATAAACCTAAGGATGTATACACGTTCTCCAGAAATGACGATGAAAGAATTAAAAGATGAAATATCAACAACTTTTGAAAAAATGAGGAGAAAGATGGACATGATAATAGACATGTATGCAAAAAGATGGGAAGAAAGGATGAGGATGATGGAGGCAGTGGAACAAAGCAGAGAAATGGAGAAGATGGAGGAAGATCAAAGCAAAGCAGTTATTGAGGACTTGGACCAAACCGGAGAAATACACAGTGGGGAAAAGAGAGAAGATACTGGGAGAAATTCTAAGAGGGTCTGGGAAGGGGTTGAAGAAAAGATGGAAGAGGTGGAGAGACAAGAAGATTTGAAAAGAATTGTTATAAAAGCATGGGAAAAATATCCAGGAGAGGAGGCTAAACATTTCTCTTGGCAAACTGACAGAATCCATAGAGCATGGCTTATATGGAACCAAGGGACATTGCAAGCAATAAAGAGAGACTTATTACTTGGAAGGGAAGCTGTGCTATGGAAATCCACCTGGCAGAGGAAGAAACCCAGAATTCGACTGAAAAGAAGAGAAACTTAATATTTTATGCAAGGAATTAAAGGCAAAGAATTAAGGACTGATTTAAGGACTTAGTGTAAGAGCAAGAGACATGAGAGGGTGATTAATGGAAGATATATATTAAATAGACTAAGAATGTACGCGTTGAAGGGAGGGGTGTATCGACATGATAATTATTAACTTTAATAAGAAGACTTGTTTATTTGATGTACAATGGATAAATCTGAAAAGAAGTGAAACTTAAAATTTATAAAATGTAGTTGGCTTATAGTTAAACTTCGATATACGGAGTGAGGAAGGTCTACAAATTTAAAATGATTGTATTAAGTTGAATGGCTTTAACTTGAATTTTTTCTTTGTATGCATGTACAAATGGATATCTAATAATAAAAAATTTAAAAAAAACAAATACTGCATTTTTAAAAACAATTTTCTTGCACATGGGGACTTGTCAATGATATAACAAACCAAATTTGGTTAATAAATACCCAAACCCCACTATCTTACTTATCAAGCACCACACTTTAACCAAAATTGCTTCTATTTGCATTTTTCAAACTTATTTTAGTATAAGTGGAGTCTTTTAGTATGGATGACAAGGTAAACTTCAAATTTTGTAGTGCAATATATGAAAATGGCACCAGGTATACCCAATAACTGAGTTTTGGTATTGGATTGTGCTAACAATGATTGCTGTAAAAATCTGCCAGATACTAATTCTGACTCAGCTAAGACACAAATATAATGACAGCTTTCTCTTTCAGAGTGGAGAAAGGCATAAAGAAATAAGCCATTCTTGTTTTGATCCTAACACAGGAAGTACGATAGTTCCATATAGCCAGTTTTCCCAGCTCTCCACATCCTCATAAACTGAATTACAGCTCTCTGCAGTTGTTCTCATAACAAGTGCTGGGAACCTTTGTGTGGAACAGTACTTCTACTCTCTGACTGGAGGTGAACAAAATTTAGCCATCCTAAGCCCCTTGTCCTATCTTTGCATTGTCACAATAACTTTTAAAAATGTAAGAGACACTAGGAGAGCTTCAATCCTTCCCCAATAAAAGATATAAGAAAGCACACCATGGTACTTTGGTGCATTAATCCAGTTAAGGACAATTGAATAGTCAGGAAATAGGCCAAAGCAAGAAGTGCAAAGTAGAATAATGAGGAAGATCAGGAGACTGGAAATTAAATTTTATAAGAGACTGAGGCAACTGGATATGTTCACTCTCGAGAAAAAAGTGAGTGAAGCAAGATAACACTAAAGCTGAAGAGGTATTACATAAAAGGTCAAGATGTGTCCTCTATTGTTCTTGAGTGCAAGGCGCTGTACAGCAGTGATAACTTACATAAAAGCAGATTATGGTTGAATGTTAGGAAAAATGCCTAATGATAAGAGGAATTTGACAAAAGAACAAATTACAGTGGACAATGTAATTGATGAGCTCCCTTTCACTAGATATATTTCAGCAGAGGCTGAGCAGCCATCTGTCAGGGATGCAGCAAAATGCATTATTTCACTGAGTTGGGAATTATGTTCTGTTGCCCTTATGATTGTGTAATTCTGTGTGCATTGGCTCCTAGAGTCAGGTTTCTAAAGATACCACAGTCTCAAACTCTATTTGTATACGTAGACACTTCCAGACTTCCATGCCCTATCTCTTAGCCCTGATTCATAGTTCTAAAATATATTCAAATAAGACAATGTTCAGTAAAACTGTTGTAGTTGTTATATATACATTTAGGATTTTATGTATCTATGTATTTATTAAATTTATTTACTGCCCATCTTACTGTTGAGTGACTCTGGGGACTACATCATAAAAATAAGAATATGAAAACATTAAACCCTATTAACAAAATTATCTAAAAAATGAAATTACTTATACTCTAAAAACATACGTTTACCTGATTTTAATTTTCTCTTGATCTTGTTTTTTGATTTTATTCTTATATTTTATAATTAGTACCATAGTTGTTTGAAGGTTCCTTAAGTGTTGCATAAATAGAAAGATAAAATATACATTTAATAAATTAAAAAGATAACAGAAACAGATTATATTACTTAATACTAGCCTTTTTTCCTAATTAAATGAGTTGTGAAGTCTTCAAAATTTATGTTATGAAAATTAAATACATTTTTATACAGAACCTTTTGATCTGAACAATTTATTCGAGACTCTTTATGAGCATGCAAGGATTATGTTGAGAACACAAAAGGTAAGCATCACTGTGGTTTAATGTTTAGTTTTATATGAAAAGCTGCCTAGCCATAATATTTATCAGCCATATTATTATCATATTTAACCATTCATGGGATTAGAAATAGAACTATTGTGTGAATAAAATGATTAAAAGCAAGCAGCTATCTCAATTGCCTTGAGTTCCCATAGCAGAGATAGAATATTGTCAATACCTCATTGTGGGACAGAATAATGATTGCAACTTTGAAAGAGGCATTATGATCACTCCATTTTCAAGATAATGTCTTCTATCCACTTTATTTGACAAATAATGTTCTATATCCAATCTCCCCTGTGTGGGGAAAGTGGTGGAACAATAGCTACAAAGCACCTACAACAAATGGATTATTTAGTTTCATGAGAGACAGGATTCAGATTCTGGTACAGAATACATTGGTCATCTTCATGGAAGAGTTAGCAAGGCTTGCCTAATAGGAATATGACTATCCTTGTCTTGCTAAATGGCTTTTAAATTTTTGAACGAAGTATGCTCCTGGACTACCTAGGAAGTTTGGAAGTTGGTGGCACAATTTTACAGTGGTTCTAGTTCTTCTTAAGACATTCTGATTAATTTTCATGCTGGGTGGGGAAGGTTCAGCCCTTTGGTGATACATTATGTGATGCCTCAAGGCTTGGTCCTACTCCTATCCTATTATGCATCTGTATGAAACCCATGGGAAACCCATTATATTATCAATATGCAGATGAAGGCCAGTTATATATCTCCACCTTGGGATGAATGGGGTTGTTATGGAAGCTTGATCCAGTGTTTGTAGATTGTCAGAATATGAATAGGGAGGAATAGGTTCAACCTAAGAGAGAATGACTATTTCAACCACCAAATTATTTTATAAGATTGTGCTCTTTGTAGGATTGTGCTCCTACAGACTTGCTATCTGGCATTTGTCTTGGACTTATGGCTCCTTCTGGAATAGCAATTGAAAACTGTGGCCAGGAGGACATTTATCCAACTTCAGTTGGGGTAACAATTTTGGGCTAACTTAGAACAAGGGACATTGAAGCTGGTCACTCATGGTCTTGTCTTCTCCTACATGATTTATTTATGCATTAGTTTATATAATTACTTATCTCACTTTCCTGATTCTGGGCAGCTTACAAAGTTGAAAATACAAAAGAATAACACAAAACCAACCAAAAATTTAACCACAAAAATTATTAAACCATTAACAACAATAAAAACTATTAAAACCGTAAAACATATGATTTGTGGGAGAGGACCGTTCATTTTCCTAACAGTACAACTACTTAGCAGTCTCTTTACTAACATCACTGAATCCCCAAGCCATGTCTTCAGTCTCTTCCAAAAGGTTAACAAAGTCAGAGCCAATCTCGCTTTAGCAGGGATGATGTTAAAAGGCTGGACCATATGTCGGCAAATGCTCTCCATCTGGGTCACATCAGATGACATTCCTTTGTGGATAGGACCTGCAACATGTTTTTTTCTGCTTCCTAATGGGATGGGTAGATGTGATTGGGAGAGGTGGGCCCTCAAATATCCCAGTTCTATGCCATGTAGGGCTTTATAGGTAATTACTATTGAATTCAGAAGAAAATTGGTAGTCAATGCAACTTGTGGAGCAGAGATGTAATACATGCTGATGTAGATGCAAACATAACTGTCCATACCACCAACTTTGCACCAACTGAAGCTTCCAGATGGTCTTCAAGGGAGGCTCCATTTAGAGTCCATTACAATAATCCAAGAAGGAGATGACCAGGGCATGACTGAACATAAGACTTTGTGGTGCAAGAATTACTGTAAATTTGCAATGTGTTAAACATGAAACTGCAATTAATCCAGAATATAGAGGCATGGACAATTATGGGTGTATCTCCTTGAGCTGCACTGGTTACAATTAGGGTTCCAGATGCAATTCAGAAACCTATAGTTTCTCAAGGCATACAGCTTGGTTTTCCAAGGATTGTCTTCCATGACTTCTTCTGGCTTGTACAATTAGGCAGAGTTGACATGCTCCAAGTCTCATCCACTAACTAAGTAGATCCCATCAGGCCCATCTGATAGGACTTAAGAAACATGTCTTCTCTGTCACAGCATTGTTCTCTGGAACATCCTCCTCCTCTTCAAAATACATCTGGCCTCCACCCTGGCCATATTCAAAAGAGTTTTGAAAATCAGGCTCTTTCTCCATGACTTGGGTTAGAATCTTGCATGTTTCATTACCTTTTAATGGTTGTTCTTTTTTTTTGGCTGGGGTTTTGTTTTAAATAAATAAATGAATATCAGCTTTACATGGGACAACTTTAAAGATCTGGAAAATTCAGTTGGTGAAAAATCCAATGGCCAATATGCTTATTGGACAGTCTTGTTACAACTGCATAAGACTCTTCACTCTTGGAGTATCATTGGCTATTGATACATTTACAAGGGCAAGATACCCAAGCCATAAATGGGTCAGAGCTTAGGTATCCTCATGACCACCAATTCTATTCTGTATATATTCTGCCTGCTGAGTCAGCAGACAGAGACTGTCTGCTGAAAATCTTAAATGATCAAGAAATATGGTGGGAGAGGCACCCAAAGCAACAATTTTTGTAATGACTCTCCTTTTAGGAACTGCTGGCTTCTCAAATAAAGAGTATCATCCACTCTCTGGCTTTCTGAAAGCTAGTAGAAACTTGGCTCTTCCAAAAGGCCTTTTGGACAAGTCCTCTAGAATTTCTGATACCAGGCATATTATATTAATTATAATTTGTACTTAATTTTATATTGTATTTCTGTTATTGTGTATTATCTGTTGGTATCACTATTTTCTTGGGTGCAGCTGTTGTTTTGGTAGCCCACAGAAACTAGCCTTGATTGGATGAATATATAAAAGATAAATGTAATAAATAAATCTGCCTCTTCAACTATGCAAATAGAGTTAATTAACAAAAGACACTTATATGGGGGAAGAAATGGTCCTTTCAGGATATATGAACAAATGGTTTAAATAAATAATATGCTCGCTGCTTTAAAATTTTCTTTTTGACAATTAAGGCATCCATATATGATATATTTGTGCATATATGACATTCAGCTGAAGTCTGTCAAACATTAAGTTGGCAGATAAGCCTATTTTCTCTCCTCCCCCCCCACCCCCATTCTTGAGTTAATTGTTTTTCCACTGGGTGTGCATGAACTCTTCATGCAAAGTGGGAAAAACTGAGAACATAGCAGGAGACAGAGAAGATGTGCATTATAATCTAATTGTGGGTAGGAGAAACTGATGTATCTGCTCCTTTCCCTGAGGATGCTGAGGCAAATTATAACATGCACCATAATTTTACATTGTATTTCTGTTAATGTATGTCATTGTTAGCATTACTATTTCTTTGAATGTAGCTGTTGCTTTTATGCAGTGCTGAGATTATCTTTAAATGAGGTTTATAAATGCATAAGTGAATAAAATATAAATGTAATAAATAAATGCTTCTTAAACTATGCCATGATGACATCACAGTTACTTTCTAAAACTTCACTTGGCTTCCAAGAAATATTCCGTTTATGGATTTTGAATCTCTTCCCTTCCCCCAATATTTATTGTGTCCTTATTTTCCTAAGAGAAAATGGGAAGAAAGAAAAAGAAGAAACAACAATAACAACAACCAATATCTCTTTCATTCCTGGGAAGAATTCTTATTAAAGAATTTTGAGAGCTTGAGATTTTGATAATTGAATAAATGTGGTGGGTTGCTCTGAGGCCAGTCCTCAGATTTGAACTATTGGGATATGGAAGTCAGAATAGAGCTGGAAGGGACCAGGGAGGTCTTCTAGTCCAACCCCCTGCTCAAGCAGGAGACCCTATACTATTTCAGACAGGTGACTGTCCAGTCTTTTCTTTTTTTAAAAAAAAAAACCTCCAGTGATGAAGCCCCTACAACTTCTAAAGGCAAGCTGAGAAACACGTTTAAACATGCAGAAGGTAAAACCAGCGTCAAGACGAGCAGAACAGGTGCGAGAAGTGAACGCACTTTTGAGGGAAAGAGGTATCCAATGCTTTGGCGCGGTTGGAGGACCCTTCGGGGCTTCTGTGAGGGGAAAAGGAAGAGCCCTGTGACCTGTGGGGGCCACAGGGTGAAGTTTGAAGGAGGCATCTGGCGCCCTTTGGATGGGGAATGGCTGCTTCGTTGGCTGGGGGGCGGGTAGAGAAGGCGCCCGAGGGAAAGAAGAGCATTTATCGTCGGGGGGGGGGGAAGGAAGGTGGTCGTGAGGAGGCACGTGCCGCTTGCAGGTGGCGGAGTTTCCCCCTCCTCCCCCCCCACCGTGTTCCTTCCCCCTTTTAGCTCGCGCCCGGTAACGGTCTCTAACGGTTTCTCACCCACCGCATTCTGAGGCAACCGCTGGCGTCAGAAGCGGGGAATCTCGCGCCCGTACCAAACCGGGGGGACGGGTTGGGGGAGGAGGACGCTGACACGCGGTGACCGCTTCGCTTGCCCTCGTCAGCCAGCCAGCCAGCCAGCCAGCCAGCCAGCCAGCAGGCGGCTCGTGCCCGCCTCGCCTCTCTTTCGCTCTCGCCCTGTCCCCTCCGCAGAGCAGGAGGGGGCGGCGACCGGCAGGGCAGGCGGGTGAAAAGGGGGCTGTCAGACACCGGTGTCCCCCATGAACTCTGGTGGGGGAGACGCTGGTAGCCCCGGCGGCGGGGAGCTACCGCAGCAAAAAACCACCTCGCCTTCTGTGCCGCCTGGGACAGCAGCTGGGAAAGCGACTGGAGTCCCGCCCGGGCCGGGCCCCAGTAGCCGCTCCGCGAAAGGCGGGACTGGCCAGAGCGAGAAATCCGAGACCCGCTCGGTGTGTAGTAACAGCAGCTGGGAAGCCGGCGGGGGCGGTGCCGGCCCCATCTGCAAGATCTGCTTCCAGGGCGCTGAGCAGGTGAGCGCTGGGGTAGAGATGGGCTGGGGGGGGGGAAGGAGAGTCTTCCATTGGTAAGGGTGGGCAGACAGATTTGCAGCCTGCCATCCTTCCTCCCCCCCCCCAAATCAGGCAGCAATTGTAGTTGTATACAATCAGGAGACCCGATTGGGAAAGACACAGAGTCTCATGCGTCCGAATTACAGGTTAAGATCCCTTTAATGACTTTCAGGGAGGAAGAAGCAGAAAAGAGGGGCACGCGCGCTTCTCCGCCCCCGCTCCATTTGTTATATCTTCGCTGGGAATATTGCTTCTTCAGATACGATTAGTGAAATAGTAGTAACTACACGGGCTGGTCATCAGCACCACGGACAGCGCCAGTGGCTGCTTAGAAAAGCACTGCAGAAAAGAGGAAGTGAAGAATCCGGTTTCTCATTTCGCCACTGGGTTGAATCATCATAATATTGTAGTAGGCGGGGTTAAGCTCCCAGACTAGACATGCTACCTCTTATATGACGTGGTAGCATGGTGGTGGCACCTTTCTGCATTCAGTAAGAACAAGTAAGGTTAACTTTCTTGTTACAATGACAAGTTATATAGAGGCTTGCTACTACATCTGCAGGTCAAAGCATCGGTTATTAATTAACCATTAGCTATTTTCTGATATATAGCTGCAGCATCTAGAGAATGTTAATAGGGATGAATGTCTTTCAATGAAGATAACTTACGAAATTCACTTAAATAAATATGTGACTTAGATCAGTATAAATTATAAACTATCACCTTATAACAGGTTACTCTTGTGTGCTTAATAATACTGTGATACATGTGTGTGTGTGTGTGTGTGTGTGTGTGTGTGTGCTTATATTGACATTTATTACTTGGCCTGTATTAATTGTTATATGGGAGTATCAATATGAGTGCAGCCTATATCAGGATGCACCTTCATTTGGATCAAGAATCACACTTAATGTATAGCAGGAATTACATTCCAAAACAGCTAACGAGACCAGAAATAAATAGAAATTGATTTAATTTGAGGGTAAACTTTAATTTAGACCCAAGTAATTTAATACAGCTAATATTATTGCTTTCCCAATGTCACAGTAAAAAGTATAATTTTGTAGCAAGTTTTCAAATGGTTTTTGGGATGTGGTACACCTTAGATGTAGAGGGTTTTTTTGGCATGTATATTAAGGAAGTTAGTATATCCAGGAGCCATGCTTAGATTATTATTTGATGAAGTTTCATTTCACAGTTTCATTTTCCCCATTCCAGAAGAGAAGCTAGTAAGATGACCTGACTCCAGAGATTTATGAAATCTGATGGATTCTTGAATTTCCAGTGTATTTTCCTGAAGCAAGAATCAGTTATTCTATTAATGTTTCTTTTGATATATGGACTAAGAAAACAGAAGGGCCTTTCAAAGCTTAACTCAGTTCAGTGAACTGCAAACAAGTGGGTTGTAAATCACAGAGATATTAATGCTTATAAATTGTACATCATCCTGAAAGTTGAGATTGAGCATAGTAGGGAACCAAGCAGTAGTAATGTTTCTAATTCATGATAAGAATTAAAGTTCCAGCAAGCAGTCCCAAAAATACCAGGTTCAAGGGTAGCAGATGTCACATTTCATCTGAGAGTCAGGAAAAGTACAATTTTAGAAATGATGCCACTGGCATAGTATCCAAGTACTTTCTCATCCCATCCAGGGACATCTCATAATAGACCTGATTAATTAAGGTTGGGCTCTGCAAAGATTTGTTTTTTAGATTTTGACTCAGATCTGATCTTATTCCCAATCCTAGATGGTCTTGACGTTTCTACAATTATATCAAGAATGCAAAGGCTTGTATCTGTTGCCTCATGGTACATTAGGCTCCTCAGCTTCTAAGATGATAGGTTCATTTGCTTAGGATTTTTATATATGTAGCTGGACCCTGAAAGATCCATTGAGACAATCACTAAATATCCTCTTTAACAATGTGAAATCTAACACACACACACACACACATCAGATTTTCTGGAGATGGAAATAAAGCTAGCCAACAGATAACTGGATTGTGTATAGTACAAATTTATCTTGACTGAGTTTGGCTTAGTATATTCAGTTATATCTGCTAACTGGCAACAAGGGCTGCAAAAAAGGCTTATTTTGTATCCTCCATTGCCTTCTTAGGTAGCTAGCCATAATTCTTTAGAGTGGTCAATTTCTTGACCATAAATAATTTTTTTCTTATTGTAATTTACTCTGTAAAGCCCAGTGCAGGAGTCCTCAGGCACCCATTGTGACACATTTGTGAGACATTTTGAGGATAGAATAATTTATTTTCATGCTCCTTGAAAATCTGCTTTTGTTATGCATTATACTGGGATAAACGAGTAGGATTGTTTTCAGTTTTCATAGGATATGGGCAAGATAAGATGTTTGTAATGTATTACCTATTCTCTGGATGGATACAGAGAGTTGTAGATGTATTATGTAATGGAATAGTTCCACCAGCTCTAAAGGAGTCGGCAATCTGTTCATTCCTGAAGAGGCTGTCTCTGTGTTCAGACAATTTTGTCCTATGAGGGGGAAATATGTTTGAGAAATTTGGGGAAAATTTTTGGGGAAAATATGTTTGAGAAATTAATATTGTGAAGTCAATGCCCATGTGTTAATAACAACAGTTTTTGTAAAATTTAACAATAGCTTTATTTAAATAACATATATAATGTTCCCCATTGGCTTTTGCCATTGCTCTTTCCTACAGCAGATGTTTCTCTTAGAATTATAGTTGATTTATTCAGAAATACAGCTTTTATCAACATCAGTGACCTCAAAAATTTCATATTAAATCTTTGCAAGAGGAAGACCATGTTAGCAGTTCCCAAATTCTCAACTGACTGCAATCCCTCAACAAGAATTTGTTTGTCATTTGAATGTACTCATAAACTCAGTGGCATCATTGAATGTCCTAATAACTTCTATGTCTTTTCCTGAACAGAGCCAACCAAGCTACTGTTGTGCATGTATTGCCAATTTTATGCTTCATTTTTCTAATGTACTGTTCATAGGATCCTTGCCCTTGCCCTTGATCTGAATGTTACAACTAGGCATAATATAGCAGCCATGCTGTTGAGTAAAATGCCTGTTCATATAAATGTTAAATTTCTGTTGAAGAAATTGTACTAGCTGCTAATTAGATATCAAGCTATATTTTAGTTATGACATATAAAGCATTAAAAAACTTGGGACAGGAAGCTTGATAGAATGCTTGTACTATTACAGACTTACTCAGTCCCTAGGATAATTGGAAGATATTGTATTGTATTTTCCCACTACCACAGAATATCACTTTATAATCACTCATGGATAGACATGCTCTCTCTCTCTACAATCTGTACTACTCTTTCTCTTGAAATTAGCAAGGTCCCTACTGTTGGCATTTTATAGATATTTGATGAAGACCTATCTCTTTTCTCTGTATGAATAGAATATTAAAAGATTTTCTTTAACATTAGATAACAGCTTTTTTCATCGTATCCGATTTTTTAAAGAAAAATAATCCATTATTCATTATTTCTTAAATGCTTTAAAAGTATTGCATATTTCATACTATTTTTTCATTAATGAATGCTATGATTTTTCTAAAATCAATAGCATTAGCATTTTCTCACAACATCCATTTATCAGTTTATGACCTTGGATTAAGCTTTGACCCCTTAACTACAAAAATGTTTCATTCTTCATTTCTATCTTTGTCCTACTTAATTTACTTTATCATTTCACATTTGTTCATTTCACATTTACCCATGGAGCTGGGTCCCACTTTGTATCAGTGAACTGCTCTTTAACTAATATTTTATGTCAAGTTAAAATTTATTTATGATCTAAGACCAAACACACATAAAAAGACCAACAATACAATAAATACATAAAAGAAGAAAAATATGGACAGAAAATGCTGAAACTATTGCAAGAAAACACAGTTAACAATAGCTGTGGGGAGAATAGGGGAGAAACTAGATGATGTCTATCAGCTATAGCAATTGACAGAAATTTTACAAATCTTCGAAGTTTCCGAAGAATGGTCACCCTAAAGAAGGGTAATGACATTGTAGCATATGTTTTAAGTGGTCTGGGGTAGTTGTTGTACTGGTGCGTGAGCAAATGGAGAGAGAAAAAGGGAAGCAGCTCAATTCTAGCCTTGAAGTATAGGTATACTGTCCCAAGGACTGATGTGTTGACCTGACTGCTGGCCAGGATTGTTGTGGGCCAGGCACAGACATCATTGCCATTGGTCAAACCTTGCATATAGGTGTGGGGAACAAGATCTCTGGGATGAAGATACTCATCTCCTTAATTGATGGACAACATGCTACTAGTTTAATCCAAAATTGGACAGCAAGAGTGAGGAGGAGGAGTGGGGAAAAAATAGAGAAAAAACGAGACAAAATGACAATTACAAAGACTGTTGTAGAAGGGAATGGCTGGAGAAGAAAAGCCAGAGGAAATGTTGATGTGTGTGGAGCAGTTGTTAGTTTGTGGTTGTAGAGAGAGAGAAGAAAAGTTAACAGGTGACTTGCCTGGAGGAATAGAGGCAAAGTCCCAGAGATGGCATATGGGTAGGAGAGAGTTGACTGGCTATGGACAGAGTGTTGGAGTCTTTGACAAAGCTCTAGTCTCTGGGGAAAGAATAAGAAAAAGATTCCCAAGAGAGGTTCATCGCCTAACAGAGAAGATGCAGATGATGATTAGCTGAACAGATTCAAGGAAAGAAGATTAATAGCATTTAGCACATTCATTCATAAATCCAGCACATTCCTTCCTTTAATTCTCTTGTGGTAATTCCAGAAATGGGTAAGGCAGACAAACTGAAAGAGGAAGAAGTTAAACATTTAGGAATTATTAGAAGAAAATAATCTTTAGAAAAGAAACTTGAGAAAAAACTTAAAACGAGGTAAAAACTAGGATCTTGTTGAAAATATCCATTGTAAATAGTTTTGTTACAGATAGTGAAGAAGCATAAAAGCCTCTACTGCCTTGGTTTCCCTGTACCAATTGCCATCCTTGTACTCCTCAATACACATCCAGTTCTAAAAAAAATCCAGTCACACAGTGACAGGCCTCTTTGTTACAACAGAATTAAAGTTGTTAACAATTGTAAATATTAAGCTCAATTGTCAGTGGGTAAAACAGACAATGCAATAGCACATGTGAAATAGATTCTTTCTTCCTGTCTGAACAGAAAAAAAATTCAGCTTTCATATGGGAGACTTATAAATACCAATGGTTGCCCTAATAGGTAACATCTCAATTCATGCCAGGGCAAATTGTCTCATTTGAAGGGCACATATAATATTGAAAAAATATCTAGGGACAATCCAGCGAGGGGAATCAATTGCACTATAAAAGGGATGGGAAATTATGGCTCTTTTATTTTGCATATCTAAATCCTAAGTCATTTGCTTCAGGTAAATTAAAATTTTATCAAGACTCAACTCTGATAATGTTGAGAAGGAAAGACCAACACATGGCAAATTATCATTAATTTCTCTTTTTAGAGTAGAATAGAAACTGTCTAATAAGGTGAGATGAATTAAGGAAAGTCCTCATTTGACTTGCTTTAGCCAAAATTTGAGAGACTGAAGTCTTAAATAGATCCCAAGGAAAATGCAGTCTCATTTCAATTGCATTCAAGTGTTAAAGTTTGGGTAATGGACTCATATTTAAAAAATAAATAAATCAGATTTTTAAAATTTTTGATTGAATTCTTTCTAAGCTAAAATTGTTTCTAAGCTAAAAAAATTAAACTATCTCTTTACAGATACACAACTGAGGCATATTAGATCTAATATTTCTAAAATAAATTTAATTGAGCTGGATGAAAACTTGAAGATTTGCAAAACCCTGAATTCTACCTTGTCTATCAGAACTTTAACTTTTTCAAAAACTACAGCAGCATTGATCTAGACCAGAGGACACCATTTGGACACCAGGGGCCAGTTCCATGGAGAAAGGTTTTTTTCATGGACCGGAGAGTGTGTGATTTCGTGTGCTGCCTACATTCCACGGATGGGGCTTTGCTTATTCGTGTGTACCAGTTGCTGGCATGCTGCGGCCCAGTACCGGTCCATGAACCGGGGGTTGGGGACCTCTGATCTAGACTACCTATATACTATTAAAACTCTCATATATGTAACCTTTAACTGGGTGAATTTGTATATCATAGGGTAAAATCTTTTCAACCAAACTACCTCAAATGGGCTAATTTACAGAATGCATCCAAAACAGAGGACTCATGTCTCCCATGGAATTGATTTTTTTAATTTTTTTTAAATAAAATTTGGCAAATTTTATAAACCACTTCATGACACAAAAATTGACAGAAAGCATTTTATGATGTAATAAAAAAGTCATGAAACATTTCCTGTGCTATACAGCTTAATATAGGCTACTTTCAAAGCAGATCATCTCTGAATATTTCCCTGAATTTCTAAGAACTTTTCAAGTACATTAGTTCTGTCATTGTTCAAAGCGTTGAGGAATCCGGTAAGGAAATCTCTGAAATGGTCACAGATTCTGTAGTTTTTTTTAAATAAAAACTGCTGACTTTTAATCATTTTATTTCTAAGTAAAACTAATGGTTTATCCATCCATAATTAAAATATTCTCAGATTTACAGCTATGTAGGGTGAGTTTATGCATCACACTAAGACCTGGTTTGCTTGAATTTCAGTTGTCTGGGTTTGTGTAATATACTAAGCCAAAACTAGGCAAATCACACTTTACCTTAGTGATATATTAACAGGGGCAGTGAGTAGGCTCACTAAAGCAGTGGAACTCTATTGAAGTAATTTAACATTAAAAGTGCTTAAATATGGCTGGATGTTCTAAACTGTTTCATGTATAAGAATCAGAATTACAGATTTGAAATTCTGTATTTATTTCCAGTCCCTTTTTACATTATATTTCAAAACATGCTTGTAAATTAGCCAGAATACCAACCCCATATGTAATTGTATGGCAACTTCTAATTATTCTAATAGGTAATAAGAGATCCTACAATCATTCTTTGTAATAGGATAATGGAATCCTATGATGGAAGGTATGAGTCAGTGAGATCTTAAATATGTTGCTTTTCTATCAAAGTTTAGGGAATTCAGCAAAGTTGCCTATCTGATTTAGCTTTTATGCAAGTAGTCTTATTGTATAATTTTTTAATTAGCAAAAATATTCTTTCTATTTATTTTGTTGTTTTTAATAGGTTTTTTTTTCAAATTTGCAATTTTGCGTTACTGTTTTTAGTTTAACTCACGGATGCATAGAGCTGAATACATTAATAGATTTAGTTACAGTAATCTGCCCTTCCACTTCCTTTAAATTTCATTTTTTTCCAGATAGTTACAAGCATTATGCTACGGTTGTGTTTGTCATATTCTACACATTCTCTTTTCACAGTAGTGTATATTTTTCTCCAATCCTTTTAATATGTTTTAACTAGTGGTCTACTTGAACATCTTTTCTTTTAATATATAATTTCATGTCTGGATAATAATGTCTGTTCTGAAATTTAACATCTGTGCTTAATTTATTGTTTCCTGACCTAGACAAATTTATCTGCTTCCCTTGCAACTTGATCTGTAAACAAGTGCTTCTGGGTTGAGTTCGTTCCTCCACTGATTTCAGAGGCAGTCACAGCAATGTTACTGAAGGAGGAAGGCAGCATTATTGTGGCTGTTTTTTATGAGGACAATCTAACTATCTGTAGAAGAGCTGAATAGTGAAACCATCTTTAGTCTCTTCAATTAAAAACTGTTATCTGCTTTGCTCATAAATTTAGCCTGGTATGAGGGAAGTGATTTCTGTGAGAGCTTGATCTTTCACACATCTTGAAACAAATTCAGCAAAACCTGAGAAGACTGAGAAGACCTTATTCTATTTTAGAACAGGTCTTTATCTGTTGACATGATAATCTTAATTCAGAGTAGAATCTATATTGAAGATCTAAATGAGAAAGAATGAAATATATATTTTCAAAATCACAATATTTTTCTTTTCATAGATGCCATAGTCTAATAATTAAGGATTACAATCTGAATTATATCTGTGTATTAGAATTTTTATATATCTTTACATTTGTTGCATGCATTGTTGCATTTATTCCCTCTGATCCCTAATCTTCATTAGACTCTGACAAGCTGATTGAAAAACAAACCCTCTTGTTACTTCACACATTGATAAACTTTATTGTGAGAACCAAACAAGTGTAGTGCAAAAGTGTAAATCCTCAATTCTGAGACAAATTCTAAGAAAAACAACAACATAAAGAATAGTTACAGAGTTTGTGTTTTTCATTCCATAGTTGAAGAGATTAATCTGTGAATAAGAAAGGTAATGACTATAGCAAATGAATCTGCAAAATGATGTTGTTGAAAGAAACATTAGATTTATTCAGCCAATAAGACCTTTTTTAAAAAAAAGAGTTGTATTTTGGAATGTAAAAAGATTGATATTTATTTACATTTTTAATTTTTTCCTAGGGTGAGTTGTTAAATCCTTGTCGCTGTGATGGCTCTGTAAGATATACACATCAACTCTGTCTACTGAAGTGGATCAGTGAACGAGGATCATGGACTTGTGAACTCTGCTGCTATAGATACCATGTTATAGCAATTAAAATGAAAAGGCCTTGCCAGGTAATATAAAATAATTTCCACTATCAACATGCCACATCAACATAACACATTTCATTTAGCCTTTTCTTCTCATGCTAAAGTTTAGAGAAAAATCCATCCATCAATTGATCTTGCAAAAATCCACCCTCTCAATTTTCAGTTATCATTAAAAGAAATTCATAGGGCACCAGCAGAAAATTTCCTCCCAATGCAAATAACAAAAGCTTTTTCCCCATTAAGAGAATTTACCTCCCTAATATGCCAGCTGCCTTGTAAAGTAGGTCAACTGGACATATTCTCTTTTTGTTGTAGTAGTTAAGAAAATTCCTCAGAGATGTGAGGCAATTAAAGTACAAGCTTTACATTTATGCTACTTTTTTTTTTTGCAAATGTGCTAGACTTCTATATGATCTGCCCTGGTTGTCTAATGGATCTAGAAGGTTTCCCGAGGTTGCTTGAGGACTTACCCTGTAACCTGGTGGGCAACTCTAGTTGCTTTGTCGAATAAAGAAGAGACAAGAGTGCTGTAAATTGTGTCATAGAATGGTATCCAGCTGTCTTGTTTTGAGTAGCTTACTTCATGTTGGGGATGAGTGGTTAGGACAATGCTCTTTGTGCATTGTGCATGTCTGCCTATATTATTATTATTAGGATTGATTGATTATTAGGATTGAGTCAAGCCAGATGTTTAGAGTGGCATTTTTATCCATCTATCAAGTTTTTCCTAAGGACCTGGGATAGGCAGATGTTCTTGTTTGATGATGTCATTGGTATCATTACTGGATGTAAGCTGTTCCAAGTAAAGCTGCTATTTGGAGTTGACTGATGGTGATTTTTGTCAATGCTGATGGTGTTCAAATGATGCTCCATATGTTTTAGGATTGCACCCAAGGCACCTAGTGTTGTGGGTGTCTCTAGACCAGCTTGGGAAATGTCAGAGGATGAAGAGGAGCAGCCAGGCCCCTCTGGGTGTTTTCCCCTCCCGGTAGCCGAGGCAGACAGTGAGGAGATTTGCATGCAGTCTGGGTCAGAATCTCAAAGCGAGGAGTCAGACTTGGAACAGGAAAATATATGGCTTGATCCGAGATTCCGAAGGTTTGATAGGCGGAGGTTTCAGTTACGTGGAAAAAGGAAGCCATGGGGGAAGTGACGTATCGAAAACTATATTAGAAGGTGAAGGAGGGACTAATTCTTTGTCATGAGCAACGTTAATATCAAGTAGTAGCCTGATACCTCGAGGAGTTAGTTTGAACTCAGTTTTCTGGTGTTTTTGGAATCTACGGAAGATTTATGAGGCCTTGGACAACCTGAGAGATAAAGAGTGAGTTATTGGAAGGGGGGAGAGCATGTTTAAGCTGAATGTAAATAAATCAGACTTGGCTGTTCCGCACTGCCAGCATCTTGCTTTGAAGTGAATCTCTTGAACTATGTTAAATAAAACTCTTAAAGAAATATTCCTGTGGATTTTACTAAGCTGAGAAGGGCCAGATACAACATCTATTAGTATTGGTTCTGCTCTAAAGATTCTGCCAAAATCAAAACTAAGTCATCTACAATAGCTCTTAACTTTTATGATTCTTTCTTAATCTTTATACCTGTGATTTTTTCATATTGTATTACATATCTATTTAGTATTTCAAGAACTAAAATAAACAAGAGAAGAGATAGTGGACAACCTTATCTTGTTCCTTTTTTGTATCTCACATGATTTAGTTAAATCTCTGTTCATGATTATTTGTGGTGTCTGTGAGGTGTTAATCAATAGGAAGAGGTTGTTCCTCAATCTGAAAAGATAATCATGATATTCTATTATACATTTCCACTTCAGGCCATGCCAGAAATGATGTGGAAATCCTGACCGGGTGTCTTGTATAGGTCTAAATGAGCCAAAACAAATTTAATCTGAAACTCAGCAACACAGAAATAGCTCTGGACAAAGTTATTTGCCCTTTGAAGGAGCAATTCTAAATTTTGGGTGTCTTTCTACCCTTAGGGCTTCTGCTGAAAATGGAAGCCATGACTAGAGAGGCATTTACACAATTGTGCCTATTGCAGCCCTATCTGCCAACAGTGACTCATATCTTCATCTCTATATGATTAGGCTTTGTAATGTACTCTGCATCACATTGACTCTCATGAGGTCCCTGAAATTTTAGTGGGCACAAATGTGAGTGTTGAGAGCCAATTCTCCAGTTAGTGAATCCAATTCAAAATGCTGTTTTTGGCTTGTATGTTCAAGGATACCTTACAGACTGTCTGCCCAACCTGGGCACAAGCAGGAAGGGGATGCTTAGGGTCCTGTCCCCATGAGAAAGCAAAAGGACAAAGAGCCTAAGGCAATCCTTCTGTATCATAGCTCCCTGGTTATACAATATCCTACACTAGGAACCCACCTTATTTGCATTCATTCCTTAGAGCAATGAAAATAGCTTTATTCCAGCAGGCATTTGGGGATTGATTTTTAGTACTGTTATGACTACATGGT
Source organism: Bothrops alternatus (assembly GCA_034064705.1). NCBI lineage: Eukaryota > Metazoa > Chordata > Lepidosauria > Squamata > Viperidae > Bothrops > Bothrops alternatus. The sequence goes on along the minus strand of JARGCV010000001.1, from coordinate 5,584,639 downwards.
ATTTGAGCTTCTGGTTTTTTAAAAACGTGGATATCAGATTTATATATCTTTTCTTTTTAATTTTATTATGAAGCTTTTAGAATCTTGAGAGCTGAGTGTTGCTTAAATTCATATACATATGAATAAGTTCTTGGAATGAGATAGCATTAAAAGCTAAAAATCTCCACTAATGGACTAACAGTCTGCTCTCCTTTCATTCCCTGTTAGGTAGCTAGGGGAACACAGGTTTTCACAGAGCTGGGCAGTGGGTGAACAAATCTTTGTTGGATTTGTTAGAAAAACCACCCAGACTCTAGCTCATGATAAACTAATGAAGGATTATGCCAAGGATTAAAAACAAAAGCAGCTTAATATGTACTACTTATTCTGAAGTACGAGACTTACAGAACACAGAGGGCATGTACAGTTGTGTCTTACGATAGCTACATGCAATAATCAGCACGACAAGGGAATAATTGTTCCAATGTTTATTTCGCTACACAGGAAGTAAAATTGCCTTTTCTTACTGTCTACCAATCAGGAAGAATCTTTCTCAACCTTCTAAAAGCTAGAAGATGGATTTTATTATTTTATTTACTAAGCTTATATATGTCTCTTTGGTTACAACTGAGTCTGGTTGTTTATCTTAATCCTCATGGATTTCACACAGTGCTTTCTACCACTTTTCTGCACCAGCAACCATCACTACTCTTAATGGATTTCAAATAGTAAAGAGCTGACAAAATGACAAGATGGTCAGTCTTATTTGTCCCAAGTCAGATTTGCCTGGAATTTCTGAGATTTTCATTCTGCTGGATTGCTGAATTGATTAACAACCTCTCCATATTTGTTACCTACACGTATGCATATTTCTACTAGCAATCTCCCTTCCCCAGTTCATCACTTGTCTTTTTCTCTTGGAATTGTCTTTTGAGCCGAACTTCTTACTTTGTTTCTTTTATTTTTACCTTTCTAGCTATCTCCAAGAGAAGAGAGGATATAAAAGAAGGAGGGAGAGAAGAGAGGATATAAAAGAAAGGGAGAGAGAAGAGAAGACATAAAAGAAGGGGGGAGAAGAGAGGATATAAAAGGAGAGGGGGAGAGAAAAGAGGATATAAAATGACTAGTGAATCTGGTTTCTCCATCGACTTTGTTTGTCAGAAGGTTACAAAAGAGGATCACATAATCCTGGGACACTGTGACCATCATAAATATGAATCAGTTGCCAAGCATCCAAATGTAGATTGACCCTGGGGATGCTGCAATGGTCATAAGTGTGAAAAGTGGTCATAAGTCACTTTTTTCAGTGCCATTGTAACTTTGAACAGTCACTAAGCAAACTGTTGTAAGTTGAGGACTACCTGTATATTATCCCTTTTTTCCCCTTTTTTTGTTCATCAAGTTTTTGACACCTTGCTAGGCGACCGATGGTACTTGAATATTCCCATATCCTAAAAGTGGTACAATCTGTGAAAAGGTTGAAAAGCCCTACTCTAACCAACAGCCCTCCATCTCTGCTGGTTCTTAACTTGGATGGAATGTATAGTTGAAGAAGGAGTGAGGGGGAATGTTGGCAGTAGTACTGTACCTTCCCAGGGAGGAGGCAACAGATTCCAGAGAGGGGCCAAGGACTAGAGAGTGAACAGTCCTGAACTGCATGTGAGGGGGGAGGAAATGGTTCAGAATTGCCAATTATAACCATTTACCGTGTTTCCCTGAAAATAAGACCCAACCAGTAAATAAGCCATAGCATTTTTTCAGGACACTTGTAATACAAGCCCCACCTCAAAAATAAGCCCCAGTTAAGATTGTCAGCTAGACAGCTGCATTTAGTACCATATTTCCCCGAAAATAAGACCTAACCAGAAAATAAACCCTAATGCGTCTTTTGAAGCAAAAATTAATATAAGACCTATCTTATTTTCAGGGAAACATGGTGTTAGCATTTCTTACTACTATTTCACTTTAAAAAAACCTTTCATGTTAAAGGAAAATTGCATTAAACTTTGTTATTAGATTTTCTTCAAGTCTTAAATAAGCACTGTATTAATTAAGCAAATACATTAATATGCTCCTCCTTGTCCATGAATTAAAATAATGTTATCCTTCCTGTTTAGCTATCATAAGTATCAGAAAAGAGGTACAGACTTCTTTACCTTTTTTCTCCCGGGTAATGGTGACCTATATTTTTGTAACCCTAAAATGCATCAGAACAGCTACACTAGAATAGAATAAAATTATACAATAAAAAATTATATCTCACAAATTCTAGTTTTAAATTGTGTAGCATCTTTCTTTATACTGAACCTGAACATTGTATTACATTTATGAGAGTAACAGTTGCCCAAAGGTCTACAAGTCTGATTATTCCTCATTACTTAGTTAAATCTGTAGATTTAACTTAAATCTGGAGCTCAGCTGATTGAATAGGATAGGGGATAAGAATTTCTTATTTCTAGATTTTCTCATTTCTGTGCGTGCTGCAAGCAAATTATTTTTGGATTTGCTTTCTTGCATACACAATGAAATTGGCATCTAATATTTGTAAAATATATATTCTGAATATTCAAAATTTCTTATCATTTTTTTTTCAACATTGTATTTTCCTAAAAAAAAATACATAAAATCTGTTCTCCATATTTTGCCCATTAAATTTGTCCAGATGAATTTAGCTAAGATAAGGTAGAATTCAAGATTTCTGTTTTCTTGTCTAAGTTAAGCCCACCCAGAAGTTTTATGATGTGGTCATTTCCGCTATATTTTCAATATTATTACTGTTACCGTAATAGGCAAATGTTAATTATTAATTCATTTAGTATCATTATATTCTGTTTTTCTGTTGACTCTTTCAGAAAAGCTCACAACAATTAGAAAATGCATTGGTACACATATATCACATATAAACATACCTACATATAAACCCTTTCCCCCACACAAAACAGAACATCAGCATTAAGGCAGATATAAGATACTGTTTTCATCTATTTTAATTACACACTTTTTTTCTCATAAATTTCTCTCCACAGGACAGTTGTATTGGCACCTGCAAGTGGATCAGTGGTGGGATTCAGCTGGTTTGCACCACTTCGGCAGAACCGGTAGCTAATTTTTTGTTGCCCAGGCCAAGGATGGACTTCCGGAAGTGGTATCCACACAGAGAACCGGTTGTTCACATATTTGAATCCCACCACTGAATTGGACCTATATTTACAATAAATTTAAGTTTAAGCATGGGTAGCTTCAATTCAATCTAATATGAGAGGTAACTATAATGTATAGATGAAGACAGGAAGGAAGGCTGATTCTCAGTTACTGAATAACTGCAATAATTTATAGCCTATACATTTCAACAACTGTAGTTAGCTGCCGATCAAATAAGAAATGTGTCTTAAACACAAAGTGAAGCATGGACTGTACTTCATTTTTATACTTGTTATTTTTTTCAACCCAATGGAATGTTGAATAGGAATTATGTAAAAGGGGCTTGGGGTCTCAGGATTCTATTAACATGATAACTATATGAAAACAAAACAGCACGGGACCAGATTTGGTTTGGGACAAATCAACAGGAGAAAGATATAGTCTGAAAATAGACTGGATCCAATTTCAGTGCAAAATGCCAGGGGAAAACAATCCCTTCTTCACTCTAAATCCCTCCCTCCTCTCTCCTGGTCATGTGGCCCAAAGTGGAGCTGATATTAAGGGGGCTGGAAAGAATTCCAAACCTATGCATGCTCTAATTTATCAGTGACCATAAATTACTTTTATAATACAATATTTAAAAGCAATCGGTTTAAAATAGAAAATAATTGACAGCCAAAGAAAATTTACAGCAGAAAGCAAAATAATGGTAATAATCTAGGCCCCAAACATTATTTAAAAACCACATCTTAACTGCTTTGTGAAAATGCCAGCAGAGAGATAGTCACACAGGTTCACCCACAGTAGATGTTCTACAATTTTGGAACCTCTTAAAGTTCTTTATTAAAATCCTGTTGTGAAATCTTTATTTCTTCATAAAACTGCAAATGAAAAGCTTCCACTTCCTACTGGGCTACTTTAATTTCAGCATGTTGTTAATTACTCCCATAGCTGGTACTCTCAGATATTTTGGAGTATTCGGTTAATTCCAAACTATGATGGCTGAGGATTATAATCAATGTAGTCCAAAACATCCAGTTCAGGAACCATTTATTTATTCCATGTTGCTTTATTCATTACCATATAACTTTTTGTTTACATAAACAGTGATTCTATTCTCTAAAATTGGGGGCAGGGTGTGTTCCAAGGGAGAAGTTCTAGGATCAATTTATAGAATAAAAAAGGAGTTAATTAGAATGCATTAATAAATGATTATGACACAAGGATGACCTGTCCTCAGCCTCACCCTTCAGACCTTTCAAAAGTATATCCATTGGTGCTGTAATTGAGTCTATCCACTTTGCTGCTAATCATTTTCTTTTTGTTTCTACCTTTCCCATCATTTTAGATATCTGAAGAGATCTGGGTTTTTGTATAATACAAAATGTGATAAACCATCAGGCTAGCATCCTCAATTTAGCACTGGTAATTAATATTTCTTCTTCTAGTTTTAAAACCACAGATTCATCTTTTTCTTGTCCAAACCTCCTCAATTTATATTCAGTGTATATACTGAATGAAAAAGGGGAGAATATACAACCTTCTCTCATTCTTTTGCTGACTTAGAACCAGTCTGTTTCATCATTTTTCCTTCTTGACTATGGTTTCCTTTTCTATGTATAAGGTTCTCATGAGGACAATTAGAAGTTCTGGGATCCCATTTTCCCCAAGTATATTCACAGCTTGTCATTGCTGACATAAATGCCTTTCTATAACCAATGAGGCATATACTTACTTTCTAAATTATCTTGTGTACATCAACAATAATGCCTTTTATAAAACCAGCTTGAACATTTGGCATCTCTCCCTTCCGATGTAAGGTCCTAATCTGCATTGGACAATCCTAAACATCATTTTGTTAACATGTGAAATTAAGGGTATTCTATAATAGATTGCATATTCTGTTCCTTTCTATGATATTGACTAATATCTTCCAATTTGTGGTCACTGTGCCATATTTCTATAGCTAATCCATCAATTCCTGTAATTATCCAACTTGGTAATGACTTGAGTGCCGAACTAAATCCTGAACATGTTCTTGTACAGTGTCAGTTAAAACAGTTGCTGACCCAGACAGTACACCTTGTCTGTTGTGGCAGCAATGCTCTGGAACAGTCTTCCTTTAGTGATTTCAGTTGTCCTAGCCCTATTGTCTTTTAAACCAGCCTTGAAGACCTGGTTCTTTCCCTAAACTCTGGGTTAAGAAGCATGTGCGTTTGGGGGGGAGGACTTCATTAATATATTGGGTATGTTAGTCCCTGGGTTATCATTATCATCATCATCTCCTCCTCCTCCTCCTCCTCCTCCTCCTCCTCCTCCTCCTTTCAGATATTGGTTTAAATTTGTAAACTTGTTATCCAAAGTTATTTATGAATTGGGTGGCCTATAAACTACATAAACGTATCCTCCAATTTTACTATGGTGTGTACAGTGTGTGTGCAACAAATTTATTTTGCAATTTTTATGCTGTTTCAAATATATAAATATGAAAATAATTTTACAACATGTTAATGATATACATGTAATTACAATAAAGTACCAATAAAGTACAATAAAAGCCACTTTGGGGCCAATCACTGCATCTCAGCCCAATCTACTTTATAGTGTAGTTGTGGGAAAGTAGGAGGAGGCAGGTGTATTGGAAATGTTTTCCACCTTGAGTTATTTGTAAAACTCATAAAGGCAGAATATAAACTAACAAACAAATAATATATTTTTTTTAATTTTTAAACCAACAAAACCAAACATAACACACATACACACACAGTATATATTCCTCCCCCTTTTTTTAACAGCAATTTCGTAACGGTAATCTTCTATTATTTATATTTCCCCACCTTATTCTTTTTTGGAATATTTGACCTTGTTTCCCCTTTGTTTCTTATTTGCATTTTTCTTCCTTCGTACTATACTTCATACTAAGAGTAATACATATTATTATTATTATACATTATTGTACACACATTTTCACTTTTGATCTTTCCACACTTATTCTCTATTATTTCTAGTCTCCAACCAGTCATGCCACTTGTTCCATATTAGATAGTACTCTGTGTCTTCCTTTTCTTTTATCTCTTTTGTTAATCTTAATTTGTCCATTTCAGCACAGTCCAGGATTTTTCTTATCACTTCTTCCTCTGATGGTATATTCTCATTTTTCCAGAACTGTGCATATGCTATTCTTGCTGCCGTTGTTATATGTAAAATTAAGTACCGTATTTCTTTACTATATTTTCTGTTTAAAATACCCAGCAAAAAGATCTCTGGTTTCCAGTCTACGGGTTGGTCTATTATTTCTTCAATCCATCTTCTTATTGCAGTCCAGTATTTTTTCGCAACTGGGCATGTCCACCATAAATGATAATATGTTCCATGTACTTTTTTACATTTCCAACATGTTGGTGAATTGTTCTGGAACATCTTGGCAAGCTTTGCTGGTGGAAGATGCCATCTGTAAAACATCTTCAACTGGTTTTCCTTGAATGCCGCTGACATAGTCAATTTTATGTTTATTTCCCATATTTTTTCCCATTTCTCCCTTTCTATATTATATCCAATTTTTTTTCCATCTAATCATTGTGTCTTTGACAACCTCGTCTTCCATTTTATATCTCAATAGGTATTTGTATAAATTGCTAATTAATTTTATTTCTGTTCCATGTATAATTTTATCCAATTCTTGCGGCTCTTTTTGTATTTCATATAATTTTTTGTCCTCTGTATATTTAGATTGAATTTGTGTAAATGTCCACCAGTCAATCTCTCTGCCTATATCTTGTTCCAATTCTTGTTTTGTTTTCAGATTTCCCTGTTCATTTACTAATTCCTTGTATCTAATTATCTTATTTATATCCAGTAGGTTTGGGTGTTTCAGAGCTTCTATTGGGGATAACCACATTGGAATTCTTATATAATGTTTTTGTTTTATTTTTTCCCAAGTCTGTAGCAATGTATTCCTAACTATGTGTCTTTGAAAGTATCTGTGTATTTTATATTTTTCGTCCCATAGGAATGCATGCCACCCTGCTTGCAAGTCATGTCCTTCTAATGTTAAAATTCTAGTATTTTTCAAATCCATCCGATCTTTTAGCCAAGTTAAGCTTGATGCTTGGTAGTATATTTCCCACTCTGGTAATGCCAATCCCCCTTTATCTTTCATATCTTGCAAGAGTTTTAATTTAATCCTGGGTTTTTTCCTTTGCCATATAAAGTTAGTGACCAATTTATTTAATTCTTGAAAGAATGTTTTCCTTAATTTTATTGGAATAACTTGGAACAGAAATAATATTTTTGGCAATATATTCAATTTGACCATAGAGGTCCTCCCTAAAAATGAAATTTGCAAATTTTCCCAATTTTCTAAATCTTTTTTTATCTGATATACTATTTTATCATAATTGTCCTCCTTAATCGAGGAACATTTCGCTGTAAGCCAGATCCCTAAATATTTTATTTTCTTGGTTATACTTATCTTTGTTTTATCTTCCAGTTTACTTTCCTGTGCCTTTGTAAGATTTTTGGTTATTAATTTGGATTTATTCTTATTAATCTTAAGTCCGGCTACCTTCTTCTATTTCTTTAATCAATTTAAAGCCGGTTTCTAATGGGTCTTCCAAAATAAATACCAAATCATCAGCGAAGGCCTGGACCTTATATTCTTCCTTCTTAATTTTTAAACCCTTTATTTCTTGGTCCTCTCTATTTTTGTCAGGAGTATTTCTAATGATAAAATAAATAGAAGAGAGGAAAGTGGGCATCCTTGTCTTACTCCTTTGGTTATATCATTTTTTCTGTCATTTCCTCATTTATAATTACCCTAGCTGTGTGTTTAGTATATATTTTCTCAACCATATTTTCAAATTTTGTCCCAAAATCCATATAGTACAATTATGTTATAATAAAATTCCAATTCAGATTATCAAATGCCTTCTGGGCATCAAGAAAAACCAGTGTAGCTTGTCTTTCAGGATGGACTTCATAAAATTCTAAAGTATTCATTATTATTCTCATATTATTTTTTATTTGTCATCCTGGTAGAAATCCATTTTGATCTGGGTGGATGTAGTTATTCAAAAAAATTTTTATCCTTTCTGCTATTATTGTTGTAAATGTCTTATAATCTGTATTCAGTAAAGAAATTGGTCTATAATTTTGAATTTGTTGTAGGTCTGAGTCTTCCTTAGGAATAAGGGTGATGATTGCTTCAGTCCAATTTGTCAGTATCTTCGCCTCCTCCAGCACCTCATTGTAAATCTCCAACATTATCAATTGTAGTGACTCTTGTGTATTTTTATAAAACTCAACCGGAATTCCATCTGGGCCTGGTGATTTGTTGTTTTTTTGTTTTTTCAATGCTGTTTCTAATTCTATTGCGGTTATTGGTCTATTCAACATTTCCTTTTGTTCTTCAGTGATTTTGCTCATTTTTGCTGCCTCTATATATTGTTTGACTTTATCATCTGCTATATCTTCCTGATGGTATAGCTTTGAAAAGAAATTTTGTATTATTTTTTTTCCTTCCCATCTATATTGTACTGTTCCACTTTTGTCTTGTAGATGATGTATTTTTCTTTTTTTAATTTATAGGCCAACCATCGACCAGTTTTATTCGCATTTTCAAAGTAATTTTGTTTCGCCATCCTAATTTTCTGTGCCATTTCTTTTTGTGTTGTCAGGTTAATCTTGTGTTTTATAATATTCCATTTTTCTTTTATCTTTTTATTTTGTGGGTCCTTCTGTAGATCACCTTCTATTTTTTTAATCTTCTTGTAATTTTCCTTGTTGAAGTCTCCTATCTTTGTTTTTCTTAGAGTTGTATGCAATTGTCAATCCTCGAATGCAAGCTTTTGTAGTATCCCACAAATTTTGTGTTGATGTCTCTTCCTTTTTATTTACCTGAAAAAATAATGTCAACTCCTTTTCTAGCATCTGTATATATTGTTTATCTTTACACAGTCTTTGATTCATTGACCATCTTTTTCTCTGTTTCTGGCCTTTCCATTTTATTATTATTGGGTTGTGATCCGCCCAATCATTAAGCATATTTTAAAAAGTACAGTAGATGAATTCCAGTCTGTTAATCTTTTATATAACTCAATTAGTAGAACAAGTCAAAAACTATAGAAAAAAGGAATAATATACCTTAAACCTTTCCTCTGCAATCTTTGCATTGATCTTTTAGTATCTGCACAGAATAAATACCATAACAGTGAATAGACATCCATAACACTGAAAATTCTTAACATGCATTAGCATGTTCAAATTATTCAGTTGTAAACAATTCTATAACTTGATTTTAGAGTATTATTAAACTTAAATCATGCTCATAACCAGTTGACCTCATTGTTCCGATCAACTAAAGAAAATCTTCATATTTGGAATAACTGAATTCCAAAACTTGAAATCATACTCCTACACAGTGTAGCACTCCTGGACTAGAAGACCTCCAAGGTCCCTTCCAGCTTCTATTCTATTCTATTCTATTCTATTCTATTCTATTCTATTCTATTCTATTCTATTCTATTCTATTCTATTCTATTCTATTCTATTCTATTCTATTCTATTCTATTCTAAACCTGTGTGCTAGTTGAGCACATAGGATGCTTCTGAATGTAATTGTGGGATTGCTTTTTACTTGATTATTTTCTTAAGAGTTCCTGTCTAGAAGAGATTTAATTTTATGACTTCACAAAACTAAATCCTTGAAGAGTGACATTTGGAAACATTCACTCTTTCTTGAAATATGCCTGGTTTCTGTATGTAGAAGAGTAATAAAACACCATGTAGCCATTTATTAAAGTTTTAGTGTTCTTTATCAATTTGACTTCTTTCCTTGCATCAGTAATCTCCGGATCTTTGTGGCATGTAATGCCTTATTGCTGGACTAAGTGTATAATATCATTTTTCATCAATATGGTTGCACCATTGAGTCTTTGCAATATCATGATGGTACTATCATCATTTTCATTAGATCATTTTATTTTAATTAACATTTTGAATTCAGAGATTTTTGCTATAGCATCACAGATTTGAAACTAATATTCTCCAAGTAAGGTTTTATAATTTGAGGAATATATGGATCACAGTTTAAAGTAAAATTTCAGTATTGATAGTAATGTTTGTGTCTTTACCAAGAGTTAGAATATGAACTGTTGGCAATGCTATTTCATCCATGATGCTATTTTTCACAATTCTGCTAACAATTTCTAGAAATTCAAATTCTTACTGCTTCATGCATCTATGCTCTTCCATTTGACATTCATATGCTGGATGTAAACTCTGAACTATTCAGTTCAATAGGAAATATACTGATAACCAGCAAAACACAACAAATACCTAGATTTCTTCTGGAGTTAAATGCTTGCATTTAACATTAGTTTTCTTCCTTTTTGGCTGGATCTTCAAACAGTGTGATGAGCAATTTTTCTCTATTTATTAAGTTTATTTATTTATTTATTTATTTATTTGTTTGTTTGTTTGTTTGTTTGTTTGTTTGCAGTCCATTATACCATAGGGTAACTCTGGGTGGCTTATAATTATATTTTAGTTAAAACATAAAATGTTAAAATCACACCTTACAGCCACAGACACATAGAGAGGGCGGGGAAGGAGTGGGGGCAGGTGGGATCTGTTATTACTGTTATTATTAAACACCTCCATTGCCCTGATCCCCCACTGGGGCCCCAATCCAACTGGCATAGCCACATCTTTAGACCCTTATGAAAAAATAGGAGGGTTGGAGCCCTCACATTGGAGGGGGGCAGGATGTTCCAGAGAACAGAAGCAAAAGCAGAGAAGGCCCTCCTCCTGGACCTGATCAGCCAGAATACTTGGGTTGACGGAACCCGCAACATGCCTCCTCTGCTGGCATGAATGGTATAAGCCAATCCCAGCAGGTTGAGATGGTCCCTCAAGTAATCTGGACTGATGCCATGAAGGGCTTTAAAGATGATCATTAGCACCTTAAATTGTACCCAGAAGCAGACCGATAACCAGTGCAGCTAGCAGTGATGCTACAGGGTCCATCTTTGGGGGCCCCGAAACTACCACGCTGCCACACTTTGCACCACCTGTAGCTTCCAAATGCTCTTCAAGGGCAGCCCCATGTAGAGCACATTACAATAGTCCAGTCGTGAGATGACTAGGGATTGAATGACTGAGCACAGGGAATCCTGGCGCATAACAGGAAGTTGTGCAAAAGCTGTCCTAGCCATGACTGCCACCTGTTCCTCAAACCAGAATTGCGAGAACCTCCAAGTTACGGACCAGGTCTTTCTGGGGCAGTGCCACCCCATCCAGAGTCAAGGATGACAAAGTCTCGGATCCCAGATCCCTGAATACTCAAAGCTATTCGGTCTTACCAAGGTTCAGTCAAAGCGTGTTGTCCCTCATCCAAGCCCCCACAGCCTTTAAGCACCCTGAAAGGGTGGCCGCAGCATCACCTGGGTCACCAAGAATGGAAATAGAGAGTATATACAATCTATGTCAGATAGATATGACAGATGAGACTATAAGAAATCGAGCTACCATCCATTCTTCAACCATTCTATATCTCTTTCAGAAGATCTATAACAATTAATTTTGATAATTTGATTTATGTTTTACTTTTTTAAAAGAAATGTTAGTTGTCCATTTGAATTAAATGATGGGGTATAGATTTGTATTAATCTACTGTATATGGTTGAATAAAAGACTAACTGTCATATAAGAGACAGTTCTGCTTTGAAGAATGGGGAAAACTTTGTTTTGTCTCTTTGTGGTAAGATTATACATGCAGAGATAATATGTGCATGTATAATATGCAAATTATTTACAATTGTTATGAATAAAAATTCTCCACATTTTATTTGAATGGTACTTTATACAGTATTTAATCACAATGAATTTGAATGTACAAGCATGCTTATAAGACTAATGTGTAACTATAAACAATATATATATCATTATTTAGGCTTCACTCTCTTTGTGCTAGGGTTATGTTTCCTGAAAACGTCTCAAGAAGCATATTCATATAAATTGAGACACTGAAATGGGGGTTGCAGGGTATTGTAATAAATGTGCCCATAAATTTTAGAGCTTTATTCTTAAGCACTGCATCATTCTAACAAATTTCTTCTTTGTTTCCTGTTGTATGTACAGTGAAAGCATTTTCTGCATGTATCTTTAAAATTGGATTTCTAATGTGTACGATTATCATGGCAAAGAAAGAGGAAACATGACAAATTTTATTAGTATTCTTCATTGTATTGCACCCAGTTTTGACAAAAACCATGTTTTTATCAAACATTGAAAAATAATGTCCGAACAGAGATTTGTGGCATTTCTAGACTGTTAAAGTTATTCAATTTAAGACGATTCAATGAAATGAATGGAATTGCTTTCTCCAGAATGAATATGAAAAATGCTATGAACAAATGCAGTAGAACTTTGTGACTATTGGCATGATGAGTTTAAACAGACCTAGAGTTTTTTGATAAATATTTTATCCATATTGTTTTCCTTCCTTCTAGTGGCAGAGCATTACTGTAACTCTGGTTGAGAAGGTGCAGATGATTGCTGTAATTTTGGGATCACTATTCTTAGTAGCAAGTGTAACTTGGCTTCTGTGGTCGGCCTTCAGTCCCTATGCAGTATGGCAAAGAAAAGACCTCCTTTTTCAAATCTGCTATGGAATGTATGGTTTTATGGATCTAGTATGCATAGGTAAGTTAAAAAATAATACAGTCATTTATTTTGTTAAATATGGCATGTTATCATTTGAGTGTATGTTTCTGTACATCTGATTTACATACATGGTAGTTTCTAGAAAAAAATAAAATGTATGTGGGGGAGTATTGTCACTTTTAGATATAACAAGAATTTCAATTTTAAAGATGCAATAATTCAGATATACAATAATATTAAAAAGTTGCCTGATAATTACTCTTATCCACAATACCCATAGAGAAATCCATAATACTCTCAGTTTAAATTAAATTACAGCAGCCTTCAAGAATATCAAGGGACAATCAATCAGAGGATCATGGGTTACATGCCTCTAGAACCACCCAAAATTAAATCTCTGAAATTTGGTAGCAAATTTTGAAAATTTCAAAAGAGCCAGGTTTGGTCTAGTGGTTAAGTCACCAGGCTAAAAACCAGGAGCTAGTAAATTCTAGTCTCCATTAGGCTTGAAAATTAGCTGGGTGACTTAGGGCCAGTCATTCTCTCTTAGCCCAGTTCACCTCACAGGAATGTTGTGGGGGAAATAGGAGCAAAAAGGAATATTTGGTATATTTGCTGCCTTGGTTTATTTATATAAATAAAGAAGGGATAAAAAAACTCTTTTAAAAATCACTAAAAAACAGTAATATTATTTACAATGAAATAAATACAGTTAAAAATCATTAAATTTGGTGGGATTTTTGCCAACATTTGTATACAAATACTATATATGTATGTATTCAACTGTTCTAAGAATTATAGTATTTTAATAATATAATAGGTGTTCTTTGTCAAAAGAATGGATAAGGTAGTAATGTAGAGACCTAACTATAAAGGTGAAGTCAAATTTTAGTCCAGTCTTTCTTCTTTTATGGTTTTGGGCACTTTCCTATTTGAAATTATATAATTTCAAATAGGAAAGTGGCCAAAACCATAAAAGAAGAAAGACTGGACTAAAATTTGACTTCACCTTTATAGTTAGGTCTCTACATTACTACCTTATCCATTCTTTTGACAAAGAACACCTATTATATTATTAAAAATACTATAATTCTTTTTCTTTTTGAAAAAGTTTTATTAATTTTATAATAAACAAGAAAGAAAAATAAATAAAATACCACTCAACTAATACAATCTTTTACAACTTTCTCCCATAAAAAACAAAACGTACATTCTTATAAAGTACATAATATAACTATGGGTATTGCTCGGCAGCACCTCCTTCACCACATCCCTCTCTTTCTTCCTCCCTACCTATTACCATCCCCCACCCTCTCTCTCACTCCTTCACTCTCCTCCCTCCTCTCCTTCCTAGCTACTTCCCTTCACCTTCACTCCTCAATCTACCCCCTCCAAATGTGGTCCAGAGGTACCGCCCAAGCATCCCCTCTTATTTCTATTAAACATATCATTCTTATATATAACCAATATTAAAGTTGAGTACAACAATACACCCCCCCTACCCACCCTCCCCCCCGACTTCCCAAAGTGAATACAGGGTAAAACACAAGAAAACCCACTAAACTAAACCAAACTATTATATAAATCCTAATAATAATTTAGCTATATTTTTGTTCCAACATATAAAAATTTAACTATGTAATTTCTTAAATTGGTATTTCCCTTGTATATAGTCTATCCATTTTTTCCAGTCCAACATATATTTTTCATTTGAATGATCCTTCAAATATGCAGATATTTTGGCCATTTCTGCCAAGTTTATAACTTTCAAAATCCATTCTTCAATACATGGTAATTCTGGCTTCTTCCAATATTGTCCCACCAACAATCTTGCTGCTGTAGTCAAGTTCAAAATTAAGTTCGTCTCTATGGTAGTGCAGTTTTTTATAATACCTAATAAAAACAACTGTGGTGAAAATTCAATACGTTTTTTCAAAATATTTTGAAGTATCCACCATATTTTTATCCAAAAAGCCTTAATTTTTCTACAAGTCCACCATACATGAAAATAAGTAGCGTCCATACATTCACATCTCCAGCACTTAGGTTGTAGATTAGGGTACATATATGATAATTTTTTTGGATCCATATGCCATCTATAAAACATTTTATAAAAATTTTCTCTCAAATGTTCCGCTTGTGTAAATTTTACATTTTTCACCCAGATCCTCTCCCATGTTTCCATCATGATTGGTTGTCCAAAATTTTGTCCCCACTTAATCATACAGTCCTTGACTAA
This sequence comes from Bothrops alternatus, assembly GCA_034064705.1. Lineage (NCBI taxonomy): Eukaryota > Metazoa > Chordata > Lepidosauria > Squamata > Viperidae > Bothrops > Bothrops alternatus. The sequence goes on along the minus strand of JARGCV010000001.1, from coordinate 5,569,617 downwards.
TTCAGTTTCAGAATCAATTTCTATCAATACATTATACAATCTTTTAATATGCATAGACCTTTGGTCTCTAACTTGTTTAATTAAATTATCATCTATTTGAGATAAACCCATCTTCAAGTCTTTTTTCCATCTAGTCTGCAATTGTAAATATGAAAACCAAGTATGAACTATTCCTTCCTCACTTAGCATGTTCAAGGACTTTAATAATAATGAATTCCCTTCTTTAATTAGGAGTTTCTCGTAGGGCACCACATCTTGAACTTGTACTCTATTTATATTCTCTATTGCGTGTCTGGGAACTGTCCACATAGGAATTTTTTCATTTAATATATACTGATACTTTTTCCAAACACGCAACAGAGCACTTCGCAGTAGGTGCTCTTTGAAACTCCTATCCACCTTTTTATCATAAACTAGATATGCATGCCAACCATATAGTAAACCATACCCTTCAATATTCAATATTCTATCATTAGTTAGATTAACCCAGTCACTTATCACTACTAAAACAGCAGCATGGTAATATAACTTAAAATTGGGCATTTTCAAACCACCTCTTTCCCTTGTATCCTGAATAATTTTTAATTTGACCCTCAGTTTCTTGCCATTCCAAATAAATCTGTTAATACCCTTCTGCCACTCCTCCAGATTCGCGTCCTTTTAAAGTATAGGTAACATTTGAAAAAGAAATAAAAATTTTGGCAATACATTCATTTTAACAGCCGCTATCCTACCCAACATAAATAATTGTAATTTTTTCCATTTGTCCAATTCTATTTGTATCTTATTCCACAAAACTTCATAATTATTTTTATATAGCTTCCCATTAGAAGCTTCAATATCAATTCCTAAGTATTTAACTTTCTTAACTATCTCACAACCTGTTATTCTTTCCAAATCTTGTTTTGACTTATTATCTAAATTTTTAACTAACATCTTTGTCTTAGATATATTTAATTTAAAGCCTGATACCCTACCATAATTTTGGATTATCTCCATCAAACTCTGAGCTGACTGTGTTGGTTGAGTCAATGTCACAAGCAAATCATCAGCAAAAGCACATAATCTATAGTTGTCTAATCTGTATACCTTTTAAGTTATCTGAAGCTCTTATCCTATTCAATAAAACCTCTAAAGTTAAAACAAACAACAAAGGGGATAAGGGACATCCCTGTCTACCGGTAGTACCTTTCTCTATATTAAATGAATCTGTTAAATGCCCATTCACAATGATCTGACCTGTTTGTTTCTGGTAAACTGCTAGTATAGAGTTAATAAACTGATCCCCCATTCCCATCCTAACAATTAATTTTTTCAAAAACAACCAATTCAGTCTATCAAAAGCTTTTTCCGCATCCAAAAACATAAGAACAGCAGGCACCTGGATATGCTTATCCAAATATTCTATTATGTTAATAAGTTGACATTAGTTTTCATCTATCTACCTTGTAAAAAACCAGTTTGATCTGAATGAATTATTTATCGTAGAACTGTCATTAATCTATTAGCCATAATTTTTGCAAAAATCTTATAATCCGTATTTAACAATGAGATAGGTCTAAAATTTTCTGGTTGAACATTGTCTCTTCCCTCTTTGGGAATTAAAGAAACGTAAGCTGTTTTCCATGAAGGTGGAACCTGGCCACCCTCTTGTATATTAACAAATAGCTCTCTAAGAGGTTGCACCATTTCCATTTGAAGATGCTTATAATAAATTGCCGTTAACCCATCAGTCCCAGGAGATTTTCCCATTTTCAATTGTTTAATCACTGAAATTATTTCTTCTGATGTGATCGGTGCATTTAACCTATCTCTTTGTTCATTGGTAATTGTCAGTACATTTTCATTTTGCAAAAAAGTATCTATCTCAAGTTCTTGTATCTTCTCTTCAGCATACAACTTAGAGTAAAATTCTAAAAAAACTTTTTTGATAATTTCTTGTTGAAATACTATAATTCTTAGAACAGTTGAATACATACGTATATAGTATTTGTATACAAATGTTGGCAAAAATTACAGATGGATAATCTGAATACTAAGCTATATTTTGCATAGATAACTATTTCATTGCTTAATCATTTTCAATACAATTGATTTTTCAAGAAACACTTATACAATTCTTCCTTGTGGTTAATTTGCTGAAGGGTATGCTTAGAAACAGCTAAAGGCCATGGAATCCCACAGATTCCATTTTGTCTATCATATTATTTAATAACTTTTTGAAGTTATTGGTGAATACATAAATGGATATTTATTTTTTCTAATAAGTGACTTTCAACATAGCCTTTTCCATTAGATTTAAAACAGGTTATGATGTCCTAAATAAATGTCTAGAATCAATATAGAACAAAGTAGTGGAGTAATGAATAGAATAGTTATTATATTATTTTGTATTTAATTTGCTTTGAATAATATTGATCTTGATAAGAATTTTAAATGAGAAACAAGATGTTGCAAACAGTAGATGGATCTTTGACCAGGGATCTTGATCAAGTTTGCAACTTGGAAAAAGAATAAACAATTTCTGGGTACCCTGGTAGTGAACTGGAGAATTGTTTGCATGTTTGCTACTGCCTTTCCACGAAACATTAGATCGAGCTACAATCACACATGACTCAATCACATCCAGATTAATTACTAATTTTCTACATCATCATGCCTTTAAAGCAGACATGTCAAACACAAGGCCCGGGGGCCGGATGCGGCCCACAAAGTGGTTTCATGTGGCCCGCGAAGCCATCCTGGAAACAGTGAGGGAATGGCCCCCGCTGCCTTGGCCCTGGCCCAGGCCAGTCAGGAGTCAATATAGAGTTTTGTGGTGGCCATCTTGGCACTTGCCCCGGTCCCACTCCCTTCTGCCAGAGACCCTCAGATCTGTCCCACTGCTGCCCAGGCCCCCACAGGTTCCCTTGATGCGAATGATGTAGAACTGGTCACGCCCACCCAGTAGGCCACACCCCCTCCATCCACATCCACCCAGTAGGCTGCACCCACTCTGGCCACACCCACCTGCCTCCCCAAGGGCAACCACAATGCTGATGTGTCCCTCAGTGAAATTGAGTTTGACACCCCTGCTTTAAAGTATCTATAAAAACTGAGCCTTTCATAATGTGGTTGTGAGAAAACTAATTATGCCCAGGGAAAAAAATGTACCAGTTAATATTGTACAATGTCTATTGATTTCTAGTATGACTTCAGCCCCAGTTCTCATTTTGCATTTGAATAGATGGTTAATATTGATATGTCCCCATTTTCGTGTAGTACATGTATATCCCTCTCTCAATATCCTGCCTGCCCATGAGATGGTATTCTTCTTTCCAACTCAAAAGATCCTAGTATTGAGAAGAAGAATGGAAGCATAATTCCTTTTCCTTGCAGTAATTCTGAGTGAGTCTGTGGAGACTATATGCTTTATCCCTATCCACAAGCAGTTCTCCTCAGGAAAGCTGTTTTCTCTAGCATTAGCAGCAGAAGATGATGCATCTACTTTCCCAGGGCAATTGATCAACAGGATCAATGTCTGATGGGAAAGAGAAAAGCAATTTTCTATTGCTAATAGCAAAGGGAAAATAATAATAAGTTCCCTACCAGTTATTTGATTAGAGAGAAAAGCTGCTAGACATTCCCACAGTTTTGTAAGCTACATTTTTTGCAGCTAAGGGCTCTTCTAGTTGTTCACCCACATGTACTTTAAAGGTTTCTGTAAGGATGAATTCAGCCAATGAAGTGAAGTAATGCTTTGTTTCCTCATCATGTAAGATACTAGTGATTATCTAAGTGCTTCTAGTAATGGAAATTCCTTCCCATAACAATTTTTTGCTTGCTGATATATAATAAAAATAGTTTAAATATTATTTGAACCCATTGACAACAAATGTGCCTTTATTTCCATTGATGCTGACGTTCCTATTTATTTTATTTTATTTTAGTAAATGATGATTGTCTCTTTATGTAGAATTTTAACTTGCTTAGGAAAAAGTATCTGATGAGAACACTCCTAAAGAATTATGGTCTAGCTTGTAGTCTTAGGACTCCCATAATAGGATTAAAAAAAAAAAACTAGTTGACAGCTATATTACAGCAAAGAGATGAAAAACTATGTATGCAATGGTATAAATTTGTGGTCTGGATTCTGAAGCCCAGGTATGACTTAAGCTTAAAATCATTTTCTACTGCTGCCAGCTTTGCAACCTTGGACTAAGTTTCAAAAGAAAGGATAGAGCCACAATGTCTAAGAAATCAATACCTCCTTAAAGTTGGGAGCAGAAAAATGAAGTACCAGATTTCTGGGAAGAGTACTTTATCTAGGCAGAAATAAGATGTTGCTCTGAATAGGTTGTGCTATAATTCTATAATAGTGGTGGCGAACCTATGGCACGGGTGCCAGAGGCGGCACTCAGAGCCCTCTCTGTGGGCACGTGCGCCGTCACCCCAATCCTAGGCCTTCAGCTGGGTTTTATAAAACCTTTTCGCTTTAGGCCACCGCTGCCATGTGCAAAAAAAAAAAAAGGTTCAATCAATCAGTCAATTTCAACTTCTCGTGGGGAAAAAAAAGATCTTGCAAAGTTGGAATTGATTGATTGAACTTTTTAGTCCCACCCAGTCTGCCATTACCACCGCAGCCATGCCCACCCAATGGGCCACGCCCACCCAACACCCGATGATCCATAAGTGGGTTTTGGGTTGCAGTTTGGGCACTCAATCTCTAAAAGGTTCGCCATCACTGTTCTATAATCTCTCTATAAACTCAATTATAATCTCAATATATAATCTCAATCAAGCAGTATTGACTGTATTTGAGCAAAGAGTGGGAGTTTCTGAGTTAAAGGGCTCATAAGGGCTCATAAGGTACTGACATGATGTTTCTAAAAGTATAACTGAAACTGTTATTTCTTGAAATTCATTTTTACTTTGATCATCCAGATAACTTGATGTTAATCAGAATAGAGCTGGAAGGAACATTGGAGGGCTTCTAATCCACCCTCCTGCTCAAGCAGGAGACCCTATACCATTTCAGACAAGTGGCTGTCCTGTCTCTTCTTAAAAACCTCCAGTGATGAAGCACCCACAACTTCTAGAGGCAAGCTCTTCCACTGGTTAATTGTCCTCACTGTTAGGAAGTTTCTCCCTAGTTCCAGGTTGTTTCTCTTCTTGATTAATTTCTATCCATTGTTTCTTGTCCTGCCTACGGGTGCTTTGGTAAATAAGCTTTTTTTTTTCCAGTTTCAAGTTTTTTATTAATTTTACAATATTACATTTACATATTTGAAAAGTAGCATGGCGGCTGAGTACAGTAATTCCGTTACATTTGAATATCATCAGTACAAATCTCAAATTATTACAACAAACTAATTCCCTCTCTTTCCCCCATGATATCTACTGTCATGTTCAAACCAATACAGTTCTTATTCTATTATTCAAACAAAAAATGCCTTTCTAATATTCATCAATAATCTTCAGTCTATACATATCTTAATTAATTTGATATTCCACCTTTTAGACAATAACCTAGTAAGTTTTTCTTAACTTTAATTTGCCATTGATATTTAAGTTTACCATTTAATCTTTACCATTTCCAGGTTTTAAATGATCCCAATTTCTAAGTCTCCTATCTCACATTTGGAGCTAATCATTTTTTTTTCTTTTTTTCCTTTCACTTCCTTCCTTTCTTCCTTTCCAGAAAGAGAAAAAAAATTGAAAATAAACCATGCTTTGGTAAATAAATTGATCCCCTTCTCTTTGCGGCAACCTCTCAAATACTGAAATACTGCTATCATGTCACCCCTAGTTCTTCTTTTCTCTAGACTAGCCAAATCCAAATCTTGCAACTGTTCTTCATACATTTTAGTCTCCAGGCCTTTAATCATCTTAGTTGCTCTTCTCTGCACTTTTCCCAAAGTCTCAACATCTTTTTTGTAATGTGGTGACCAAAACTGGATGCAGTATTCCAGGTGCCGTCTTACTAAGGCTTTATAAAGTGGTACTTTTACTTCACATGATTTTGATTCTCAGCTTCCGTTTATACAACCAAGGATTGTATTAGCTTTTTTGGCTGCTGCCGCAGACTGCTGACTCATATTTAAGTGATCATCCACTATGACTCCAAGATCCCTCTCACAGTTTCTGTTTTTGAGCTAGGTTTTGCTTAATCTGTACTTGTACCTTTGTTTTTTCCTGCCTAAGTGTAAAACCTTGCTTTTCTCCACATTAAATTTCATGTTGTTGGATAGGGCCCATTGTTCAAGTCTGTCAAGATCTTTTTTGATCCTAAGCTTGTCTTCTGGGGTGTTGGCTATTCCTGCCAGCTTAATGTCATCTGTAAATTTGATGAGTTCCCCTTCTATTCCCTCATCTAAGTCATTTATATGAAGCTATCTGCCAGAACATTGGTACAATTATTGCCTAATGCTCTGTTTTTCAAACAAAACAATATTCCTTAAACACTGGATCATATCTTAACTAAGAAGTCCTTTACTATCTTCGCTGTAAAAATTTACTGCTGGTTTTTCACTCAGGATTGTCTAGTTATGCCTCTAGCACTGTTATGACAGAATGAATAAAACTACTGACTTGGGAAGATAAAGAAAGATCACTAGATGGCAGTGAAGAAACACAGAAAGTCTGACTCTTAGTTGCCATCTTCTGCTGCTTTAATTTATCATTCTGATATAGTTGCACTAAAAGAAAGCAGTTTTTTTTCAGACACTAAAGCACAGATAGAGGAGTTTAGCAAGATAAAGGATCCGAGTGTCTCTTTCTCATGGTCACCAGTGCTATGAAGAGCTAGTTGAACCAGCTTATGGCTTAACTATTTTCATCACCTAAGCATCCAAAATGCAAATTCTGAATAATTCTGTCTGGAAAATCTGATGGGAATGCTGAAATATTTCCAGTAACCTTTGACCAGCATACTTTCTATACAAAATTGACAGCAAGATAGTTCACAAAGAGAATCCAGCAGTCTTTATTGTTACTGGATAACATATTACAAGAGAGAGATACAGATGAGTCCAGCCTCCAAGTCTGTCACACCTTATATAAAAATCTTTGCAAAGGTAGTGTAAATAAATTGTAAGGATTCTTGAAAATGTGAAAAGCTATATTATACACCTGTGCATAATAGTTGTAGGGCAGAGATTTGTTGCTATATACACCAGTAAACTCTGATTGGTAGCTCATGACTACTGTGGTATACTTGGAGCCGTGCTGGTGTAGTGGTTAGAATGCAGTATTGCAGACTAACTGTGACTATAGCCAGGAGCTTGATCCTGACAGAGCTCAAAGTTGATTCAGCCTTCCATCCTTCCAAGGTCAGTAAAATGAGAACCCAGATTGTTGGGGGCAATAAGCTGACTCTAAACCACTCAGAGAGTGTTGTAAAGCACTCTGGAGTAGTATATAAGTCCAAATGCTATTGCTATTACTATGATAGTTCTTGGAATGAGGCTATATTCGTGGATGAATGCCAGGAATGTTAGTTGATTACCTGCTAGTTGATGTGTGCTCTAATGCTTTAAAGTCTAAGCAGTTACATCTACAGACTGATGAATGTTTGGGAAGTTGGTGTGATTCACATCTGAGTAATTTTTCATTGGCAGAGAATATGGTAATACCTGATTCTTTAGTAGATCCCTAGCCAAATCATGCGGTCAAGGAATCAATGCAATTGGAAGGAGCTAGACCCTTTCTTTTTGATGAAATTGTTTATCTATTGGCCAAGATGGTTACTTTGCATCCAAGAAGCAAGTAGCAATGGAAAGACCAGAAAATGGAAGACTTTAAATCTTGTGCAAAAAGCAGATCCGCATCCACACAACAAAGTGGCACAGCATCTCAACCTGTCTGTAACATTGCATATATTTATAATAATAATAACAACAACAATAACAATAATAACAACAACAGTAAAGTTGGAAGGGACCTTGGAGGTCATCTAGTCCAACCCCCTGCTCAGGCAGGAAACCCTATACCATTTCGGAAAAATGGCTGTCCAGTCTCTTCTTAAAAACTTTCAGTGTTGGAGCATTCACAACTTCTGGAGGCAGGTTGTTCCACTGATTAATTGTTCTAACTGTCAGGGAACTTCTATTTAGTTCTAGGTTGCTTCTCTCTTGATTAGTTTCCATCCATTGCTTCTTGTCCTGCTTTGGAGAATAGCTTGACTCCTTCTTCTTTGTAGCAACCCCTGAAATGTTGGAACACTGCTATCATATCTACCCTGTTCCTTATTTAACTAGACATAACCAATTTCAGCAACCATTCTTTATATGTTTTAGTCTCCAGTCCCTGATCATCTATGTTGCTCTTCTCCACACTCTTTTTAGAGTCTCAACATCTTTTTTACATCATGGTGACCAAAACTGGATACACTATTCCAAGTGTGGCCTTACTAAGGCATTGTAAAGTTGTATTAACACTTCACGTGATCTTGATTCTATCCCTCTGTTAATGCAGCCTAGAACTGTGGTTTTTTTGGCAACTGCAGCACACTGTTGGTTCATATATAAATGATTGTCCACTAGGACTCTAAGATCCCTCTCAAGTTACAAGGTACCATCTATACTGTATGTACCTGTGCATTTGGTTTTTCTTGCATAAATGTAGAACCTTACTTTTGTCACCATTGAATTTCATTTTGTTAGATAGAATATGTTCAAGTCCATCAAGATCCTTCTGTATCTTAAGCCTATCTTCTGGAGTATTGGTCATTCCTGCCAGCTTGGTGTCATCTGCAAATTTGATGAGTTCCCCATCTATCCCCTCATCCAAATTATTGATGAAAATGTTGAATAGTACTGGGCCTAAACAGAACCTTGGGATACCCCAAGGCATACTTCCCTCAATATAGATGCAGTTCCATTGAGAACTACATGTTGAGTGCGGTTGGTTAGCCAGTTACGAATCCATCTGGTGGTGATGCTGTCTAACCCACCTTTTTCTATCTTATTTAGTAGTGGGTTGTGGTCTACTTTATCAAATGCCTTACTGAAGTCCAAGTAAATTATATCCACAGCATTCCTCTGGGTCACTAATTTTGTCACCTTGTCAAAAAAACGCAATAAGATTTGTCTGGCATGATCTGTTTTTGACAAACCCATGTTGGCTTTTGGTTATGACTTTGTTTGCTTCTAGTTCACTGATTCATTACTTGATTATCTTTTCCAGAACTGAGGTCAGATTTAAGACTCAAAGACTCAATTCTTTGAGTCTTAAATTTGCTTCTCAACATAACATATCCACGGCAATGATCCAGTCATTGTTGAATCTAGTAAAGATTAAATGCTAATTAGAATCCTAGTAATAGAGTAAACTATATTACTAAGTATAGATTCTCAAAACTATAATAATTACTAACTATGAATTCTCAGAACTGTAATAATTTTTCATTATTCTACTTGGCTGCATACTGAACTTAAACAAAAAGCAATATTTCATTTTCCAGAGGAGTACAGTATATCCCAATAAAACTGAAATTATATTCACCTAAGGCTCAAATACAACTACTGTTCAGTGCCTAGCTGGGGCCTTACATTTACTCCTTATAAATGGGTCCAATCTAAATTCCTAAAGGCTATATTATATATAACTCCTGGCATTCCAAATGTAGTATTAAAGAGGAAGGTAGGGCTAACTAAAATTGAAATGCATGCCTGGATCTGCATCATAGCATACTGGCTAAAGTTACTGTTTTCCCCAGAAGCCTGAGTTCTTCATTTATTGAGGATAGTTATGAATAAGTATTGACCAGAACAGTTTTTTAAAAACTCCAACATCTCATTCATTAGGATGACTTTTGAATTTGCACTTAGTGTGTTGAAACGTATGAAAGATCTAAAAGCCCATAAGAACCAAATTGCTTTTACAAAGAATGTTTTTTGAGAAGTCTCCCCTTTTTTAAAAAAACAGTGAGATATTAATATCATAAAACCACCACCAAGAGTACAAACTTTAGCATACTTCAACACTCTCCATAGCTGTTCTAGAGTTCCCTCAAGGTTATCTCCCTAACTCTTTATACCTAATTTGACATAGAGTTTTTGTTTCCTGATGCTATATTACCACAGGCTCAGTTACATCAGAACGACTAGGGTTTTTCTGGATTTATTTTCAAAGAAAATGCTTGAGAAAAAAATTATGCAATGATTATAGGAGAAATAGAAAAATGGCATATGCAACTACATGGGTTCTGCTGTTGCATTTACAAGGAGCAGTTATCCATACTAAATCATGGCTTTAAGATGCATACTGTCTGGTACATACCAGACACAGTGATTACTCCAGCCCCCGCCCGAACATAGTGATACCTACTGAACTCTGCAACATTTTGGTCATCTTCCAACATTTTATGAATTGTATCTTCTGGAATTTCCTATACAGATTTGTAAATATTTCTTCTATTTCTTCAGCAAGTAATGGAGTCCTCTAAGTAATTCTTCTCTGTCAGAATATCAGGATAGTACAAAAGCACTTAAGCTTTGTAAATTATTACTGACAATTTATACTCCTTCACCCAGGTAGCAATTGCTTTGGTCCAAACTATTTTTGAGAGATGGCTACTAAGCATATGTTCTAAAAATTCAAGAATTTATTCACTTCTGACTGAATTCACCATTATGCGGTCATCAGATTTCCTTTGTAGTAAGGATGATATTGTAGAATTGCTTTTCTTATAAATCTCTGGCTCAGAAGAGATGTTGCACAGAAACTCTGTTTTACAAAATTCAATGATACAATATGAGATCCAGAGTTGCTGGTTATTGAGAATGCTTTTTCAATGTGAAATGATTTGAATAAACTTCATCAAGTATACAAAATAATAGAATCTTGAATATCTTCAGACTTCTAAAAAGCTCAGCTAATGCCAGGCTTGTTGGTCTCTTCTCATGGTTTAATTTCCGCATCTCTTATGTACTATAGGTCCAGAATCAGAAACCATATATTTTGTCATACAAACTCAAGTTCAGTAGTTCGGCCTATAAAGAGGTCCTGGAAACCACCATTTTGCACTTGGAGAATTTCTATTATTTTCTGGAACCTTCACTTGTGTTTGAGAAAATATACATTTATCAGTAACAAGAAATATTAACAAGTCATAGTATGAGATTGTGTTAAGCCAGGTCAGTTTACATTTCACCTTGTACTCTATACAAAATTGCTTATTGCTAAAATCCAAATAAATATAACCCATGGAATTATAAAATCAAATTAAATTACATCATGATCATCTGATTATTGGACATTTTGGATTCTACAAGACTTTATACCTCCAGTGACCTTTGGTGGCATCAAATTAGAGCAGAAATTATCAATGCATTACAATCTCTCTTAAATGTAGGTGAGTGAACTGCTTGTCTGGTTAGCGTACATGTCTTCTTATGTTTCTGTCCTCAAGTTTTGGACTTTATTTTCGAGTATAAGTCAAAATATAATTTTGTTCATAGTTTAATGTGGTCAGTTTCTGATCCTAGCCCACAGCTCATGAAGTAAGGATGTAAAATGTGAACTGCAAAAAATCTGAATGACAGTTTGATGGCAACAAAGAGAGGAGGGTTTTTTTTTTGGTATTTCCTTTCTGCCAGCTAGTAGTTATTTGAATTTTGCAGTTTATGAAATTGCAAAATTATTCCTTTGTATCTTTGTGCCTATATGGTCTCCCAGAATACATAACCATAAACAGAGGCTCTTAATTTCTTGGAAGTTTCAGGCACAACATAGTCAAGATAATGTTTAGAGTACTCAAGCTGTCTACTTTGTATAACTGTAGCTAGATAGGCAGAATGTCAATGCCACTTTGGAGCAATATATATGTTTACATTAGTTATCAGTAAACCTGTTGCCTTATATGAGGGCAATTTGGAAATAAACCTCCATTTGAGCATGTGCGAGAAATAGGCGGGGACAGCTATGCCCGTTCAGTAGGCAGTGAAGAGTGCCTACCAAATGTGAAGTGCATGCAGTAATATGATTCCTGTATGTGAAAAAACTTTCGGCAGCTGCGATTCATCGCAAACTGTGTAGTGTTTGCAGACCAAATGTGATGAGTGAAAGTGTTATATGTCAATGGTGTCGCATGTTTAAAAATGGACAAACTGACGTGCACAATGAGGCAAGAAGTGGCCGCCCAACTGTAGTCAGCAATGAACTCATGCAGGAAATTGACAAAAAGGTCCGTGAAGTCCATCTGTTCACGATATCTGCACTTTCTCTACACTTTCCCCAAATGTCTTGGACTGTTTTGTACAAGGTAATGACAGAAAATTTGGGATACTGAAAGTTCTGTGCTCATTGGATACCAAAATCCTTTCTGAGGAGCACAAAACACACCAAATGGGTTCTGTTTTGGACTTTCTCATGCATTATTAACAGAATTGTGACCAGTGATGAGACCTAGGTGTCATACATGAACCCTGAAAACAAACAGCAATCAATGGTATGGTGTCATATGCACTCACCAAAGAAACTCAGAAAAGCTTGGCAAACATTGTCTGCAAGAAAGGTTATAGCAACAGTATTCTGTGATGCCCAAGGAGTACTGCTAGTGAAGTTCATGGAGGGTGGTTCGACCATCAATTCAGAAATCTATTGTGAAATGTTACAAAAACTCAGATGAGCCATCCATAACAAGCATCGGGGCATGCTGAGTTACAGTGTGGTTCATGATAATGCTCGCCCGCACCCAAAAATGTTTGAAGCAATTCCATTGGGATGTCTTTGATCACCCCCCTCCATAGCCCAGATTTGGCACTGAGCAACTACCACCTCTTCAGGCACATGAAACATTGGCTTGCATCACACTGCTTCGATGATGACAATGTGCTTCATGATGCTGTTACAGGTTGGCTTCATCCCAGGAGGGAGATTTTTTTGCAGAAGGAATTTCAAACCTTGTAAGACATTATGACAAGTGCCTCAATTTGAATGGCACTTATGTCAAAAAGTAATGTAATGTTGTAGTTTTCTAATGTGTATAATAAAGGTTCTATAGCTGCAAGTGTCTGTCATTGATAACCAAACTGAGGTTTATTTCCAAATTGCCCTTGTAAGTTTCCACACACCAACACTCCAGATTTTCACTTGTGTTTTTTCCCAATAGAATTATTCCTTCCTCAGTGGATTAGATACACTGGATAGAATAATAATGGCCTAAACAAGACTGCAATGTCTCTACAGACCAGAAGACACAAAATGGAACTTTTTCATAGCTGGTAACAAGTCTGACTTTCCATGAATCATCTACTGTTTTATGCTCAGACTAAGCGCACACGTCATAGCAGGCTTCAAGATAACTGCTCAAATTAATCTTACAGCATACCAGCTACAGTCATATAACTACACATCTGTTCTTGATATTCCTTCCCAGCCTGGTCATGTCAGCCTTTTTCATCCTCTAACAATGCTGATTAAAGGACAAGAAGATTATGAAGTAGTACAGATTTTTAATTTTCATTTCTATTATTGATGTGTGCAGTATCTGGGAAGTGATTAGAAGGTTTCTCTTTTGGAGTGCTTTAGAGATGCATTCTCTCAGCTTGACAAACCATTTCCCTCTAAAATAAAATAAATCAGTTTTTATACAACTGGAGAAGGTATATGTTGGAAAGGCAAATGATGGACCCCCAACAGGCCTCCTCTGAAGAGAAGCAGAACTAGGTGAAGATTAAGATTCTAGTAAATATAATCTGAGGAAGTTAATTCTATCTCTTAGGTCTTGGTGGAGTCACTTTCAACAATCTCTGACTCTGCTTATGTTAGACTCAGACTCTGAAGGAAGGACAGAAGCACAAAATCTATAAGAATGCTTCCATCTCTCATTTGAGTAGCAGAGAACTGAAAAATAGAAATACCATATGTGGGGAACAATGCCTTGGAATTAATATCTTATTCTGATGTAGGCCTTTTTTTAAAAAGTAATTCAGTGACTAAAATTCATTGTTTGGCTGCAGACCAAGAGCTTTTGGTCCTAGTTCCTTTTAAACATTGAAACAATATTGGACAGCTGTATTTTGACTCTTGTTTTTTCTGAAGATGACCCCTTTCTTGGACAATGCAAGTAATTCTGTATCTGTTGAACTTGTGGTGTCTCTTGTTTCCTACCGGTAGCTTTCTGAACCTTGCTGTATACATAACGAAACTTCCTGAACATTGACCATTCTACTGCCTACTGTTTGTTTCCTTCCTATAGTTGTTTGATGCTGCTTTTTTTGCTCTGGATTTCCTGGTTTATGTCTCTTGAATCAAAGGCATGGGAATATTTCTTCCTCTCTATCATCTCTTCCTCTCTCTCCCATCTCTGTCTCTGTCTCTCTCTTTCTCTCTCTCTCTAACTATCATCTATCATAAATGGTACTTATTAAAATTAGTAATGGCCCCCAGTTTATGCTAACTTCTAAATATTTAAATAAAAGCATTATCTTTCTTCTGTTTATTAATAATACACGCTGTAAGCTATCCAAAAAGATATATCTGGATATAAATGTTTAATACAGTGGGTATGTGGGAATCAGTTATCCAGAATTCAAGTCTTTGTGCTTTGATTCAAGCCAGCATTTCAATTTTAATTGTATTTGTTATCAAAAAGTACATTTGAGGTACAGAACTAAGGGCTTCAATAATTTGTTTATTTTAATTTTAGGACTTATTGTACATGAAGGAGCATCAGTTTGCAGAGTATTTAAGCGTTGGAGGGCTGTCAATTTGCTTTGGGATGTACAAAATTATGACAAAGCAACAGACATAGAAGAAAGCACTCGAGGAGAATCTTCCACAGCTAGGACTTTGTGGCTACCACTGAATGCATTGAGAAACAGAAATTTAGCTCATTCAACACAGTTAACCTCACCAAGATTTCAATGTGGCTATGTTTTATTACAACTCTTCAGTCGAATGAGACCTCCGGAAGATTCATCAGATGACAACAGTTCTGGGGAGGTTGTTATGAGAGTGACTTCAGTGTAAAATCATTATGCTTCATACACAAAGACATTGTGCCCAGAACTTGTGAAATATTCTGCAATGTAATGCAATGAATGGTGAAACCATAGCACATAGAAATATATAAACTTTTTTAGTTTATGCTTTTATATGATCAGTTGAATTGCAAATACATTTTCCCAAGAAAGTATTTCTTTCTTTTTATACCATGATTTATTACTTTTTATCTATTTGTACTTGGCATTTATAAAAATATAATTTAACAGTAGCTTTAATAATGTGAAGACAAATATAAACTATAACTATTTTTGATAGATTTAAATGTATTTTCAGAGTTCTAAGTCATCTATAATTTTTCCAGTCATAATAAATTAAATTAATGACATGGCTTGAAGTAACAATAGAAATTCATCTACGTAATTTCAGTTTGGAAATAAGCGTATGTTTCATTTTGGTCTTTGGACAAATACAGTTATTTTAGGATTGGATAGTGGTGTTGTGCTGTAAACTGAGGTGAAAAAATATTGCATTATTGAAAATAAATTATCTGTGAACTATGATTCACAGATATACATACACATGTCACCTGGATTCCAAGATATTGTTATCCATATTTAATGATATAGGTTCTATGAAACAATTTTAGAGTTCTTTTATGAGAAAAAAGGGAAATAAACACAAACAAATAAACAAAAATAAGCAAATAAACAGGCACAAGAAAAGTTCCACAATTGTTTTCAGGATTTCTGACTGTAAGCATTTAGCAGGATGGTTTGTTTCTTACTTTCATGACAATTCTATTTGATTTTATTTTCAAATTAGCTAAATTAAATTCAGTTATACTGAAAGAAATGTACTTTACTGTATTCCCATTTTTTTAATCCTTTGTATCCTTTCTTCTGCATTTAACATTTCAATTCATTTTCAGTTGTTTAAAGACAAAAAAGAAAAAGTAACTGCTTGATATCCAGATATCTTTGCAAGAAAAATATAATATTCATTTGTATTCATCCAAAGTTTCATGATACTTGAGTAACCCTATCTAAGAGATTGATAAAATTCTTGTAAGTATTAAAACAGCACAAAGATGTGGACAGATAATTTGTATTAAATAGATTTACCTGATCATCTTCATCATAGCATACTATGACAATGAAGGAAAAACAATTTAGCCTTCTTAATCCTACACAAATTGGATGCAGCAGGATCAGATTATATAACACCCTATTTTGAGATTATACTAGAGAGATAGCCTTTTTACAACTTTTTCACACACACAGCCAAAAACATCTAAGCACACTGGCCAGGATTTCAGCAAAATTGCTTTGTGATAAGAAAGAACTAATGTTGATTTAGATTAGAATTTTATATTTATGTCATATTGTTTTATTATACTTTTTGATGCTTAAAACAATACCGAGTTGGAACTATTTAGAGATTTAAAAAAAAAAGTTTTTAAAACCCAGGTTTTTAAAATCAGTCTAATTTTTGGTGTTATTTCTTACCAATTGCAACGTTGATTGAAAATATATCTGAATTATATCCTGGAAAGCCACCATAGTAATTTTGCTAATTTGTAGTTGTCCACTTTGGTCTCTCTCAGACTGGGCTGACATTAATAGTTGTTCTTCATTCTTTTTAAAAATTATGAACTTAACTATGAAGAATGATCATTCATTTAACATTCAAGGACTTCCAAAATAACTAGAACTTTAGCCTTAAGATATTTAAACTGTTAATTCTACACATTTTTTAACATTAGTATTAGTCCTGTGGAATATGATGAAATATCTACGTAAAAATGCATGGACTTGAGCTGAAAGAGATATTTGCAATCTGTTATGAGTGTTATATTTCTTTGCAGTCCTACTTGGCTGCAAACTTTACTGATTAACACACTATATATCCTGGCAAGTAGGTGCAATATTTATAATGCAGCCCTAAGTCTTACACTTAGTAAACCTTCTGTTGAAAATCCTACTTTCAATGTGATGTATCTATTTATTGAGATTTATAATATACTTTCTAGTTAAACTCAACTCAAACTTAATTTTTTGGTTACAAAAACTGTCAAAATGGAGTACTATATATATATATATATATATATATATGATTTAAACAACAAATGCAACAAACAAGGGCATTACAGTAAGTGTTCTGTAATAGCAATATATATAAATATGTGTTCTCACTTAAATGTAAAAGACTTTTTTGTAAGCTTGTTTGTCCTACAGAATCATTAGGAAATAAACTAACAGCAAATTGTCTGGGAATCTGGGCCATTGCATTCTCAAAATACTGTATCTGAAAAGTACTAAGTTGTGTATACCAGACTGTTTTAAAGGGAGCAACTACTCTTCCCTTATTATATCTACTGCCTGATTTGCAAGCATTCTTGTCCTGAGCTCATTTTTGGAAAGGGATTTTCAAGAGAAGAGGCCCTCCCTTCGCTGTGCTATACATAATTAAAAAATAAAATTAGGAAAGCCCCAATCATGAATATGTTATTGCTCCAAGTGTGTCTCTAGAAGTGGGCAATAAAACAAAAGTTATTTTTTTCCTTCTGAAATATTTGTATATAGCATAAAGATACTTGTCTTTAAAAATCTCACTACCTTTATTGCCCAATCTTAATTCCCATTCTTCTAGAACATTTACTATATTTCCTCAACATTCCTATTTCTTTTTTCCCCCTTCAAGTGACACTTCAGCACTTGAAAATATACCTTGAGACACAAGGTCCAAATCAAGTTTTTTTTTAAAAAATAATTTATAAATTTAAATATTTCCAATGTTCTGTATAGTTGGAGAAATCCACAAACTACGTAGAAAATATCAATTTTTGCATACTTCCTTTTGTTCTAAACTGATCTTCTTCTGTTAGAGGAATATGATATTTAGATGAGTCTATTTCTATTCTGACAGTTTCATAGGATGGGTTCATGTGGGTTACAAATCCTATTTTTTTTGCATCAACCACTGGTTTAAATAAAGAACAAATTTAAAAAAATGCATTTTTAAATAAAACATATTTGTATGCAATCTGCTTTGGGATAACATTTAACAATGAAAAGGGGAATACAAATGATATAAATAAAATATGAATTTTAGGAGATGTCTTAAGTATATTGTGTATTGGATTAAGATATGTACTTTCAAACTAAAATTCCCATATCTCTGCTTTTTAATATTTTTGTCAGTTGAGAATAATAAAAAGTTGAGGAAGAAAAGAAAACAAACAGTCCAGGGAATGCAAGTTAAAGGACCATACGCTTTAAAAATGCAGAATGAATTTAAATAATATTTTCATGTAAAACAATAGAACAAGGATAGAGTTATAAATCAGTGTTTATTTTTATTAGGTTTTCTTAATTCAAGTCTTTCCAGGCCTTTTTACCTAGCTTCTTTTCTTGAAGTCTTCAAATAATATTGTAAAAATGTGTCTCCAATTTTCTGTTGCTGAACCGATAAAGTCTTTACAGGTCAGAAAATAGAGATATCTAAGTTTGAAGTAAACACTATATACATATACAAGATATATGACAGCACAAGTTATCCTTGAAATTAGTGGGTCATGTTCTTGAATAAATTTTGATGCAACCACAATGCTTAGAAAGATCTGTGCATAGATGTTATCATCATTAACCTATTCACTCATTCCTAGAAAACTGGAATCATCCCTCTCTAGTCTAATAAATGTGTGATGGAAGTAATGTATACTGCATTTTATATTATCTTTTTGGGAAATCTTGTGTGTTAACCGAAAAGAGACTGACTAGCCAAAATCCTGTATAAAGCTTGGAAGCTTCAAAGATAGAAAGATGAGCTTCTCCAAGTCATCTATTCGAATCCAAAGCCCCAGCTGCTGCAGCTGCACCAAACCTTGGAGAAAGTTCTTTTCCCCCAAGACCTTATTTGTTTAATTAGCATAGGAAAAATGTTGTTTGATTTTATTTGGCCGTCTAATTTTATCAATTCAAAAAAGTGTTGCTTTGGTAAGTCTTTTGTACAAAGCATGAAACAATTATAGTCTAATTCCAAAAGGTAATTCATAGTTCAACTTTCTCCATTTCTTTGCCATTTTATGCTTTTAAATCTAAAACTGATTTTTTTGAACAAAGAACTATTGTCTTTCACAAAGGTTTATGAAAAGTCTTGCATTAAGAATTGTTCATTGTAAGGCCACAAATACAACTGTCTCAAAAGACTGGATTAATTTAGAAAAACAAGATAGGACATTTGTACTTTTAACATCTCTGTAGAAGAGAGCATTTGGTATGTCTCTCTGGCATTCAAAGTTACATATGCTGAAAATTCCTTTGTTTACAGAATTATTAAATTGTTATTTTCTGTGTCCTGTCACTCTGCTAAATATTTCTGTAGAACTTGTGGGCAAATAGGGCACAACCTATGCTATGTCAATTTAATGGTTGATAAATTTAATAGTGCATACTTTTATGGGCTGTGGTTTTATATTGGCTTATTCTTTAATCAGTATTGCTAAAATTTGGCAAATCATACCCAGAACTTCAATATTCTTGTTCACAGCTCATAGAAGGAGAAATGCTAATTTTTCCTTGAATCTTTAATCCATCTTTCATATCTAGTATATTAAATTACTTTGCCTTAAGGAAAGTGAAAGTTGGTGTGCTCTTCAGTGGATTTTTATCCAGAGTATCAGTGCCCTTTTAAATAGCTCACTGTGCATTAGTGCTTAGAAGTGGGTGGATGGAAAGAAATAAGATGGATTATTTCATATTAAGCTAAACTAAATTTACTCTGTGGTCCACTGCATAAATAATTACCTTAAACATGTGAATGAACGCTTTCACACATTGGAATAGCTACAGCTGCAGTCAATAACCAGTAATGATTAAATAAAGTTTCAAACTAATGAATGGACTCAAATAGACTGGACTCTGAACAGGTTGCTGTTGTTGTTTTTTATCTTTTTTGCTGAAGGTCATTTGGATTGTAGCACAGATATTCTAAGTCTCATTATTTTTAAACAACAATATCCTGAAAGATCTATGTTTAATAATAGATTTCTTGCTGAAGTTAATAAGAAACAATGCAAAATATTCACAATTTGCAGTGCATATCATCAGTGTAGTTGAAAATCCTTTACTACCATTATGTCCTTCCTCCTCTTTCTAAAGCCAACCCTGGGCTGCGTTTGGCCATCAGATGTCCAAGGGATTTTTTTTCCTAACTCCAAAATAACTCTGCTTGGTGTCGTATGAATTATTATAATACAAGTTTGGACAGTGCAGCGCAGAACCTACAGTTGATAGCATTCCCTTCATTCTCTAGCTTCAGACAACATATTAAGTAATACTTTATTTTAGCGACCAGCTATGTCTGTAAAACTACATTATGCCTTATTGCAGTATATGAATGCATCCACTAAATATGGGATGATTTAGTTTCACTTTAAAAAAAAGGAGAATGATATCCCTATACTTTAAGTGCTGGTGCTTATCTCTTCATTGTTCTTTTTTCTTCTTTCCCCCTCCTATTTCCTAATGTGGCACTTTTCAAATAGAAAATGGTCATTAATGTTTATTATTATTATATAAAATATCACAGAGAAAAAAATGAAACTTCATTGGCAATAGAGCTATATATCATATTGAATAAAATCAATGAATCTCAGAACAAAAGCGGTAATTTAAAAGTCCCCGGACTTTTCTCATTCTGCAAAACTTTCTGGTCTCAGATCTAGAAGCATTTTCCTCAGTTACATTTCTGAATGCATCTAAATTACTAACTTTATATGACTTTTTCTCCTGAAGAAAACTACAGTAGTTTTATTTACAAAAACATCTCAACAAAACAAATCAAACAATAATAAGATTATCAGTCCTAAAAGATCATAAACATTCAGTGTTATCCTAAAGGAATTACAAATAGTGTCAAGCTTCAGTTGTTCGAACAAGAGCATGGGGGCCATATCTACTTCCCTTAGGAAGGAATTCCAAAATAGTTGGGATGTAAATTAGTGAGAAGGCCTATCTCAGATTATTTTGGGGTGTGGATTGAGTTCTTTCATGAATAAACATGGTAATGCATAGTAATGAATATTCAGATTAAATACCATTGTATTAATTGTACCTGTGGGTTTAAAAAAAATTGGTGCAAAAGGAATGTAATCTGTAGTCCTTTGGCAATCAAAAGGTATCTGGTGTGACAAAAGCAAGTTATGTTACTGGATTATGACCTTCATTACTTTGAAATGAGTTGCTTTTCCCAGCCAGACAGTTATATTGATATAGATTCTAGGGGTGATTTTATTCAGTTGAGGGTTTTGCCCTTTATCTGAGATAGTTGTGTCACATGGCTGTGCTTTATCACCTACGTATACTATATCTATGTTGTGAGTGTCTCTGGCCAGGCTGGGTACTTCTCAGATGATGACGCAGCACAGGCAGGCCCTTCTGGGTTTTTTCCCCTCCCGGCAGCCGAGCTAGATAACGAGGAGCTTGGTATACATGCTGAGTCAGACTCTCAGGGGGATGACTCAGATGTGGAACAGGAAGCTAGCTGGATTGATCCACGATTCAGACGGTCTGATAGGCGAAGGGGTCAGTTGGGTGGAAGAAGGAAGTGACGTATGGGAGGCTATATTAGCAGGGGAACGAGAGCCTCAGCCTTAGTCACGAGCAACGTTTACTCAAGGAGTGGCCTGGGGGATTTCGCAGTGAGTTGTAACTGAGTTTCCTAGTGTGTTTGTCTTAACTGTCGAATAAAGCAGTTTTTGCCGTTCAGACCAACAACAAATGCCGGCAGCTTGCTTTGAACTGCCTTCGTGTGAAGTGTGCTAATTGACCAACTCTTAACGACCTCGTTAAGTGGATTCTTGGGAGCTGAGAGGGGCTAGACATAACAATCTATATCTGGAACCAAACTTCTAGAGCAGTGGTTCTCAACCTTTCTGAGGTTGAGACCCCACTTGCCCCACCCATGCGTGCCGCGACCCCGACCCGGGGGCGCGCGCGTGTGCGTGCACATGCAAAAAAATTTTTTTACATTTTTTTTTAAAAATAAAAAAAAAAAAAATGACGGCCGCGACGGACGGATCTGCACATGCGCGGATCGGCCTGTTGCATGCGCCACACATGCGCGCATCCGCCCGTCGCAGGCCGCCATTTTGTTTTTTTTATTTTGTTTTTAAAAAAAATTTTAAAAAATAAAAAAAAAATGGCGGCCCGTGACGGGCGGATCTGTGCATGCACGGATTGGCCCATCGCACGGGCCACGCATGCGCACATCTGCCCGTCGCGGGCCGCCATTTTGTTTTTTTTTATTTAAAAAAATTTAAAAAAAAATTAAAAAAAAAAAACAAAATGGCGGCCGTGACGGGCGGATGCGCGCATGCATGGTGCATGTGACGGGCCGATCCGCGCATGCGCAGATCCGCCCATCGCGGCCGCCATTTTGTTTTTTTAAAAAATTTTTTTAATTTTTTTAATTTTTTTTACATTTTTTTTTCCGGCGCGATGGGCAGATCTGAGCGTGTGCGGTACGCGCGCGCCAAAAAAATAAAAAAGATTAAAAAAAAATAAAAAAGATTAAAAAAAATAAAATAAAAATAAAGAAAACAAAATGGCGGCCGGCAGTGCCCGGCGACCCCCGCGAAATGGTCTCGCGACCCCAAATGGGGTTGCGACCCCAAGGTTGAGAACCACTGTTCTAGAGGCAAGCTGTTCCACTGACTAATCTCACTGTCAGGAAATTTCTCCTTAGTTCTAGGTTGCTTCTCACTTTGGTTAGTTTCCATCTGTTGCTTCTCTTGCCTTGCTTGCAGCTAGACAAGTAGATATCAAGACGCTGAGTTCTGCAAAGATTTGCAAACTGAGTCAAGGGAAGAAGCTCGGCTTTTAGACAGATGCATGGCTGGTTCACCTGGTTCGGTTGCCTGCACAGTAGCATCCCAGGGCCTTTCACAATGAGTAATACCATCTTCTAAGATCCCCCTCTATTAACATGCTACATAGCAGATGCAGCTTTCTCGCAGTGCTCAGCTCAGTGGAAGGGACAGCAAATGAAAAAAAAACATTGAAGGAAAGAAAGAGTTCTGAGAAAGAAAGAAAAGGCAAATTTGGATTAGATCAATCCAATAGTACACCATATTAGTTTGCTGGTTAATGAAAAAAATGATACCACCTAAATAGCTAAAGTGAAGTGCTTCTATTTTACAAGTAGCTCTATTTCATGATGAAATTTTAACATTTACTAAATATATGCTTACATGGCACACCATCATACTTTTATTTTTTTTAACTTAGAGACTTGTGCATCAATGTATGAAAGGATTTTAATGCTCACCCCCAAGCTAATGCAGTAGTTCTCAGACCTCTAATTGAGTTGCTGAGCATATTCCATTCCCTCAAGGTTAAAATCTATAGTAGATTTTCATGTCAAAATAAAGAATGGTGAATGAATATTTAGAACTGCACGGCAGAAATGAAAGTGGAGTTAAGAAAAGTTATTGGAATGAAATGATTTTAAAAAAACAAGGAAAAGACCCAAAATATGGTTCAGTACTACAACACTATTGAACAACAGACTACTAAACTTAAAATTACCCATGGGAAAAGAACATGAATATTTCATTTCATAAATATGATTTTCTGTGCATTTTTGGGAGGGATGTCACAGCACATAATCAATTAATCACTTGTGATAAAAAAGGTCACCTGCAAGTTAATATTACATTGAAATCAATAGTTAGTCCTTGACTTACAACCTTGATGTTAAACAGCACCAAAAAAGTGACTTATGACTGTTTTTCACACAATCATTGCAGCATCCCCATGGTTACTTGATCAGAATTTAAATGCTTGGCAACTGGCTCCTACTTATAAGCCAGATTCAATTAACAGCTGTGTTGCTAATTTAACATCTGCAGTGATTCACTTAAAAACTGTGTCAAGAAATGTTGTAAAATGGGGCCAAACCCACTTAACAGCTGTCTTGTTTAGCAAGAGAAATTTTGGGCTCAATTGTGTTTGTTAAGTCTAGGAGTATCTGTATTGTCTCAGGAAAAAAAATGTATCAGGGCTACTATCCAAATATTGGAGCTACATAACCATTTAGAGTATCCACTTAACAAAAAGGAGTCAATTTCTCAATTTTTTTTACAATGTTTAGATTTTAAAATTATCATATGAATAATTATTGGTTGTATTTTAATAATGCAACTATGGAAGCCAAGTATAATAATATAATAGTTGGAGAATATTCTATATAGGGAATGGAACATTATTACTGCTTACATTTAAAAGTTAGGGAAGAGTAAATAAAAGTTGGCAGTTAGTGGTAGGGTCTGGGAAAAGAGGTTGAAGCAAGCTGATTTTTTTTAAAAAAAAACCCACTATATATATGTAAAATTATATGATCCTTATTTTAAATGAATATTCTGGTATATAAGCATCATACAAAACACTCCTAGGTCCATGTGATAAGAACCAGTAGTACATATGGGAACTATTTCATCATATATATTTTTTAATAACCAGTTTGGGAATATCACCAGGCCCTTTATATAAATGAAGGTTTCATCATATGCTGGGCTCATAACCTGGAACCACACAATTTGTCTAGCCTACATTTAACAAGCAACATATGTTATCGGCATGTTTAGCCACATTAAATAATTGCTGTTCTTGTAAATATAATTCTAATGTCAAGTTCTTTGCAATTAAATAATTTCAGCTTGGAAGGACAACTGAGAAATGGAGTCAGAATCTGATTAAGTAGATACCAGCTTACAATTGTAACTGATATGCATGAGATGGTTCTTAGCCATGGAAGTTAGTTATTCTCACTGGTTGAATTCTGAGAACTGAATAGCTTAAAGTGCATATCTGGCCAGGAAAGGCTTGGTTAGCTAATGGAACCAGCATTGTGATGTGCCCCCATTTTGTTTTTCCTCAGATTGCCAAGGTGACTAGGTGAAGTTTCTATAAATTGCTAAGAATATTGTCACACCATCTGGAATGTACAACCTATATCAGCATTTCAGTTCTGCCACTTCCTTAGCCTTTTTTTTGTATAAGATGAAGCCATTTCTTACTGAGACGAAGTTAATTCTGAAGCGCGAATGAACAATATGTGATAGACTAGATATAGTAGATAGACCATATACAAGAGCTGTATTTTCAGGTCTTATGAGGACAGCTTATTAATATGAGCCCAGATTTAATGTTGATTGCTTTAATATTGGAAAAGCGTACTGAATTTCTACCTCAGGATACTGAATTTCTACCTCAGGATCTTTTGTTAGGGATCATAAAAGATTGCACTACTACTGAGACGAATTTACTTCTGAAGCTCGAATGAACAATAGGCGATAGACTAGAAACAGTAGATAGACCATATATAAGAGAAACACCAATCAAATAAAATGTATCAGGCGTATAGTTGAGGCTTGACGTGAGGAGTGAGGAATGTTTACTAAACCAGACGTTTACAAAGACTGATCCTTAGAGTTGTATTGCAGGATATATGATGATTGCTTTTTAATATGAACTTATGTTTAATGTTGATGGTTTTAATAAAATAATTTTTTTACAAAAAAGAAGAAGTTTAAAGTGAGATGCTGTCCCTATATGTATAAACAGTTTTCAATTTTATTCATTGATCAATCAAGGCATTATACTAATATACTGATTTATTTCTTGGTAGTAGTGAATTAAGGCTTTATCACAATAAAAGCCAATCTACATATTAACTCCCTTTAGGAATCATGTAGTGTTATTTGTTTTCCTTGTAGCATAATCAGCAAACCAACTTACTTCAAAGACAAAAAGAAAAAAAAACATCCTTCAGTCTTGTTTGAAACTTGGAAAAAGAAAGCCTTGTTCAGATCACAATTAGTTTTCCTTCAGGACACAGATCATAATTTAAATCTACATTTATCTTTTCTGTGAGCAAAGAATAGTGAAGACTATTTCAGGCAAGGATAATATTGTACAAAATAATCAACCCATAAACCAAAAGGCAGAAATTAAATGGCTATTAGTAGTACTGCTTCTCAAAATTTGCTGTAGGATTACAGCAGTGTTCTACTGTTATTATTGCTGGATATAGATGATCAAAATATAATAGGAAACTGGTATTGAATGTATTCTTTAGTGAGAGGCAATAGCATTTTGGATATGTATCTTTTAAAAGTGTTCCTCAACTTCAACATTTTAAAATGTGTGGACTTCAACTCTTCCTAGTCAGTATTTTGGCTGGGGAATTTTGAGATAAAAGTCCACTCATCTCAAAATTGGTAAGGATGGGAAACACTGGTCTAAGAAAACATGTATGTATAAAAAGTCTAAACAGTAAACACAAGATGGACAATCTATGGCTCTTTAGATGATCAACCCCAATTTCTGATTTTTCTTGTCCAGATTGGTTGGCATTGCAGTTTAACACATCTGAGCATTGTAGCATCCTTGCTACTGCAATATATAAGTATTGTTTACTTGTATTATTCATTTAATAACAGTGGAAACAATTTTTAACTTTCTCATTTCAATCATTTAAAAAGGGTTTCTAGAATACGGATTGTTACAAATAATCGGCAATTCTGTTTGTTCCTTAGGATGTGAATTTTTTGCTGTATGTTTGTTCCACATCTGGAGATACTCTAGTTACATTTTTTGTAAAAAAAAAAAAATGAAAACCAGACAGGGTGATTCCCTTCCTACAGATCTGTTGAAGAGATGTTTTCAGTAATGTTTATAAACCGGTTATTAGCCATACATGAGGAAGTCCATCTGAAGATATAACCATCCTGCCTGAGCTTCATATTAGAGGACACAGTTTGACTGTTCAGATAGAAATTGTGAAAACATTTGCCCAGGAAAAAAGTAATTACAATAAGAGGAAAATATTTTTAAAGGACATTTAAAGTATTGCATTACTCTTTGCAATGCTGGCATTTTAGGGTATTTCAGTAATTCAGAATGAAGGCAACAGCTTCTCTTAAACTCAAGGTGCTTCTCTTACGATGAACAACTTATAGGAGAGTTGTTTAGGTTATTTCCATGTTGAATTTGATCCAATTGAGTTTTTACAAGATACAAAGCCAAACCAAAAAAACATAGTATGGATTGTATGTTGTGCGAATCAAGTTTATGTGGGTAAAAAAATAAGAATCAATTACATGCCTGGTCAGGGCCCTAAAAACCTATCTCTTATGTAAGCTGCACTGGCTTATGATATATAGAGAAGTTCTGCAGTAGCTGTACTAAGGTTCCCCAAAGATGAATCAATGAAGCCAAAACATGTGAACACCTCTGATTTTCGAAACTGGCTTTTAAGAGCGAAAATCCAACATTTGTGTCCAACATTGCCCTTCTCTAATTTTTTTCAGGTTCTCGAGACAACAGACATTTACTCTATGATTTTAAGTTTCCTAACATCTGTTGATCTTCAGCAACTAAAATAAAAGAATGCTTACTTAGCTATAGCAGATCAAACTGCATAACTGGATTGCCATAATAGGCTACGCCCAAATCAAACAAACCACATTACAGCTTCCTGTGATTTGTGGATCCAGGCTGCAGGTCAGTTGTACAGAATATTACTGCAACTGCTGACTGTTGGGGCTTCCCTGAAAATTCCTCCTACACTCTGCAACTGTACTTTGAAAGCAAACTTTCCATGATTCCAACAGGAGGTATTTATCAAACCTGACTGCAGTAGCTCCTACGTGTTTTGTACATGAGGGTGTCTGGGGAAGGAGATATGTATGCGTGGAGAGCATTTGGCTTTGGCTCCACACCTTTCAGACTTTGGCCCTGCACTTCTAGGGAATATGAGAAGTATTTTTAGAAGATCCCTGCAAAAAAGGTTTCCATGCCCATATAAGACACTTGGAGTTGGTATTTGTGTTTCCCACTTTGCTATGGCATACATACAGTGGAAATTGGCTTGCATTTTCAATTTGCCTTCTTTAACTAGACAATGGAGTATCCTAAATCTGTGTTCTCCAAGGAAATGGTTTTGAAGTTAACTGCTTTACTGTCTGGAAAACATTGCTTGGTCTGACAGAAAGAATATTAGAACATGAGCCAAAGGATTTTATTTTTAACAGCATGAGATACCTTTGTCACTGTGAAACAAACATATTATGCCTGTTACTTCTATAAAAAATTACTAAGAATACCATGATAGTAAGACTTAGAGAAAAACTCATTTCTTACAAAAACTTGTGAGAAATTTCTTATTTCTGTAGATTTATGGATACAGATTTCCTGTTTTCATGTCTCAGTAAAAAAAAAATCCAACAAAAATTTGAGTTTTTAAAAAAAAATTCTACTAACCTTAATATTTCTCCAAGTTTAGCAGAATAAATTGCGCTCTGCTTTGCTTTATTAATCCCTGGACTTTTTCTGCACAGCAACTGGAATCCAGAAAATCATCTGTGCTTTAGAAATGGGAAAAAAATGGTAGCATTTTTGTAACATTATCAATTACAAAAAAAAATGCCTCAGTCTCTGCACAAATATATAAAACTTTTGCTCAGATTTGACCAAATATACATGGAGCCTCTTTAATACGTACACACTCTGAATAATTATTGTATCAGAAATATTTGGGAAGAATGTAATGGCTATCGTTTTGGTCTGAAAAATGAACCAGTATTAGCACTCTGAAAATAGAACTTTCCCTATAAAATTGTTTATTGATGTTACAAAAATGTATGTAAACAGAACTCTCTGGTCTAAAAGCTGAGACTATAGCCTGTGATCATCTTTTTCTTCTTTTGAGATATTTCTGAATGATAAAGTTCTGAATGAATGTGAAGTGAATTGTGAAGCATCTGAAAGGCACTCAGGATAAAGGAAACAGGGATGTGAGATGGGAAAGAAAAACTCTGAAATAGGGATAGAGATAAATCTCAAAGCACTGAGAATTATATATTTTAAAACATTTTCTTAGTATGCAGTGTCTCTAAAATAATTCTCGAACCTAATACAGGGGTCTTCACACTTCTCTTTTATGACTTGTGGACTTCAACTCCCAGAATTCTTCAGCCAGCATGCCTGGCTGAGGAATTCTGGGAGTTGAAGTCCACAAGTCATAAAAGGGCCAAGTTTGAAGACCCCTGTCCTAACAGGTCAATTTTCATTGTCTTATCAGACTGAGAACAATATGATGAATGTATTCATTCTAGTATTATTCTATGCTACTAGTAACAATTTACTGCATTCTTGAATCTATGAAAAATAGGGTTTAAGTACTAAGCAAAAAATGTCAGGTGAGTATGCTTTCACTGTTAACATTTTTTTCTCTTGTTTAATCTAACAAGTGACCAACATTATATTGTTTTGAATAAGGTATTTTTTTTTCTGAATAATCACTGAGGACACACCTATTTCCCTCCAACTTAATGTTGCTTTGTCTAATAATGTTCTGTCAGTGCCATGACAGGACACACATAGTCTCTTGAGCATCAATTGAGGCTTGTTTCTAAAATGCTAAACCAAGGAAGGGTACTATAGAATTAGGTGACTGCCATTAATCACACAAATGAGATTGTGGTCTTAAATAATAAAAGACAGGACAGAATGCGCAAAGAATGGATCACATTCTACATCAGGCATGTCAAACTCATGAGTCACGTGATGTCGCATGACATATCGCGACTTTTTCCCCATTGCCGGCAATGAGGTGGGCGCGGTTTCAGTATGAAGCATCCAGCCCGCAGGCTGGCAATTTGACATGCCTGTTCTACATAGAGGGGGAATGGGAAGACTAGTCAATGACCACATTTACATAAGAACATAAGAACATAAGAAGAGCCATGCTGAATCAGGCCAAAGCCCATCGAGTCCAGCATTCTGTGTCACACAGTGGCCCACCAATTGTACATGGGGATCTTGAGCAGAAAGAGAAGGCATAACCCTCCCTTTCCCTTGACCCCCAAACAAATGGTACTCAAGGGAATCCTGCCTGCCTCAACCAACATAAAGGCGGCACATGCACATCCGTTTTAATAACCACCGATACACTTTGCATCCATGAATCTATCTAGCCCTGCCTTGAAGCTGTCAAGGCTGACAGCTGTCACGACCCCTTCAGGAAGTGAATTCCATAAATCAACGACCCTCTGGGTGAAGAAATATTTCCCTTTATTTGTCCTCACTTTCTTAGCTATGAGCTTTAGGGAGTGCTCCCTTGTCCTGGTATTGTGTGATAGAGAAAAGAATTTTTCTCTATCCACCTTTTCTATCCCATGCATGATTTTATACACTTCGATCAAGTCACCCCTTAAACGCCGTCTTTCAAGGCTGAAGAGACCAAGGCGTTGCAATCTGGTTTCATAAGGGAGGCGCTCCATTTCCTTGATCATTCTTGTTGCCCTTCTTTGCACCTTTTCCAGTTCCATTATATCCTTCTTGAGGTGCGGTGACCAGAACTGTACACAGTACTCCAAGTGTGGTTGTTGTAAGCAGATGAATATGGCCTGATTACATTTTGTAGGTGGGTTGGGATTTGGGAGGAAGTTGGAGGGAGATATTTTTATTTTTTGTGATGGGCCTGTTTTAGGGTTTATAGTAGTCTGAGCTTGGTTGTTTTCTTGCTGACATTTCATTACCCAAACTAGGTAATATGAGCAACTGCTGATGTTACCTAGTTTTGGTAATGAAAATGTCTGCAAGAAAACAACCAAGCTCAGAGAGCACCAAAACCCCCTCATTTCAACCCTGAGCTACAAATACTCTCCTTTATTGGTTACAGTAGTCTTTATCTGTTTCCAGCCCAAATATAGTAGGAAACTATGTCATTTTTCAGCAATCATGGTCAATCAGAGTTTGGGGGAGAGGAACAAAGGGGAATTGGGAGGTTAAAAGTGGCCTCCTCTAACATATATGTTTTGAGATAATGGATTGTTATACTGAGGATACTGAGTAGATTAAATATATGCTTCTTTTAAATAACAGGATATGCTATGACAATCTGAAGGAAGGTGTCCTACAACCATTTTTCTATTAGAGAAAAACTCAGTAGAATTCCTGAGAGGCACCAGAGAGCAGGGAAAGCAGGGAACTCATTCAACACTGAGAATCACAATTAAAATATATGTGTGCTTAATTTCTCACAGTTGCATAATTACAATGACTAGAAAGCCAGAGGTGCTAAAAGTATTGCACTTTGGATGGTAACTTTTTTTTTTTTGGCAATAATTGTGGCACAAACATGTAACCAAACAGTCTTAAAAGAGGGTAGGTTTTTATCATTCCAATTTAGCTAAAGATAGCCATAAGGTTTCAAAGAGAACAACAAAGAGATTTCTCATAACTTTCTTTTTCAACTGGTTTTCAAGGAGTTAATCTTTCTCTGAATTAGAACCATGATGTTTGACATCACCAACAACAATTTTAGACTTGGTACTTGCCTTCTGATTTCTGAGCTCTACATACATATCACTTTCTCAGTAACCTGAAAGTCCAGAGAGTGATGATTTTATGCAGTTTCAGAAATTGAAGAGTTGAGCAAGACTGCTAAAAGATATCATATAGGGACCAACCTAGATGGCCAAAGTCTATGTTGCTACTGCTGGCACAAGAAAGGTACAGTTGCATATGTGGACAAACTGTGCACACGTACATACAAACAATTTTAATCTTTTGTTTCAGCAACAGGTATGACTCTCACTTCAATAAAAGGCAGGGTTAGTATGCTCTATAATGCAGCGCTTACAATGGCGCTTAACAAATCGCAAAGCTTCCACTGAAATCTCACAGTCCTGAACGTTCAGCATTTGCAGGTCAAAGCAATTGGCTGCTACAATCTGCAGGCCTTGTCCAGTGACACTTTCGCATGACTTCAGGCTCAGTCGCTTCAAGTTGAAGCAGTTCAGGGCCAGAAACTCCAAGCCAATGTCAGAGACCAGAGGGCATTTCCCAATGTCCAGTGACTTCAGTTTTGTGCAATTTTTGGCCAGGTACTCTATTCCGTGGTCTGTGATGCCTTCACAGCCTCGCGCATTGAGGTAACGTAGCTTGTTGCAGTATTTAGTGATGTATCGGATACCGACATCAGTGATGCGGACACAGTGGGCAATGCTGAGATACCGCAGGCGGAACTCCAGCTTTGCAATCTCGCGCATACCAAAGTCACTGACAAAGCGGCAGTCGCTCACACTCAACTCCCTGATGGAAGGGCAGTAAATCATCAGGTAACGGAGGCCTTCATCGGTAATGCGGATGCAGCGGCGCAAATAGAGATGTGTCAACTGAGTGCAGTGGGTGGCAATAGTGTGCAGTCCTTCATCCTCAAGGACAAAACAGTCACTCATGTCCAAGTAGCGAATAGAAATCTGTTTGCCATGTAAAGGAGATAATTTGATGGAAACTTCACGGGATAAACTGATGCACGTCACTTTGGAACAACCTATATTAGAAAGGAGGAAAAAATTGTTAACAAAGATGGTCCACTTCCCCTTTATATAAATGATCTTAGTGGTATAGGATTTTCATCCCAGGACTCACTCAGTCTGTCAGCAATATTTGGCCTAAATTCAATAGTTAAAATAGTGAAGGCTAAGCAACATTTCCCAGATTGTATTTTTTTCTTAAGTTTAAAGGTTTCTGAAAAACTTACCAGTTTGTAATGTGCCTCAGTCTATATACTACTAAAATACTTGTTCCAGTAAGGTTTAATTAATCTTAAGCGAAACAGTGCATCATAGGACAACAAATTTTGAATCAAGGTACCTCAAATGAGCTAACTTACACAATACCTCCAAAATCTGAGACCCACTATTCCCATGAAACTAAAATTTGACAAATTTTATAAAAGGAATTATGACATAAACATCATAAAACAGAAATGTCATAAAATATTTCCTGTGCTGATGTTTGATTTGTGCTACCCAGTTCAACATGGTTTATTTTCAAGGCAAATACATATCTGAATGGAGCCCAATTTTTCCAGTAAAGGCAGCACATTAGAAGTTCTATTATAGCTGAAGGACTGAGGAATCTGGTAAAGAAATATATCTGGAAGGATGATCCAATGAGTCACAGACTGTCTACTTTAAAAATAAAAGCATGTAATATTTCCTTTGTTAAACTATGGGCAATATTCGGAAATATATCTAGTTGATGTCTATTAATTTTAGGTAATAACATGCCAGAATTTCTGGTTGTTCAGAGCTTTCTTCATGCTTTATTATGGGAACTGATGCATAGTATTAGTTTGGATAGCAAAATTCACTTCTGTCCTGTACTATTATTTAGAGAAGAAATTAGTCTCTAAAAATACATAAAATGGCTGTTATTTATACATAATTCATTATCTTGGGCTATGAGAATGAGAAAAGGAAGGTGCAGAGGACAGAAAGGGCCAATAATAAAACTGACTTTTGCTATCATCTGGAAAGAGAAGGGGATAGAAAGGAAAAATAATCTTTTTTTCAGTCACTGGGGACAATATCTTGAAAGCCTGACTCTGACAGTGGGTTTGGTCAAAATACCTCCAACTTGTTTTGGTTTTCAAAGAAAATCACCACTTCAATCCATCCCTCCTGTTTCTTTCCCATATCTCCCTCTTATGAACCTCAAAAAAAGAAATAATGTGGAGTAGGAAAGAAATTAAGAGTGAAACAATAAAACACATGTGGTGATGATGATGATAATCATTACTATCTGATGGAGTTTTCTCTTTTTTGTGTTCTTTATTTAGTCAGACACATCCATCTTTTCAATCTTCTCAGTTTTCTCTCTCTCTCTTTTTTTCTTCCTCCTCCTAGTTCCCCAATTTTGTTTCTCTTTAATTCTCCATGAAAATATTTATATTTGCCTCCTAATCTTTCTCTTTTTCTCTTTCTGGAATTAATAGAAGATGGCAATGGTTGACTATAGTAATGCCAAGTTTGGCTTCCCAGTCTGTGTGTTCTGCAAGCTGTTGGTTATTCCTGAAGCAATGTCAGAAGGTGAAATCATGCTTGCCTGATGTATAATCCATTTAAATCAGAGGTCCCTAACCTTTTGGGCACCAGGGACCAGTTAAGTGGAGAGAGGTTTTACCGCGGATAGCAGGGGGCATGGTTTTATGTGCTACCTGCATCCTGCAGATGAGGCTTTGCTTGTTTGTGTGGACCAGTTGCTGGCATGCTGCGGCCCAATACCAGTCCATGGACCAGGGGTTGGAGACCCCTGATTTAAATAGTGTCCATCCCAACTCCTTTTACAGATTCTATAGTTTAGGATATTTGCCTACTCTATGTCTGGAAGCATTTTATCTACCCCAAATAATAATAATAATAATAATAATAATAATAATAATAATAATAATAATAATAATAATAATAATAATAATAAAACATACAGGCTATTGGCAACAGTCTTTCCATAGAGAAAATGTAAAAGGTTTTAAATAAAATGAGAAAGTTTCAGGAAACTTTGAAACTCTGAATGAACTTTGGCCAGTTATGAGATAATGGATTGCAGTCTAGTTCATCTACATAGGCAGTCTCCTTAAAACTGAAAGAGACCTTTAAAAAATGTGGAAAATCTGATATCCAACTTTTCTGTGGTTTTGACATAATGACATAATTTCTAGGATGCATTATTCCTAAAATCCCACAATGAGTTTACAAAGTAAACT
Source organism: Bothrops alternatus (assembly GCA_034064705.1). NCBI lineage: Eukaryota > Metazoa > Chordata > Lepidosauria > Squamata > Viperidae > Bothrops > Bothrops alternatus. The sequence goes on along the minus strand of JARGCV010000001.1, from coordinate 5,535,066 downwards.
AAGTCTCGCATGAGGCCTGCAAAATATTCTAACAGATAAGTTGTCATGTTGATACTAATAAAATCCCATTTTATACAGGCATCTATTTTACGCCAAACATTTGGAGAGGTAAAGCCTATTAAAACCAAGAATGTTTTCCAAACCAGGTGTACAGGATTAATTCCTAATATCTAACTATTATTATACTATAATAGTTAGATATTATACTATAGCTATACACTCCAAAGATTCTGCATTCTTCTATTCCCACTTATTTTTCTTTCTTTTTTACATTCTCTTGTATATTTTCACTGAAAAGTTACGTACTGTGTGTGCCATGTTCAGGTCTGTTTATTTAGCAGAATGTTTGTTCTAATGAAAGAATGCATGTGAGGCACAGAGATCCTTTGCTTCCTGAGAAATATCATTTTGCATGAAGTAAGAACCATACATTTGAAATTAAAAATGGCAAGTATGCCAGAAGGGTGGCAGCTAGCAAAAATTCTGTTGTTATGATCTTTTGAATCAATATTGACTCTTGATGTCTATGTGGATGGATCTATGCAGTTTTCTTGGCAGGATTTTTGAAAGTACATTGTCAATATCTTTTTAAAGGATGTTTCTCAATTTCCCAAGGTAGGACTGGGACAAATGATTGCTTAGAGTCACCCACCGGGCATCAGTGCCTAAGGACAGACTAAAACTCAAGTCTCTCTGCTCCTAATCTAGCATCTTTAACTGCTGCACAAAACTGGTTCTTTGTAGAAAACTCTATCTATATTTAATATTTTACAGATCAGCTATCTGTTGGAAGAAAAATGGTACCATGAATATATTCCCAAGTCAGTTACATACAGACATACATGCATACACACATCATTTCCCCAATTTTAGAAAACATTGGTGTCTGTGGATAAAAATTTATGTGCCCCAAACCTGCTCATGGAAAGATTTTATAGATGTGTAGAACACTGACATCCCCTAAACTCTGCTGAAAATGTTACCTAGCCTGGTAACAAAATGTTCAGAAAACAACCCACAAGCTCAGAGAACGAACTTTCACACTCATCCTACACCCAAGCTACAGATATTCGCCACTATTACAAGATTTTATCTGTTGTGTGTAAATTTTGTAACCCATTTACCAGATAGAGTTTTATGCTAGCTTTACGTAGTCTTTGTTTCTAGTAGTTCCTATGCTGTTCTACCTATATTCTTTCTAAACCAATTCAATGAGATTTCAAGATATTCTGAATCAAAGTTCTTGTAGGCAGTGAGATGAATTTATTTCTTTCCCCTTCCAAAACCAACAACTCCTAATGAAAAATATTTTTACTTCCTACTTGTTTTTCTGTAAGGGCTTTTTAAAAAAAAAATCTATGAAACAGTCTGAAGGAACTGCTGGTTTGGGGATCAATAGTAAATGAATGGTGCTTTACATTAGGATACAGTGCTGAATTTTCTCATAATATGGCACTTAACTAGGCTCAGGAAGCTGCAATTGTACCGAATACAGAATTGATCTACTGGCAAGTGACTGAAAGTAGTTTGCTGAAATGCATTGAAATAATCTGGGGTAGGTGAATGGGGGAGGGAGAGGAGAGAGGTTGAGGGAAAGAATTCTATGCCCATATATGCATATCATATCATATCATATCGTATCGTATAGTATCATATTGTATCGTATCATATCCCATCGTATCTATCTATCTATCTATCTATCTATCTATCTATCTATCTATCTATCTATCTATCTATCTATCTATCTATCTATCTATCTATCTATCTATCTATCTACACACCCTTGCTGGTTTGGGCATTTTTCTCAGCAGAGGGCAGTATTGCTTGCCCAATAACATCACACTGAGAAAATCTGAAAGTGAATTCTGCAAGGGTGATTGTGGCTGCTAACATAGCAAAGAGCTTTGTGGCGAAAAAAACACTTATCACTTTTACAGAGGTCAGATGATGTCTTTGATACAGCATAGAGATCTGAGGATCAAAGCTTACTGTTACTGACTTGTCTTTCTTTTATTTTCTACTTTCTTCGACTTGCAAGCCAAAAGTGGCATACCCTAAAACCTAATTGTAGCTGATGTTGCCTTCCACTTCCTCCAACCCAGAAAATTAATCTATGATCAGAGTTGACTATTTTCTTTATATGCAGACTAAATAGATAAAATTGGATATTCCTGTTGAAGTGAGCCATGGTCACAAAAGAGTTTCCATAGGGACAGTAGTAACTTTTTATTGGTTTATCCTGTCTTTCCTACAAGGTCTCCCAGAAGCATATAGGGAACGGGTGTCAAACTAGTAATGTCATGTGACATGTCACGATATATCGTGATTTCCCCCCCCCCATTGCCTGCAATGGGGTGGGCAGTTTGAGATCCCTGATATAGGGCATTCCCTCCTTCATTGTTCACCAACAAATCTGAAGGCTCAGCTGGGTTGAGAACAAAATATCTGATCCTACATTACCCTGTGAATTTCTGTAGGTAGACCTGGGTCTCTGCTCACAGTTCAGCATCTTAATCACAACATCACACTGTTTTCTTTTGTAAAGTGTTGTGGCATCTAAACACTAACAGATTGGTACTCTGCACACATAATGGAAAGGGCTGAGATCCACAAATGCTTATGCAATAATATGTGACTGTTTAAAGAGTTGCAGGGACCTTTGTTGTTCTGACATACTAAACCTGGCACTCTTTAAAGACTCATGCTCAATTACAAACACTTTGAAGTATTTACCAGCACAGAATACAATTTTAAATGCAAGATTAAAATTGAGATTTAAATGCAAGATTATTTGGAGAAATATTGTTTTTTTAAAAAAAGCAGAAAGAGAGAAAGGAGAACAGAGAGATATTCCAAAAATGTTAGTAACAGAGTGAAAAAGTTACTATCGAGATTATGATAAAAAAATGTTGACAATATTTTCTCCATTAAATTTGACATGCTTTATCCAAAACGCTCCAGCCAGAGTGTAAATGTAGACTTTTTCCATTACCTGATACATCTAAATGTTCCAAGTTTGGGCACAAGGACACTACATCAAAAACCGCCTCATTGGAAATGTTGTAGCAACTGGATACTTCCAATTGCCTCAGTTCTGGGCAGCATTGAGCAATGGTATAAAGTCCTCTGTCTGTGAGCCGCCTGCAGCCACTAACAATTACCGTCTCCAGCATGAGACAGACGTTTGGGGTGTCCTGGCAAAGTCGTCGTGTCAGCACTTTCAGAGCCCTGTCCACGTTGATTGTCTCACCTATCAGGCGAATAGTTCGCCAAAGTCGCGGATCCCAAGCAAGATTATACCAGCGACGGCACACGCGGGCACACCGGCACAACTGATTGGTGGGCAAAAAAGAAAATATCTGGATCACTGAAAGGTCAGGAAGCCGGTTGATATTGGCTTGTTCTTTCTGAAGCCAAGAGGCAGCATGAATAAGAGAGTGGGTGAGGCAGGGGGAAGGAGGTGAGTGAACCATCGCAATGGTCTCCCCGGTGACTGAAGAGGAAGATGTAGAAGACTCTTTTCCATTTTGCAAGCTGTGTGAATTTGGTGGACATATTAGCGCAGGACTGGGAGTGCTCAGAGTGCGCATGCTCAGGTCGGAATCTGAAAGACACCAAAGGACACGATGATGAGAATTTCATAAGTTGGGAGCCACATTCTGCATCAACATGAAATGCTCCCAAGGATGTTCATGCTTAAGAAGGCTACATACATAAAAACAGATTCTGTCTGCATTTATTATCAGTAGTTGCCAAGCTCAGATTAGTGCCTGATGGATTTTTAAACAAACTAAAAGATATATCACCAACTTTTTTATCAATTCACTTCCTACAATTATTTTGCAAAACAATGTGAAAGTATGTGTTACGTTTAGAACTGAGAAACACAGCAGGGCTTTCTTTGCCGAGTACTTAGCATGAGTGATTTCCTGGAACAGTATTGTCAGGTACCCTGCAACACCCAAATCAGAGTTCTTCATCCAAATATCCTCCACACGTGTCTCCGCTACAATGGCCAGAATTTTTGTAAGACAAATATAGTTGGAGATTCTGGGACCTGAACTTCCAGCATATCTGAAGGGTACTAGTTAGTAAACCTCATTTTGTCATGGAGATTATTTAAATCTGTAAGAATAGACTAATTTCCAATCATGGCATTACTTCTGAACCAAGAGGTGCATACTACTATGGAAACATGAAACTAGAATTGAGATCCTAGAATAAATATATAATTTTTATTATTATATATTTATAAAATAATTTTTATTTTAAAATCTAATGAATGTGGAATCAAAAAGGGTATCTTCTAGCGATTAAATAGTAACACTGAATATTTTTTGAAGAAGCAATTACTCTTTCCCCAGTAGTCTACCCAAATCAGAAAGTTAAAGCTCTTAAAACTTCATATAATTACTTTATACTCAGCTTTATACAACTATTATTTTAATTAACATGATATAAGGTGAACATATGAAATGTCCTGATACTAAGTCTAATCATTGGTCCATTTACCTCAATTTTGCTTAGCATGAGCAGCAATAGCTGTTCTGGGTTTCTAGAAAAAGTAATCAGAGACACTTGAACTGAAGTTTGGATGCCTGCATAGATAAAGCCAAAGAACAGCAAAAAAAAAAAAAAAAAGCAACCATCTTTTTCATATAGTATGCCTGGTTTTATACATACAATTTGTAGTAGAAATAAACTCAAGAGATTGTTCGGGATTGGCACGTCTTCACATTTTATTCGTTCAGTTATTTACATTTTTTTTTCATTTACTTACATTGTAGTTTATTTAGATCAAAGTATAAATATAGAACATTAATGGCAAAATGTGGATTAAAATGTTAAGAAAGAAGAATATAGCGGGTACCTTCTCGTATGGGACAGTAGTATTACAAAGCTTGATCACATTTATTTCCTTATCACCATCGTGATGAAGCAACATGTTGCCATCTTTCTGAAGATAGCTGAAGCTAGTAAAAAGGATGCATTGGCTAATAATTTATTAACCAATAAAAAGAATGTACCCTCTTTCATGGTGCAATTTCATGCTGGAGCAATTAACAATATTAATTCAGAGCACCATGTATAGTGGACAACTTCACAGAACACGAGATGTTGATTCAGCAACGTGCAAGGACAGTTTTGGTACTCTCATGTTCAGTGAGGGTGAGAGACAGGAAAAATATTTAGTGATAGATAAAGCCTCATCCCAAAGATCAAGGGTATGTTTGCATGTTATTGTTACCATTGTTAGCATTCCCCATGGACATTTTTTTTAAAAAAAATCTTTTTAAAGGAATTAAAGTATAAAATTCTTTTTTCAATCTCTTAATTAGTTGCGAAGTTGAGTACGACCCATTGCGACCCCATGGACAACGTTCCTCCAGGCCTTCCTGTCCTCTACTATCTTCTGGAGTCCATTTAAGATCACACCTAGTACTTCAGTGACTCCATCCAACCACCTCATTCTCTGTTGTCCCCTTCTTCTATTGCCCTCAATCTTTCCCAGCATTAGGCTTTTCTCCAGTGAGTCCTTCCTTCTCATTAGGTGGCCAAAGTACTTGAGTTTCAACTTCAGGATCTGGCCTTCTAAAGAGCAGTCAGAGCTGATCTCTTCTAGGACTGACTGGTTTGATTGCCTTGCAGTCCCGGGGACTCGCAGGAGTCTTCTCCAGCACCATAGTTCAAAGGCCTCAATTCTTTGGCACTGAGCCTTTCTTATGGTCCAGCTTTCACAGCCATACATTGCAACCGGGAAAACCATGGCCTTGACTATATATACTTTTGTTGGCAGGATGATGTCTCTGCTTTTTAGTATGCTGTCTAGATTTGCCATAGCTTTCCTCCCCAGGAGCGTCTTTTAATTTCTTGGCTGCAGTCCCCATCTGTGGTGATCTTGGAGCCCAGGAAGATAAAATCTGTCACTACCTCTATTTCTTTCCCATCTATTTGCCAGGAATTGAGAGGGACGGATGCCATGATCTTGGTTTTCTTAATGTTGAGTTTCAAGCCAACATTTGCACTCTCCTTCTTTACCCGCATCAAGAGGCTCTTTATTCCTCTTCACTTTCTGCCATTAGAGTAGTATCATCTGCATATCTTAGGTTGTTGATATTTCTCTCTCCCGGCAATCTTAATTCCAACTTTTGATTCATCTATCCCTGCCTTTCTCATGATGTGCTCTACATATAAGTTAAATAGGCAGGGCGATAGAATACAGCCTTGTTGGACTCCTTTCCCAATTTTGAACCAATCAGTGGTTCCGTGCCCAGTTCTCACTGTTGCTTCTTGACCTGCATATAGGTTTCTCAAGAGACAAAAAGATGGTCTGGTACTCCCATCTCTTTAAGAACTTGCCACAATTTGTTATGATCCACACAATCAAAAGCTTTAGCATAGTCAATGAAGCAGAAGTAGATGTTTTTCTGGAACTATCTAGCTTTCTCCATGATCCAGCGTATGTTGGCAATTGGATATCTAGTTCCTCTACCTCTTCGAAATCCTGCCTGTACTTCTGGAAGTTCTCGATCCACATACAAGCTGGAGTCTAGCTTGTAGGATTTTAAGCATAACTTTACTTGCATGTGAAATGAGTGCAATGGTGCGATAGTTTGAACAATCTCTTAATTACACCTTAGCAAAGAAACAGACACTGTAGCTTTAGTAGAACTCAAAATTCCACAGGGTATTCAGGCAGAAGTTTAACACATCTCTGGGGAAGGATGTTTTCTTTCCCTATTGTGGGGAATATTGTTTTCCCAGGATGTGTAGATTCTTCCTCATTGATTTGCAGTCCCTTTAGAATGAATGTGGCATCTGCCATCAAAGACAACAAACTGGTTGTTAGCATAGACAACACCTCTTAGTCAAGGTGGGCAACATACACTTCCTATGATTCTAGCAGGCTGAGTTTCCTCTCCTTTACTGAGTTGGAATCTTAATTTAGTGACCAGTGTGAAGCAAATGTGTGTAATAGGCTTGAAAACAACAAAAATATATTGAGGGGGAGAATCTAAATACCTATTTTTTTTAAAGTAATTTTTTTATGGAGTAGAGATTATTGATGGTTCAACATTTCAGGGATCCAAAGTATCTGGAATGTTCTTAAAATTCACAACACCTTCAACAAAAATGATGAACAATAACAAGATAGCTTAGCACTACAACAAGATAGCTTAGCACTACATTTTTGTTTCTGCAACCTAGGAAATCATGGGGTAATTCTGGTTTTCTTCTTATTGCATTCTCTTTTCATAAAGATAACAAAGATAAGGATTAATAGATTTGGCCAATTTTCTACATAAGACTTTAATGGCAGTCAAGACAGTGTGGAAAGGGTCTTGTTAACCTGAAAACCTCAACAATAGTTTTTAACCAGAATGTAAGGAAGGTTTTTGGCCATATTTAAGAAATGAAACTGCATATACCATATAAGGAAAATAATTTAGTGAGTTGCTTGAAACTAAAAAAAAGGGGGGGGTGAAGGCTAACTACTGTATGTAAAAGCAATTCTATGGATTCATTTGAAATTTCCAAACAAAAAACAGTCATTAGAGTTGTCAACAGTATGATTGCATTTGCTAACAAAGCTCCAAAACAGGCACACAAAATTCAATGATCTAATATAATGTAATTATGTCACTAAGCCTCCACAAAACATAAATATGTTTGACAAAAATAATCTCAGGGTCTGCTCCTTCATCTTGAATAGGAGTTTCTGACATGTCATATATTGATGTGGTTCTTCCTACGAACATTGTACAATCTTCCTTGTGTGAGCACAGATGATCCACAAGACTTATTTCCTCATTTATTTTCACTTCTGCTGAAGTCCCTTTTATCTACTGCTTCAGCTCTAGCATCCACTTCCTATTGGAAAGTGAATAAAATGATCATTTCATTTTAAGGATATGTGTAAACACTGAACACTTAAGAACAGCCATTTAAACATTGGGCATTAGACAACCTGAATTGTGCAGGGGATGGAATGATCTGCAAAAAGCCCTTCTGTGAATCTTTAATGATGTCCATTAAGTAAAAAAAAAAAATGTCAATTTCATGGCTGAAGAAAGGAAATGATGATGAAAATGAAAAAAAAATTGGTATAAAGTTAAGCCAGATAAAATCCTGGCCAGCACAACTGTTAAACATAAAACTTCACTCATTTTGTTTAGTAGAAAAGGCTGGTGAAAAGAAAGAGGCTGAGAACAGACTTGCCTCCTCCATTTGCATGAATGAAGAAAGTATTTATTTTCCTGAGCTATGCTACCTTTAAGCCTCCAATATTAAACCACTGCACAACTCTTACCCACACATACCTAGCAACAGTTGCATCAAAAGCACAATCTTTAATGACGGTATGGAGTCAGTAAAGCATAGCAGGAGGGCAATTCGAGATGGCGATGTACGCATTAAACTTTATTTTTCCATTGAACAATATAATTTTTTCAAATGGACACTTGATTGCAACATGTTTAACAATCCAGGAATGTGTATTTATATTATGGTGACTGAAGAAACTCAAAATTGAAAAAAACCAGACTATTACTGAACCCCTCTATGATTATCAATCCTCTAGTGCAGGATGATTGTAATTATAGCTTCCTTCCAATTCCCAGGATTGTTTGTGGATGCTGAAATAAGGCTGATGAGAGCAGTGGTTGCTTGTAGAACCAGAATTTTACTATTGTGAGATCTCTCATCCTCTGTTCAGATGTGAATTTCAGAGTTTTAACATCATGGGAAAGAAAAGGATTTGATTTATAACCTAATCCTGTATTTGTTTTCCTTTTTAATAGGATTGTTGCAACCAACAACAGTCAGACACAACAAATGTGAATTTTATTTAAAAATTATAAAAATAGTTAGAAATAGAAGAAGATTGAAAAGCAGCTGACATGTAGCTACCATCACACAATACATAATACAAAATCACAATCAACTATTGTTGATGCCAGCACCCAGATACCTCAATAGATTTAGTCACTGCATCTTCATGCAGTTCCCTGCTTAGTCCAGAAGAGCCACAAGTGCTTGATGTCTGTCATCAGAGTCAGAGATCGAAGATTCGATCGGACCAGCACTATAGGATGGCTGCAGATTGAACCCCACCTCCAATCTCTTTAAATTTAAGAAAAACCTGAGAGGCTTGATCATCTGTGAGCTTAAAATAATTGAAGGAATCGGGAGAAAAAAATTTCTAACAGTAAGGGTGATCGACCAGTGGAACAGGTTGCCACAGGAGGTGGTGAGCTCCCCTTCGATGGAGGTCTTCAAGCAGAGACTGGACGGCCATCTGTCTGGGATGGTTTAGGGAATCCTGCCTCGAGCAGGGGGTTGGACTCGATGACCCGGGAGGTCCCCTCCAACTCTACGATTCTATGAAATGGTTTAGCACTTCAACCAAATGAAAAAATAGTGATCCATAATTACTAGCTGGAAGATGAACCCAAAGCATAAAAGGATGTTAGAAGGGAATAGCTGAGAACAGAATCGACCTCTGTGTTACCAAGAGAGACAGAAATACAGAGAGAAAGATGGCCAAGAAAAAGGAAAAGACAATAAATATAAGTACCTCCTACACGATAGGATCCCCATCTGGGCGATACCTGGGCATGCAATAGGGGACATAAATACATCCCAAGGGCAGGAAGTGGTGCCCTATAGTAAACTGGTATTAGAAGAAGAAAATGGGTTTTCATTAAAGCCACCAAATACGCTAGCAGAAGAAGGAATAGGGGATACCTGGCTATCATATTTACAACTACAGTCTAGGTGGCAAAAAGACGTGAGGAAAGGCTTATCCCGGACAGATGAGGACTTAATTGAACAAATTAGAGAGCAGGGGATCATGCATATCAAACGAGTATACGGTGCTCTGATAGAAATCGACTCTGAAACTGTGCGAATCAAGACCTGTATGGTAAAGTGGGAATGAGATTTTGGGCATCCTATCACGATGGAAACGTGGGAGGACATCTGGGTGAGAAATGTAGAATTCACGAAAGTGCAACATCTAAGGGAAAATTTCTACAAGATGTTCTATAGGTGGCATCTAGATCCAAAAAAAATATCATACATCTACCCAGACACCCAACCTAAATGCTGGAGGTGTGGCAACGAGGAAGCTACATACTTTCACGTATGGTGGACATGTAGAAAAATTAAAGCCTTCTGGAGGAAGATATGGTGGACACTCCAAACCATTTTAAAAAAGCGTATTGAATTTCTACCTCAGGTTTTTTTGTTAGGGATCATAAAAGATTGCACTACCACCGAGACGAACTTAATTCTGAATTTGATCACAGCAGCTAGGCTGCTGGTGGGACAATACTGGAAGAAGCCAGAAATACCACCTATTGAAGATTGGACTTTGAAAGTAATACATTTGACAGAAATGGCGAAAATTTCGGCATATTTGAAGGATCGCTCAAATGAACAATATATGATAGACTGGAAACAGTGGATAGACTATATACAAGAGAAACACCAATCAAATAAAATGTATCTGGCGTATAGTTGAGGCTTGACGTGAGGAGTGAAGAATGTTTACCAAATCAGACGTTTACAAAGACTAATACCTAATGTTGTATTTTTATGTTTTATGATGATTGCTTCTTAATATGATCTTATGTTTAATGTTGATTGCTTTAATATTGAAAAAGCGTACTGAATTTCTACCTCAGGTTATTGAATTTCTACCTCAGGATCTTTTGTTAGGGATCATAAAAGATTGCACTACTACTGAGACGAATTTAATTCTGAAGCTCGAATGAACAATATGTGATAGACTAGAAACAATAGATAGACCATATATAAGAGAAACACCAATCAAATAAAATGTATCAGGCGTATAGTTGAGGCTTGACGTGAGGAGTGAGGAATGTTTACTAAACCAGACGTTTACAAAGACTAATACTTAGTGTTGTATTTCAGGTTATATGATGATTGCTTCTTAGTATGATCTTATGTTTAATGTTGATTGTTTTAATAAAAAAATTTTTACAAAAAAAAAAAGGGAAAAGACAATATGCAGAAGAAACTTTTGGGGATGGCAAAAGCCAATGCCAATTTGATGTAATGGTTAAAGGTATGGACTACTGTGGGGGAGAGAATTTATACTCATTTTCAGCTATGAATATCCACTGAATGGATTAGTGGATATCATTAAAAATGAGGTTACTTTTGTGGAGAAAAGTTAGAAAAAGAGAGGAGGAAGTACCATGCATGCCACCTTGCGTATATAATATAGATATAACAAGTAAACCAATAAGCACATTTGAGGAAGGACACACTCTTCAAGGGTTCCAGATGTCCTTTAAGACTTAGCTTTGGTCCTAGGCTTGGTGTTAGGATGGTTGAATGATTATTTTTGTTCTCTAGTAACAAATTTAATAAGTAAATAAGTAAATTTCCTGCTCCTTAATCCATTATCCTGAGTGTGGGTTGGCTCTACACTCATGCTCACTGCAGCAACAGAAGAAGAGAGTTCTTCCACTCAAGATATCAGCTGAAGGCTTATTTCTTCCTGCATTCTGATCACCAAACCATTCAGATGCTTCTGAGAAATCAACAAGAGCATAAGACAATGGGTACAATGATATCTTCCGCCTTCTGCTTCCAGGAATGGGCATTCAGCAATATATTGCTTCTAATACTAGGAGTATACATCAATGTAAATGTATGTGCAGAATCTCATAGAGTGGCAGCAAATCTCTTCTCCCCCCCCCACATAAACACACTCCTGGCAGATGAAGAACCGATGAAGCTTCTTGGATGAGAAGCAAAATATCTTCAAGGAAAAACAAAGAAAGCCCAGTTGTCTTTTGAACAAGCACATTTGAGACAACCATGACCTGGATGATTGAGAATCTCCATAGACATTCACCACACAAACACTTCATTGTGTTGAAGATTCACACCAGTTGAGGACACGAACTTTGCAATTTTCATTTGGCCCTGAGCTAAAAGCAAGAAGCTGGCTTTAATATATATATATAAAGACAAGTAGACTGAAGCACAACATGTGACTGAAGCTTTCAAATTCTTTTATAGAAATATAGAAACCATTTCTTCCCCTTGGCCAGTTCTGTCCCTTGCCACTTGGCAGAAATGATTTTTGCTTCCCGTATTTTGAATAGAACTAAAAATACCACAGTTGCCTTTGTTTAACAAACAAAAAACAGCAATCGGCATATAGGAGGTCTGCCAAGACATATTTGGTTTCTGCATCAGCATCTTTGCTTCTGCCAACATGACAAGTCTGTGAAAAGTCTACCACTACCACAAGGTACCTTGGAAAGGAAAAGGCAGTAGGGTGGGAAGGGGATGCATTCTTTCAGCTTAGAAACAGCAAGGATAATGATATATTTACACATACAATATGTTTGAATTACTATACACTTGAGGGAGGAGGGATCTTGCAAAATATCAAACTGGCGTAATTCTAATATAAGAGAAATAAACTTTATTTACCAGCTTTCTTCAATATCTTCATCAATGACTTAGATGAGGGAATAGAAGGGGAACTCATCAAATTTGCAGATGACACTAAACTGGCAGGAATAGCCAACACCCCAGAAGACAAGCTCAGGATTGAAAAAGATCTTGACAAACTGGAACAATGGGTCCTATCTAACAAAATGAATTTTAATGTGGAGAAAAGCAAAGTTTTACATTTAGGCAGGAAAAATCAAAGATATAAGTACATATTGGCTCAAAAACAGTAACTGAAAGGGACCTTGGAGTCCTAGTGGACGATAACTTGACTATGAGCCAGCAATGTGCAGCCACCGCCAAAAAAGCTAATACAATACTGGTTTGCATAAACACAGGCATAGAATCAAGATCACCCAAAATATTAGTACCGCTTTATAAAACCCTAGTAAGACCATATCTGGAATACTGCAGCCAATTTTGGTCACCATATCACAAAAAAGATGTTGAGAGTTTAGAAAACATTCATAGAAGAGCAACTAAGATGATCAAAGGCCTGGAGACTGAAACATACGAAGAACGGCTGCAGGACTTGGGTCTGGCTAGTCTAAAGAAAAGAAGAAATAGGGGTGACATGATAGCAGTATTCCAGTATTTGAGAGGCTACCACAAATTATTCTCCAAAGCACTAGAGGGTAGGACAAGAAAAAATGATTGGGAACTGATCAAACAGAGAAGCAACCTGGAATTAAGGAGAAAGTTCCTAACAGCGAGGACAATTAACCAGTGGAACAGCTTGCCTTCAGAAATCATGGGTGCTCCATCATTGGAGGTTTTTAAGAAAAGACTGGACAGTCACTTGTCTGAGATGGTATCGGTTCTCCTGCTTGAGGAAGGGGCTGGACTAGAAGACCTCCAAGGTTCTATTCTATTCTATTCTATTCTATTCTATTCTATTCTATTCTATTCTATTCTATTCTTCTACCTTGCCCTTCTGTTCAGATGTTCAACACTACCAATAACAGTATTCCCTCTGCCAATTTCCCCCCAAAATGATATCCTCTGAGGTAGCTTGGTAAGAAAAAAAGCCAACCTACTGATCAACTTATTTGGTCCGAAGTCATCCATTGAGCTTTCATGGCAGACTAAAATCTGGGCCCTTGTCCAATATCTTAACAGCAGAGTGGTACAGAGTTAAGTAATGACATCTCCATAATACGTCTTAATAAAAATCACAGAAGGTTTGGAGAACCTCCCTCACAATACCCCTCCCAATTATTAAATTCTCTGCTTAAAAATACTCTCAATCCTCATTTGGGCTGTATTTGAGGATTGTGTTTGGTGTAGTGTTTTGCTCAAGTAAATTTCATTTTATTTATTTTTTCTCTTTTCAGAAAACACACATAACAATTATGCCCAAGTTTACCCTTAGCATATATTAGTGACAGGAACCCTCCAGGGATGCTGCGATGAAACTTCCAAAATCCCTCAGCCACCTGGAGATCTCCTATTTACAGTCCCAGAACATTTGGATCATGCTTGGCCATGGATTAAAGTTTGTAATTCATAAAATGTGAGGTCATCCCTGGCTTCTATGAATCTGTTTCAATACACAGTGAAGGATAAGATTTGTTTCTAACAATGCTAGTCTATGAGGATTTTTTTTTTTAGGACCCTCCAGAAAGTTCTCTAACCCAAATGTATCTTCTGTTTTGGACTTCTCTGTATTTTTCACATGAATTGAGTTGAAGAAAATGTTTTACCTCTAGAGTGAACAGAGGGCTTAATTCCATTAAGACTGTACCTGCAAGCAGGAGTAAGACGTTACTACTAAACAGTGTTATTTGTTCCCCTCTATTTTTATATCTCTAAAAGTGAATCAGGATGATTAACACTAATCAATCAGTGTTTTTTTTTGTAACCAACTGGAGCCAGTGATTTCTTCTGAAGTCAGTCCAGGAGAGAAGGTGTCCTTAATAGTATTAAAAACACGAATCCCGGGTATACACATAATGTAAAATAAAATAAGGTGATCACCAGGATAAAATCATAAATACAAATGGTTAATCTACAAAACCAAGCTTTCGTTGGCCACACTACCGACATCGTCAGGGTATAAAATGCTGGATCCGGGAGTCAGTTTTTATGTGGCTGGCTGCCTCTGTGCTTTGACCCTGGATCGGGTCGTAGGTCCGCCCATTAGCATCGGCTGTGTAGTTCTTAAAGGGGCCGTTTCTAAAGTTGTCCTCTCCTCTCCAATTGCTGTTGTTTTCTTTGTGCGTGTGTGGGTGCCTGGAGATCCGCTGTTCATCTGCTCCCAGTCGTCCCTCCCCACCCCCTCATTCATCTTAGTTTGCCTCTGTATTGCTGTGCTATCTAGCGTGTGTGCTTCAAGCTCTGTTCTTCTATTTGCCAGACCTGTTGTTTTCCTTGCCCGTGTGCAAACTCCTGGGGGTTGGTTGTCTCGTTGTTCCTGTTTCTTATCGCCCCTTCTCTCTTTCGCTAATGGGCGAGCTCCTGTGTGTGTTAATGGGTTGCTAACTGGGCGTGTCTTTGGAATGGCTCCACTACTTGTTACCCTCATTGCCCCTCGATACATATATGAGAGCGCAGGAGATATACATCCCGTTTGCGCTCGCTATTACTCGCCTGTTCTCCCATTGATTGGGGCCATAATTCTATTGCCGAGTCATTCTGTAAAAATGAAGGTATAGTTCAGCAGTATAAAATCCACTCTTCCAGAAATATAAAGACAATCCATCAAAATTAATGACACAAATTTAAGAAATCTTTTTTAAGTTTTATAAAAAAAATCTTGGAAACTTAATTTTGATGCTCTTTTTTTCAAATTTATGTTGCTTGTGTAAACTAGCTCTATCTCTTCATCAAATATTTGATTTTCATTTCTACTGTTTTGCTTTGGAAACAAGTCACAATGAGTTCAATAGGATTTATTTGCAGAAAAGTTCCTTGACTATTAAAAACTTTGATTCAGGGATCTCTTTTAGGAGCCTATGTAGCATAGTGGTTACCTTGCTAATCCACCTTCTGCCACGAAAGCTCACTGAGTGACTTTGGCCTGGTCATTCTCTCTCTTCTATCCTTATGTTATCCTTTTTGTGAGAAAAAAATAGAAGAGACCAGTGTGTATGCAAGTTTGAGCTGTTAAATAAAAGGCAGGATATGAATCTAAAAAGTAAAATAAATATATGTACAAATGGTTGGACACGATGAATGTAAACTCACTGAAATCAGAGAGACTTATTTTAGCCACAATTAATTTATTCAACTATTTCAATGAATGACTACATCTACATTCAAATCAATGCTTTTTAATTGCAAGCAATCTTGGATTTCTTGGGGAGATATTCAAATAAAATATAAATAAAGACTGTATTGTGGTTTTTTTAATTCTTCAATGAAGAATGTAGTTATAATCAATTAAAGGATGAACAGGGAAGAGGAAGGAGGATTTTTCAAAATACTTTATTAGGATCTCAGTAGACTTGCTGTACTTTGTTCTTAAGCATAGGAAAAGAAAAATGTAAAAAAATAAACCCTCACAGATACACTTAGCTGTTTGATAAACAAACCTTCCAGTGCTTTCTCTCTTGCTTGGCTCTTGGTTACGCTACCAACCATATTGACATCCCCTTGAAATTTCTGGAGCCATTTCTTTTGGATGCTATTATAAATTCACTGAAATCACTGAGAATGTAAACTTGGCGGGGCATCTAAATTGTACAACAAAACAACTAAGGGACCCATGGAGTCCAATTCTTTTATGGGATGCAACTTCATCCGTTGTTTTTTTTTTTAGTCCACTCTTTTCTCATGAGAATACATAAACTCTTGGTCTTAAGCAACAAGGTCCCTACATTTATGAGAGCAATTAGCCTTTGTTTAGACAGACGTATTTGTCTGTCTCCTATATTTTTCAATGTTTCTCATTTTCTTTGCCTAAAGCAAACAATTCACTGTTTAGATTTTTAATTAAGAGCTGGCCACAGCCAATGTTTGTTTCACATACTGAAATGTCTTTAACTTCCAAAATGAATAGGAGATACTGAATTTTCAGGATATCTGCAATGCCAATTTTACATGGAGACTCAATATGAGAACATATGTTTCTGTCTCAGGCATATGCAACAATTTCATTTGTGGCCTCACTGGAAGAATGTTTGCCTTACAAATTCTCTTAGATATATAAGCCCCCAGATTCAGAGCCCCACGTGGCTCCAGGGAACTTTACAGTTGATGAACTAAGAGGAATGGAGCATCCAGAGGGCAGAGTTGAAGTTTTAGAAGGGAATTGTGTGTTCAGTGAGCTATTCCACAATTATGAAGTTGGGGGGGGGGACTTTTTTAGCAATAGCACTTAGACCTATATACCGCTTCACAGTGCTTTACAACCCTCTCTAAGCAGTTTAAAGAGCCAGCATATTGCCCCCCAAAATCTGGGTCTTCAGTTTACTGACCTCAGAAGGATGGAAGGCTGAGTCAACCTTGAGTTGGCGAGAATCGAACTGCCAAACTACAGGCAGCCAGCAATCAGCAGACATAGCCTGCAGTACTGCATTCTAACCTCTGTGCCACCACAGCTCATGGTTAGTTAGTTTGTCTAACCCAAAGGTATGAGTTACAATTATTGAAATGGGGCAGTCATGTCTTCTATTGTTTCATTAATGACTTAACACCATAGAAGCAACGTGTTGCTAATTTTCTATGAGCATGCAAATCCACAATTGATTTTCAACCAGTCAGCCTATGGAAACTCACACACTGTACAAGGAGGTGACAGCCTCACCCCAGTGTCCATTATTCAAAGTATACTATTGCTCCGTACAGAGATTCTCATGAATAAAGATTGACAGCAAGACACGCTGAAAGCATCCCATGAAGATAATTATGGTTTTCTTATGAATGGAATGGCTCCTTTGGAATACAGCTTTATTAGGCTAGCACAATCCTTTCACAAAGTATAAAGTTGCTTGTGTCTATTTTTTAAAAGATAGAATTCCATGTGCAGCTGTGGTCTTCAGTAGGCTATTCAGTGTATTGTTCACACTGACCTTTAAGGCTGACCTTATTTTATCAGTGTTGAAAGGTCAGGTTTACTCCTGACAACATGACTTTTAACATCCTTGCCAAGGAAAGCAACCAACAAAATATGAGTGTATTCTGAAGAATTTCCCATGTAACTCTGGGAGAAAAATAAATGCGGCCCTGACTCCTAGGTTTGTTGTTTTTTTAAAAAACAAAATATTTTGAATGCTGTGGTACTCTGTTAAACATGTGTTGAAATAAATGTTTTACTTCATTTGAGTGCTGGCAATCTTTTAAGCCAGCAGGATCTGCTTGTCATTTGGGAAAAGTGGGGAACGAGTGTCCAGATCAAGCAATACTCTTGCAAAAAGCAGGATAGTTCTCTGTTAAGCAAAACAATGCAGTGAATTTTATATAGAAAAAGCATTATAGCAGGCAAGCCACAATATCATATTTTACTAGTAATGGCATTGCATGTTATAAGTCAGGCATTCATGCCAAATAAATGCACCTGGGGAAATGGATGTGGCAATCTGAAGTTCTTCTTTTGCATTAATGTCAAATGTTTTTATCATTTAAGCCCTTATCACCTACTTAGAAACAGACTTTTTATTTTCATTTTTGTATCTATCTTGGTTAGTGTCCCATGAGTCCTTGCTTCTCTTCTGCATCGTTTGGCATTTCCAGCTGCTTTGTCTCCCAATATATCTGCATAGCAATTCCCATATACACAACCACATTCTACCTCTGTATAATAATTCCAATTCAGAAGACTACATCCAACTCACCTGCATAGCTCCACTTTCCAATCTGCAGACTCTACCCTCCAAATAATCCCCAATGTGACATTTGAATAGTTTTGCCTTTCCCTTAACTACATTTAAAAATATGACACACAATATTTTTAATAAATCAAGTCAAGTTTCACAACATTTCTGCAAGCAATGGTTTTCAACCTGTGCTTCGTGAGCCCCTGACGGGCCCACGATGTTGTCACTGGAGGTCTGCGAAGGCTTGAAGAAATGTTATGATTTAAATCAGGGGTCTTCAAACTTGGCCCTTTTATGACTTGTGGACTTCAACTCCCAGAATTCCTCAGCCAGCATACCTGGCTGAGGAATTCTGGGAGTTGAAGTCCACAAGTCATAAAAGGCCAAGTTTGAAGAGTTAACTCTTGGGGGTCCATGGCCATGATCCGTGGTCACAAGAGGTATTTAAAGGGGGTCCATGGTGAAGAAAAGGTTGAGAATCACTGCTCGTAAGGTTATTTATTTATTTATTTATTTATTGTTGTTTTTAAACTAGCAAAAAAAGGAAAAAAGGAAAAACAAAGATAATTATAATAAAAATACATTATCACAAGAAAGTGCTTTTAAAAATAAGTTAAAAATATCAATGAAAAATTAAAAAATAGTATAATATATACTATTTTAACAGTAAATACAGGTAGTCCTTGACTTACAACAGTTCATTTGGTGACCGTTCATAGTTACAAAGGCACTGAAAAAAGTGATTTACCAACTTTTTTCACACTTATAACCATGGCAACATCCATGTAGTCACATGATTAAAATTTGGATGCTGGATAGCTGATTCATATTTATGACGGTCCCAATGTCTCAGGGTCATGTGATCAACATTTGAGAGCTCCTGACAAGCAAAGTCAATGGGGAAGCCAGATTCACTTAACAATCATATTACTAACTTAACAGCCACAATGATTCACTTAACAAATGTGCAATAAAGGTTATAAAATGGGGCAAAACTCACTTAAGAAATGTCTCACTTAGCAACAAAAATTTTGGGCTCAGTTGTGGTCATACGTTGAGGACTGGCTGTAGTTACAGTTCTATTTTAAATATATAGAATTATAAACGCTTGTAAGTATTAGAGTTTCCAAGAATTTAGCTGCGACAGAAACAGGGAGAGAAATTGGCTGATCTGTACCAGTTTCTATTCTGAGTTGGATTGAGAACATTTATTAGGGAGAGATTATTACTGTTGGTTATTTGATTCTTATTTAGGCTTTCATTAAGCACAGATTTTTGTTACATTACCCGTGGAATTCTCCCAAAGAAGAAACATACAAATGTTCCCTTGCCTTACTGATATATAATATAAGTTCTAGCAGCTCTAGGATCAACAGTGATGACAGAATTTATGACAAAATCAACTGAGGTTCCAATCTGAGTCCATCACCAGGACCAAAGGTGTATTAATCCAAGCTTTCTGGTTCATGATGGATCCCATCATCAGGGAACTTCTCTCTCTCTCCGGGAAATGTACACTGGGCTGTTCTACGCATTGTATTAATGTGGTTCCTGGTTGTGCGTAGCTTTCAATTTAAAAAAAAATATTTTATTGTTTTTTTTAATTTTTAAGGAAAAGTACTCAGGACACACTGTGGTGTTTGAGTAATCAAACATTCAAAAGTAAAAACATAAATGAACAACTCAACTTAATACATTCACTGTCTCCTCTCTATTTCCCTCAAATAACATAATACGTTTAAAATATTCCATTTCTAAATTAAATTTCTATTACTACTAAACCTGTTTTAAAACTTTATTAGTTTACAATTACCAAAATCAAATTTAACTTTAAATCAACAAGTTATCAATTCAGGTATCCCTTCCAGATGTATTCTAGTTCTTAATTTCTCTCATCCCTCCTTTTATCACCAATCTCATTTATTTCTTTTTCCATTACACGATAGCTATCTTAGTTAAAAAATAATGTTAAACCTTAATTCACTTCAATTCATTACACAAACTTCAAATTTCATCCAACTGATTGTCATATCTTATCACATCTATGTTATTGTACAAAAAATCATCTAAGTTAAAACACTCCATTAATTATTAAAACCATCCCAATCTAAAAAATCAACATTTTTTTCAATTCTACTACATAATTTTCGTCAAAATATATCTATTATTCCAAAAAGCATTCTTAATCTATTTAAAATATCCATTCTAAAAATCACCCTCATGTATATATGTTTATATTTTTTCTTGCTTCTAACTCTAAAATCATAATCTTAAAACAAACCATAAATCCAACATTGCCTTTTAATCCATTACACAATTTTAAATTTCTCTTTTCAGTCTAATTCTAGCTTTTTTCCTGTGTCAAGCAGGTTTCCATAGGGACGCTTCCCTTTCAACCAGTGGATCTATCTTTGTTGCTTGCAGTAGCCTTTGAAATAATAGAAATCCCATCCTCTGCATTAGACGTCTATTTCTCTCCTCCTTGAAGTGTCGTTGCTTTGTAGTTTGAAATCTCAGTCTTTGCTTTTTCTGTTCCTCAAAGTTGCAGATGGAAGGTTTGTAAGATAAAATAAATTCCTCTTTTATCTCTGTTGATTCCTCTTCTAATATATTTTGATTTATACCATAGTCAGATATAGCCTGGACATCCATTTGAACATTTGAAGTGAAATTTCTGGATCTTAGTGCTATAGTAAACTTTTTCATTGTAGCACATATTTCTGCAGTAGCCTCATAAATCTTTTCCAATATAAGTGTACAGTTTAATTGTGACTGAGGTTTCTCCATTTTGATAGTGATTAAAAAGATCTCTCTTTTCTTTTTTGTGGAGGCTATATTTGATATAGTTTAGGCAATATCCACCCCCACAGTTCCCACAGTTCCCCAGCTTATTTTTCCTCTTCAAAGTGTTTTGAAGTTCAGCTATCTTCAAACCAAGTAACCAGAAGCTGCAGTATTAAATTTTTGCCACTAGATGTCCTCAGTAAGTTAAAAAAAGTATTTTCCAAACACCATTTCCCCTTTTCTATCTGTTAAAGTATAATGTGAAAAAGAAATAATCTTCCAGCATAGGATGATAGTACAGTTCTTAGAAAAAGAGGAAAGGAAAAGAAAAAATATTTTTTTTGCTGTACCCCAAAAAATATAAAAGTAAATGTAGTCTTTAAAATTTTGTTCTATTTTTATAGAACACCTTTCTTCCCAAAAAATGTAGAAGCTGCCTTTTCAAGTTGGGGAAGTAATTCCAACAAGGCTCTTTCAGGTACCAAATACGAAGTAGAATAGAGAGAAAAAGAAAGGTCTCACCTGGATTCACCACAGGGGTTCTTACAGCTTAGATGTTCTTTGATTTGCGGGTTGAAGCAGCAAGGTGATCAGCCATTTTACTGGCCGATCTTCTTCTCCGTCGGCCCTCAGAGATAGCTCAGACTGCTAAAGGAACTGCTGCTCCTCAGCAGCCGAGCAGAGCCTCCTTGACAGAAGTCGCACCCTCCAGGGCAACTTTGGACCCGCATAAGGGTCTGCTGGCGGAGGGAAGGCTAGCCGACGAGGAGACAAGTCTCCCCGTATGATTAGAGACGCCGCGAACCGGAACCGGAAGTCCATAGCTTTTAATTGTTAATTACGGTGTTGATGGTTGGCTATTAAGTCATTAGCTGTTGCTTCCTTATGCCACCTGCTCTTGGTTCCAAAGCACCTGGTAGGCTGGTGATAAATCAGCACTTCTCCTGACTGACAAGGGGCTGTTTCCAAGGCTTCAGACATTTCTCTGGCTATTTTTGGGGTGTGGTGGTGCAAGGAAACAACAATTTATGAGCCATCGACACCATAATGAACAACTAAAAGCTACACACAACAAGAAACCATATAAAATACAGCACTTAGAACAGCCCAGTGCACATTTTATAGAGAGTGAGAAGTTCCCTGATGATGAGCTCCAGCACAAGACCGAAAACTTGGAAGAATAAAACTTTGGTACAGGTGACCAACTCAGATTAGATCCTGCAACATATATCTACCTTCATTCGCAAAATCAACTGAATTCACATAGTTGGGATTATTCCAGTAGCTTGATTATGCAGTGTTGAGCATTACTATTAGAATCATCTTGGCATTTGGATTTGCTGGTTTCTTTTTATTCACTATTATATAACTTATCCAGCATGGATATTTTCTTCTAACATGCTGATTTCAGTAACATACTTTTTAAAAAACAGATTCTGGATGTTGGATAAATTCTTATTATTCCTGATAATATCCCTATTATGTCACCTTAAAATCTGCCCATCATTTTAACAAAATATAGTTGGTTCCTACAATTGTACTAAGATAATATGAAGGTAAAAATAAAGCTGATGATAAGGCTGATGAATAGAAAAATAAAAAATTACCAAATTTGACAGAAAGATACATAACTGAGAACAATAGCTGCAGTTAAATTTACTTCAATATTATATTTGAGCTACAAGTCTTAATCTCTAGAATGGAATCTTGGTTGTATTATTTTTAAAAAATTCTATTCCGGACAAAAAGCTGTGAATATCAAAATGCAACTAGGCTGATCTTGTATGTCCTCAATCTGCCACTCTTATCAAATATCAAGAAGCCAGTGGTGCTCATGGAATTAGTTGATTTGGTCATTTGGAGTGAGTTCTCTATAAATATCCTTTTTTAAGCATGTCACCTAACTGTTTTGGGCATCATACTGCTGTGGGTTTTAATCAACCCCCTTTCTCACTTAGGAACACTATTACCGGTATCTGATGAAAACAGGACTTCTCTGTTCACATCAATGATTCCTAACTGTTCTGGAAGGAGTTGCATTCCCTCCAAGAAATGACTGCATTGTTTCAAGATACCCAATAGAGAGATAACTTTCTTTTGGTCTCACCAGTTTGTCTTGACTGGTGCCACATCCATTTTATGAGACATGCCTTCAAAACTCCAAGGCTATCCACCACAAAAAAAGCTGGGTACTCCTGGTAAAAAGATGAATATCCCCAGCAAAAAATGCTAATTTAAAAAAAAGGACAAACTTGGCTATGTCATAATTTTTGTATAGACTCACATAAGGGAAAACTGCTTAAGGAAATACAACTAAAAATGTAATAAACAAAATCAATTCAAAACATTCTTATTTTTTTTCCTCCGCATTCTTCTGTTAAGTATTGTTATGTGCTGCTTTTTTTTTGAATAAATAAATGTTGTACAACATACTAACAAAAAACTTGGAAAAAGAGTAATGTTCAATACTACTCTGGCCTAGACATGCAGCATGGAACCTTTAACAATTACGAAAAGAGCAAATGCACACTAAAGAAGTATCCTGTTCGATGAATAGTTTAATGTATTGACTTTTGTTGAATCATATTTGTCTTAAAGCTGGACCAAATTAAACCAAAACCATTTTAATCCTCATTAAACACAAGTGAATCCTGTGGTTAATTACTCTGGGCTACAATTTGAATCTGAATACCATATGTAATATTAAGACTGCATACAAATACATCATAGTCTCATTTTAATTATATATGAATTATAGAATACCATCAAAATTCCCATATTTTTAAATGTTTTGTTTTAGTGTGTGGAATGTTATAATATAAAAGAGCAATTAAATAAATGAAAGTGCTCTTAAAACTCAAAAGCTATCCAAAGTTGGGGGAGAAAAAGAGACATGCAATAGAAGCAAGAATCTATATGGAAACTTAACTGAATGGAGAGAGAAACATTGAGAATGGAGAGAGAAAAGAGGCGGGGGAAAGCCCATCTGCCTATTTTACTAAATGGGAAATATAATAGTTTTTAAAGATGAAATCATGCTAGCATTCTAAAACTATTTTTAACATCTTGGAATATGACTAAGTGCAGATGCAGATTTGGTTTGGGCCTGAACAAATAAAGAGCTATATCTAAGAATAGTAATCTTTTAAAAAAAAGCCAAATACCTTTGAAGTAGGCAATATAAAGAAGCTTTGCTCTCCGATCATGGCAGCAAAACCATGCTTTTTATGTCCCGAACAACAGGGCAGCAACAAGCTAGCTCAGCATGAGCTGAGTGGCATGATAATTAAGTCAATGCATAGCTAGCTTGAAAATTGTACTCAAAAGATTTCAGCCCATCGATGTTTTTCATCAAGCTGTAAAGAGCAAATTTGTGGAGTGCCATAAAGTTCAGTACTGGGTCCTCTACTCAACATTTTTATTAATGAGCTGGATGAAAAAGTGGAGAGAATTCTGACCAGACTGCAAAAAAATTAAGACTTAATGAGATAGATATAAATAAAGATCAAAATGATATTGATGAATGAAGAAAAATGGGTTTAAAGTAAAATTTAACAGATATGAATTCTTTCTTTACTTATGAAATAGAAATCAAATATACATTGGGAGAATTATGGTAGATAATTGAATTAGTAATACTGCTTGTGTGAAAAATATCTTGAAATATTAATTGCCTGCAATCTGGATTTGAGGCAATAATATAATATTGCTGAGGAAAATATAAAATGCAATTTTAGGCTGCATCAACAGAACTAAAGTTTCCAAATCATGGAAGGAAATAATTCTACTTTCTGCTGTTTTAGTCTGATTCTCTCAAGTTGCTGTGTCCAATGCTGGGCACCACACTTAAGAAGGATTCAGAACAATTGGAACAAGTTCAGCAAAAAAGCCACAAGGATTAATTAGTGAATTAGGAACAAAGTTCTAGAAGGAGATTGATGAAACCAAGGATGTTGAGCACTGAACAAAATTGAGAGGGGATAGGCTAATATTCTTCAATTACACAAAAAGATGTCACAAAGTAGAAGGTCGAAACCTTTTTTCTACTGTTGTTGAGTGTATGTCACAAAACAATGAATTTAATTTACAGGAAGAAGAATCCAGTTGAAGATTAAAAAAAATACTGATTTTTTTAAAAATGAAAGGATGCATGGAAATGGATGAATAATATATAGTAATTATGCCTGCCCACATAATAAAACAGTAAGCAGCATACACACACAATCTTCATAAAATGAGAAAATAAATATGTATAAGAGAAGGAACTGCAACACTTTTTGAGGTATTAACATTGTTAGATTGGGCCCCGCCCTCCCGGGGGCCCCGCCCTCCCGGAGGCCTCTGCGGCGCTCCTCCTTCCGTCGGAACAGGCGCGCCCGGCTCGGCTTCGCGCGTCGTGTGAATCCCGGCCGCGGTTTACTCGATTAAAGCTGAATGAGAAGCAGAGCCCGCGAGTTTCACTTCACTGATTTGGCCGAAGGAGAAGCCGGCTCGGCGGCCTTTCAAACCTCCCTCAGCCGATTTGGGAGGGGAAGGGAGGCGGAGGGGGGTCCTGGGCGATCTCACGGGATCCCGGCGCCCAGAAGCTCCCCGTCTCCGCGCGGGACGTTTGCAAACCGACGGGACCCTCTGAGGCGGCGCCTGAAGTCCTGCGAGGTCGCAGCGCCCGGAAGGTTTCGCTCCCGGTGCCAGCCGACCGGAGGGTGGAAGCGAAACCCTCGGAGGAGAGGAGGCAGACTTCGCCGGATTGGGGTGTGCAGTGGCACAGAGGCTTCGAAAGCATGCAATATTGTGAATAGACAAATGGGTACCACTTCGGTGGGAAGAACCTAGCTGCATTCGTGTGTGTGCTGGACTTGGCTGGACCTGAGGCATCGTGACACGAGGTGAAGCAAGGTGAGATTGGCGGAGGAGCCTGGAAGAGCCAGCAACCTGAGCACCATGAGTCAGCTGGTGTAAAGCTAGTTTGCTCACTGCGGAGCACCGAGGATAGGTGTGTAAGCACTGAACAGAATGAACCAGCAATTTAGGCTGTCAGGACTGCATTGTGTATCTAGCACAGGGTTCCCCAACCCCCAGTCCTTGGATCAGCACCAGGCCTTTTTTTTTTTCTAGTTTTGACTTTCTGTGTCCTTAATAGTCATTGGACATTTATTTGAGCCTCATTTGACACTCTGTAGTTGCAGTCATACTGTTTCATATTACCTTTATCTCTTGTTTTGTAAAATAGACCAATTGCCAGCGTGCTTTTAACATTAAACAACATTCGTATGAAAAAAAAAACATTGTTAGATTGGTAGTTTTCAGCAAGCAAATTTCCCTGCTCTGAACTCTGAGTAGGTTTGAAAACAGTCAAAATGCCCTGGGTCAACACGGTTGGGAGAAAGAAAATCGAATCCCTGGAAGAGTTCTTTAACTAAGGTAAAAGCTAAAATAACGTTAAAATTTAAAGTTCAGAATTTTGATAAGCATCTCATTTTCCTAGCCAAGCTGGAACTCCACCAACCTAAAAAACTGATACTATTACATTCAACAGAACACAAGTTCAAAACTATAACTGTTTTCTACCACTTCCAAAAGAATTATTCAATCCCTGCTATACATATTACTTCATTCTTTTCAGGAGCCAGTTAACTTCCTACTAGAAAGGATAGCAAAGAAAATTAGATTACCGATAGCACTGATGGTTTTGAAATTAATTAACTTTCATGCCTAAAAGATAAGGGTATCAATGCAAAACATTGGGGTAAAGATAGACGCCTTTTATCTGATAACGGAATCAGGTTTTAATCAACTCGTCTATATGTGAGGGTCTTGCTGTGAAATATTCTGGCAGGCCAAAATAAAGTTATTAATTTCCATGATCACCTACAGAAACATGACAGCATTCTGGATTCAGAAAGCATGATCCTTAGAAATTCACATTGTTAGTAATCACAGAAAGCTCTAAGGTATTTCAAATCAGGGCTGGGTGCCAAAATATGCAATGCAAGCTAAAACAAACATGTACTTGGTTGGTTCTACTTAGCAAAATCTCACACCGGGTACCAGTCCTGATCAAATCCCCACAGAGTACAAATATAAGCTAGCCATCATCAATCAACTCTTCAAATAAGAAAACTATATCCACACTGAAAGATGTCAAGTCTGGAATGGCAGAGAAATTTAATGCACATACATCAATACCCTTGACAACTCATACCCATCTTTGTTGGAAATCTCCTTCACAATTATGATGGGTCTCCTTGAATGCCCCTCATTAAAAGAAATAGATACTTTAACAGAACACGAGTCTACTTCAAATTTGGAAAGCAATACCAATCTTTTAATAACTCAGACCTAAAGAAAGAATTAAAGGTCGTCCAAGAAATTCCTCTTTACCATGTTTCCCTGAAAATAACAAGCCTTAGCCTGCTTTTTTAGCGTGAGCCTAATATAAGCCCTACCCCCCCCAAAAAGCCCAGGGTGGGTGGGTGTGGCCAGCACAGGAGGCGGCGAGTGTCCAGCAGCAGCTGCAGCCCACACAATACAGATAAGTCCGAGCATGGAATCAGAGGCTGGGGAGAGGCAGGCGATCCGGATGTGTTGCATGGCCGCCTGGCTCATGGGAGGCTCATGAGGCGGCACCAACAAGGGCAGGGGGAGAGGAGGGAAGTGATCCAGACGCTAATTAATATGCTTTCAAATATTAAATGATTTCAAGCAGACAATCTTAGGAAAGGATGGGTGAGAACAAGCATTGGGGCAAGTCAGGCAAGCAAGACCAAAAATTCAGTCTCAAAAATGAAACTTCTAGCCACCTTTAAATCTGTTTAATACAACAAATCTAAACCTACACGAGCTTCTGCAGCGATTCCCAATTTGCAAACATTGGGCATCATCTGCACAACACCGACAAACAGGAAACCCAGACAGCCTTTTCATGTTACATTCCACGGCTGGTCGAGACGCAGTTCTTGAAAGTCCTGCCCGTAGATGGACTCCAGCACCTGCAGCTTGTTCTCTTGGTGAAGCAGATAGGTCTCCGGTTGCTCCACGGTCACTTCAGCTGTCTCGCCTCGCAGTTCAAGACCCCGTTCGAATGGGACATCTCAGTGCCAGCAAGCAGAAGGCCAGCACTCAGGCACCAGGTCCTTGCCTAGTCCCACAGGTGAGCTGTGGTGGGCAGGACATCACGGCTCTTCTGCCTTGCTTGCATGCCCCGCCGAAGGCCAGTGCTGCCCCTTGCGATGATGGGGAAGCAGGAACTCAGAGTGGAATTGGCACTGCTTTGCTGTTGAAGCTGTGCCTGTGCCTTTCTACTCTGGCTCGCGGGAGGCCAGAAATTTTTTTTCACAGAAAGTTGTAAAAGTTGTGTCTCTCATTAATAAAGAAAGGAAAAAAGAAATGTTCCCATTAAAGTTTTATTTCTTATTAGACAGAGATCAGAGTTCATGAGTTCCTACTTTGCTAAAAAATATACATAAGATGTTTTAAATAGTGTATTTCTGAATTTGTGAGTGGGTTATCAACTCAGTAAAAATGAAAATTACTATTATCATGAATTCTCAGAAATTCAAAAAATTGATATTACAGGCGCTTAACACATAATACATTACAGGATTAAGAATTATGTTTCCATGGAGCACAAGCATATTCTTTAACAAATACTGTTGCTTATTCAAGTTATAAATTGCTACATTCCCTCCCCCTTCTATGGCAATGGTTCTTAAATTGGGTTGCAATAAAATTCATTGCTTTGTCTATTTTTATAAATTACCAAGTTTAATGAACAATGTATATAGAGGGACTTCCATGTTTGTATGACTGTTTTTCTTATTAATGTTTTATGCACATATCCTTCCAAATTAACTTCAGTGCTGTGCTACTCTTTTGTAACTGGTGTTCAACAAAAATACTATAAATATCAGTATATTTCTCTAAATAAAAAAACTGTATGTAAACCAAACTGCATTTATCTATAAATATTCTTCAGTTTGAAAATGTACTATTTTAATTCAACTTTAGGATTCCAATAAAAATCCACTTAGAATATAATGATCTATGCTGTTAAGTAGCTGAAGGTTCCCTAGCAATGATCTAAACTGCAAAGATCTTACATAGGATACAATTGTATTTGGCTCTGATAATACTATGTATTGCCAATTCCCTTTGTATAAAGAGAAAAGATTCAGAAGAAATGGAATGAAAACTTACTTTCTGGCTCTGAGGCTGTTTTCTCTGGCTGAATTGTGGAGTAATAATACTAGCACCACTTGAATCAACATAAATTGTCATTAACCATTTCTTCCCCTATTGTATATGCTGAAGAACATCCAAATCTTTAATACAAGGCTATTATTATGGACACATTAAGTTTTTGCTTTTTGGCAATAACTATAAAACAAGGACCTGGCTTTAGCTCGTTAAAAAAAACAACCCTGTTTCTAAATAGGCTCAATGTTAGGGCAATCCTTAAACTTTTAAACTTTCTTGCAAAGATGTTGCTCTATTACAAAGCACATCTTCTGCATCAAAATAATACTTGCTTGCTGACCACATTTACAGCCATCAGAAAGATGGAAAAATGAAAGGTCTTGGTCCAAAAGCTTTCAACCCTGAATCCTGATTCTGTGTATTTTGTTCTGTTTATTATTCTTTTATATGAAATCATCTCTTCAACTATTTGAACTGGAAAAGAAAACTGCCTTAAAGGTTTTGAAAATAACCAGAAAGTGGCAAGCCATTGCATAATGCAACAGAAACTATATTAATTATAAACCTTATAAAATAATGGTCCAACCATCATCATTTATAATCATAATCTCATAATGACCCCAATTTAAAGGGGAAACTGATTTATCCCAAGAAAAATGGTTAAAAGAGTAAGAAAAATTTCCTTTATGTAAAATATCATTTTTAATGTAAGGCAACCCTGTCAAATGTTTCCCCGATACTTTTTCCTCTATGGTTTGTAGTGGGTGGGGTGAAGTGTTGCAGCAGCTTAAGACACTGGATTTGTTGACCAGAGATAGTTGGCATTGAGCCTACTGCAATGTGTGGCTGAATGAACTCTCATCATTAGCCTCAAGCTTCTGCCCACCTAGCAGTCCAAAAGTATGTAAAAGTGCAAGTAGATAAATAGGTAACACTCTAGTGGGAAAAGCTAGTAGTATTCTGTGCGAGGCGAGGTCAGCAGAAGAAAACTAGAATGACCTGACATCCCCAAAATGCTGCTAGCCAACTGGTTTGTCCCTGTGATGTACCATGGATAGTGTGCATGAGTAAACAAAATGAACTAGACATCTTAGGCTGCCAAAACTACTCTGTGGTAAAAAGCATTGTAGACTTCCTTGGCCAGGTATACCATATGCGGAAAAAAAAGTGACAAAGAGTCTAGATGTGGACATTCTTTTTGTTCTTTTTCTATCAACTGAGACTCCTGATTACCCTATATCTGTGGTGGTGAACCTATGGCACGTGTGCCACAGGTGGCATGCAGAGCCCTCTCTGTGGGAATTGATTGATTGAACTTTTTAGTCCCACCCAGTCTGCTGTTACCACCACAGCCAGGCGCACCCAATGGGCCATGCCCATCCAACTGGCCACAGTCACCCAATGGGCCATGCCCACCTGGCATCTGATGATACATAAGTGGGTTTTGGTTGCAGTTTGGGCACTCGGTCTCTAAAAGGTTTGCCATCACTGCCCTATATTCTGAAGGGCCACAAAAGAATAGAGCTAGGTGGCTTGGCCAAGGAAGCCGTTTCTCCTCATGTTGTCCTACTACTATGTCACCTCTTGCTTTTGTTAACTGCACTTCCAGCTAATTGCTAACTTTCAACTCATCTTTCTCTATTACCCTATTTACAGTTAATGTGAGATGATCCTTTCCATTCATCTTAAAAAATTGTTCACACTTCTGGATTTGCAAGAAAAGAATGCTGGGGTAATTTCTGGTTTATATTTCTCAATATGCCAACCAGACACTTTCCCCTCCCCTCCCCCTTAGCTAATTTGCTAGCTAGATGCATACTGGTGAAAAAGCGATCAACTGTTAATTTTCATTCCAAATCCTGTAAATGTGTTATTAGTTTCTCAACTGCTGTCTGAACTGTGTTTTGAATTGTGGAGCTGGATGATGGAAAGGATGCCTGAGCACAACAATATATTTTCTAAAAATATTGCTGCAAACAGACGAAAACATTCACTTAACAGTCAGAGATTAAGAACTGCCATTAGATCTGACCACAAACTGCATAAGGTGCTAATTGCTTACAGATATTTATAGTTGAGTTCAAAATGGCCCCTAAAGCAGAAATGCTAAATACTTTTAGCATAAACAGAACAAATAACCATAAAGAATTAAAGTACCATAAAGATCAGTAATTTATAAAATATGTTTTAAACTTCAGAGTTATAAAAGATTTTGTAAATCTATTGTGACAAATAACTCCAAGTATTTATAGTAGTATTAAGAAGTAAGTAAAAATGGAAAATTGTATGTATTCCTTTCTCACAATAAATGGAATTTAACAGGATGTAAGCTGAATATGGAAATCGATAAATTTAAATACAATTTTTCAAATTACTCTTAAGTGCACATCTTTTATTTTTCTGTTTCAGTTTAATGGGAGTAGCAAAAGGTAAAATTTTGGGTTCCACATTGCTTTCTTTGGGGATGTTTTTCAGTTCCTGTTCTATCTACAGCCCTTTGGAAGAATCTCATCCAAGTATTAATCAGATCCAACCCTCACATGCAGAACTTGTAGAATAAAATATTTTTTCTGCATGTATTTAGGATATGGAAGTGAAGCATCATGAGGGAATTGATGAGATTTCACAGGACTTCAGCTAAAACACACTTGTACTCCAGTTACTAAAAATTTCTGTGGAATATTCGACCTTCCAGTTGATACAGGATTTTGAGTACAATTATTCTGTACCACATTTTTATATCAGAAATAGGTTTGAAATGAAACTACAGTACAAGCTTGTTAGCTAAAGTGTATTATGATCAGTTATTTACTTCTGCATTCATAAGTGTATGTGATCGCATAAAACTTAAAAGCAAAACAAATGATGATGTTTCCAAAGCTATTTCAAACCCTCAGTTTCTAAGGGGAAAACAATGTACCTTTGTATACATTAAAAAAAAAACAAAGTTGCAGTTTATATAATAGAGTAGAAGGCTTGACAGTTTTCTACATGTGCTGAATTTCTACATGGAGCTCAATTGGAGGATTAAAGTCCTCAGGCCTTTACACTGAATGAATTGCACTTTATGTTAGTATTATTCTGACTTCCTAATATGTATACATAATTATTCGTGCTATTAATCTACACAGCATTCATTTATGGAAAGTATAATACATCCTTAGTTACAGAATTCCATTAGAAAAAAAAATCAGTCTGTTTTCCTAAAAATCACTACAGCCCTCTATATATATTTCAGCTGCATATTTCTGATACAATTTAACAGTACTGAAAACAAATGTGGTATTAGTTACTTTTCACTCTGTACCAACAAGGCAGTTTTATGCTCAGTAGAAAAGTGATTTGTTCCAAAAAGTGCTGGGTTTTTTTATGGATATCTTTCCAAAAAGATGAAGATCTTCCCCTTGATTTTTTTTGTTAGTTTTGAATCTCTAAACAAAAGGAATATTCAGAAACTGAAGGACCAGACTTAATGGCTGATTATTAAAACCTGTGAAATTTATATTAAGCTTGGGGGGGGAAATAATTTTTGTGAAAGTCAGAATTGTTATAATCAGATTCTTACTATTTTGCTTCCTGAGCCAGCTGGACAAGTAGTTGAATATAACACTGCTAACAAGATAATGCTCTCCACCTCATCTAAAGCATCATGCGGATTTAAAGAAATCTAAGAGAGGTTGATTAGCATGAACAGTTTTTCCTCCAGTGCAGGAAACTGACCGATTCAGAAAAACAACCCAAGAATCCCCCTTTTTCATTTGATTGGTCTAAGGCAGGAATAGGTAACCAGCAAGATAGGTATGGCCCCTAGCATGCATAAGTCACAATTTGGTGATCCTAAGCATATTTACAGTTGAGGTCAGACTGTCATAATCACTGGGAAGAATCTGCTTTGCCTGGCAAAAATTAGTGAACCGAAGAGAAGCCTGTCAAATGGTAAATTTAAAACAAATGGAGACTCAATCCCATCACATTTCAACCACCCTTTCTTACAAAGCAAGTTTCTCTTCATTGCCAGTATAAACTCTTACTTGTTCCTTTTATGTTCCTGGACTGATGGTGTTAGACCAGGTGGCCTTAAGCTTGTTTAAGATCTTTATTCCTAGTGGATACAGCAGTCACCGAGGACAATAATTATACAGGTGCACTTCTCATTTCTAACAGTTATGTGATAGCCACCATCCATGCAATATTACACCATAGGGACAGGGCACCAAAGCAGCCACTGATATCTGAATAGAACTACAATGGATTCCCTATGATGAAACATGTCCGTTCCTCCCAACCTGGTTTATTATGTTTGATTCATAAATCCTAACAATTGGAATGTATGGGTATCTCAAGACCAGCCATCCTAATAAGGATGGCAATTCCCACCGCTTCTCCAGCTGTCACACATGCAATGCTCACACTTGCAGAGCATAACTTATAGTAACTATTTTTTTTCATTTTCCAATACAGTAATTTAATTATAAGTTACACATGTAAGGGGGAAAAATCAGATTTATAATCTTGAAATTCTTGCCAAATTTCCCTAATCAAGAAGGATGAAAATAGCAGTTTGTAAGATATTTTACTTCTTCTGCAGCTGTCAGAAGAGCCAATGGCCAGTCAGGTTCTCCACTTGTCAATGACTATACTTTTAGAGCAAAGTTGAACGAGGAGCTTAATAAAGACTTGAATTAACTACCCCTCCCATTTCTTTTCTCTTCTTTTACTCTTCAGGAAGAGAATGTGCTGGACTCTGAACAACAATTTCCAACTAACCCAAATCTGGACATTATTAGTGTCACTCCCTCTTTGAAAAGAATATTGGGATTTTTTTTCCTCATCTCCAGAATGTTTGCTACAGTTACAAATTCACTTTATCTTCATGTATTTTTTGGCTTTTAATCAATGGATTTCTGCTGTTCTGTCCTCCCCAACCATTCTCCACCCACGTCTGATAGCTCTCAGGTATGGTTAAGCCCTATTTGTAGTTTACTATTTTGCCTTATGAAAATTCTTTTCTTAAAAAATACTTTGTATTGAAGAGTTTAACACTACTAAAAGATAATTTTACAAAAAAAACACACCTTTCTTGGAACTGCCTATATTCTTAGACACTTAATAATTCTTTGGTTAGGATTGGAATTATTGAGCTTCCACTAGTCTTAAGCTGTGAATCAAATTGTAGATTAATTATACATAATTAAATTATTAAATGTATATGTCACCCTATTTCTAATACCTTGAGTGTCTGGGCCTCAATAATGTTGTTACCCAAACCTCTTGGATAGTAAGAGAAAAATGAAGGTTATTGCCATCCGTTTTTTTCCTTT
Organism: Bothrops alternatus; assembly: GCA_034064705.1. Classification (NCBI taxonomy): domain Eukaryota; kingdom Metazoa; phylum Chordata; class Lepidosauria; order Squamata; family Viperidae; genus Bothrops; species Bothrops alternatus. The sequence continues at coordinate 5,500,511 of JARGCV010000001.1, read as the reverse complement.
CCTTTTTACATCAGGACTCTGAAAAAGACATCAAACAAAGAGAAAACTAAGACAGACACTAAGTTATATTCTGCTCCCCAGCAGAAATCAATTCTCAGAGGCGATTGAATTGTATGCGCAAATGACCCATGAAAAACCAAATTTGAAAAATTCATGTGAATATGTGAGATACATGTAGAGCTCAGTAACTCTCCTCATTCTTGTTCTTCCTGCTTAATAATATCCTTTCCCAGATGGCCACTATTCCTCTGCTTCTAATGGGAACATAAAACTCAACAGCCTTTGTTAGATTTAGTTCATCCCTTGTTGGTCTCTTTAAACCATTTTATCCATAAAGGAGAATATTTTATTCTTTGAACTGAAGTTACTGGTAATATGCTCGAGCAAAACTAAACTGTCCCAAAGCATACAATCCTCCTTAAATGTGGAACAACTATAGACACCAATATTTTTTATCTATAAACAGACCATGGAGGAGATGAATTTCATATAATATAGAAAAACAATATATTACATGGGGAGTGGGGGAAGCCGATGCTGATTTGTTTCTCCTGTGAACTGAACTTAGCACTCTAGAGAATGGGAAATTTCCAATCAAAGTTTGTGTGTGAAATCTGGCAAATCTAATGCTCTGTGTGGTGTGGGTGGGTGTTTAGCAGTGTTTGGCATTTTGCCATTCCAAACAGAAGGGAAAGATGCCTGCCAATAGCAGAGAACAATAGGGGTCTGAACAAAAATGCAAGAGTTTTCCAGCCACTCATATAACATGTTGAAAGAGCTTATCTCAAGCAAGACCTTGGTTTTGACTCTTGCTGTGACAGCATGTTGCCATGCAATTTTTAAAATGCTTTGTTACTTGACAAGGCACAAACTATTATGTCAGTTGTACTGTCAGACAACTGACAAAATATTAATGTTTATGAATTTTAAAATTTCCAGGGAAATGTAAATAAACAGATGATACCACTCTTTTCCCCACAATATATCTTGGACTTTTCCATCAACAAGTCCTGCTCTTTTGTTGAAGATCTGTCAGTAGAAGATAAAAAAGGCAAAATCTTAGAGCAGCTGAAAGCAAATTGCAAGGTAAATTGCCTTAGTCTGTAAACCAAGGGATCTAGTAGGAGTTTAGGTATCTTGATCCATGTCATCCTGGCATGGTATCAACCTGCTAGAAGGGAGATGGCTAAGCAACTCTTTTTTTAGTATAGGTAGTCCTTGACTTACGACTGTCATGGAGCCTGGATTTTCTATTATAAGACATAATGGTCATAAGTTGAGGCACCCACTTGATTGACCCAATTTTATGGACCTTTTTTGTAGTAGCTGTAAAGTGAACACTGTGGTTATAAAGCAAACACAGCAGTCGGAAAGTGGCTCAATTCATTCCCGTGGGTATTTTCTGCTGAAGAGACAGGAAACTGGTGAAAAGTGATGTCAATCATGGTCATGTGACCAGGGAATACTGTAACTGGCCATAAAAGTGAGCCGGTTGCCAATAACTGGAAATGTGGTCATGTGTCCAAGTGTGTGTGTGTGTGTGTGTGTGTGTGTGTGTGTGTGTGTGTGTGTGTGTGTGCAAGGGGTGCAATTGGAACTCCAGGACTGGATTGTATGGATCTTTTTGAGGTGGTGGTGTCCATATCGAAATTTGAACAGTCGCTAAGCAACCGGTTATTAAGCAAAGACTACCTGAACTATAATGCTAACACTGTATTAGATTGGATGGTATTATACAAAATCAAAGCAAAACACAAAGACACCAAGATATAGACATTTATTTAACGGGCTGTTTTCTTCACAATGAGAATATTTTAAACTCAGAAATATTAAAGAAATATAATTCAAATATATTAATTTCAATCATAACTGTTACTGAGGAGACACCTGGTGTTGAATTTATGTAGTCCTCAGTTTTGAGTGTGCAACATATAGTGTGCAAACCACTTAACAGTGAGCAACAGTGACACACAATATAAATAATTCTAATACTTGATTTTACATATCTAGACTTTACACCCTCCATATTAAATATAAAAAGTACTACAGGTACTCCTCGACTTATGACCACAACTGAGCCTAAAATTTATGTTGATACGTGAGACATTTGTTAAGTGAACATTATCCCATTTTATGACTTTTCTTGCCACAGTTGTTAAGTAAATCCCTGCAGCTCTTAACTTAGCAACACAGTTGTTCAGTGAATCTGGCTTCCCTATCGACTTTGTTGTCAGGAGGTCACAAAACTGGATCACATGACCCCAGGACACTGCAACTGTCATACATATGAATCAGTTGCCAAGCATCCGACTTTTGATCATGTGACCCTGGGAATGCTGCTTCCATGGTCATAAGTGTGAAAAACGGCCATAAGTCACTTTTTTTAGTGCTGTTGAAACTTCAAATGGTCACTAAATGAATTGTTGTAAGTTGAGGACTACCTCAACTTACAATGACAATTGAGCCCAAAATGTCCCTTTCTAAGCAGACAGTTGTTAAGTGAGTTGTGTTTCATTTATGATCCTTTTTGCCATAGATAAAACAAAATTGTTGCAGTTAAAGTGAATCATATGGTCGTTAAGCAAATCCAGCTTTTCTCATCGACTTTGCTGGCTGGAAATTGGATGGGAAGGTTACAGTGGCGATCACATGACCCCATAAAATACATGCCAGTTGCCAAGAGTCCACATTTTAATTGGGTGGCCCTGGGAAAGCTGCAGTCACTCTCTCTCTCTCTGTCTTAAGAAGGAAGCAGAGGTAAACCACTTTTGAAAAACCTTGTCAAAAAAACAGCAGGAATTAGTCCAAGCAGTCACCTGGACTCAAAATTTACAACCACACACACACACACACACACACACACACACACACACACACACACACACACACCTTCACACAGTATGTTTTGATATAACTGTCAAGATTCCCAGTGCTTTTTCCCACAGAATTTTCTCGAAAAACAGTTCCCTGAAATTCAGTTTTCTGTATCTGGCTCTTATCATTTACCTTTTTTATATAATTTTCCACATTGGTTTGAGTGAGAATGCCAAAAGTCATCGGTATTTATGAAACCTACAGGGAATATCTATTACATCTTAATAGAAGGCATTTCTCAAGCTGAAAAAGGAAAATGCCGAGATGGAGAGATGGCAAAAACTATCTGAAGTTCCCAGATTGAACACCTCTTTATATGACCTTTATTAACTTTAAATCACCTTTTCATTTCCAGAGGAAAAAAAATTGGAATGCAGTAACAGAAAATTCCACTGATAAAATGTATCCTCCTGCTTATAAGAAGTCTACCTGAAATACATCAAGAAATTGATATTCTCAACAAGGGTATCTTACAGAAGTGATCCAACCCAGAGGGGGTGAGTCATAGCTATAACTCCTTGCTATTTAATTACTAGAGAAACTCATATGTTTAGGTTCAGATCTAAAATAAAAATCACTCTCTTACTTCGGCTGAAAAAGCAGTTGGCTGGTATCCTATATGCAAATTATTTGGCAATCCTCTTTACTTTTGGTGGAATGAAATGAAACTTATGTATTCAGAGAGAGGGAGAGGAAGAGGGAGAAGGAGAAGGCAAGAGAGAGATATTTTTACAAGAAGTAAAAATTATAGACGGTGGCTGGAGAACAATCACATGAGACACTTTAAATCACTTGGGATTGTTTTTCCATTTTCAACAATATGGAAACTGTATCTCCACTATACAACTAAAAATGCTAAAGGAAGTCTGTGCTACTTTCTGGTGAAAAGGTGGTTATCCATCCTTGAAGCTTTCAAAGATTTTGAGACACTCAAATTTATAAATGTAAAGATTACAGCCCAACAGAAGCTCACCAAGCCAAACTTCATCAGTCAATTTTGCCTGTATATATCGAATGTTATATTGTCTTTATACACTATGTTATCTCACTAGAAACCTGGATGTGGATTTGGTTAAAAATTTCCCCTTTTCTCCAGCTGATTTAACTATTAATCCTAGTTGATAATTAAAAGTTTACAGAAAACCCACTTCTAATAAGAATACAGATAGTCCTCACTTACTGACTCGAATTTGGGCTGGCAATTCTGTTGCTAAGGGATGCGACTGTTGTGCAATTTCACATAATTGTGCTGACTTAATGACTTTGGCTCCAGCTATGGTTGTTGTGAATTACCATGGGTCATTAAATGTGACATCATATAATTGCTATTTGCAATTTTCTGTTAGCTTGCCCACTGACTTTGGTGGAACTGGTCATGAATGTGGCAAATGGCAATCATGAGAGCATGGGACACCGCAACCGCTGTAAATGTGCACCAGTGCCCGGTGCCCAAATGGTGATCACATAACTGCAGGGATGCTGCAATGGCCACAACTTTAAGAACTGGTCATAAGTTTCTTTTTTCAACACCACTGTAATTTGAGTGGTTGCTGTGTGAATGATCAGTAAGTGAGGACTATCTGTACTCTATGGATGTAACCATTTAAGTCACTAGGAAATAAGTGTGTCTCAAAGGGAATTTTATTTCTTAGACTGGGAGAAAATTCTGAAATATAAACTTCATTTCTATGGATTTTCTAGAAATTTATTACGTCCCTTGGTCCAAAGGAAGTTAAGGAAAATGACTATGGGATCAACAAGAATGAGTGAGAAGGATAGTTTTACATAAGTACATATCCACCTTACATTACATTATTGAAATAGCATTTGTTCCTTCACATGTATCAGGCATAATGTTCTGTCCTTGATGAAGTTAAAAAGTAAACTATGACCAGCTCTATGTCCTTGTGGGAACCATGAAGTTGAGATTGTAGAACAGGGGTGTCAAACTTGCAACATCACATGACATGTCGCGATGTATCGTGACTTTTTTTACATTGCCGGCAATGGGGTGGGCGTGGTTTCAGCATGATGCATCCGGCCCATGGCCCAGCAGATTGACATCCCTGCTGTAGAACATATCATACTACACGGCCCTTTATAGAAAAATCTTTATTGTTCATTACTAGATCTCATGTGAAACTTGTCATTTGCTGCCACAGGTTGTCTACTTCAATAGGAACAATTAAAACAAACTGAGTTAACAATGGTTGAATGAAAATTATGCCTACATTTTTACAAATTGCCAACAGATTACAAATACTGACATGCTATAACTATAACATGTTCTTTAGCATCTTTTTTTTTACTTCAACTGCAGAAAGTTGTGAGAAAACACTGTGTTGCTGTTGCTTATGATATGGAAGCACGCAATGAGTACTCATTAGAACACACCATTATTAGTTTATAGTGATACTCATAACTATTGTGCATCATTGAGTCAAAACATATAAACACAGTGAATCAGGAAGAGCTAATTTGTGATCAAGAATGAAGTAGACAACCTATGGCAGCAAATGACAAGTTTCACATGAGACACAGTAACAAACTAATTATGGACAACTGATAGATTGCTCAAAAGATAGCTGCTCTCAACTTTTGCACTTCATAGGAATATTTGGGTCACATTATTGATGTTCTTCAATAACAGAAGGTTTGTGCAAAATGGCTTCTCGATGTGTTGATTGTAGAGGTCAAAGTTTCTTGAGCTGAAATTGCCATTAACTTGTTGTTATGCTATAAGAATGAAATTGAGGGATTTCTCCCCAGTATAGAGACAGCCAGTGAAACATGGAATTACCATTATGATTGAGAACCAAAGCATCAGTCCATGGCATATCATCACAAAGCTTAACTCGTGGAAAAAAAAATCAAAATCCAAGCTTCAGCAAGAAACGTATGGTTTCAATTTTGGGATACACAGATGGTATTATTCAAATGGATTTCCTTGGATCTGGTACTGCTATCAACTCAGAGCGCTACTTTGAAACAGTCAGAACTTTGCACCAATGATTAAGCAGAGTTTGGAAGCAGAAAAAGGAAATCTTGATACAAGATGATGATGCTAAGCCTCACACTTCATGAACCTCCCATGAAGCAATTGTAACGTTGGATCTCACCATCTTATGCCATCTGTCATACAGTTTTAAATCAGTATCATGGAGCTTCCATCTTTTCCCAAAGTTAAAGGAATGTCTTCATAGGCTCTGCTGACTTAAGTGAAGAAGTAGAGATAAAGTGGAGAGTTCTTTTGTGATGGCTTTAAGAAACATGCCCATTATTGCCATAAATGTGTAGCAATGGTGAAGATTATGTGGGGAAGTAAGCAGCGATGACAAAACAAATGAAATTTGCAATTTAAAGCGATGAAATTAGCTTTCAAGATTATTTTCCTGTTTAATTTATTAAAAGGGGCATTGTCTTACCTGAACGCCTTTTCTCAGTACGGAGATGGAGAATCCACCAATGGGTTTTCTCTGTCTGCCTGCTCTTGAGACCAAGTAGCCAAACTTGACATGCCCCCTCTTGCTAGGAGATCCAGTCTTAACGAGGGCGAAAGTGGTTGATGCAAGGACTAGGTGTTGGCTCTCAAATCCCTAATAACGGCCTAATTGACCTAAGGGTGGGTGTGGATTCTCCATCTCCATACTGAGAAAAGGCGTTCAGGTAAGACAATGCCCCTTCTCCAGTACAGGAGATGGAGAATCCACCCATGGGACATGCCAAAGCCTCACTGTCCCTATGGGTGGGAATCAGATAAGGCCGGAGCTACGTCCCCGGAGACCACCTGCTGAAGGACCCTCCAACCAAAGGAGGCGTCTGCGGAAGCGAAGCGGTCAATCCTACAATGGCGTATGAATGGGGAGGGCGAGGACCACGTCGCAGCCCTGCAAATCTCCTCAATGGACGCCTGAGTGGCCTGTGCCGCAGATGTCGCAGCGCTGCAAGTGGAATGGGCTGTGATATGACTTGGAGTCGGCAGGGAAGAAGACTGGTATGCCTCCGCGATACAGGTCCTGATCCACCTGCCTATAGTGCCAGCTGACACCTTCTGTCCCAGAGAAGCCGGACAGAAGGATATAAAGAAAGCCTCAGATCTGCAAAGAGGCTCCGTACATTTGATGTAACGCCACAGGGCCCTGCAGATGTCCAGTGTGTGCCACTGCCGCTCCAAGTCATGGGAAGGATTGGGACAAAAATTTGGTAAAATGATTTCCTGTGCCCTATGGGAGAGTGAGTTGACCTTGGGCACGAAGGCGGGATCCAACTGAAGGGCCACCCGGTCTCGGTGGAAGATGCAAAGGTACATCCCTGACCGAGAGAGCAGCCAGTTCGGAAATATGCCTTGCTGACGTGATGGCGATTAAGAATGCGACCTTAAGGGACAAGGCCCACAATGGTGTAGTAGCAATAGGCTCAAAGGGTGGTTATGTTAGAGCGCGAAGCACACGAGGCAGCTCCCAAGAGGGGTATCTGTGTACATGGGAGGCCTGGTGTTGCATACACCTTTGATAAAGTCACGTATTCTAGGATGGTGAGCTAAAGGAACTGAATCTGCACAAGTGAGTAGCGTTGCTAGGGCTGTCACCTGCTTACGGACGGTCCAGACTGTCCAGAAGGTAGTCTACAATCTGAGGGATGGTTAATTCGTAGACATCCAGTTGTCGCCTTCTGCACCAATGGCAAAAAAATTTCCAAGTAGAATCATAAATGCGATTGGTCGCCGGTCGACGAGAGGCCTGAATCATGGTAATTGTCCTTGGTGAGAATAACTCCCACGTCATGATGCGGCGCTCAAGCGCCAAACAGTCAATTGTAACCACTGGGCGCCGGGTGTTGGAGGACCCCTTGGTGCAATGACATGCGATGCGGGGGAATCTTCCACGGAGGAGACCAGGAAAGATTCACCATGTCAGCAAACCAGGACCTCTGAGGCCAATACGGGGCCACGAGGATCACTTCTACCTGCTCCTGGAGTAGTTCGCCGGAATGAGCAGGAGGGGAAGGAAGGCATAAAGTAGACCTTGCAGCCACGGAGTCTGCAGGGCGTCTGTCCCCTCCGCCCCTGGAAGGTAATAACGGGAGAAATACCTGGGGAGTTGGGCACTGTTTGACGATGCAAACAGGTCGAGGATTGGGTGGCTGAACCTGTGGGAGATCTCGGAAAAAAGATCTGGATGCAATCCCCATTCCAAGGGGTCCATCGTAGAGCGACTCAGAAAGTCTGCCTGCTGGTTCTTGACCCCCGAGATGTGTTCGGCCCTGAGAGAGGCCAGGTTGGACTCTGCCCAGGAACCCAGTAGCCGTGCCTCAGACATGAGGGACTTCGACCTGGTGCCCCCCTGCTGGTTGATGTGAGCCTTGGACACCACATTGTCCATGAGGATCAATATGTGATGGCCCCTGATGCAGTGTTGGAATTTGCGAAGAGCTAAATGGATGGCCCTGAGCTCCAGCCAACTGATGTTGTGTCTCAAGTCTGCACGGGACCAACGGCCCTGCGCAAACTGAGATTGTAGATGGGCACCCCAACCGAATAGACTGGCGTCCGTTGTAATGGTGATGCAGTCCGGCTCCTTGAAAGGTGACCCCTTGGCCACCGCTTGTGAGAATCACCAGCGTAGAGACCTGAGGGTGTGGACCAGGAGCCTGACCTGGCGGTTGGAAGCTGGCATTCACTTGTTGGAATGACAGGAGGAACCATTGGAGATCCCGCAGGTGGAGTCTTGCCCAGGGGACTATGGCTATGAAGGAGACCATCTTTCCCAGAAGCTGGGAGGGTACAACCAGTGGAATGGTGCGGTCCTTGTACACCCGACGAGCCAGGTCCCTGATGCCAACCAGCCGCTCCTGGGAGAGACAGACCATGCAGTTTGTGGTGTCTATGATGCCTCCCAGGTGCTGAAGCCTGGATGAGGGAACCGACTGGCTTTTTTGGAAGTTGACCGAGAATCCATGCTGTTGGAGGACCTGAATAGTTAATTCCAGGTCCAACTGGGCTGCCCGGAAGGAGGACGCTTGGATCAAGATGTCGTCCAGGTAACACTGGACATGTACCGGAACTTTCTGCAAGTGAGCGGCTAGTACAGCTAGTATCTTGGTGAACACCCTGGGTTCCAAGGAGAGGCCAAAAGGAAGGGCCTTGTCCTGGAAATGACTGCCCCTGTAACAGAACCTGAGGAACCGCCGGTGAGCTGGATGGATGGGGATGTGGAGATACATTTCCGTGAGGTCTATTGATGCCAGGAAGTCTCCTTGTCTGGTGCCTCCCAGGATGGACTGGAGAGATTGCATCTTGAACTTCTTGTATGTGATGTAATAGTTCAGACCCTTGAGGTCTAGAATTGCTCTCCATCCTCCTGAGATCTTGGGGACCACGAAAAGGATGGAGTAGAATCCCCCTCCCAGGTGGTCCGGCAGTACTGGTTCTATGGCCTGAATCTCTAGAAGATGTTGAATGGCCTCCTGCATAAGTCCCAGTTTGAGTGGATCCTGGGAAGTGGGACAGGTGATGAAGCGATCCGGGGGACTGGCTAAAAACTCCAGGGACAGGCCAAACTGGATGGTTTGTAAGACCCAGGTGTCCATGGATGTGAGTTATCACTGATGGAAGAAGTGGGTCAGCCTTCCCCCAATGGGAAGTGCGGTATAAGAGTCACTTGGACCTCCTATAGGGACATCCTGCCCCTTGAAATGGCCGCTTAGATTGGTTCTGCTGCCTAGGCCGAAAACCCAGCCTGTCATACGGACGGTCATATGGCCTGTCCTGCCTGGTTGTGTATGAGTGGGAGGGCTGAATAGCTGTTGAACCTGCTGCCGGCCGAAAGGACTGCCTGCGGAAATAGGGAACGGGACGTTTGTCGGACCGTTTATTCAAGTGAGCCATAATCTTCTGCTTGTCCTTGTTTTCCACAAGGTACAGGGCCAGGACCTCACCAAAAAGATTGTTGCCCAGATAGGGGGCAGTTGCAAGATACCATTTGGTTTTGGCATCAGCCTGCCAGTGTTTCAGCCATAGCATCCTTCTGGATGTAATGTTGGAAGCTAAAGATCTAGAGGCAAAATTGGCCGACTGAAGTGTCGCGTCCGCAGCATACTCAGTGGCCGCCACCATTCTGCTTAGGTCCTGGTGAGTCCGAATGTCCTCAGCAGGGACTCTGGCCTGAAGCTGATGAAGCCATAAAAGTGTGGTCCTGACAAAGAAGGACACACAAGTGGCTGTTTTAATTGCCCATGCTGCTGATTGATGGGTCTTCCGGAAAGTTTGGTCCCAATTTTCTGTCGTCCGCTTTAAGTGCCTCCGGAGACCACAGTCTGGGATACCAGAGGGGTCCAAGCTTCGTCTACCTTGGGGACCACCAGGGCCTCAGTGAGGTCTTTGGAGGTGCTAAAAATCTTTTTATCAGTCCCACTTACTGAAGGAAAGGAGGAAGGGGAGGCCCATTGCTTTTTGATCCCCTTAAGAAATATAGAGGGACATGGAACGTGATGTTGGGCTGCCACCATTTCAAAAAATATTGGATTTGGACTGGAATCCAATGTTGCCTGCGGCTGAGGGAACTGATCGGGCCCTATGTTAGCCGTTGATGTGGCCTTGCGAAGCAGGGGAAGAAACAGGGTTGGATTGAAGAGGCCTCCTGATTGGGAGGGTTCAGGGGGAAGTTCCTCCTCCTCTGATAGATTAAAGTCTGGCTGCTCCTCACCCTGTGGGGATGAATAACCGCTCATGGAGGAGTGTGCAGGAGATATGGGTTCCTGAAGTATAGGGAACCTCGTAGGAGGGACATAAGGCAGCATGGCCGACGTGGAAGGCCCCTGCCCGGATGGATGGAAGGACCATTCTGCTAAAGCGCGATCTACAACCTTGGATAGCAAGGCCTCAAGGCGGCCGTTGGAGAAAATGTCTTCGATGTTTGGTCCCCTGAGCCCTGTGGCCGTTGGCGTGAAGGTGGCCTCTGGAGCTGGACCCAAGACAGTTGTTGTGTGTTGAATCAATTCTGAAGGGGAACTAAGTGTAGCAGGCGTCCTGTGAGAGACCACACACCCTGAGCTGAAGTTGAAGGACCTAAAGGAAGGTCAAATTCAGGGGCCACCATTTGATCCGTCTCTAAACCGGCCTGTCTCTGCGCTCTGGAGAACTCCTTCTCCAGAGCCTGGTGCCTACGGCTGGCTTGCTTTTCCGCCAACTTGGAAGGCTTCTTGAGAGTGGTCTTAGCCTTAGATTTGGGCTTGCCTGCCGCTTCCTGTTCAGACGATTTGGCTGATGGCAATGCAAGGCCGACCATGTGGTGCGCCCAAAATGGCGGCAGTGGTGAATTCTGGTAAGGCTTCCTGAGATCGATTAGGGTACTGCTATGAATAAACCCTGTCTCAAAAAGCAGGACTCCAATTAAATTCGGTCAGAAACTGACTGCAAAAGTAAAGGAAACCTCCATTTGAGTTTTGGGCTCATCAGCCATCCAAAATGGCAGCCGCAACTTTCGGGCCATTGGAAACGGCCTCCAGAGGCTTGGAAGAGTAAGATTTAAGCTATGGGGGTAAGCTGACTGCAGTGCAAAGCACTGTGCAGGGAAAGCAGGACTCCAATTAAATTTGTTTAGAGCTAATTACAAAGGCAAAAGAAACCTCTGTTTGAGTTTTGAGCTTGTCAGCTGTCCAAAATGGCGGCCACGACTTTGGGGCCATTGGAAACGGCCTCTGGAGTCTTGGAAAATAATCTTTAAGCTGTGGGGGTGAGCTGACTGCAGCGCAAAGCGCTGTGCAAGGGAATTAATGGGGGAGCCGATGTTGAAGGGATTCCTCCCCCCAGAGCCCTGGGGATAGAAAGCAAATTACTCTCCCCCCCTTCACCCCACAAGCCTCAAATCAGCTGATTTGAGGCAGCGCTGATCCCAGCGTCCCTGAGGGAAAATGTTGGGAGGATCTTTTAAAGTGTAATCCTAATTGGGGGGGGAGTACAAATACCTGAATCAATGCAAGGAGAATTCAACAATGGATCTCTGATCTGCTAACTGAATTGCAAAAACCTGAGAGCCAAACCTGACGCATCTTCAAGAGCTTGAGACCAAGTCAAGACTGGGTCTCCTAGCAAGAGAGGGCATGTCAAGTTTGGCTACTTGGTCTCAAGAGCAGGCAGACAGAGAAAACCCATTGGTGGATTCTCCATCTCGTGTACTGGAGAATATCCCAATTTAAATGACAGTTATAGAGGTGGAGGCATGATATTTCATTTAACCCTATTATAAGGCATTTTGAGAGATTAAAAAAATAACAAATCACTAGGTCCTGATGGCATTCACCCAAGAGCTCAGACATGAAACTGCTGACTTCCTAATTTCTCCTTCAAATCAGGCTCAGTGCCAGAGAACTGGAAGGTAACCAATGTGATATCAATCTTTAAAAAGGGAACTAGGGGAGATCTGGAAAATTACAGGCCAGTTAACTTAATGTTTCTTCCAGGTAAATTGGTAGAAATGACATTCAAAGAAAAAGTAACACAGAGAGAAATAAGTCTTGCTGTTATTCTGGACTGTAAGTAAATCCTACTTCACCAACTTTTTTCTGGAGTGTCGACAGGCAACATGGATGGAGGTAACTCTGTCAATGCTATAGTCTTAGATTTTCATAAAGTTTTAAACAAAGTTCCTCATCAAATGCTTTTGAATAAATTTAGCAATCAGAGCTTAACAAGATCCATCCTTTTATGGATTGTTAAGTGGTTTAAACATAAACCAAATTGGAAAAATTGGAATTAATTGTATTAATGCAGGTATTTAATAAACCGATCCCTTCAAAGACCAGTACCGGGACTGATGATTTAAACCTATTTATAAAATATCTTGCCTTACTTATAAACAGAGAGTTGGCCATATTTATGGATGATAATGAAATATTCAGTGAGATAAAAATTCAAAGTGATTGAGAAATGATCCAGGAGGGTGTCTTCAAACTGAATGGTCAATTAAGTGACAAATGTGGTTTATGTAAGTGTATAAAAGAAGTAACTTAGGGCAAAAGTTCATGTACTCGCTGCTGGTCTCTGAGCTGCTGGTAGGTAAACTAGTCTGAAACAAAAAGAACTTATCACAATGGATAACTCAATGGAGATGCCAACTAAGCATGTGGCAACTGTTAAAAAAGCAAATTCTGTGCTATTGTTTATTATAAAAGGGACTGAAAATAAAAGTCCAGATTGTAAGGTCTGTATACAAATCTATGGCATATTAATATCTGGTATACAGTTCTGATTGCCATATTTTAAAAAGCATATAACAGACCTGGAAAAAGTGGGAAAGAGGGGGAAAGAGGGTAACTAAGGGATCATGGAGTTTCAAAATATGAAATGAGTAGAACATTTGAGTTCCTTTAGCTTGGAAAAATGGGTGAATTGAGGGGGATAAGACCAGGCATACAAAATCAGGCATGGCACTGGCCAGTTTGGTCTAGTGCAGAGGTAGGCAACCTTGGCTCTTTTATGACTTGTGGACTTCAACTCCCAGAATTCCTGAGCCAGTATGGCTCAGCTTGGAAACCTCTCCTTTTCCCCTCAGTGTGGCTGGCTCAGGAATTCTGGGAGTTGAAGTCCATGAGTCATAAAAGAGCCAAGATTGCCTACCCCTGGTCTAGTGTGGTTAAGATAACTAGCTACAAAATGGGAGACTGTGAGTTCAAGTTCTACCTTAGCTATAAAACCATCTGGGAGACTTTGGGCCTATCACACTCTCTCAACCCAACCCACTCACAGAGTTATTTTTGTGGAATATTAGATATATTTTCTCCCTTGAGTTATTTGTAAAAAAATAATAAAGGTGGGAAAACAAATAAAACTTCCTAGAAAAACATCTTTTTCTAGGATCAGTGGAAGGACACTTAAAACAGGTAAAAGGAAGCACTTCTTCATACTCCTTTGAGTGACCTGAAGGCAAATTCTGATTGAACAATATTTTACAAATCGAAGCCTGGGCTCTTCTTGTTATAGAGAAATATCTAATGACATGATATTATTTAAAAATCTGAAACCTACCAAATGTTTCATTTACAAGTTTGCATTTTCCTTTCTCCTACTACTCTTCAGTCAGAGTCATAAGTCATATAAATACAATGCATTTACAATTCACACCTGTTCTACTACACTAGAAAGTAAAAGAACCAAAAGAGAAAATAAGCATTTAAACATTTATGAAGCTAGCATGAGAAGAGCAAAATGTCAATATATTTGGTACTAAGTCCTGTTTTGTTTTGTTTTAATTTTTTTCCTTTTCATTAATCTCAGTTGACAATATCTTGCAGCCAACACCAAAGAAACCACTTGAGACACAAGCATATGTGATGATCACACAATTGTATACCGAGATACAAGATCTCCAGTGCTCTTGATATAAAACAAAGGAGACATTGTTCTCCACACAATAATAATGTTTTAGAACAGGAGGTTGGAGAAAGACCCTTAAGGTCTTTCCTTTGTAGATAAATCTCTAGCATTGTAGTAAGTAAGAGAAAGTAAAGAGAAATTGTATTCTTTGGGAAATTCTATGTTCATGTGTTTATTTTAGCCCAGGCACCATTTGAGATGTGGTTAGAGATGTTCTCAAAAGCAAAATAGATTTCTTCTTAGTGCTTATTCACACAGTTAATTTCTCAGTTTAACAAAACAACTGTATTGACTGGATATGTTGAGATACATTGTGCACAATTCCTCTTCAGCTATATATTTAGATCCTTGTGACTCTGATGCATGTGTTAAATGTGTATATTTTCTATAATATTTTATACATGATAGAACTTTCAGAATATATCTTTCTTAGTTAAGACTGAATTCATTGTGCAGTGACTATGCATGCATGAAGTACCCTTGGGTTTCACTACTATAGGTTGCATTCTCAGTTATAACTGACTGAACATGACACATGGATGATCAAACACTGTATATGCACATGATTTTTTTTTTAAAAAAAGTCTACCCAATCTGCTCTGGATGAACAGTGTAATTGCATATTATGGATAATAAAAAATAAATTTGTTGTTTTGTTTGCCATTGTCACTTAGGTGAGATGGGCAGTTAAGAAGTGTGATAAAATAAAGTAAAATAAATTACATGTCTCTAAGTTTTGTCATAGCACAAAGGCATTTCCTAAAATATTTGGGGAGTTAGAGTCTGTAGTCTCAGAGTAACAGTGCTGAAATACATAGAATCCATTTTTAATTTCTCCTTCTCTTAACTATCTTTTCCCATGCAATCCTTTTTATACAGTGACATGCATGACAAAAAGGAGTGTCTGCCTTTCTTTTTCTGCTAAAGCATTATTAGAAGGTAATGGGGTTCAGCCAGTACACAATTTCTGATTAGTTGGCTAGATTAAAGGCATCAGGGATGGAACACTTCACTTGATATGGCAATATTCCCTAAGATAGCTGATTTTCACTTCTCTAGATTCTGTAAATCTAATAATAATGCTGAAGGAACCCAGGCAGGCAAAGGACCTGCCTAACAACATCCAAACAGGAAGATCTGATGATCTTTCATCAACTATTCTCTTTCCGATAAATTCTGAATAGGTACTGAACCCAAACTAGCCTATTTAAGTTTAGATCGCGGATTGTACTAATTTTATTTAAAACAGTGTAATTTTTGCCTTTCTTTTAAATTCCGCTTTTCTCAATGAATTACTTTTTATATTCGGTCATTCAGCTTCCTTGCTTATAAAAAGAATAAATTTTGATGTTGTATTGCAATGCAACAGCTGTTTTGCAATAGTATCAAACAAAATAAGATTATCAGTCTTTCTAAGCTTCTCCCAACTATCTGAATTATATTACAGTAAAAAAATGCTAAGGGATCATTTCCCCAATTCTATACTTTCACAAAGAAACTTGCTATCAAATGTCAGCTAACATTGCCATTTAAAGAAAATATATGCTGACATATGTCATTGCAATAGGAATTTATTACCAGTCTCACCTTTAGGAAAATCAGACATTCAAAGAAAAATCTACCCTACTCTCTGACTGCCAAATTCTTAATTTTTCTTAAGGAAAAGGTGCCAGACATTCTCTAATCAAGCCATAGCTCAATTCATTTATCCCAATGCTGATTGTCTGTAATCAGCATAAGCAAGCTCATTGCTATAAATACATCTACAGCATAAAGAACAGAATAGCCAAACTTTAATGGACTAACAAATAACAAATATATTACATTGGAAGAAACGTCTGAGCAATATAGGACCTCGGGGAATTATAGTTTATATAAGAAGGAACCAATGTGGGTTAAATTTCCCAACCTTCTCCCAGTATTACCAAGTTAGAAGTTTAAACAAGATATTTTTGGAATTACTTTAGATTCATATTGCCAGTAAATGTAGCTAAGAGGGAGAGGAGGATGTTCATAATGATTTGCATTATTCACTTTTTCTAGTAATGTGTTCAGAACAATGAAATGTATTTCTTATCCCAAATTTAAGAGCTGCATTTCCAAAATGATTTGGAAAAACACAGATTGGTTTTCTGCTAGAATTATGCTTTTATCAATAATATTAGCTATGGAGGATATTTTCTTTCTAATGGCTTAAAGGAAGAACTATGCAATCTGTGATCCACCGGGGTCGTCATTTCAGAGATGTTTCCTTGCGTAAACAGAGAAACAGAATGTCCATAGACTGCAGACAGATAATGAAAATTACCTGCCTACAGCTAACCATGGCAGTGTGGCAATACAGCAGCATGGCGGCACTGAAGCAAACCCAACTTTGCCAAACTTCAACTCTTTGGGTGTAATGAGTCCCAGATTTTGGACACATTCTTTAAGTTAGACCATTTGATTTATATCGATTCAAAAATTGATGCCATATGACGCACCGTTTTGCCCAATTAAAGGTTACAAAGAGACAGGAGAGTTTTAATAGTATATATACTTGCAGTGCAGGCTATTCATGTCAGATTTATGGTAACTGTTGTTGCCAAAATGGAAAATTCACAATATAATTAAAGCTATTGCCATAAAATCTAAACAAGACTGTTTCAGATACAGATGACTTTACAATTACAACACAAATTGGCAAAAGAACACACCAGGAAGGGTGCAATTGGATCACACACAGTTTGCGCTTATATGCTAGCTATATCAGTTTATCAGTTCACCAGTTTATCCTAATGAAAAGCACAATATGCAAGTAATCAGAAATCACTGGTATCTGATCTGGTTCATTATTTACATAGAAGTAATAATTTGATTCTATAATTATGTGCCAATCTATTGGACATAATCTGCACTGCACATTCTTCCTTACAGTACTATCTACCAAAGTCATTACTGCTATTTTCTTCTCTAGGACAGAAACCTAAAATCCACCTAGGCCAGTGATGGCAAAACTTTTAGACCAAGTGCCCAAACCCCACTTACATATCGTCGGGTGCCGGGTGGACGTGGCCCATTGGGTAGGTGTGGCCATTGGGTGGGTGTGGCCCATTGGGTAGGTGTAGCTGCGGTGGTCACGGCAAACTGGGTAGGCGTGGCTGGAGTGGGCATGGCCACCTCGATATTATTCATGGGGAGGGACACCTGTGGGGGTCAGGCAGGGTTGGGGGATATCCAGGGGGTCTCTGGCGGGTGGGACGGTGGGCAGGAGGCTCGTCCTGCGGGGTGAGGCAAGGGGAGGCAGGGCGGGGGTGACATTGCCACAGGGCAAGGCAATGCAGGGGCTGGGGCGGCGGCTGCCTCATACCTTCGGCCCCCCCACACAGTGAGTGCATGGGGGCCAACTGTATCCATCAGCACCCACAGCCTGCTGGCCCCTCAGTTTCGGCGTGACATGGCTGTTTGCGCCTCGTGCATCGGATCCAATGCGACTGCCATGAGGCCACAGAACAAGCCGGGCAGAGGTAAGGAACCAGTATACCGATTTCTTACTGCCACCCAGTTTGTTCAGCAGCCTCATGGCAGCGGCACTGGGCAGGAGGCGGCAAATGGCCGGTTTTGACACAATGTGGCTGTTTGCCTCCGGCCGCGGCCATTTGCCACCTCGCGCATCACACCCAATGCTGCTGCCCTGAGGCCGCAGAACAAGTGGCGGAGGTAAAGAACCAGTATACCGGTTTCTTACCGCCGCCCGGCTTGTTCCATGGCCTCATGGCAGCCGCATTGGGCAGGAGGCGCCAAAAGGCCAGTTTCGACGTGACACAGCTGTTTTCCGCCTCGTGTATTGCCCCCAATGCTGCTGCAATGTGGCTTGGTTGAAAGCGGCCATGAAACAAGTGGGGCAGCTTTCCCTCCCACCAACTGCACGGATCGCCCTGCCACTACTACCTTTTCCCCTGCCGCACAGATCGCCCTGCTGCCACCATTTTCTCCCACCCCGCACACAGATTGCCCTGCCACCACCGTTTCCCCCCACCCTATGCATGGATCGCCCTGCCACTGCCATCGTTTTCCCCCCACCCTGTGCACGGATCGTCCTGCTGCCGCCATTTCCCACCCACCCACTGCATGGATCGCCCTGCTGTCGCCGTTTGCCCCCCACCCTCCTTGAGCTCATCTCGACACCTCTTTCTCTATGCCACTTCTGGTTTCTCACCTCTCCCCGCCCAGTTCTTGCAGCTGCTCCCTGACTCCCATTGCACAGAAAGAGAGTGAAAGCACTGGCGTACATGGAGAGGGGGAGGGCAGCAGCCCGGCCCCACCTCCCTCTGAGGCAATGGCGCATGTTTCCCTCAGTGATGACTCTGCGTGCCACCTGTGGCACGTGTGCCATAGGTTCGCCACCATGGACCTAGGCCATTCACAATTCTGGTAAATTTAGATATTGCTCAGATGAGTTCCTCAACTCTATCAAACCTAAAAAAATGTTTGGAATCCTTGCTGCATAAATCACATATCTGAAAACATTGCAGCCCTGAAATTTTAGGACAGGACATCTACACCTGTGCACATCATTTAAAGACGTTCAAATTTAGTTTTGGCAAGGAACTTTTAGGGGAAGTATGGTGAATTGAAAACTTCTCCATAAAAGCAGAGCCAATGACCATAGCAAAGTCCAAGGATCCAGAAAGTAGACCAGTTTTTAAACAACTTTCCAGATAAGGAGAGGCTGGAAGATCTCTTACATGCGCTATGGAGGCTGCTCCTTCTGACAAATACACAGGTTTTCCATGAGAATAGAATAGAATAGAATAGAATAGAATAGAATAGAATAGAATAGAATAGAATAGAATAGAATAGAATAGAATAGAATAGAATAGAATAGAATAGAACTGGATGGGACCTTGGAGGTCTCCTAGTCCAACCCCCTGCTCAAGCAGGAAATCCTATACCAGGGATGTCAAACTGCTGGCCTGCGGGTCGGATGCATCATCAGGAAACTATGCCCACCCCATTGCCGGCAATGGGAAAAATGCTCCGATACGTTGTGCGATGTCACGAGTTTGACATGACATGAGATTGCAATTCTGGTACTTGGAAACTAACTTCCATTTACAACCAGTTGCAATGTCCTGCATTCATGTGATCTTGATTTGCAACCTTCTCAGCTGGTTTCCATCATGCAACATCAATTAGGGAAATTGGATTTATTTAATGACTGCAATCTTAATGACCAGGGTAAAATGGCCATAAATCCAGGTCAAGTCACTTGGTGACTCACTTTATGACTGCACTGATTTATGATGGAAATTCGGATCCCAACTGAGGTCATAAATTGAGGACTACCTGTAGCATATCAACATACTCAGTAATGATATTTGCTTCTAAGGAAAGACTATGTCCAAAATATGTTAATAAAGGAATAATAGATATGGATCAAATTTTATGTGATAAGAGAAAATACCAGCAATGAAACTACAAATGACAGTTCAAGAGAGTGATTTGGAAAAAGATACTTTACTGGCTATACGAAAGAAACTTTTGAAAGGAGTTTTAAAATTAATGATGAGTACCAAGGTATCACTGTAACTCAGAAGCAATGTTTAAGGTTGTAAAGTAACTTATTCTATTGGATTAACATACTTTTTTGTCATTTGTTTGTCAGTAGATTCTCTCCCTGTAGCTGTACTGCTACAATCTTCAATGCTTCTTCTCTTAGCAAAAA
Source organism: Bothrops alternatus (assembly GCA_034064705.1). Lineage (NCBI taxonomy): Eukaryota > Metazoa > Chordata > Lepidosauria > Squamata > Viperidae > Bothrops > Bothrops alternatus. The sequence goes on along the minus strand of JARGCV010000001.1, from coordinate 5,480,559 downwards.
AATGCAAAGCATATACACTCAGTACTTCACTCTGCTTACTCTACGCAGAAAGATGGAAAAGTCTGAGCAATATTTTAAAACACTGTTGATGGAAAAGGGGTGAAACACAATGCAAGATCCCCTCTCTCCCAGATTTGATTTCTCCTTTGCTGCTGCCATAATATTATAGAAAACATATGAGGGAAGCAATACTCAGAATGTGATTTTTAAAAGCCTTTTAAAAAAATCACAAATGTTGTGAACCAGATACAATTATCCTTTCAGAATGCATTACAGATGGTGCTTTTACAAAATGGGTGCAAGATGTGTACTCAAAAATATACTAGCAGCTCAAGAAGAGAAAATAGCTGGCAAGGAGCATTGGCAAGCTGGCACTAACTACCAAAGTTTTTGACAATCTTTTGCAAGCCCAACAATTTCATATATGCTCTTTCTGGCTTTCTTGTTTTCTTTTTTTCAAGATTTTTTTTGGCAGCTGTACATAGTCCCCTCTTTTTGCTTAGGGTTTCTGACCTAGTGTTTCCATGGTGACACTGACCTGAGGGTATCACTCTCCCAAATTAAATCACAGGTTTAAACAAAACGTATGCCATAAGACACAAGAAAAAGAAACACAGGATTTGATTTATGGAGGGTGTGGAAACACTCTTTCAACTGACTGATAAATCAAAAAAAAAATGCTCCTTGGCAACAAAGGCCAAATTCACCAGAGGTGATTTTATGACACTGAATACCACGGAGTTAATAAAATGAGACTAATATCAAATTCCACATGCTTTGTCAAATTTGGATACTGCACACATTCTTTGCTGATGTAGTACATAGTGAACAACCACTACCCATGAGTGTATGCTTTAATGCACTTTTTACTTTGCCCAATAAAGCAAATCATGAAACCAGCAGGATGTTGAATACAGACAGCACTTGGAAATCTCCCAGAACTCTACATTATGGATTTTTCAGGTTCTACTAAATATCAGCCACTAAGGAATAATGATTCAGACTTCTTGTCCTGCTTGGGAAGAAAAACAAAATACTAATCTTGATGGATCATTCGGGGCTCTTATATCTTCCTGTTACAAACAAACCCAAGTCTGAAGTGATGATGATGATGATGTATCCCAGGTATGGAAAGAAAATATTGTCATTGTATTACATTTTGTATTCATGAGAACAAGAATTGCTACAAAATATTATTTCAATACTTTGGGTATGTCCAGTTTAATGAAAAGAAGGACTAGGGGTGACACGATAGAAGTATTCCAATATCTCAGGGGCTGCCACAAAGAAGAGGGAGTCAAGCTATTCTCCAAAGCACCTGAAGGCAGGACAAGAAGCAATGGATGGAAACTAACCAAAGAGAGAAGCAGCCTAGAACTAATGAGAAATTTCTGGACAGTTAGAACAATTAATCAGTGGAACGGCTTACTTCCAGAGGTTGTGGGTGCTCCAACACTAGAGGTTTTTAAGAAGAAATTGGACAACAAATCTTTTAGGATTTCCTGCTGAGCAGGAGATTGGACTAGAAGACCTCCAGGGTCCCTCCCAATTCGATATTCTTTTACTTTCTGAACCTAATCATGTCTCTCTCTCTCTCTCTCTCTCTCTCTCTCTCTCTCTCTCTCTCTCTCTCACACACACACACACACACACACACACACACACACACACACACACACACACACACCATGAACATAGATATTGGCAATGTAAAACAGAGTAAAAAATATATAGTTATCCTGGTTAAAAATTCTGGGTTGGTTCTTCAGTGTATCTAGAGGACATCAGATTAGTGATAGAATAGATCAGCCTTTGCAACATATTGCTGCAAATGTCAGATCCAATTTTAAAACTTCTAGGTACAAAGCCAGCTGGGGGACCTTGGCCCAATTACTCTCTCACAGTCGTAGGAAGAAGGTGATAGCAAATACACTTCTGAAGTCTTGCCAAGAAGGCAGGGACTGGTCTAGGCAATCACTTGAAGTTTAGACTGACTCAAAGGCACAAACAATAATGCCAAACAAACAACCTAACCACTATCCTTTTGCCTTTATTTAATTTAATTTATTTAAAGAACAAAAGGAAAGGAAGGAAATTGCTAAGAGTATCTCAGTTACTCTACACTATCTGGTTTATAATGTATATTATACAACAACAATAAGGCATTCATATAAATATAGTAAGTAGGTATTTTTAACTTTTGTCTAGTCATTCAGCTAGTTTCAATGCTTTAGGAATTGGAGTTGTTTAAACAATAAATTAAAGCAAATAAATGTGCTGGCGTGCTGGCTTTTGGGTAACTGGAACCCAAGTCCAACACTTCTAGAGGACATCAAAGATACCAAATTGAGAGAAGGCTAAAAGAGATGACTGTCCACAAAGACATACCGGTAGTTAATGTCTGCTAGAATTCAGCCTTTCAGAAAGCAAAGGCATGGTGCCCTCTCCCTTTGAACGAAGGCTGCACTATCAATGGAAAATGTCCATTTAAAAGAAAATGCATGCAACAAGGTTATATGTTGATACGGTTCTTACCCCCTAATGTTTTCGGTAAATTGGCTTCATGCTGCGGAGACTGAACAAAGTGATAGACCTGAACTCACAGCAAAGTCATGGAGTTCACAGTAAACACTACACAGCATCCTGTTTTGTTGGATGGTTTCTGGGGTGCTTTGTTTATTTCTTTGAAGGGGTGTTCAACATTTGTTGTAATAAACTGCAGTGCATTCTTCTACACTGAGCACTAAGGTTATGCAAACACACATTAGATTGCTCTGAAATTCCAAAGACACTATACAATGACTTGAGGAGAGGGTCCACAGAGAGCACAAGAAGATTTCTAAAAGTCCCAAGCCAGAGACACTGTGCTTTATTACCAGAATACAAAGGAATGGAAAGCAGGCTGTCTTCCTGACAATGTATACAAGGCCAAATGTGACATGTAAGCTATGCAACGGGCCAGGTCGAGTCTTTTTTCACATTTTCCCAATTACTAAGAAGTTCTAGTCTTGTCTTTTATAAGATCAGATCCCCAGGAAATAGAGGATGGTGAAATTGTATTTTGTTTTTCTAATATGTTTATTTATAAACATGGGAGAAGCAGGAAGAAAGGAGGTAGATTCCCAAACACTGCTAGCTTATGTGGGAAAATATTGCACATGTATCGCTGCAGCAGTCCAAGGCTGTTTCTTGCCCCTCCCCACCTTGGCCTGGAAAGATCTAAACCAGCTCAGTAAAAGTGCTTCCATCATTTTTTTTACTCCTGCTATCTCCAAAGTGGTTTCAAAAAAGGCAGAAAGGTAAGGTATGTGTTTCTCTAATGTTTATTTTAGAAAATTATTTCAGTGAACTTTCTATTAAAGCCTCGGTGGATCTGATGCATGAGTAGAAGCAACTTTTTTTTCCTGATAAAGCGGAACTCCTGAGTATGTTCAGATGAGTTTAAGTCAAGGGATTTAAGCATAATTTTTTCAGTAACTGAAGATTTGGTATAATTGACCTACCAGGACTCCACCTTCTCATGCTAAGCCAAATGCATTTCCCTTGTGAAGGGAAAATTTGTGATGGACTTTGCCTTAAATCTCTCCTCCAGAAAGTTCCTATTAAGTCTCATTGCTTCTTCCTAGCTTCCTTCTTACTAAGCAGAAAGCAATCTCTTAATCACCACACTGGGCAACAGGCAACTCTCAGATTACACCCCTTGCAATCAGCAGATGACTTTTTTTTTCTTTCTTTCTCCTCAGCACACAATTTTTCAGGACACACCACTTCTCTGGGCACTTCCCCTTTTTTTTCTTCCTCCTGTTTAACAATTCTAGAAAATTCCTGTTAGCTTCCCCTTTTGCTTCTTCAGTGAGCTCAGAGCCTGGAACCTCTCACACCCTCTGTTTACTTCCTAAAGCAACCAATCCTGTACAATCACCTGTAAAAGTCAACTCTAACTTTATTATTTCAGAAGATTTTAAGAAGCCAACTGCACTTAGGTATTTACTCTCTCCCCCCCTCTTAACATTTAAAATCTCTTGATTTAGTAATAATATTTAATCTGCATGCTTTTCTATACTGCAGTCTTCAATTGCTTGTTTCCTGGGTATAAAAAGACTGGAAATGAAGCCAGATTAAGAAGTGCTTTTCGGAATTTCAATCTCTTCATCTACTTTGTCCAGCAGGATGGCTAGGTTTTCTTCCTGGAGAGTGGTTAATACAATCCCCCATTGCTAGATTCCTTGCTTCTTTTCCCCTGGGTAAGTGCCAATTACTTCTTGTTCCATGGCATGTTTGTTCAGGATGGTGAAAAAAAAAAGAAGAGACAACAGGTTTACCGTTCTTCTCACTTGGGCTAGAAGGGAAACTTGGCAGGGCCATTGTCAATTTCACCCAGTGAAAAGGAAAAGGAGGACAAGGAAACAGCCAGCATTTCACAGCTCCGCTATGGAGCCTGTAAAAAAGAACAAAATCCAAGCAAACGCTCAACTTTTCAAGGCAGGCAGCTCAGCAATCCAATATGAAATGGTTTTTGAAGGCAGAGAATGGAGATGGGGGTCATGCCCACTAGAGTGCACGCCAGCCAACTGGAAGAGAGGCATTTGTGTAAGATGGAATGAGGCGCAGCAGGAGCCCAGCTTGTGCCAGTGCAGCAGGGAAATAACTACTTTTGATACCAAGGCAAATGTATTTCTAGCAGGACAGGGCAGGCTCGGGAATATGACATCCATTTGTGCTCTTCTGAAACTTCGCGCTAAGGCTGGCAGAAATCAGCTCGGCATCATAGATTTACAATAGGGACCAATGGCAGGTGATTTTTGCAAAAAAATACACCTTCTTTCCTATTGTGCCATTATGAAAGCAAGCTAAGAGCTTTTTTTAAAAAAATTTTTATTATTAGATATCAATTTGTACATGCAAACAAAGAAAAAATTCAAGTTAAAGCCATTCAACTTAATACAATCATTTTAAATTTGTAGACCTTCTTCACTCCGTATATCAAAGTTTAACTATAAGCCAACTACATTTTAAAAATTTTAAATTTCACTTCTTTTCAGATCTATCCATTGTACATCAAACAAACAAGTCTTCTTATTAAAGTTAATAATTTTCATGTCGATACACCCCTCCCTTCAACGCGTACATTCTTAGTCTATTTAATATATATCTTCCATTAATCACCCTCTCATGTCTCTTGCTCTTACACTTAGTCCTTAAATCAGTCCATAATTCTTTGCCTTTAATTCCTTGCATAAAATATTAAGTTTCTCTTCTTTTCAGTCGAATTCTGGGTTGCTTCCTCTGCCAGGTGGATTTCCATAACACAGCTTCCCTTCCAGGTAATAAGTCTCTCTTTATTGCTTGCAATGTCCCTTGGTTCCATATAAGCCATACTCTATGGATTCTGTCAGTTTGCCAAGAGAAATTTTTAGCCTCCTCTCCTAGATATTTTTCCAATGCTTTTATAACAATTCTTTTCAAATCTTGTTTCTCGTTTGGGGATTTTTCCAGTCTCTTGCCCCTAATTGCTGTCATCATCTGGCGATGGTACATCATAGTTGAGCGGTTTTGCACCTCACTTTTTATTTCAGTAAGTTGTCTCTCTTCTTGTCTCTCCACCTCTTCCATCTTTTCTTCAACCCCTTCCCAGACCCTCTTTGAATTTCTCCCAGTATCTTCTCTCATTTTCCCACTGTGTGTTTGTACTGTTTCTCCGGTTTGGTCCAAGTCCTCAATAACTGCTTTGCTTTGATCTTCCACCATCTTCTCCACTTCTCTGCTTTGTTCCACTGCCTCCAACGTCCTCATCCTTTCTTCCCACCTTTTCTCATATATGTCTATTATCATGTCCATCTTTCTCCTTATTTTTTCAAAAGTTGTTGACATTGCATCTTTTAATTCTTTCATCGTCATTTCTGGAGAGCTTATATACATCCTTAGGTTTATTTTGCAAAGTTTTTTAAGTTATGCGTCTCTGCTGCCCTCTAGAGGTCTCTTTCGCATTACAGTTTCTCTTTCGCCTTTCTCTTCCGGTAGCTCCTTAGGTTTATTTTGCAAAGTTTTTAAGTTATGCGTCTCTGCTGCCCTCTAGAGGTCTCTTTCACATTACAGTTTCTCCTTCGCCTTTCTCTTCCGGTAGCTATCACTTTAAATTAAAAGCGGTCACCATCTTGGGTGCATTTTGTTTATTCTGAACGTAATTGATCCAAGGTAAAATATAAGAAATACTTGCTTTTTAAGCTCCTGCGTTCAGTCTGTCAATCTCTGTGCTTCTTTGAAATGTTTTCCTCGAGTGGTGGCTGGTCTCAGCGTCTTGGTCTGTCAGCTGACAGATGCTGCGCCGGGCTGGAGCTATTGTGAGCTCATGGGGAGTCCTCTTTCTTCCCCCGAACGTTTTTTCGGGGGGTTTTCAGAGGATCTCAACCCACACTCACAGCTCTTCGCCCCTTCTCCTACCAAGGAGGGGTTTTTTCCGCCGTGAAAAACAGCTGTTTTGCGCTGTTTTGGCGGCTTTACACGTCCCGTGTCGCAGAGCCTCCGAACAAGGCTATTTGGACCCTGAGGCAGCCCTGAAAGCAAGCTAAGAGCTTTTATAATGTTCAGAAAATGCCTACAACTTCATCCTTATTAAAATCATTGCTCCAGAATATGATGGGAGGGATTACACTGTCGAACATCATCTATAAACTAGAGTCCCCAAACTTTCAACTATGAAATCAAGAAAAGGGATATTGATCAATACTGTCCCTGTGTGACAGTTTTCTGTAAGACAAGAGATTGGCTATTATTGTGACTTTTAACACTGGGCAGCTGTTGAACAGAGGGAGTCATGGTGCAGTCCTGCACCAATATCAAAAGCTTTTTCTCTCCATTTGGTTCAGCTTTAAGATATGAAGTTATGGAATTTACATGGACTGTATGACGTCTTTAATTCCCCATTACCTATCTGACAACCATTATAGTCATTTGTACAGCTGGTTTCCTTATTTCAGAGTTAGTGATGATCCAAGAAACAAAATACTTGCTTGGTTTTTTTTGTTTTTTGTTTTAATGCACTGAACAAAATGTAATATATTCTGAACCTTCAACCAGCCTAGCTGTCATCATTACTGTCGTAATGGTAGTGGAACTGACAGATTATCTTATTCTGTCAGAAGGCAAATAAAGGGTTAAGTGGAATTGCTTATGAAGAAGTTTGCCAGAAAATTCAGCAACCTGGAGAGAGACAGAGAAGGGGTGAGGAGAGAAAGGGAGCTGTCTGTTCTTGAACAGAGGAAAAAAATGAAAAGGGATATGGAATAAGCTAAAGTAACAGAAGAAGAAAAAAAACATGGCAGCCCTTGGAATGAGCCCATATTTCTCTAATTAAATACAGAGGGATAGATTTAGTGATGTACCTCTTTAAAGGAAAACTATCATATGCATATGTTCAAAACTACTACATTACTATTAAAGAAAACTTTAATCGTGTGTGATTCTCTTAGGAAAAATGAAATGTAGAAAGGGATACAACCTATGACTAAAGATACTGTGAAACCAGCAAAAGAACAGATCCTGCCGGAGAGGGGACACAAGCAACATAAGACTGACCACCAATGTTTGCATTACTGATCTCTCTCTCTCTCTCTTTTTTTTTTTTTTTTTTTTTTTGGTGGCAGGGGCGGGGGAGTGGGGAATGGGGAAGCAGCAGCATCTTAAAGAAAAGGCCTTAAAATCACATTGGGGTATACTATTCGCAAGTTATATAGCATTCGAGTACATTTCTGGCCAAACATATTTTGGTTTTGTTAATAGCAACAAAACAATTATTACCACCAAGTTAGAATACTTGAGTTAGTGTATATGAATGTGTCTTTGTGTGCATATGTGTAAGTGGGTGTTCATTCAGTAACATGACATCTAAACCTATTCAATTCTATTAATAGAAAGCTACAAATCACAAATGGTATTTATATGAATCTACCACAAGAAATCTTCAAAACATGCTAGCTGATGAAATAAAGGGACCATATTTCCTGTACATGTGCAGTTTGTATCTTTTTTCTTTGTCTGAACCTTTTCCTATGTCAGACTTGGGTCAGCTTTTACCATGTGCAATCTAAAAATACTCTTCCTGTTTACAACAGGTGGTGCTATTTCAAAAAAACATAGATGATAGCTTACCAATGAGAAGATCAAACCATTTAATTATTGATCACTAATTTACATGATGCTCAGCATCTCTGGTTTCCACATGTTTTGTTGGGGCCGACAGTCCACAAAGCATGGAGATTTCTCAGAGTGGAGATAAATGCAATCATGAACAGAAATAATGGAAATAAAATCTATAATAGATCTTTATCAAAAACTCAAAAATATTTTAAAATTGACATTTCTGGAATATTTTCAAACATGGACAAAAAAACTAGAATTTCTAACAAAGTCCATCAACGGCCTTATGTCCTTAAAAATGCTAAGATATATCTATGGATTTGTATTATAATAAAGGTGTATTGGACTGTCCAAAGAATGTATCTGAAAGATGGATGTGATATGGTCAGATAAATATTTAATATTGAGGGAGGGAGGAAAACAATATATTAAGTATAACAAAAGTTAAAAGATTTATGGGAAGATATTTATATGTTAAAGATGCTTATTTATTTTATTAAATGTATTGCCATCCATCTTTTGTAAAGCTGAATTATATATCAAAGCTTTGGAATCTGTTTATCAGGAATTATTGTTGTTTTGAGCATGGGAAGTGATTAAAGTATTATATGTGATATTATTCTAGATGTCAAGGAATGGTTTTTAGAAATGTGTGATCTACCTGCTTTTGAACAGAAGGTAGAGATTTTGTGATATCTTACAAATAGCAAATTGTTCATATTACAGTATTACATTCATTAGTAAACCTGTGACCATTGATAAGTATAAAAAATTTTCTTATTTTCTCTTTCTTAGTTTGTATTTTTAGTTAATACTTAAAAAAATTAAATAAATAAAATCATGGAATGATTTATATATCTGTTTTCTTCCCAACTTTGCAATTATCTGCATAATTTGAAGCTTCAAGTACAATCCTTTTCCCATTCTTCAGATGGCCATATGTAATATTATTCAATTACATAATATTTCCACATACTTTGAAATAATACAATATCTTTTTGATATAATAGTCAACAAGTGCAATCCACAGGCAAGTTATCTCTAACTCAAATTTCAGCCCCCAAAAATCTGTGCAATCAATACAATCAAGGTGCTTGTCTCCATTCAATATCACAAAATCTTACCTACCGGTAGCAGTATGCATCAAACATGCAGCAGTTTCTTCTCACTGTACTTTTGAAGAATGGTTATTAATTTGGCTTCTGAGGGGCACAGTGGGTGTGGCCAGTAATAACAAGTTCTTTTCCAAATGGATGGGATGTATTTTGTTGGCCTCTTAGATTTAAAAAGAATGGAAAGGGGAGGTTTAAGGGCCTGGTGCCTCTGTAATGTTTATGTTACCGATTTCAGTCCTCAGTCCTCTCAACCCCTCAAACAAAGGCCACAGTTTTGGTGTGCCCTTTCCAAGAGGGTTCTCTGTGTTGCAAAAGGAGTGTTGGTAATAGAGTGATAGAGAGAACTGAGATTGTCTGAAAAAGGAAGAATGCTTGTCTAATGCACAAACATCCTGCTGTTACCTCTGATACACAGTATTTCAAGTGTTACAAACCAGCATTGTCCAAAGTGTCTATGTGTATCAACATTGGCAAGGCATTGTGATGCAAACCATATTCATGCATGTGACACTGACATCCTCCCCACTCCCAGATAATCCTGTTTCAAATCTGTTTGGCTAGACATGCCTTTAGGACAAAAGAAACATATTTCTTTGTATATGAATTAAATGTATTAAATAGAAAGATATGCCCTTCCAAAGGCCCTCAAAACTCTTTTTAATCCATACTTTGCTACAAAACATTTAATACTTTCTACACAACCATGTGTCTCAGGAGGATACTGAAGCATTTATATTTCAAATAAAGGACAACAAGGTACCACAATATTGGGCTATGTGGTTTACAAGCTAGCCTTTTCAGTTACAGATAGATACATATTTAGGTATACCTTCCAGTAAAATTTGCAAAATACAATTTCATTGATGCTGAGGTTTGGGGTTTTTTTGAGATCTAAATCTCAAAAGATGTAAGAAATATGTAGAAAAATTGTCTACTAATTATACATAAATGAAAATCTGCTATGTTTATTACATCTTATTTAATGCAGATGACACTTTAAGCCAAACTGTGCTCTGATCTATTATGCAGACAGAAGATAACCCCTGTATAAGTGTGCCTTTGAACATTTCATTTGCATCCACAATGTATACATTAAACAAATATTTCATACATACCAATCAGCACCAGCTCACTTATGGTATGCCAAAACCTTCTCTTAAAATAATCAGAGTTGGATTTGGCAGCTCTTCAACAGAGGAAAATTTTATATATGTAATTGGTGGATCCCTCAGTGTTCTCTTCATTTGTAGGCTGGGTGTAAGGAATAGAATAAATGGCAATCTCAGCTAACCTCAAAGACCACAAGTCTGGTTCATTCCATGTCTTACAGATGGTCCATGCTGCAACTTGAGCTCATCCTTCTAGTATATTGTGTATCCCCCCACAATCCAGTTTCATCTGCCTGCTATATTCAGAAAGTCACATTTATTATATTCCACTTTAAAAACTTTATAGTCCAAGATCTATTGCCAAGGAAAATCAATGTTTGCATCCCCAATATCTGTTTATTTGCTGGGTGCATATGGAATACTGTTCCTGACTATATAGTGCTGACTGGTGAGCCCCTTAGGTTGGATGGCCCTCACATGCTACTGAGGTAGAACTATGAATCTTTTTTAGTGCCAGTGAAATTTATGGCAAGGACAGATGAAAGTCTTCAGGACATCTAGTTCCATGTAGAAAATCTGCAAAGACAGAATTAAAGTTGGAATACGGAATGCAAGTAGCATGAACATGGGAAAGCTCAAAACAATTGAGGGAAGTTAGCCCAGAGAAGGAAATATTAAAAGGGCAGAAAAATATATTTTTCCTCAAAAGGATTTTTAAAACCAGAAACCAATCCTGGCCTCATATCTCTTTGCCCCAAGCAGGAGCCAGCCCTATACAAATGCAGATGTAAAACCATCAGAAAGTTGGAGCCAGAGAACTCAAGAAGACAAAGAGAAAATCTGCATACCTCACCCAAACTCTAAGTCATTAGCCCAGCCCCAGGAAAGCAGGATATGACTTTTGGGACATAATAGGACTAACCCATTACTATCAAGTATACCAGAGAGGCACACCTAGGCTCAGGTCAGAATACGTAACACAGGAAATAGCCTCAAAGTTCATGCCATAGGAACAGGAAACTTCCAAACAAAAAGCTAGAGAGGGTATAAAAACCTACTGCCCATGTGCTCAGCTCTTCTCTCCTCTGCTCTTTCATGCAAGAACCATCTTTCTGCTTTTTCAATAAACTATAACCATCTTCCCAAAGCAGTCATCATGTTGCTTATTTATTCCTGGCTTGGATGAACCAGGATGAAGACTTACTTTTAACACAATGAAAGATGAAATGAATCAGCAACATATTGCCATATTAGGCATTGGAAACTGAAATAGACTAGAACTATATCCTTTCAACCAGAAGATTTTAGTATTCAGGACATTGAAAAGAAATTGCAGTAGGCTCATGCCCAGAAAAGATGCAACAAAGACTGTACTTGGGTACAATTCAATGATTGAATAATGTCAGACATCAACCCTTTAACATGATGTCTATTCATATTTATGCTTTATCAAAGATACAGAAGAAGAGGAAGTTGACAAGTTTTATGGTCACGGGCCAATCTGAAATCTGCTGTGCTGCTTATGATTACAACTGGAGTGCCAAACTTGGAAATAGTAAGGAAGAAAATGTAGTTGACTGCATGGCTTGTGACACAGAAATGAAGCAGAAGAATGATTTGCCAGTTTCTGCTAATCGAATAATTTCTTTGTTGCTAACGAAGTCCAAACAATCAAAATAACAGCTATATGCATGGATATCACAATATGACTACACAGGTCAAATAAGCTCTACCATTAGTATAAAAAAGTGGGAAATCCATAATATAATCTCGACCATATATCCATCATTTTCAGCAGCATTGATAGAGAACTTGAGGAAATGAGAAAATTTAAAAAATGTTAATAAGGCTCGACAGAACATGCAGAATATCATGCCCTTAAAATGATGCTTATAATAATTCAATTAGAGTAGAACTTCACCTGAAAAAATATTTAAACTAGCTTTAGAAAAGATAAAAGGAACAAAAGGGATTGCTTGTCCATAGTGAATAATGAGAAAGCCAAGAAATACCCCAAAGCAATCAATAAGTCAAAGAAAGGTCTTTGATTGTATCCATCCTGTCAAGCTATGTAATATTCTTAGGAAAATGAGAATCCCAGAAGGTCTTACTGTTCTCGTGCAAAAATCTATACATAGTTCAGGAAACCATACTCTCGATGAAACATGGTGAAGCAGACTGACTGTAGATTGGTTAGAAAGTAAGAAAAGGTTCCATACTCTTCCATCATTTATTCAACCTATATGCAGAATATATATTGAGAGAAGCTGGACTGGAAGGAAATAAGTGTGATCTTAAAATTGGAGGATGAAACATCAATAACCTGTAGCATGCAGATGATACTACTCTAATAGCTGAGACCATAAATGATCTGAAAGCTCTAGTCATGAAAGTCAAGAAGTACCATGAAGAAAGGGGAATAAGATTAAATATAAAGAAGATTAAACTAATGACAACAGGTACAAAAACCAGCCTTAAAATTAACAATGAGTATGTAGAAGTGGTAGATAGCTTTTGCCCTTTAAGATTATATATCAACAGTAAAGGAATAAGTAGTCAAGAAATACAACAATGATAATGGCCTTGAAAAAGGCATCCAGACACCATGATGTGTTTATACTGTACCTACAAAGATCAGAGTTGTGCAAGCCATGGTATTCCCTGTGACACTCTAGAGAAGTGAATTTGGACTCTGAAGAAGAAAGTAAGAGTATTAATAGCTCTGAAATTTGATTTTGGAGAAGATGCTGAGAATTCCCAGGATAGATAAGAAAATCTATCTAAATCAAATCAATCCAGTCACTTGATTATCTCAGCTTATCCTACTTTGAGCATACTATGCAACTTATATCCTTTGAGAAATCAATAATGCTGGGAAAAATGGAAGGAAAAGAAGATGACCATCAGCAAGGTGGATAGACTCAGTTACAATGGCCATAGGCACTCTATTAGAAAACCTGAAAGTTGGGGATGAATCGTATCAGAGACAGTTTATCTACATGACTAATACAAGTCTACATGGATTTGGTGGCACATAATCAATCAACCAACCAACCAATCAATCAATCAATATGCTGCTGCAATGTAACTGATCATTTATAATGCAAGAATTCTCTACATTTTATTTTATTTCCAGCATCTTTAATTCCCCAAACTTTTGTTCACATACATGTAAAGATCACTCAGCTATAATAATCTTGGTTGTAGCTTGTAATGTCCTGGTTATTTATTTATTCATATCTGTTATAGACATAAGGCAGTAATATTTTTGGCACATACAAACTTGTAAATGGGAGGGGGAATGCTTTTTTCACAGTAAAAAGGAAAATTACCTGCTAAAACAATTAAGGCTGCAGCTTGCTGAGCTGTGTACCCAAGTAACAAAAGGGAAATTGAAGAAGCAGGTTTCTCTCCAGCAGCAACATAACATGCTGCTTCTTATAACATCCCATTTTCCCTATTCTAACTTGCACTGCAGCTACCTCAAGCTATGAACAGTGCAGGTGGCTGCAGATTACAGACATCAATAATAGCTAAGAGGTATCCAGAATTTAATCATAACCCAGCTTCATTTCCACTTTTCCACATCTCCCGTCTCTATTCATTTAAATCTGTTTCATGCTCCAAGTTAAAAAAAAAGAATAATGAGGGAACAGTCACAAGCAAGACAGAAATTCATGAAAGACAAGGCCCTCTTGCTCTTTCCAACACATCTAAATTTAGCCTTCGCAATGCTGCAACAGCCGTCACCAAACAAGGCCTGCTGTGTATTAAATCCTCTCCGCTTCTACATTTCAATTATGGCAAGAATCCATTTTGGACTCATATGGAGATGCCCACAATGATGTTAATGGAAGGTGAAGATGCTAGCTACATTTGAGAAGTAAGGGCAGGCAAATTACTATTCTGAAGTCAAGTTGCAATGATTTTTGTGAATTAATCCTACAAAAGGCTCCGTAGAGCAAAATAGGATTAAACCACATAAATAAGGGAGGGGGTTGCTTTTGCCTTAAAAAACTGAGTTAAATCAGCTGCTTGATTCAAATTTCACCTTTTGCCATCAATTCACAAAACAGAATCATATAAACAAATAAATCTCAGAACATTATAACACTGATCTAATTTACAGAACTATTGTTACAACTGTTACAACAAATATGAGGGGGAGAACCCCACAGAATTTAAAGTATATATTAATCTCATTGTTTATGATCAGTTGGGCTGATAATTCTATGCAATTCTATGGCTCTATACCAGCAGTTCTCAACCTTTTTTAGGTCGCGACCCCCGATCTGTCAAGCACCGCGCATGCGCGGTGCTACCTCCTGCGCCGTGCATGTGCGGTGCTGCCTCCTGCACCATGCATGCGTGGTGCTGCCCCCTGCGCCGGCCGAGGCGTAGGCCGCCACCCGTTCAGGGCGGCGGCAGGCAGGCCCAGGCACTCCTGGGCGGCCGCGGCAGCGATGGCACAGGGCGACCATGGGCTGGGCCACCAGCTGGCCCAGCCCAAGTGAGGTAAGCCACCCGCCGGGCCCCACGTGCGCCAAAAACTCCCTGCGCCCGCCGCTGCCCCGCTAGCCTTGCCTTCGCTGCCGCCCATTTGGGGCGGCAGCAGGCAGGCCCAGGCGCTCCTGGTCGGCCGCCGCAAGCAGCAGCGACAGCGCAGGGTGACCACCGGCTGGGCCACCAGCTGGCCCAGCCCAAGGGAGGTAAGGCACCTGCTGGGCCCCACGCATGCCAGCTGCCCTCCCTGCGCCCGCCGGCCTCCCACCTCCCACCCCTGGCCCTCTTTTACTTACATTTTTAGTAGTTGCTCAGCAGGGAGGGGTGGAAAGTTCCGGACCGCTCGCCTTCGCTACAGACAACTTGCAGCACTGTTTGCAGACTGGGACTTTTGGCGGGCTCAGCAGGGCAGAGACAGCCTGGACAATTTTTATTGGCTTTTGAAAGCCAATAGAATTAGACTCTATTCAAGAGAGTCTATTCTATTGGCTTTCAAAAGCCAATAGAATAAGAGGGAGTAGCACAGCTAAGGAAAAGGGGAAAAAATGGCGTAGCACAGCTAAGGAAAAGGGGGAAAAATGGCGGACTGCATTGTTTGGCGACCCCTGTGAAATGGT
Source organism: Bothrops alternatus (assembly GCA_034064705.1). Lineage (NCBI taxonomy): Eukaryota > Metazoa > Chordata > Lepidosauria > Squamata > Viperidae > Bothrops > Bothrops alternatus. The sequence continues at coordinate 5,465,079 of JARGCV010000001.1, read as the reverse complement.
CGTTCGACCCCAAATGGGGTCGCGACCCACAGGTTGAGAACCACTGCTCTATATTATGGTGATTTTATTATGGTTTTATCTTAATTGAATATATTATTTCCTATATTGTATTGTCTACAAATCTTATATACATATACATACATACTGATGCTTTATTTAAACTAAATTTGTATATCAGTGACTGCATGACCTCTGTAGATACCAGTCCCTAAAAAAATAATAAATCAGTTGGGCTGAATCACTAAACAATTTACTGAGAAATATATTGATTATACATTACACCAGAATGATTACAATCTTTCAAACAGGAGCTGTTAAATGTAATCCTGATGACAAAGTATTGGTTTAGATAAAGAGAAGTAAACCTGATATTATTAACTGAAGCCCCTGTATCCCTTCACTTGTAACTGAAAATGTATATGCTGCCACTGAAAAGCATGTGCCTTTAAAACAGCCTTATGCTGTTGGATTTCTAATTATTTTGTCATTCATGGAAGTGTAAGGAAAACAGCCTAGTTTTAAATACCGGAAAAACCAAAGAGATCATTGCTGATTTCAGAAAAGGCAGGCACAGCCACACTTCTCTGTGCATAAATGATTCACCTGTGGAGATGGTTACCAGCATCAAATTCCTGGGTGTGCAGTTAACGAGTAGGCTGACTTGGTCGCTCAACAGTGAGAAACTGTTGCATTTTCTGCATCGCATGAGAAAAGCACATCTTCCTTCCCCTGTCCTGACCACTTTCTACAGGGGGACAATCGAGAGCATCCTGTCATACAGCATCACAGTCTGGTTTGGAAGCATCACTGCTTCAGACGGAAAGGCGGTGCAGAGAGTGGTGAGAATGGCCAAAAAGATCATTGGCAGTTCCCTCCCTCCCATCCAGGACATAGCACAGAAGCGCTGCTTGAGCAGGGTCCGTAAGATTATCTGGGACACTACAATCCTCTTCACGACCTGTTTTCCCTGTTACCTTCTGGGAGAAGGCTTCATGGTATCCATAGTAGAACATCCAGATTCAGCCACAGTTTCATTCCATACAGCATTAACCTTGCAAACTCTCAAGCTTCCTCCTTCCGTTATATATTCACGATGGACAATATTTAATATTTATTTGCTATGTATATGTAGGGATGTGGGTCTTACATATGTTGTTCATAGTATGTTTAGGTGTGTGTCATGTATGTGTTTCACTTTGAGAGCGGGCAACTAAATTTCATTTTTGATTTGTGCCATTGTGCCCACAGTATAAAAATGACAATAAAAGTTATCTTATCTTATCCTGTGATGCCACAGACATTAATTATGAATAATATGTTACACACATACAAATCCTTTGGGGAAAGAATATTCAAAAATATTGTTTGAAATGAGGCAAGATGAGGAATTGATTTAAGATCTGAGTAATTAAGAAATAAATCATGCTTTTATCCTTTTTTTTAACCACAGATATATCAATTAATACTTTCAGTCCAATAAGGAAAGCAAGGAGGAAATATATAAATGTTGAGAAACATGGATACTGAGCAGTTTTTCAGGGATTCTGCCAACTGGCGAATTTCCCCACACTGTGCTTCATCCTCGATCTACACAAAACAGCATCCCACAAATTATAATACTGCTGAAATATGTTAATGTACACAAAGTTTGTTTTGTTTACTCTTTTTAAAACATTTAGTACATTTAATTACTTAGTTAATAACTATGATTAGTGGTAGTCTGCCTATTTAAATGACTCTAGGTCAGTGTTTTTCAAACTTGGCAATTTTAAGGCATGTGGATCAACTCAGAATTCCCCAGCCAGCAGGCATGAAGTCCATACATCTTAAAGTTGCCAAGTTTGAAAAACACTGTTCTAGGTAGTTTACAATAGTTGCATTAAAAACAACAAAATCTGACAATATTAAAATTATTTAAATCTGCTGCTGTCTTCCATAAAATTGAACAAAATCCTGCCAGGTATTTCATGAAGATGTAAAATAAGGGGAGGGATTTGGAATACCACACACTATGGTGCCCAAGGGCTGGATATCTCCCCAGTAATGCTGCCAGGAACTGATGGCTCATGAAAGAGCAAGACCACTGCAAAACCATACCTCTAATCCTCAACCTTTGCAGCCGATCCAAAAGGATAATCATCTTTATTGCAATTAGCCCAGACATTTGACAGTACTGTCTAAGGAGACAATTATAAGACTTGTTCACATTAAAAGAAAGCTTGTAAGCATCAAAGCTGACACATCTCTTAGCCAAATGGCCATCTGTCTCTCTGCAGAAATGCTCAGTAATTTTTGAACTGCCAAAGACAACTGGGCTCTTCCCTCAGTTAGCAAATCCGTGGTTTGCTGACTTTCTCTTTGTAGATAGAGATCTCTTTTTTTCCATCCTTCCTTGGCCAGTAATCTCCTTCTCTCACCTCATTCTCTTCCAGTTTTGTTCTCCTTTTTCTTTTCATTCCCAGTCGATCTTCCCCCTTCCTTCCCCCCCATCTGCTTTTTCCTTCTTTTATGTTCTTTCCACTGGAAGGAGAAGGGGCACACAGAAAGTGTGTGTTTTTACATATCTATGTATTTGTCTCTGTATGAAGAGAGAGAAGGAGAAATACAAACAGGCAATCAATTTCCTTTGACTGTGTGTTGTATGAGTGGAAATAGTTTTATAGTTTTTACATTGTAAATTAGTATTTTAATTGATTTATACTACGTATATTTTTGTACTTGTATTTTTGCTGTGAGCCGCCCTGAGTCTTGGGAGAAGGGCGGCATATAAGTCAAATAAATAAATAAATAAATAAATAAAAAAAAATAAAAAAAAAGAATGGACCTCTTATTTTACAGTCAACTACCTTCAACTAACACTTGTTCATGCTATTATTAATTTTTGTTCTGGTCTTTTATATTTTACAAGTATGGTTTCTAGTCTGTCTGTCTGTCTGTCTGTCTGTCTATTCACACACAAATGCACGTATATAACACATGCATGTATATACATATGGACCAGAAGTCACATGTTTAAAAATACCAGAACAAAAACGAGGAGTTGAAGTCCATGTGTCATAAAAGAGCCAAGGTTGCCTACCCCTGAACTAAGAAGAAATTTCCTAATAGTCAGAACAATTAATGGATGGCTTGCCATCAGAAGTTGTGGGTGCTCCATCACTAGAGGTTTTTGAGAAGAGACTGGACAGCCATTTGCCTGAAAGGGTATAGGCCAGGGCCTCCTGCTTGAGCAGGGACTTGGACTAGAAGACCTTCAAGGTCCCTTCTATTATTCTGTGACTGGGTGGCATAGGTGAATACAGGGATTGACTGGGAGTGTCCTGGATGGAAACTGAAGTGGACATTACCCACACAAGAGTAACTCTGCTTAAGAAGGCCAGTTATACATTTTAATTCTCTTTGTGTCTCAATTTACCGTATTTTGATTAATATTAGGGAAACTGCAAGCTGACGGTATACTGCTGAGGCAGTATGATGTTTCAAACATCTCATAACCTTAAATATGTATGGACTGTGTTTATTCTATTGAAACACTGTAAATGTGAAATATATCGTTTGGGAGAAAAGAGTTTTTCAATATGCACTAAGCATTACATCCAGGATGTGCCATGCTTATATCACTTTCAAATGCAAGCTCCCAGCTTCCTTCCATGCATTGTTTAGGTAGAAGTACCGGAGGCAGTTGTGTAACATAGCACACATCACTGCCTGGGGAAATAATCATGCATCGTTGTCACCCTCCCTTGAAAATAGGATTACAAAGTAGTGATTGAATATACTGCCTACATTTTAATTAGACATTTTATTAGAATTATGATCCTTGCTATGAGAATACTATTTAAAAAGAACAACAAGGCTTAATTGACCATTTCCCATTCATCTTACAGAAAGTCCATGAGTTCTGCCACTGCAAGAATGGGTTGTATTTCAAAACTGAATTTAGAAATGTGGGATATAAATAAATAAAACTGAATTTAATAGAATGAAGCCTTATTTTACTGCAATGCAATGCAATGGAACTCATACACAGTGGACCAAATTTCTACAGCAATTTTGCATCATTTATAAAGGAAAATCGAAGAGGCAACTGGATGTAAAGACAGAAAGACTGCATATGTGTGATAGAAAGGGTTAAAATTCACTGGGAAGCAACCCCCATTTCAAGTATTTCTCTTTAATCTGCAGTCATTTGCTCTTTCTAATAATGCCTTTAAATCTTGTATTGTTCCTATCAGGGAACGTAAGGCAGCTTGCCCCTCCCACTGCCCTTAATTATCAAGTTATATGTGGTTTTCTTCTTGGGTAAATAGAGTATAGTGCAATCTACACATAGAAGAAATTCAGCTTGGCATCACTCAAGGAGTCTCACCAAGCACAGCATGTTTTCAACTGTAACAATACTACAAACCCTGAACTACTAGAGAGAAGAGGAGGCATTGAGACATTACTGAGGTAATTTGCAAAAGTCAAATAATAAATAGGGTTTGAAATTTAGTGCACTTTCATAATAATTGGATCTTAACAGATTTCAAGAAAAAAACAATCCTCTACCAGAAAATTGCCTCACCCCAAAAGGGTGAAAGGGTTCTGCTACCGGTAGCACAGTGTTTCTCAACCTTGACAATTTTAAGGCATGTGGACTTCAACTCCCAGAATCCCACAGCCAGCATTGCTGGCTGTGGAATTCTGGGAGTTGAAGTCCACATGCCTTAAAATTGTCAAGGTTGAGAAACACTGTAGCAGAAGGATAGCTACCGTAAACAGTGAGTTAACGATGCACATCTATGCTGTTAAACAAGCAGTTATGCTATCACTAGGAACCCTGTACTGAGCTTCTAAAACTTTTCCCTTAATACCAACAGAAAACACTCAGTACAGTGAAGTGGCAACATAAAAAGAATGTGTCATATATAACAACATAAATACAGTTGTGCACCTATATCCCTACCTAATATATTTTACCATATCAAAATATGCTGAAGGCTCAGCCCAAACGGATAAATAGAATGATTTTCTAAGTTCAGAAATCTCTTTTTTTTTTTAACAGAAAAAGAGTGAAATAGTGAAAAGATGCAAAACTCTCAAATGGAAAACTTCTTCCTTAGCATTATATGAAAAGATTTCATTACAGAACTAATGTTTTAGCAATTATTTAATGTTTAGCTGTTCTTTTAACTTGGTCTGCAGCAAAGCAACTGTTGGCATGCTTGCTTGCCAGTCTTCCTGACCAGGTGTAGTTTGCTAACCCCCTTTTCAAGGTTGAGGCAACAGGCTTGGCTCTGCAGTTGTCCATGCAGGCTTGCCAACATAGAAGTGGTTGCTTCATCAGTTGGGAAGCTTGCCCTTTGAGTTGGGACTCCTCCAAAGGGAGGAGCAAAAGACAAAAATGTCAAACTATTCAAATTCAAATCCAAACAAACTCAGCTATAGATAGCTGCATTTACTGAGAGCATTCTCCTGTTACTTTGGAATTTCCTGAATCCCCTAGTCTCTGTTGTTTCCCAAAGCTCACAATTTAGATTATACATTTTGAAAAGAGGATATTTTTCCTTCCAGTGTATTCTGCAGTTATAAAACAAAAATATTTCAAGAAATTTTTAAAAATGTCAATCAACAGGATGCATACGGTTTTGGATACTTAGTAAAATGTACTACTTTTATTCTGAATCCAATATCCAATTTGTACCTTACTGTTTAATCCAAGACTGCCAAATACCAATGCTGTAGCTTTAATGGGAAAGGACTGAGTTAGCCATAGTGAGAAGGAGTAAGGAATTAATTAAAGACCAACAAAAGAGTTACAATATATTCCAATTTAGAATGCAATCCTTTGGGAAAGAATTCTGAAAACAAGTTCAAGTGATTTGATAGCACTAATGGAAAAAAGTGGAATCAGAAAACATTCTTAAAGTTTATGTGATACACAGTAAGTAACCTGAAGCTCAAAATTAAAAAGATGAAGACACAGGATATAAGAAAAAGGAAAAGGAAAGCAATTACTATGAATAATGAAACGGAGTGGAGTGGAGTGGAGTGGAGTGGAGTGGAGTGGAGTGGAGTGGAGTGGAGTGGAGTGGAGTGGAGTAGAGTAGAGTAGAGTAGAGTAGAGTAGAGTAGAGTAGAGTAGAGTAGAGTAGAGTAGAGTAGAGTAGAGTAGAGTAGAGTAGAGTTAAAAGTAAAGTACTGAAATAAAGTAAAATACTCCTTAGTTTTTGGCATGCAAAATTTTCAACATGCAAAATTGCTTCTTTATAAAATTCTGTGTTTGGGTTTCCTAGACGAAACAATTCTCAATCACTTTAGCCTGAAAGTTTGGGCAAGTGAAAGATAAATAGTATATTCAAGAAGAGATAGCATGCCTTGGGCTTAGGTGACTGATGAGGAAGATTTGCTATAGGACTCAGTATATAGGATCCAGCATATACAATGGACAGTCTTTTATCCATATTGGTGGATGAAAGATTGAGCTCAAATAAAAGTCATTAATTAGTAGTAAGATAGGACAAACAAAAACAAAATAAAGAAGTATGCCATTCCAGAAAAAGAGCTCAGAGGAAACTTCCCAGAGATGTTTTTGAAGGCAAAAATGTTTCTGTTATTTCAAAGAGAAGGTAAACAATGAAGAAACAGTTCAGAACAAACCAAAAAAGTAAATGTCCACTAATAAACTTATAGTTCTGGGGCTGAAAAGATCCCATATTTTATTTGCCCTTTTCTTTCTCCCCATTCTTTCCTCCACCAAATGTAACTGTTCTTGACCAGGTGGGTGGAAGAAGAGATAAACAGCAGACACCTTCTGTTAAAACTGGGTTTTGCTTGGGCAAGCCAGTCACCAGCTTATAAAGGCACAGCAGGGGAAAAAATGCTGCCAGAGTCCAATTTGTATATAAGCCATAAGGCCATGCAAAAGAAAATAAAGCATTGGGTTAGGACAAAGCAAAGCATACCCTCCCTAATGACATTTCCAGGGACCTGAGAAACAAGTAACCCTGTCAGCTCAGCCATAAAACATTTAAAATGCCAAGAAATGTTGATAAAGCTGGGAGAAGATACTAGGAGGTGACCATAGGCTCCTGGAAGCAAGGCCAGTATAAGATAAACCCTTAAAAGTAACTCACTAGAAGTAACCAAATTCAGATAATACAGTAGACTTTGTACTCTCAATGCGCCATTGTTTTTGTAGCTCCACCATTGCCTCATAGAATCCATCTCACATTTGATCTCCCTAATCATACTCAACTGACTGTCTTGATGGAGTCAATCAAATGTGTATTTTATTTTGCACAATTCTATATTGAGAGTTTGCATCCTCATCCTTCTTAGGTTTGTTTCCGCTTCCTCCAATACCACAATAAACTGAGCTTCAGTGGTACTGTGTCTTGTCTCCAGTTTAAATAAACTCTTGGAGAAATTTGTTAGAGATTTTTCCTAAGGCGTTCTCAATGCTTTGCTATTTGTTGTCTTTATTGGTCTTAAGCAGCTATTCCTGTTATCCTTAGGGATAAAATCTGGAGTAAACTCAAGTCATTCTCTATTGACTGGTCTCTTTTACATCTTTTTCGGAAGCTTCATGGTTAAGACTGAATCAGCACCAATAAAAAAGAGTGCCAAACAAGGATGCAACTTCTATATTAACTTGATAATTTATATTTTAACCTATCCTGGTTTTTCTTCCATTAGATCAGTTAACAAACATTTTCTATGGATTAAATTTAGAAGTCTCTGATACATCTGGGGCTTTAATACATCAATATTAAAGCACCTTCCTGTTATAAAATGATCCAGGTTACTTTTTTCTATTCATAATATCCTGTAGTAAACCAATTTGACTCTGATTAGGAGCACACATAGATGTTAGAGTTAATGTTTGATTATCACGTTCCCTTTCTATAAATATATTTTGACTACCCCCATTTTTCAGCTTTAAATAGGATGGCTATTCCCCTTAATTTATTAGACCCTTGTACAAAAAATTGTTCATCAAAGTACCTATCATTCAACCTGTTTTGTATGTTTCTTGTAACATAACTACATGTCAATGGCTTGACTATAATTCCAGAATATTCTTTTCTTACTATAATACTGTCTCCACAACAGTGTGGATTATTAGTGATTTTAAAAGCTCATTCCAATTGTATTTTATTTTTACAACAGGTTCTGCCTAGCCTTGCATCAGTTTTACCCTGAAACCACATAGGTCACCCTGAAGTAGTGTTATAAATGTGGCAAATAAATAAGTATGAGAGTTAAATTGCTGATAATGATTTGTTTAAATGTTTTTAAAGAATAAATTAACAAATCAGTGTTGAGATTGCAAAATGGCAAGATCTATTTCAAGTTAAGATTAACAATTCACAGGTAGCACCCTGAAACCCAGATAGTTTCCAAGAAAGGATCCTACAGTGTTGCTATAAAGTCATTCCAGATTAGGCATTAAATAACCATCTCATCTACTCAGCGCTCCTCAGTAACCCAACACTCATCCATCAGTATTTATAGTAAACTTTGACATACCTTTCTAACACAACTGACATGGAACACAAGCAGAAAAAAAATCCCCATATCGTTATACATAATTCATTATTTATCCAGTTGTCAGTTCAAGACAGCCAAAATCGAAGAGAACCTGATTTATCTGTCTAGCTTGTTGTTAGAGTAAATAATGCAGAAATAGCTGTGGCCACACACATTGAGGCTATCCCCTCCTTTTTCCAAAGAGCAGCGAGGAACTGTACTTAGTTACTTCACAAAACAAATAGAGGCTACTTCAGAGGCCATCTAGGAAGGAAAATGTTACTGGGATACTGAGACAAGAGAGTAGTGTGTGTGTGTGTGTGTGTGTGTGTGTGTGTGTGTGTTTGTGTGTGTGTGTGTGTGTGTGTGTGTGTGTGTTTAAAGTCACAAGTAATCTAAATTTCCTTCATATTGAACTCAAGTTTTGCTTCTTAAATTATACTATCTTCTGCTATTCTCCATCCAACAGACAAACTCTTTTTTTTCCCAACAGACAAACTCTTAACCATCTCTCAAATCATCTGCATCTAAAATAACCAAAATAATGTCAGTTTCATGATAATCAATGATACGGCACAAAATCCATCACAGCTCTCTGATACATTTATTTCACTGGAATAAAATAATTGTGTTATGTTTTACTTACTAGGATACATTACAGTAGTGTGACACAAGAAGATTATTTCAAATGTTAATGCATTTTAGTTAAAAATATTGTTGAGAGAGAAGGCAACTCTAAATTGTTGTTTTGGTCAGAAAGTCCCTGAATCAGATTGAACATACATGGTGAGCAGACAAACGAAGAAAAATAATGCATATTACAACCTTTGAAGTTGTATCATTAAGAGTATTTAGTGGGGAAAAAAACCAAGATATCGATATCTTTTTACAAATTATCTGTTCCATACAAATTCAGCAGCTTAAGTTCTATCACATTTGGAAGCCTCAAGTTCTAATTTCAGTGGCACAACATTCATCCATGGGGGACTAAGAACTATTAAGAAGTTGTACTGCCTGCTTTGGCAAGGGGGAAACAACTCTTACCAGTCAAACCAACCAAACTCTTACACTAGCGGGCAAAAGAATGGCAGCTACAACACAAGTCCTCCTCAGTTTACAACAGCAATTGGGAGAAAAACTGCTGTTGCTAAGTGATGCAGTCATAAAGTACAATGTTATATGACCCTGCTGCTTAGCCATGGCAATTCTGGCAATCCCATTTGCCATTGTTATGCTTTGAATGGTCCCTAGATGGGTGATCACAAAGGATCACCAGCAAATACATTTTGTCTCACTTTTTCAGAAAGATAGGCAACACATTTTTTGATCACAGCAATTCTGGTGCGATCAAACAGCCAAAGAAAGCAGTGTTAGAAATCTCTATTCAAACAAGATCAGCTTGTGATCTTACTTTTATTTAATTTTTATTTATCAGATTTTTATTCTAGCTTTATTACTTTATAAGTAACTCATGGTGGTAAATCTACCTAAAATTCCTTCCTCCTCTGATTTTCCCCACAACAACGACCACTTTCTAATCAGTCTCAGCCTTCCCACTGGCCCATCTAGGTTTCTTTATCAGCACTCTTCCTCCAAGCCTGGTACCTAAGTCCATTGATTTGAGGAAGACAGTTTTACAATGGCTTCAAATCTACTGGGTTATGAGTTCAAGGATGGCACTGATGTTTACTTCTCTGTGCTTCACCCCCTCAAGAGGCCTTATTCCATACTCCTTCTCCTATCTCCTAGATTACTCTCTGGCCTTGGCCATATGGTTCTCTCAGTTGCAAACTTTGGACAGCATTTTCTTCCGCTCTGCTTTCTGGCTTAGAAGAGATAGTTAACATTTTACTGTTGGTTTCATCTCTGATGACTCAGAACAACATTAACTCTATGTTATTCCAAGCAACATAGTTAAAATGGGTAACTCAAGTCCAGTCTAGGTTTGAAATTGAGAAACACTAGGATCAACTACTGAGCCTACACAAGACACTAAATAAAGCTAAAGCATTTCAACAGCAGATGTCTATAGCCAGAGAGATTATTTCATGAACAAATGAGCATGTGGATTAGAAACTCTATGGAGTGAACCAACTCCTCCTGAACCCAGGAAATCTCTTAACCTGATTGTCATATTCATTTCGCTGATTTGTTCCCAATATTGGCAAAAATGTGAATCTACTTTTAAAAAAATATTCCAAAATCATGAAAAAGTTAGTTACATTCTTATAACAGGCACAACATTCTCTACAAGGGTCTGTGGAAAGCTGTTTCTGTAAATCAAAACCTTACGCTATTGGTCTGCTTTCTGGCAGAACAACAGGAGTGCTTTTACCATTTATGGTTGTAAAATATATCCAGCATTTTTGGAGGTTTTCTTTATTTAATTCCTTCTTTTCTCCTGCCTCACCAGATGAAATAATCTTAGTTTTAGCTAAGACCATGTTGAAACAGAAGGCTCCATTTAAACAATTTAGGTAATTATAAAAACCTTCATAATACTTGCACTTCCTGTCTGTTGTTTTTTTAAAAAAAAATACTGAGTTGAAAAAGTTGTTTGAGGAAAAATGAGTTTGATGGATTCTTTGACTTTAGGTGAGAAAGACGTTATAACTTTAGACAGCTTTGACTCTAGGCAGTTCTAAATGTGGCCTCCTGAATTCTTAATTTTTCTGATATTCATATTTTTCTTCCGACAACAAATGTACTATGCTAATCCAGTTTGTAAATGATTGATTTATTCACAGACAAACCCAAGGCTACAGTAACCTAGATGCTGGTATTATATATGGGGACATAAAAAAAAATATGGTACAGAATTCTGTGGACATGAACATCTGAGAAAAGTCTCTGCTAGTACCTGTATTCCAATTAAAAACCACATCAAAAAGCCATTTATTTCTGAAAGCTAGAAGAGAAGTCATATGAGAAGGATGTGGCTTACACTGGAGAAATCTGTGCCAACAAAAGCTTGCTTGGGAGCAAGCCCTACAGTTCAGACAGAAGAGATGCTATGGTGCTCCCATAGGCAAGAAAAGCCTTTTTTTATTAGTTTATAATACAAAATACAAACATACAAAAGAAAGTATTAGGAAAAATAGGGGAGGGAAAGGGGAAGGGAAAAGTGTAGGAAAGGTGGCGGGGGAAGAAAGAAAAGGCATTGACTTCCGACTCCCTTTTGGGCAATAGAATAAGATAAGAACATCAAACCTCAGCTTCTTACTTTTACATAATAGTGTAAACTAGCCATTTCTATAACAACAAACCTATATAACTGGTAAAACCTAAAATCAAGGTTTCATTTTTTTTCCACCTCAAGCACAGGAAGAGCCTTAATAAGACGAGGTAGCATCCAGAAGAGAAGGAAAGAAATGCAGCAACATTGGAGAAAAGACATGGGGTAGGGCTGAATCAGAAGAAACAATTTAAGGCAGGGAAGGGCAAGCAGATCCAAATAAGAAGAAAAGCCACACCAAACAAATTAAAGAGAAACATGTATTTAGTCATATACAGTATAGCTTTCTTCAGAGCCAGATTTAACATTCTTCCCTCAGCACTCCTCCAGGGCAGGTATAAGAGAACACCAATAGCAGAATGGGTATGCATATGTGGTAAAGGAGAAGTCTAAGATATCTCACATGTTTTATTGTACTGTGAGTTATACCGAGTTTATGGGTCAGCATATAGTCTCCCCTTATTAGAGAGACTGCCAGGGAGGGCAGACAATTTTTAAGTAGTCTTTCTCCTCCAGGACTCAAACCCTTCTATCACGCATGCAGTGGCAAAATACTGTGTTGCTGCAATGTCCACAAGAAAAAAAATTGGTTACAGATTTATAGCCGTCAACTTGTGCCAATTTTTTGGAGATATCTCTAATAATTTTTGGAACATTATATTTACTCACACCCTTATCGGCTTTCTACTCATGTAAACTAGGGAGTGACCCTAACATTTTGAGAACATGTATTTTCTTAACAGGGATGTTATTATTTACTATTAATGTCAGTACTATATTTTTTAATATATTGTAAAAAGTGACATATATTGCTGGTCTATGACAGTAATAAAGTTATTATTATTAGTATTATTAGTAATTAGAGCTCCTTCAGAGACCCATGCCTGTGAATTAATCTCAGATTTTGAGAGTTTTCAAAACTGAATTGATGTCATAGACACATTTGCCCCTGAAGGGTACAAGAAGTTTGCATTACAAGGATTTTCAGTTAACAACTATGTATATTAGGGCTAGCACATAATCTATAACAAGAGACAAGATATTACATACTTGGATTTTCAAAGAGCTTTTGAAAAAATCCCTCACCAAAAGCTTTTTAAAAAACTAAACACACCTGTGGAATAAGAAGACCCATATTTTAATGAGTGGTAACCATCTAAAGAATGGAAACACGGTGTATTGATATTCAGACAATTTTCAAATTAGGAAAACTGTTTAATGCATAATTACATCCAAGGTGGCTGAGGCTGTTGATGCATTTAGAGAAATCAGTCAAATGAGATTGTAAAGAACTACAGAAAGACATCTTCAAACTGTGTGAATAAGCATCAAAACTGTAAGTGCAATTCAGTGGAAAGGAGTACAAAGTGATACATGTTAGCAAAATTAATAATCCCCCTTTTTTTTCCTCACACAAATGCATACACAAACTATATTAATGAGGATCTAAACTGGGAGTGACAGTGTTGTCACAGCAGATAGCTCAGTGAACTGTAAACTCAGCTACTGTAAAACACACTCACCCAGATGCCTAGTTATATTAGGAAGGGAACAGAAATTATGTACTTTATGCTTAGAATGACACCAAATCACAATATGTTCTTCTCTATCCTTTTTATAAAGTTTGTATTCAGGGATTTTTATATATTTTCCTGGCTTTCCCCATGCTACTATTTTTTTCATTAAGTTTGTTCTGCCTTTGTTCTTTTATAGAATAAAGCACTTATTGTATATCTTGACTATTGTATATCTTGACTTTCAAAAGGCTTTTGACAAAGTCCCTCACCAAAGGCTCCTAAAAAAGCTCTCCAGCCACGGAATTAGAGGACAGGTCTTGTCCTGGATTGGTAACTGGCTAAATTGTAGGAAGCAAAGGGTGGCAATAAATGGACAATTCTCCGGATGGAAAGAAGTGAGAAGTGGTGTACCCCAAGGTTCAGTTTTGGGGCCTTTACTTTTTAATTTATTCATCAATGATCTGGATGTAGAAGTTAATAGTGAGGTAGCCAAGTTTGCTGATGACACTAAATTGTTCCGGGTTGTGAAAAGTGAAACTGATTGTCGGGAGCTCCAGAAGGATCTCTCGAAATTGTGTGAGTGGGCAACAAGGTGGCAAATGCATTTTAACCTAAACAAGTGCAAAGTTATGCACATCGGGGCAAAGAACCCCAATTATACTTACCAACTGATGGGGACCAAACTTTCTGAGACAACCCAAGAAAGGGATCTTGGGGTTTTGGTGGACAGCTTGATGAAGATGTCAACCCAATGCGCAGCAGCAGTAAAAAAAGCAAATTCCATGCTTAGCATGATTAGGAAGGGAATCGAAAATAAGTCAGCAAGTGTTGTATTGCCTCTGTACAAATCGATGGTGAGACCACACTTGGAGTACTGTGTACAGTTCTGGTCACCGCACCTCAAGAAGGATATAATGGAACTGGAAAAGGTGCAAAAAAGGGCAACAAGAATGATCAAGGAAATGGAGCACCTCCCTTATGAAACCAGATTGAAACGCCTTGGTCTCTTCAGCCTTGAAAGACGGCGTTTAAGGGGTGACTTGATCGAAGTGTATAAAATCATGCATGGGATAGAAAATGTGGATAGAGAAAAATTCTTTTCTCTATCACACAATACCAGGACAAGGGGGCACTCCCTAAAGCTTATAGCTAAGAAAGTGAGGACAAATAAAGGGAAATATTTCTTCACCCAGAGGGTCGTTGATTTATGGAATTCACTTCCTGAAGGGGTCGTGACAGCTGTCAGCCTTGACAGCTTCAAGGCAGGGCTAGATAGATTCATGGATGCAAAGTGTATTGGTGGTTATTAAAACAGATGTCCATGTGCCGCCTCTATGTTGGTTGAGGCAGGCAGGATTCCCTTGAGTACCATTTGTTTGGGGGGTCAAGGGAAAGGGAGGGTTTTGCCTTCTCTTTCTGCTCAAGATCCCCATGTACATTTGGTGGGCCACTGTGTGACACAGAATGCTGGACTCGATGGGCTTTGGCCTGATTCAGCATGGCTCTTCTTATGTTCTTATGTTCTTATGTACTTAATGCCCCAACTTGACTCAGAAGCAGGAATCCCCAGGAACATAGAAATGATTGGACATACTATTTTTCTCCAGTAGATTTTCTTCCAGTAGTGGATTTGTCCATTTTCTTCTACACTCTTTGCCTTTTCTGACTAGCTAGGATGTGGTGTATTCCTATTCTATTTTTATTTTTACAATTAAAATATTTTTATCAGCATTCCTTTGAGAGGACTATTCCTGATCTACTTTTATATAAGGTTCTCAATTCAAGTCACTTCAACTTTCAACTGTTTTATCTCGCCCATCATACCAAGAGAGAATCATTTCTAGGTCATTATAGAACTGAGATCACTTGAATAGAACAAAAAGACCATTACAGACTCATGTGGATTCTGTATCTTTTCTGAAATCTGGAAATTTATCAGCAGAAAGCTATTAAGTGAGTGAACACTATAGAGTTACTTCATTTGGCTTTGGATGTGGGCAGTGATCAAATCAAATTGTTCTGCTATATAATCAATTGTCAGAATACCAGTGTTGTCCTGATTCTTATAGGGAAACAGGAGAAATTTCCTAATAGTATTCTTTCCAAAAGAAAAGTACTTTAGAATTACAACAATCTGTTATGCTCATTAGTCACTTGCTTGAAAGAAGTTTTGGACCACAGCAAATTGTAATTGATCTGTTTTTCCTATTATCTGGAAGAACAACAGTGAACAGGAATTTTCTGATATGGCTTTTGGCATTTATGTATTTGTTTTTATTTATTTCTGCAATTAATCTGTTGCCTCTGTCTTGCAGACACTTACTTGCAGCAATAAGATAAAGTTATATTTTAAAACTTCAGTAATGAAATTATTTTATAATTACTAGTAAAAAAAATAATAAGAACACACACACATTTTGTG
Source organism: Bothrops alternatus (assembly GCA_034064705.1). NCBI lineage: Eukaryota > Metazoa > Chordata > Lepidosauria > Squamata > Viperidae > Bothrops > Bothrops alternatus. Next base: position 5,449,391 of record JARGCV010000001.1, on the reverse strand, counting down.
CCATCAAGTCATTGTTGACTCCTAGTGAACACATAGAAAGATTTTCTCCCTATGATCTGTTCCTAACCTGGTAATATAGCTCTTCCAATAGTACACTCATCACTACTGTAACTGAGTCTATCACCCTTGCTGCTGGTTGTCCTCTTCTTTTCTTTCATTCTACCTTTCCTAACATTAGATCCTTCCTTCTCCAGACAGCTAAGTCTTCATATACTGTGTCTGAAATAGGATAATTTGTGTCTGGTCATTTGTCCCTTGAGTGGGAATTCTGGATAAAAAATATGCACATACATTTATATATGTACACAAATAGACAAGATGTGGCTCTACAGTCATTATCCAACAGCCTCCCCAAAAACTTAAGTCTTTACTGGCTTCTGATATCTCAGAGAATAGGCTCTCCGCAAAAGGGCGTTGCTGTCAAGAATGCTTGACATTACAGCCCTCTCCTGCCTCACTTCCTGGTAGATGGGGGAACTTTAATATGGTGCTCTCTGGCTACCCGTGTTCAATAAGCAGAGACCATTCAGGAAAGAGACTCACTTAGATACCCAGGCCTGAAGTAATATAGAGCTTTGAAGGTAGTGACCAGCACCTGGAATTGCACTTGAAAACACACTGGCAACCACTGCAGCTCCTGAAGCAACAAAGCAATGCTGCAGTAGAAATAGTGGCCAGTGAGTATGTGGGCCATAAACAATGAGCAAGTATATTACCCTCCCAGGTAAGCCAGACAAGACACATGAACTGATTTTACTTTATCATAAGGCTACGTTAACAGAATCTTGCAAGTTTGAAAGTACAAAGGTCCTATCGCTATTTTTAACCTCTTGATCCATTAGATGGGTCCTTCCTAAGCCTTTTTCCTCTGATTGCTAAGATGCTGGGGGCTCTGTCTCTTTTGTCTGATTGTTTCCTAGGCAGCACAGCTTCCCCTTGTTCTACCAGATGTTCCATTACAGTGGTTGCACTCTGGCCAATTGAAGTTATAATGGAACATGTGAAAAGTCCTTGTGTTATTTCTTGTGAAACTATTCCACTAGTTTCTTGCTTTGTTCAGCAACTGAAAACCAATTACATAACTATTTGCCAAACACATTTTCTTGCAGTTTTTCTATAAGCAGACTTTGGATACAACCCAAGTCTTGCATAATTTGCAAATGCAATATCATATTCCAGTTATGTTTGCTTATTCTGTCACTCCTACAAAAACAGTTGTTGTAATGCAACAAAATTCATCTGATAATCCCACTGCCTGTCTTTTTATTTATGTACTTATCATGCACCACTATCAGCATTATGCTTGAGGTTTTTACTTAGTTCTTTTCTTCTTTAAAGTAACCAGCCAAAGTGCAAAACAATTTGAATGTATGTTAAAATTCATGCAAGCATAATCTTAGTCTGATGTCACCAATGCCTATTGCATTACAAGGTGAGAATTGCCAGACATTCACATGTACCCTGTTAACATTTCCTTAGATTTGCAGCCAAGAATGCTTCATTTTTTAAAATTGTGCTTTTGAAGATAGCCCCTTTTTATTCTGCTCTTACATTCTGCCAAAGCACCAAGGCTTATGCCAATCCTCCTGATCAATGTAAAGCAGAATCATTTGGTAAGCAGCTGGTAAGGGAAACCAGTTATCTTTGCTACACTGCTTCTGATAATTATTCATCTCTCAAACTATGAAGCAAAGTTCCAATCAAAAGCACAGAAATAGGCAGATTATTTGCTTTTTTACATGGCAGCAGCTACAAAGTAAATAACTTATTCCTTCCTTCTGTTAGGAATTTTGTTCCTGATTTTTTGCTGACAAGTAGAGAAGGGAGACTTCAGAACATATTCTGTGGTACAAACAAGTGATGTTGGGGAAAAAAGGTTAAAATCATTTCTCTAATCCAAAATACAACACGAACTTTACAGATCAAGTAATCATAAATTGGAAATGAAAGAATAAGCTATTTGGGAGCTGTAACGTTTTAAACTGCAGGTGAAATCCTAAATAACTACTCCATTTAGATAAAAACTCTATGTTTATCAACAGAACAGAATTTTTATTGAGGTCAATGACCAGTCAATAAAACTCTGGATACACAAAATTAATACTGATTGTTTCATTAGATGAAGAGCTTTGTCATTCCAACTGCTGTGCAACTTACTAATCATGTGACAGAATTCTACCACAGTTAAAGAGACATAATGGTTTGAATCTGCTAATAAAATGATTTAAATAGAATTGATCAGAGAGACTGGGATATTTAGTTAGATGTAGAATTAAAAGCTCATGAAAGTTTGGCATAAAATGGACAATAAAGTAAGGCATGTTTGATTGTTTCTATGGCTTTTTCACCACACAGGCAGAGTCTGGATTTGAATGCAATCCTTTTGTATCTTCCTCTCTAAAACCATTTTAGGGACTGTCTTAGTTTAAAACATATTAGTTAGTTTAAGTATAGCAGGTCTGAATGGGGTACTAGGACTACTTAAAAATATACCTTTGGGAAAGGACATCAAGTCTGAAAGCCAATGTCCTTGAGAGACTGCTTGATTGCCTCTACTCTCTTGTCCAATTATGTACACTGGGTTAAGCAAAAGCCAGAAAGTTCCAATTTGTTATATATTGCATGACCTAAGAGGAATCAAATTTATCAGGGAGAACCTGAGCGCTAAGCCTGAGGAAGAAAAGAGTCGTTTGAGTATGTGAGAATATGTACCCAGGCACTATTGTATGTACAGAAAATGAGTATATCAGGGAGAAAAACTAAACCCACATAACAAATGTCTATGAAGTGTATAGGAATATGGTTAACCTTTAGAAGACTAGGCCTTAATCTATTCTTTCAAGTCTCAGATCACTAAAGCTGCAAAACTCTCAAGCACCTTATCTTCCAGTAAATACATATCTCAAAATTGTTCTCAAATAATGTTAGTTTTGGATTTGTTTAATGTTTTTTTTTAAACCGCAAGTGCCCATGGCCAGTAATGCAGAAGAAACTGACAGAACTAAAGTAACTGGATGTAGTTTCAGTCTATACTGCCTGATAGGTCATTTAACTTGGCAATATTGGTTTGGCCACAGTTACGAAGGATGTCTTATGAGCAATAAGAAACTTATTTATTTATGTCACTGAGTTTTTGCATGCTGCTAAATAAGATTCTGAGTGGTTTATGCTGCTTCCCACCCCACCCCACCCCCCAATTCAATTTTGATTCCTGGCAATTGCCTGGACAAGTCCCTGCAGTTTTCTTGGCAAGATTTCAGAAGAGATTTGTTACAGATATATGGAACAGCCATATAACTAGATGTTTATACTGATGTAGCACTGATGTTCCACTATACAACAATAAAAAACAGCTCCACCTTACCAGTTTTCTTTATAGAAATAAATGGCACAGAGCCACATGTTGATTGTTAAAAAATGAACAACACTACAGCTCTATTGACATGGAGAGATGACAAGCCCTCTGGCTCTACAATATGCCCAGTGTTATTCATCATCTGCTTTAACAGAAATGGGATACTACGGTAATACAAGGACAATAAATTTAATGATGGGGAAGAAATCCAAGATTAGTAACACTACAAGATAACCAAATGCTTTCAAAAGGAAGATCTAAGATTCTGCTTCCATGCAACAGGAAGGAAAAATAGTTGATACATTTTTTAAGTGGGTACAAAAGCATCCCTTTCAATTCAGCATTACATTTGGAAAAATGAACAAACTTGCTGTGAATTAATTGGAGATGGGGTGGAGTGGAGATTAGTGGAAACCCACACTAATCTATCATATTTTATTACCTGTATTCTAATAACAAATTTAAGCGGATGAATTCTCATGAAAGTAAATAGGATAGCCTGTTGAGGGACATTTATTAGCAGTCTGTAACAATTAAAAGAAAAATATAAAAAGCCCAAAGCAAGTTGACAAGGTGTTTGGACAGAGTGTTTGTTGAGTTGACAGCTAAAGGGAAAAATGAAAATGGAAGAACAAGGAATACCCTTGTTCCATCTCCTAACAGGTTATGGTAAGTATTTTGAAGTGTTTGAGATATATACTCTAACACCCTAAGGATCACTTCTGATAGCTTAGTGAACACATTTAGGTAGGGTTTTTCTAGTAACAATACAGTGAGGGAAAAATTATTTGATCTCCTGCTGATTGTTTATGTTTGCACACTGACAAATAAATGATTAGTCTATGATTTTAATGGTAGGTTTATTTTAACAGTGACAGACAGAATAACAAGAAAAACATCCAAAAAACACATTTCAAAAATGTTATAAATTGATTTGCATTTTAATGAGTGAAATAAGTATTTGACCCCTTCGCAAAACATGACTTAGTACTTGGTGGCAAAACCCTTGATGGCAATCACAGAGGTCAGACATTTCTTGTAGTTGGCCATCAGGTTTGCACACATCTCAGGAGGGATTTTGTCCCAGTCCTTTTTGTAGATCCTCTCCAAGTCATTAAGGTTTCCAGGCTGATGTTTGGCAGTTTGAACCTTCAGCCCCTCCACAGATTTTCCATGGGATTAAGGTCTGGAGATTGGCTAGGCCACTCCAGAACCTTAATGTGCTTCTTCTTGAGCCACTCCTTTGTTGCCTTGGCGGTGTGTTTTGTGTCATAGCCATGCTGGAATCCCATTCACGACCCATTTTCAATGCCCTGGCTGAGAGAAGGAGGTTCTTACCCAAGATTTGATGGTATATGGCCCCGTCCATCGTTCCTTTGATGCAGTGAAGTTGTCCTGTCCCTTAGCAGAAAAACATCCCCCAAAGCATAATGTTTCCACCTCCATGTCTGAGGTTGGGGATGGTGTTCTTGGAATCCAGGCAGCATTCCTCCTCCTCCAAACACAGTGGGTTGATGCCAAAGAATTTGATTTTGGTCTCATCTGACCACAACACTTTTACCCAGTTCTCCTCTGAATCACTCAGATATTAATTGGCAAACTTCAGACAGGCCTGTACATTTCTTGAGCAGGAGGACCTTGCTGGTGCTGCAGGATTTCAATCCTTCACAGCATAGTGTGTTATGAATTGTTTTCTTGGTGACTATGGTCCAGCTGCCTTGAGATCATTGACAAGATCCTCCCATGTAATTCTGGGCTGATTCCTCACCATTCTCATGATCATTGAAACTCCACAAGGTGAGATCTTGCATGGAGCCCAGACAGAGGGAGATTGACAGTTATTTTGTATTTCTTCCATTTGTGAATAATCGCACCAACTGTTGTCACCTTCTCACCAAGCTGTTTGGCGATAGTCTTGTAGCCCATTCCAGCCTGGGTAGGTCTACAATCTTGTCCCTGACATCCTTGGACAGCTCTTTGGTCTTGGCCATGTTGGAGAGTTTGGAATCTGATTGATTGCTTCTTTAAGAGAGCGCTCCTAATCTCAGTTCGTTACCTGTATAGAAGACATCTGGGAGCCAGAAATCTTGCTGATTGGTAGATCAAATACTTATTTCACTTATTAAAACACAAATCAATTTATAACTTTTTTGAAATGCATTTTTCTGGATTTTGTTGTTGTTATTCTGTCTCTCACTGTTAAAATAAACTTACCATTAAAATTATAGACTGATCATTTCTTTGTCAGTGGGCAAATGTACAAAATCAGCAGGGGATCAAATAATTTCCCCCCTCACTGTATAGGTTTGGAAATGTCTGTTGTTTGCTTCTTTTTAAGCCTACAATCAAGAGATTTTCAGTTGATTATCCATTCAAATATTAATCAGATCCTAACCTGCTTATTTTTTTGAAGTCAGATATTTGAGTAATTATTGCTACATTAACATTAAGGGGGTGGGAATCCATGGTCCTTACTATATGATATGTGAGTGGGAATAGGAGAAAACGGAGAATCTTTTTTCATGCTTTCTCAAATGGTTATGTTAAAGAGTTGTAAAAATCCATACTTCAAGGCCAGCAGCCAGCTACAGGCTGAATTATATATTTTGCTGCAATAGGAAATTGCTTTATACAATAACAGACATTGCTATGTTTGGCCTTTGCATGCCAGATGCCAAATAGTGAAAAAATAAGCCTTTCATACTGAAATTTAAAGCTGTGGACAAGAGAGCAAAAGACACAACATCACAGGCTTTTAAAAGCTATTGTACGTTAAAGGCTTCATCTCATCTAACTTTCTGTTGGTTTCTCCACTTTCCTGCAATGGAGACAAAGCAGCCCTGTATGATCCTCTTCTAGTCTAGAAATCTGTTTAAATGCTCCAGAGCAAGAAATGATTTCAGATGGCTGAGTCAAACAAATTAATTGTGCTGGTCTTCTCCAAAACGTCCTTTCTCCAGCTTCTCCAATTAAAATATCATAGGGCATAATTTAAGTGCATAAAATGAATACATGAACTGGTAGAGCAATGCTGCTCACCAGCCTCTCCATCTCCCACCCCTGTCCCACCCCATGTTTAGAATCTGCTGTTATACTAAATCTTGCAGTAAATACTGGAAGTTACCCATGGTATGCAATTAACTCTCCTGGATCACTGGCAGGGCTACTACACCTCATTAACTAAACAATGAGCAAGTGTATTACAGAACATTAAGTTTCTCCTTTTTTGCAATTAAACAGCTAATACAATATCGGTAGCAGCAGGGAATTCTTTTTTGTGGGAATTTAACAGGAATTGCTTATTCTACCAATAGACTCCATAGTGGTACTATATAAACAGGAAGTGAATTGCTTCTTCCCCTTGGTCTCTCAAAATCTACTCAGGCCTCAGACTACCAGAAACACACTCATTATTTTTGAGTATACTTCCATTTAAGTAAACCTTCAATTGTTTTTCCCAACTGAAATAACACTCAGTTAACATACTAATTTGACACTTTTCATTCATTTCCCCCTCTCTCACCAACCCAAAAAGGGCAAGGTAAACTAAAAGACAAACTATAGTAGGTAGTAAGGAGTGCCTGTGCTGATTATTTCCCAACTCGTTACAGCTAGACTGTAAGAATTGTGTGAATTTTCTATTTGTTTTATTTAGAAAATGTATATTTTCTACTCTTCTAATGACCCTGTAATAAGGTAAAATTTAAAACTCTATAAAAACAAAACATAAGAAATATAAAACACAGACGCTAAACTAGTAGCAGTGTTTGGAGAAAGTATGCTTTATGACACTTCTTAAACTGTAATAATAGTAACATGTTAGATAAGGTAAGATAACCTTGTCATTTTTTTTACTGTGGGCACAACGGCACACATCAAAAATGAAATTTAGTTGCTTATGATATAACTGATCCTTGAGCTTTTTAAGTCATCCCAAACTGCTTTCTGATCTGCTTTCTGATCAGCATCTATCCTCTGCCTTTGGAAAAACAAGGAAGTGGAAAAGTATTTTGAGAAATAGTGTTGCTCTCAAATGCCAGGAATGGCGACTAGGATGTTCAACTTTTCAAACTTTGTGATCAGTTTCTGAATTATGTCTCCTCCATTTCAAGTAAATATCTGGACGTGTTTATATTAACCAAAGTGTAACGGGAAGCATGAATTTGTCTCAAAATTCATGTTTCCCATTATACTTTATTTAATACAAGATGAATTCCAGAGTGTAGAGAAGCTTAAAACTTCTATACAATATGTCCATCCAGAACCTACATTTTGTTGCTTTAATCACTGAGTAAGTCCATGACAGTGAAAACATTCCATGTTTTCATTTAGCACATACTCTGCCTAGGCATCTGAAGAATGAAAACTGAAGCCTACTTCATGGTCAAGACTTGGCAAATGACTTTTACCCTATTGTCACTGAAATCCTATTCTATACTAACAATTGGCAATGGGTCGGCGCCGGCCCTGTCTAAGGTTCGGACCGCGTGGTCGCCGAGGCTGGTCGGCGTCTCCTTGGGCGCTCCGCGTTTGGAGCCGATCCCAAGGCCCACGCGGTGCCCGGGGCGCCGATCAGCTGATCGGCGCCGAACCTAGCCCCCCGCGATCCCTGTACGGAGAGGGGGACGCGAATGGCGAAGGGTGAGGGGACCCCCCTCCCCTTCGCCCCCCCCTCCGCCCTCCCCCGCGCCCACCGAAGGGTACTTACGTTTTGTGTTCCCTTCAGCCGGCTCCCTGGATGAACGAAGGAGGGAGGAGGAGGGTAAGAGGAAAAGATCCTTAATGGGGAAGAAAGTTAGTGGAGAGGCTAGGAGAGCACGCTCCCAGCCTCTGCTTAACCTAGTTATCTTTTAACTAAGCTCTTCTAAACTAATAAGAATCCACCCATAAGTGAAAACCTGTATCTGCCTAGGAGCCACGCTTCATGTCCTTCCAGGGCGAAATCAAGTCAAATCTGGGGATAAGGTCCAGGAAGGGGGCGTGGCAACTTTGGATGACTTGATTTGATAGGGCAGGAATACAGTCATAACCCATGGGTGGATTCTCCATCTCCCAGTGCTGGAGAAAGGCAGAATATGCTAGACTTAGGCTCTGCTGCATCTCAGCCCAGGAAACAATCTGCAGTAAAGAGAGGTGGCAGAATCTGTGTGTTGCTTGAAGATCCAACTGGATGACCCACAGTACATACATCTTTGTGCTAGCAATCCTGAGATTAACCTTCTGAAAACAGAATGCCATGCTCAGCCCCAAGCCTGATAATATTAGGGAATTTTGGAGCCAAATAACTTCAGGTATAAGGCAAACTATTCTCCATCCTGCTTATTTCTGAATTTGTACCAAAGGGTACATACTCAAAAAGGAGCAACAAGAAACCTGGTATCCTCAAAATGCTGGGCTTCCAACAGGTAAGGCTAGGCTAACTCGGCTGAATATGCTTTGCTCATCTAGAGAGGAGGAAAAAAATTGCAGAAATAAAATATTTGAATTATACCCTTTCATTCTGAAGCTGAAAGTTAAAACAAATTAAACACATATATTTTTGCTATCATTTTTAAATTTGATTTATTTAATAATCTAATCCTCATTTCAATATTTATTAGTTATTAAAGTAATTTATTTGGTTATTTATTATGTAATCGTTTCTCTTTTGTAATTATTATTATAATGAGGTAAACAATTACCTCATTCAAGATGAGGTCCCTACTGGCTCACTAACCAGATTTACTTACCAAAGCATCATCACCGGCAAATTTTAAATAATAATGTCTGCCTTCCTTCATGAGACAGAAAGAAAGCAAATCTGAAGTTAGTATCACATTTTTTTTCTAAGACTGGCCTGAACATGTTTGTAACATAATTGTATCACTCTTGCTGCTAAATGGAGCCAACTTTGCCTCATCATGCCAAAAGAACTTGGTATATTTCAGGATACAGACCACTGGCTATAGAAAAAAGCGTCCCCATAAATATAGCTGTTGCTGTGATGACCAGTTTGCTACATTCATTTTGACACATTTATTCTACAGTGTGACCTCTGTCTGTCATGTTGCCATCATGACTCACGATGGCTTTTGCCATAGGCACTTCAACACATTCTCCCTGTTTGCAACGCAGCATCTCCGCATCTTGTGGCCATGCTTTAATATAGCCTTGGAGAAGATTAAATTAATTGCAATTTCCTATCTTTTTCTTTGCCTTGGCTTCTCCACAATATTGCTGAAGCAGTCTAGAACTTGGCAGTGAGGGAAATGTAATATGATGTATTTGTGTCTGCCTTGTTCAGCCAAGTTGGCCAGCACTTCAAGGAGCAAATGAGCAGGCTGCGAGGAAAGCTTTATCCCACTTTTGGGAGGCAAAATGGAGGTCTGTGATCTACAAAAATGGAGGCAAGACGCATCCCTGTATAGGATGCTCAGAACAGATAAACTCCATCTGTCAAATAAATGACATGCTACATTATTATGAAGTGACTAAATGTGTGAACTTCAATTTACAGATCTTGGGGAAAAAAAGACCGACAGACAGACAGACCTGAAACAGACTTTTCATCTAAAAGAGATCTTCACCCTGTCTCATTGCAATTAGTGTTTTCCATGGATGAAGCCCAATTTCCCATATTAAACAAGAGGGGCTTTCATTGCTGGAAAAGGTAATAAAAGACAAATGTTTGATTTTTGAATAAGGTAATTTTACAAAGCTTTATGCCTCCTTTGACCTTCTCTAAAAACATATTTACAGCAAGGAACCTGGCAATGCTTTACAGATTAAATTACAAAAAGAGACTTGCAGTCAAGGATTTGTTTTGCTCTTTCAAATCAGAATGGCTATTGCCCTTGTTTCTAAAGCGCTCTCTGTTCTCTTTCCTCTTTCTTTTCCTTTTCTAAATGATTTCCTTAGACTTATTTTCTTCTTTTTGCTCTCTCAGTCCTTCCTAACCTTTTCCCTGTTGTAATGTCACTTTTCTTCTGACACCTCTGGTTTTTTCCTTTTTATATCTTACCTTCTATCTATTCTACCCGAGTTAGGATTCAGAGCACCTGACCACAACATCTTATACTGCTCTTCCTTACTACAGCAATCAGGTCTTCACTATCTCAGGGTCTATCACAACGTAATGTTTAAGCAACAACTTTCAGGTCTGGTGAAACTACATAATACAGAATTTCCCCATCTGTTTGGTGCCCAGCAAAATTTGATTGGTAAGCTTAAATTCTTTAGCCTTTTGAAAGTTTTAGCTTCGTTAGACTTTAACCTTTAGAAATCCTCATCCAAGGATTTTTTGGACTGACTAAATCCCAGTGGGCTACCATTACTTCCTGGGCATGAAACAACTCTCCTGGCTTTCACCTGAACAGGACTTCTGCCTCTAAGGCCTCTGGTTGTTTTATATTGTTCATATATATTACTTCATATTATAGTCCTGGTATGACTGATCCTAGTTCTGGTTCATATCTGAATTCCTAATTCTTGTTTTTTAAATGATGATCCTTTTTAAATGATCCTTATGTATTACCTGTGACAGATCTATATTTTTTAAATTAATATATTGTATGGATAGAACAGCAATTGACTTTGGGCTCTGTCCTTGGAATCTTCTCCTGCCTAGACATAGGAGTCTGGGGGTCTAAAGCATTATATAAAGAAAAAATATCAAGGATATGAAAAGACATGTGTGATCTTTTAGAATTTTTGGGAAAGTACAGGGATATGAAATGGGCATTCAAACCCTCCAAAGATAAAATTGTGATGAGCAATTATAGAATAGAAAGAAATTCATCATAACATTAAAGTCTCATGAATGCCGTGATTGTTAAGCAAACACATTGTTTGCTATGGGGGTGTTTTTTGCCAGAAATTTAATTTAATTTAATTTAATTTTTCGGACTTATATGCCGCTCCTCTCCGAAGACTCGGAGCGGCTTACAACATAAACAAAATGGAAATAAATGCTGCTTTCTGGCAGAAATGTCATAAATCATGGTCATGTGACTGTAAGATGCTGCAAAAAAAAGCCATTTGTTGGTCAGTTGCTGTGCACCCAAAATGTGGTCACATGACAGGGGGGTTGGTTGTCAGAATTTTGAATCCATGACATAAGTAGCTTTGGGGGGGTCTATCATAATTTTGAAGGGTCACTAAGCAAAGCAACCAATTATATGTCGAGCACTACCTTTATTAACACAGAAATTGTGCTTCAGTGTAAGTTTATGTGTAAAGTTTATATATCAATATTCTTGTTTGATACAGTTTGTGGACCATGATTTTATTTTTATTTTGAATTACTTAATAAAGTCGGAAGTAATTAGAACATTGATTCTCTCTGAGAGCATATCAAAATAAAAAGTAAAGAATAAAAATCAATTCCACAGGCACTATAAAAACACATTTCACTTCATTTTGCAGTTCAACATTTGGATTTTTTAAAGCTAATTTCTGTAATTCCTTTTGAATGATAGGCATTTGTCTTCACTCTCCATTCAGATGTCTGAATATGTTGCTTTTGGCAGACCCTGCCCAAATAGTAGCACATTTTATACAGTTTATATGAAGCAACATAGAACATAAAGTCTAATTCTAAGCAAACACAATAAAAAATGCCTAATGAAATATAATGATCATCAATTTATGGCATAATCTCGATACTTGTTTAACAGAGGCCAGAACTCTATTCAGAAATCTAAGCTATAAACCAAATCAGGGCTAGTCAACCTTGGCTCTTTTATGACTCGTGGACTTCAACTCCCAGAATTCCTGAGCCAGCATGAGTCATAAAAGAGCCAAGGTTGACTAGCCCTGAACTAAATTAAAGCAAATTAACAATATTGCATCAGTCTTTCTAACCATTTCTCTTAGGGTTTCTTAACACAAATTTCAAATACCAAGTGCAAGAAAATCTGTTTAAATTAGTCCCAATTTAATACAATTCTATCTAACTAGTTTCAGTTTAGTACAAATCTATACACCATATATAGATATTATTTATCATATAACAAAACAAGGTAATTGGAGATATGAACATTATATCATTGTTTGTCTCAAGAGAAACAATTTTAACATTGTTTTTTCTCTTTGAAATGTTCTTTCCTTCCATCTTATAATACTTACCAGCAAGGTTCAAAGAAAGTTTTTGCTTGAGAGCAAATAAATTAGATGGTGAGTAGGAAGCTATTATGTACCAATGGGGAAAAGCCACAACTAACTGGAAGGTGGCCCTCAATAACCTATAACCTTAATTTTGCATGCAAAAATCCAAAACGCAGTCTCCAGCATTTCCAGAGAAAGTTTATCCCCCAAACTGTGGCCCAAGGATCATAATGGATTATACTGGTTTAATAACCTTACTTAATAGGAACTTCCGGTTCTGGTCGCGCTGTACGGAGCCGTTCTTAGGGAGCTCCGAGACGGGGATCGGTTTTACAGCTGTTTTCCAGCCATCTGGAGCGTCTGAGGCCGGGAGGGACTGATAGATTGCAGCGGAATCCCTGGCGTACCGGAGGAGGCCAAGAACGCCACAGAAAAGTCAGAGGGGACGCAAACCGGAGATGGAGAGGCCGGCTGCAGCCGGCCCGAAGACACGAGGAGCAGGCGCGAGTAATGGAGGCAAGGGGAGAAGATACACGGAAGCAGTAAGGAAGGAGAAGGCGGGGGAAGACCCAAGAAATAAGTACCCTGGATGGCAGAGGGACTCGGTGAGTGAAGCCCCTCACGTTGCGCCCCAGAAATATCGGAACTGGAGCCCCAGGGGTACAGCAGTGGCCAGAACTTACTAGGGAGGAAGGAGGGAGAAGGAGAGAAAGGAGAGCGTCGGAGGGGAGACGGAAGACTGGAGACCGACCTGGGATGCTGTAAAGGGAAGGCTGAAGGGATTTGGAACCAGAAGCTGACAAAATACAGTAGAACGTGGTCTGGGAAAGAAAGTAAAGAAGGGCAAGAAGGAGCCAGAAAAGTGCAAAGGGAAGGGATAGGCTGGCAGGCTATAGCGTGGAGGAGGAGTCACAGAAGGAAGGTAGGGGCAATATAATCCAAAGAGGTTCCCTACACTGGGGAGAATCAATCTGAACTGGCTCCCTGATCATAGATGACTCCTATCTTGGAAATGCCTGAATATTGACTCTTATCCCTGAACTGTTTGAATCCTGAGCCTTCTCCCTGAAAGATCAGAATATTGGATCATCATCAGAACATTGTCTGGTGATTAATTTGGTTTAATTTAAAAAATCAAAGAAAAACCTGGCCAACAGTAGGCTGAACTCAGGATGGCCACCAAGCAGACCAAACTGATACCCCCAAAGGCAGCTGCACCCTCCCCAGCTCAGCTTCCTAAAACACCAGGGAAAAATCTACCTGCCCTCCCATCCTCCCACATACCTACAGGCCCCCAGACCCCCCCCCATCAACCCAGGCCTCTCCAGTAAGGCACATGATGAAAGAAATAAAAGAGATGATAGAGGCATTGGGAAAAAGGGTGGAGGAAATGGATAAAAAGATGGAGGACGTGGGCACAAGGATGGAGAGACGGTGCAAAGATATAGAACAGAAGCTGGAGAAACAAGGCAGAGATTTAGAGAGGAAGTGGGAAGAACAAAGCAGAGCGGTGACTGCAGACCTGGATCAAATCAAGGAAACAATGCAAACACACAACAAGAGAATGAGAGATGAAATTGGAAAAAATTTTAAGGAGATCTGGGAGAGGGTTGAAAAAAGGATGGAAGAGGTGGAGAGTCACATGGAGGGACAAATAGCGGAGATGAAAAGTGTGGCTCAGGACCAATCCACAATGATGCAATATTGGCAGATGGCGACAGCAATCAGATTTAGGGGATTGAGAGAGACAACAAACGAAAACCAAAAGGACCTGAAAAGAATCTTTGTAAAAGCCCTGGCAAAATTTCTGGGAGAGAAAGCCGAAAATATTTCGTGGCAAGTTGACAGAATCCACAGAGTTAACTCGTGGATTGCAGCAAACAGGCAACTACCAAGGGACGTGGTTATCCATTTTGCAACAAAGGGGTTCCGGGACTTTATCTCTACAACGTCCTATAACAAGAAACTATATGTAGAGGAGCAAGAGGTGGCGATACTGAAAGAGATCCCCCCCCCGAAGATGTTAAGAGACAGAAAAGATTACAAGTTCCTGGTCAATGAACTGAAAGCACGCGCTCTACAATATCGATGGGAAGCCCCAACTGGAATATCACTACTTTATAAAAGCAAAAGATACCATCTGATCTCAATCCAGAAAGCCAAAGAATTTCTTGAAAAGGAACTGAAGGCGGAAGGACCTCAACCCATAACGAGGGACAACGTAGACTGGCCACATGAAAGAGGAAGGGACTTAGAACAACGATCAAACTCCTCAGAAGCATAGACCGCTGCGGCATCAGGAGAAGTGAAAGGACCTCCTTGGGATGCGAATGCACAGAGAATAGATGGCAATAAAAACATGGAAGCAGGGCAGATTACAGAGTCAAGGCAATTAAGGTCTACTACCAAATGCACAGACCAGCAAGAAAAGATCCCACAAAATAATATGAGCACCAACCCGGATACCATGGGAGCGAGACCAAGGAAGAAAGCAGGGGAAAAAGCAGATGCGGTCTGGCAGGAGTATCCTGAAGCCGATCATGGCAAGTAAATATTTGACTTGGAACGTTAACGGGTTAAACTCCCCACAGAAAAGGAAGAAAATATTTCATTACCTGAATCAAGGTAAAAATGATATAATTTGCCTACAAGAAGCGCACATCAGAGCGGCAGACCAGAAATATTTAACCAACAACAAACTAGGCACACAATTTGTTGCAGCAGCAGCAGGAAAGAAGAATGGAATTGTTATATATGTGAAGAAACATATAAGAGCTAAGCTAATAGAGTCAGACTCCCAAGGTAGATACCTAGCAATCGAAATAGTACAGGAAGATAAGAAAATTCTGGTGATGGGCATCTATGCATCAAATCAACAACAAGGAAAATTCTACAAATTGATACACAAGAACTTAACACAACTCAACTACAGATCATGTATTATAATGGGAGACTGGAACGGTGTCATAGAGGTCGTCCTGGATAAAAAGAAGACAGTACCTAACCCGCAAAAACACTCCAAGTTGTCTAAATCCTTCTTCGACATAAAGGAGGACCTCGAACTGATAGACATTTGGAGGGAAAGACACAGCAAAGAGCAAGAATTCACATTTTTCTCAGACAGACATCAATCATTCTCCAGAATTGACTTTATATTAACAACTAGCGACTTGCTGGTTAACCTAAAAATGGTGAAAATCCTACCCAAAGTACTATCAGACCATAACCCGGTATGGATGGAATTAAGACATGGCCAGAAACCTAGGAGATCCTGGAGAATTAATGAAAACCTGTTTAAATATGAAGAAAAGGTGGCTGAATGCAAAAATGCTATGAAGGAATTCTTTAGCATAAATATGAAAAATGAGACACCTATAGAAATGATATGGGATGCCAGCAAGGTATATATGCGTGGGATTCTCATGGACATGAATAAAAGGCACCGTCGTAAACAAGAACAAAAAAGAAAGGAGTTAGAAGATGAGATAAGTAAGAAAGAGCAGCTATTAATAAAAAGACCGGAGGACAAAGTCACCAAAGAAGGAATCAAGATTCTAAGGAAACAATTTGACTTGTTGTTGGCAGACCAAGTGGCAAGGAATATACAATACGCAAAACATAAGACATTCTGTAATTCCAACAAACCTGGTCGGTGGCTGGCTTATACCTTAAGGAAGAAGCAGAAATCCCACATAATTGAAAAGATAGAGTACAAAGGCAAGGAAGAATTTCAACAGGAAGTAATCAAGAAAGCTTTTACCGAGTTCTACTCAAAGTTATACGCTGAGGAGAAGACACAAGACAAGGAGATAGACAAGTTCCTACAAAATGAAAAGTTATTGATAATCACCGATGAACAAAGAGATGCCCTGAATGCATTGATCACAAAAGAGGAAATACACTCAGTGATCAAACAATTGAAAAAGGGAAAATCGCCCGGGACGGACGGGATAACAGCGACCTACTACAAGCATCTCCTAGAGGAAATGATAGAACCCCTTAGACAGTTATTTGTCAACATACAAGAAGGTGGTCAAGTTCCACCGTCATGGAAAACAGCTTATATCTCTCTAATCCCTAAAGAGGGAAAAGATAACGCACAACCTGAAAATTATAGACCCATCTCACTACTGAACACGGATTACAAAATCTTCACAAAAATCTTGGCCAACAGATTAATGACTGTGTTACAAAAAATAATTCACCCGGATCAAACTGGATTTATACAAGGACGTCAGATGAAAACTAATGTAAGACAACTGCTGAACATAATAGAGTATTTGGAAAGGCACAACCAGGTGCCCGCTACTCTCATGTTTGTGGATGCAGAAAAGGCCTTCAATAGACTGAATTGGCCGTTTCTGACAAAACTGGTCGGGGGGATGAAAATGGGAAAACAGTTTCTTAACTCCATACTGGCAATTTACCAGAAACAAACAGGCCAGATCATTGTGAATGGGGACTTAACAGACTCATTTAACATAGAAAAAGGTACGAGACAGGGATGCCCGCTATCCCCCTTGCTATTTGTTTTAACGCTGGAGATTCTACTGAACAAGATAAGAGCGGCGGAGGACATAAAAGGCATACGGATTAGACAGGAAGACTACAGACTATGTGCCTTCGCGGACGACCTGCTGGTGACAATGGCGCAACCAGCACAATCAGCTAGGAGATTGATGGAGATAATGAAAGACTATGGTAGGGTATCAGGCTTCAAAGTAAATATATCTAAGACGAAGATGCTAGTTAAAAATCTAGATAACAAAGCAAAACAGGACTTAGAAAGAATAACGGGCTGTGAAATAGTTAAGAAAGTTAAATACTTAGGAGTGGAGATAGAAGCTACAAATGCGAAATTATACAAAAAAAATTATGAGGGGCTGTGGAACAAGATACAAACAGATCTGGTCAGGTGGAAAACATTACAATTGTTCCTGCTGGGCAGGATAGCGGCAGTAAAAATGAACGTACTGCCAAAATTTCTATTTCTCTTTCAAATGCTACCCATACTCAAAAAGGATGTGGACTTGGACGAATGGCAGAAGGGCATCAACAGATTTATTTGGGGTGGCAAGAAACCGAGGGTTAAATTAAAAATCATCCAGGATACAAGGAAGAGAGGTGGTTTAAAAATGCCCAATCTGAAGTTATATTACTACGCCGTGGCGCTGGTGGCGCTGAGCGACTGGATCAACATGACGAACGACAGAATATTGAATGTTGAAGGGCATGGTTTATTATATGGATGGCACGCATACCTTGTGTATGACAAAAAGGTTGACAAGAATTTCAGGGAGAACCCACTACGAAACCCGTTGTTGTGGGTCTGGAAGAAATATAAGTACATACTACACGAAAAGATTCCCATCTGGACGATCCCCGGGCACGCAATAGGGGACATAAATATATCACAAGGTCAGGAAGTGGTGCCCTATAGTAAACTTGTATTGGAAGAAGAAAATGTGTTTTTGTTAAAGCCACCAAATACGCTAGCAGAAGAAGGAATAGGGGGTACCTGGCTTTCATATTTGCAACTGCAGTCTAGATGGCAAAAAGACCTGAAGAAGGGCTTATCCCTTACAGATGAGAATTTAATTGAACAGGTTAGAGAGCAGGGGCTCATGCATATCAAACGAGTGTACAGCGTACTGATAGAAATTGACTCTGAATCTGTACTAATCAAGGACTGTATGGTAAAGTGGGAACAAGATTTTGGGCAACCTATCACGATAGAAACGTGGGAGGGAATCTGGGTAAGAAATGTAGAATTTACGAAAGCGCAACATTTAAGGGAAAACTTCTATAAGATGTTCTATAGGTGGCATCTAGATCCGATAAAAATATCATATATCTACCCAGACACCCAACCTAAATGTTGGAAGTGTGGCAGTATGGAGGCTACATATTTTCATGTATGGTGGACATGTAGAAAAATTAAAGCCTTCTGGAGAAAAATATGGTGGACACTCCAAACCATTTTGAAAAAGCGTATTGAATTTCTACCTCAGGTGTTTTTGTTAGGGATCATAAAAGATTGCACTACCACAGAGACGAACCTAATTCTGAACTTGATCACAGCAGCGAGACTGCTGGTGGGACAATACTGGAAGAAGCCAGAAATACCACCTATTGAAGAATGGACTTTGAAAGTAATAAATTTGGCAGAAATGGCCAAAATATCGGCATATTTGAAGGATCGCTCAAATGAACAATATATGATAGACTGGAAACAGTGGATAGACTACATACAAGAGAAACACCAATCAAATAAAATGTATCTGGCTTATAGTTAAAGCTTGACATAAAGGAGTGAAGAATGTTTACAAAATTAAATCGATTGTATTAAGTTGGATAGCAGGGAGCTTGAACTTCCCCCTGGTTTACGTATACAAAGGCTATTACGTACTGTTGTATCTCATGATTTATGTTGACTGCTTTTTAGTATGCTATTATGATTGTTGATTGCTTTAATAAAAAATTTATAAAAAAAAAGTCAAATGGATACAAAGAAAACAAAACTTCATAATAAATAGCCGCCCTTATGGTTCAATCTGAAAAAAAAAAGTCAAATGGATACAAAGAAAACAAAACTTCATAATAAATAGCCGCCCTTATGGTTCAATCTGAAAAATAAAAACGAAATGAAACAAAAAAACAAAGCAAGATTTCATGCCTGGATGAAAAGAGCTGATTACTTTTAAAGGGCCGGGGATGGGCTACGAGAGAGTTTGGTTCTCCTGCCAAGCAGCTCCTTTCTCTCACGCTCACCCTAAGCGTGCTTCTGAGGCAAGACCGGCCCTAGTTAGGTCCATGGAGGTTCTCAGCCCTCCAGGTCCTGGTAGGTCCCAAAGGAGCTTTTTCAAGAGGCAACTGGGCTTTGTTTTTTCCTTGAAGACGTTTCGCTTCCCATCCAAGAAGCTTCTTCAGTTGAGGTTCTTCAAGTTCTTCAGACACGGTCGCGTGTCCTGGGGTCACATGATCCCCTTTTGCGACTTTCGGATGAGCAAAGACCATGGGGAAGCCAGATTCACTTAACATCCAACTTAACAACTGCAGCCATTTACTTAACAACAGTGGCAAGAAAGGTCATAGAATGGGGCAAAACTCACTTAACAACTGTCGCATTTAGCAACAGAAATTCTGGGTCATAACTCAAGGACCATCTGTAGTCCTTCTGCCTAATACACCCTGAAGCCACAAAGGGACCTGGGAGTTTGAGGCCAGGAACTCCTGGTCAGGAAAGGCCAGGAGCCTCCAAAACCTTGTTCCAATTGCCACTTTGAATGTGACTGAAGTGGGAACTGGAGCCTGGAAAGAAATCAGATTAACGGTATGGAATGCTTAATATGCCAATTAAATAAAACTTGGGGTTTTTTAAAATCCTGCTCTCATCCCTTATTCTGGGGTCTGCCAGTCCCACCATGCCCCTCCAACCCAAACACTAATAAGAGGAAGCGGCAGCTTAAAACTACCAAAAGCCTTAATTAAATTTCCAGATAAACATTTCTCTTCCCTATCAGCAGGGAACTGCAGCCAAGTTTATTCTGGGGGAGGGATTGACATTGGGGGGTTGGCTTGTTCCTTTGTCAGAATTAACCACCCCAACCTGACAGCCAACAACCAAAAAATAAAAAAGCACCAACTCTAGCTCCCAAAAAGACACAGAACTAGTCACAGTCCAATAAATCCGAATAACGAAAGCCATCAAGGAGCCCAGCGTGAAAAATGCCAGGGAGTCACCGAGAGGCACCACCAGCAAGCAATTTTTGCAAGTAAACATTCTCCAGTGATGCATTTATCACTCTTCTGCCTTGCAAGAGATGAGAATGGAAAGAGGCGGATCTGCAGATGTGTCAGCTTCAACACGACCTGCGCATATCATATCCTGTCCGCTCTGCAAAACAAGGGGACTATGGGCAGGGGAGAGGGGAGAATCAGCCTTCCTGTCCCTTTCCTGAATATTAACGTATATTTGTAGATTCTGGGATTAAACTCCATGTTTTTGCCAATATATATATATATATAAAACCTTACTTAATATAAGTAATACAAGAGGGTTGTTTTGAAGTGAGAAAACTATATGAAGTTAGAGTTAGATTTTTTTAAACAAAATCTAAAATCAAAACAACTAAGCTTAAAATAATGTTAAAGTGTACAAATGTTGCCACTTTCCAAATGGCTAAAGAGCCTTTACAGAGTTACTGTGGGTAGGGAAGCCCTCTATATCCAGTAGCTTAATTACTTTTGGTTCTGGATGGAGTTGCACAAAATCTGGAGATCCTTCTGGATTCACAGCTTCAGCTCAAAGACCAGGTGGCAGTCATGGCTAGGAGGGCCTTTGCTCAACTTTGTGCTATGTGCTAGTTATATCCCTTCCTGGATAGGGAGGCCCCTCTCTCAGTCACTCAAGACCTGGTCATCTCCCATCTGGATTATTGCAATGCACTGTATGTGGGGCTACTCTTGAAAAGTATCCAGAAGTTTCAGCTGGTACAGAATGTGGGCACATAAGCAGTTTTGGGTGCCAAAGGATGTGAGCTGCACTGAGTGCCAGTCTGCTTCTGGGTCCAATTCAAGATGTTGGTTATGAACGTTAAAGCGCCACATGGCATGACACCTGCAGAGCAGTCTTCTCCCCATTACATCGGTCTAGTCAGTCAGGGAGGGTATATTATGGACTCTGTCATTTAAAGAATTTCAACTGGTGGGATCTAGGAAGACAATCTTCTCTGCCATCATCATCACCACTTGGAACATTCTCCCCCTCAGAGGCAAGACGGGTCCCCATCCTCCTGACCTTTCAGAAGTATCTGAAAACCTGTTTCTGCTGACTCCCTGAGGGCTTGCAGAGAAGCACTCAACCTTTGGGTTAGTTAGAGCCTTGAAGGCCCTCTACCCACCTTTTTCACTAATCATTCCATTATGGCTGCAACTGCCTCCTAGTGGGATATGACATTTATATGGTTTTTACATTTTTAACTGTATAGTACTCAGAGTTGCTCTGTGAGTGAGATGAACAGTTTTTAAAAAAAATATTGATATATATATATAAATAATAAATAAAAAGCTAAATTACATGAGAATCACTTTAGCCCTCGTTGTTTCTATTCCTGAATGCCTGTTTTTAGTTGTGCAGAAAATAATATGGTGATGACATTTGATAGAGGTCTCAATTCAGCATCAGTAAGATGGCGGGGGGGGGAGAGGATGGGGAGAAAATATGTGTAACTTATCTAATATCTGTTTATTTCAGATCTTGGACAGGAGGCACAAACACAAGGATATTATCAAGACCTTGAATTCACTTCCCATTATACACTGGGGCTCTACTTTCAGCGACTCTGTTATAATGCTTATGGAATTTGGTTAATGCTTATGGAATTTGGTTAACACTTGGGGAGACCCAAGTTTGAGTCCAGCCTCAGCCACAAAAGCTGGGGTGACTCTAACAATTATTCTCTTTCAGTCCAACCTTCTTCACATGGTTGTTATAGAGAGAAATGGGGAGGGAAGGAGAGAAAATGGAATATATGTCACCTCAAACTTCTTAACAACAGACAGGAAATACATTTGCATCTAAATAATAAATAGTACAAACATTAAAAGAACATGAAGGGAGAACCCACATCTGTAGTATACGAATAAACTTGTGATTTTTGTTTGTGCCAGAATTTTGTACATGAGCATGTCTAGAATTTGCCAATGATATACCAATATTTGTTCCCTAAATTCCAATAAAAGTATGATCAAAAGTGGATTTAGTGATGCAAATAGTGTCAAAAGAATGATCTACATACATGTTTTTAAAAACCTCATTTCCACATTCCAGACATTTTCCATAAAAAACCAAATCTGGCTTCTGTCCTTACCACCAACTAATTATAAGCTCTTCTTACTTGCTTTTCAGAAAGTATTTCTGGAAAAAAAAAACTCAACAGAAAATCACCACAAGCCTGAACAACATGGACATCCTGGCTCAGCAAGAGGTCTGGTTCTCTCATCAGCCAGTTTCTTATTGCAAGTTTAAAGCATGGATAATATTTTAGAGGTTTGGGATGCATAATATGCCCTTTGGTCCATCAGGTATTAAGTTCAAGGTACACATCATAACTCACAGATTTCAAAACCATACTAAAGGCAGAAAGAAATATTGACCACACACCAGGCAGATGTGCCAGTGAGTCAGCTCCAAGAGTCAGTAAGTAGCCAATTTAGCTGGAGAACTACATCTCTCAATTCAGTAGCTGAAGAGAAGAGCCAGATCACCTCATCCATAAGAAAGAGTCCCTGTTTCCCTGATCAGCTGAAAAAAACAGGCAATCTGGTGCTGTCTCCACGTTTTGGAGTTCTTTGACTGTGGCCAAATTGTCTGCGGCTGATGGGAGACAGTCCAAATATCTGCAGGGCATCAATCTATCTACACCTGAGCAAAACATTCCAGGGATTTTTGTGATACAATAGGTTGTTACAGAATATTGATTGCTAAAGGAGAGCTAAAATAATAGAAAAAAGGAAGGATGGAGGATGGCAGCAATCAACTCTTGTTCTTCCCATTTAGGTAACTATGATGCCCTCCAGCCTTCTGTGCTTCTGCTGGCCATTTCAGATTTCTCCTAAAGCATCCTGCGCCTATAGTTTGAGAGCCAAGTATGAGTTCACACATCTCGCTAAGCCTTAATGTGGTTTGTTTTGCCTTGGCTTAACACTTTGCTACTTTAGGTTGGAAACTATGGCTCATAATATTTCCATCCTGAAAAAGAAGCTGTCCCCGTAGGCACCACGGAGGGGAAAATAGTCCCAGAAAGGGTTGCAGATTACTTTTTCCACAAGATTTCCCAGGAATCGACAGCGCTCTTGGCTGTAGGTGCACGGAGAGGGCGAGATGGGGACCCTTGAAAAAAACGTGGCCGGAGACATCAGCCAGCAGATCAACGATGCTGTGAGCCGCCTGCAGAGCAAGCAGCTCTTCCAAACCACTTGGGACATTGTGGCTTTTGCCATCTTCTTCACCTTCATTGGGATGGTTCTCTTGCTGGCTCTCCTTGCGTTGATCAGATGTTGCTGCTGCAATTGTGATTCTCCCAGTTCGTACAAGAAGGTCAAGAAAAGAAAAGTTGGTATCGATAATATGGGGATGGACCCTTAAGACTCCGTATGACCAGTCGCCTGAGCATCTGGCTGATTTTTACTGATTTTTCTCTGCTCTGCTGGAATTTATTGTTAAGAATCAGATTTCTTCTTGAAGGAACTTCACAACAGGTGAGCCTCAAGAGGCTTAGATGCTCCTATGATGATTCTCAGTCCATGTCTGTCTGCCATAAGCTGGGGAGAACAACTCAAGAAGTCTTACCATTACCAACTATCGGCTGCTTCTGATCATTAGTAACAAGGAGCTAACGAAACACGTAGTCCATGAACAATGATAATCCTCCTTTTGCAAAGGCTTGCCAACATCGTGTGGTCTACCAGTTGGATCTGCCACTATGTGCTTTAAAAATGGAGCCTCAATCACAAGGTGTCTACTTTGGCCATCTCATTCCCATCAAGTGCCGATAGCAAAGGAAGACATACAACTCAAGAAATGTTATTGAGAGCCGGCTGTTTTTATTGTCCTAGATTTCTCTATAGAATCGGCCCAGCCCTTGTAACACCTTTGTACAACATTGTTCTCTTTGGGTTTTTATCAGTTCAGGATGCTTTGTACCAAGGGTGTTCAAAGTTTGGCAACTTTTTAAGACTTGCGGACGTCAAGTCCCAGAGTTCTGGGAGGAGTTGAAGTCTGCAAGTCTTAAAAGATGCCAAAATTGGACGCCACTGATTTATACCTTCTTGTTCTAATCTCCCAGATTTGTTACTTTTCAGGACCAACGTCTTAATTTTCAGTGTAAAATGTAATCTCCGATTGCAGCGAATCTTTTAAGTTTCTAACTGTTGTTGAATAAACTTGGATGGCTGAAAAGCGGGGAAAAAAATATTTCCATCCTAAACAATTGAGGCTTAATTTTTAAAAATAACAATTAAAACATGTCTTCATGTACAAGTCAAGATGGTTCATAAATCACTTTGAGCCATATTATTGTTAACCATATTTTATTAGGTCAACCACAATTGACACATATTATTCCACAAGCTATGGTTTACAAGATCTAATGGTAGGATTCACACAGTGCACTAAGAGAAGCCCATATAAACTTTTAATGGTTTAGCATGGCTACAGAATCTGCTATTAAGGGGAGACAAAGCCAGATACCTATTATATATAAATGTACACACATTTACACATAAAAAGCTCTAGAGCCCCTGCATTTAAAGTATTCCAAGGTGATAGACCAGATCCTGTATGGTGCTGAGATTCAAGGGTGGGATGAGAAGATTGTTGCCCAATTAAATATAGACCAAAATAACTTCATAGGGAAGATCTGGGAACTCCCCCCAAGGCATCCCTGCTCTTTATCTAAAGATGAAATAGGGTTACCTTCAGTGCAGTCAATGCTGTGTCACTTTACAAAACTAGAAAGTCAGGTAGAAAGCCATTTTACCAAACTTTACTTTCTCCATTGATAAACAAACTTTTGTCATTTATCCCAGGGTCCCCAACTCCCGGTCCGTGGACCAGTACTGGGCCACGGCATGCCAGCAACCGGTCCACACAAACAAGCAAAGCCCCATCCATGAGATGCAGGCAGCACACAAAACCACACCCCCTCCGGTCCATGGAAAAAACTTCTCTTCACAAAACTGGTCCCTGGTACCCAAAAGCTTGGGGACCGCTGACCTATCCTACATATATATTTTCAACCACTCTTTGAGGATATATAACTGTTGGAACAGAAGAAATATTAGAGAGTTTTTGAAAGGGATGCCAATAAAAATGTTACTATAGTAAAAAGGTTAAGGTTTCCCCTGTCCATATTCAACTCTAGGGGACGGTGCTCATCTCTGTTTCTTCGCCGAAGAAATCAGCATTGTCCAAAGACACTTCCATGGTCATGTGGCCAGCATGACTATATGCCAACGTGCACAGAATGCTATTACCTTCTCACTGAGGTGGTACCTATTTATCTACTTGCACTTGCATGCTTTCGAACCACTACGTTGTCAGGAGCTGGATCAAATAATGGGAGTTCATCCTGTTGTGCAGCACTTAAGTCTTGCATCTGGGCTGATAAGCTCAGCATCGTTAACTGCGGAGTCATCACCACTCCACACACACACACACACCACTACTACAGTACAGACATTCAAATTTTCATCTTGGTTGCATTACTATAAAAAAACATAGAAGCCTCTCCCAGTATCTGGTTAATATCACCAATGACCCACTAAGAAAAGCTTTTACATCCCTTTGCTTGCAAACCATGCTTTTGGCATACTTTGAAGGAAAATTTTGTAAGCTCCCCATCAAACAGCATTTCTGTGGTACTAGTCAAAAGGAAAATCACTTTCACTACATCCTTCACACTCCTGTTCAGGCTGAGATTAAGGCAAAATTATTTATAGGTGAATTCAAGGGTTTAGCCTCAAACGGTTGACTTACCTTCTTGTAGAGGTGTTTCCAATTGATGATAATCTGGCTGCCACTTTTACTTTGTTGTCATTTAAGAAGTTTTAGAGTTTTTAATCATAGCCCTAGTGTTACCTAACACTTTTTTTGTTATTTCCTTAATTTTATTATTATTCTGTTTTATTGTATTATATGTTATGTTACATGGTTATGACCTATGATTACAACAATAAGACTTACAGATGGTCCTCATCTTACAACCATTCCTTTA
This sequence comes from Bothrops alternatus, assembly GCA_034064705.1. Taxonomy (NCBI): domain Eukaryota; kingdom Metazoa; phylum Chordata; class Lepidosauria; order Squamata; family Viperidae; genus Bothrops; species Bothrops alternatus. Next base: position 5,423,174 of record JARGCV010000001.1, on the reverse strand, counting down.
GTGACCGTTCAACGTTACAATGGCACTGGAAAAAGGTGATTTATGCGCATTTTTCACACGATGGTTGCAGCATCCCCATGGATCATGTGATCAAAATTCAGACCGTTGGCAACTGGCTCATATTTATGATGGTTGCAGTGTCCCGGGATCATGTGATCACCTTTTGTGACTTTCTGACCAGCACAATCAATGGGGAAGCCAGAGTCACTTAGCAATCATGTTACTAACTTCATAATTGCAGTGATTCACTTAACAACTGTGGCAAGAAAGGTTGTAAAATGGGGCAAAACTCATTTAACAAATGTTTCACTTAGCAGCAGAAATCTTGGGCTCCACTGAGGTCATAAGTCGAGGACTACCTGTATTTACACTCAACCTTGTTATTCAGGAATTTTGTTTCCATGGATTCACTTGCACACTTACGTAAAAGGGCAAACATTTTTCTTCAAATATAGTCTCAATCCAGCTGTACACAGTCATGTACAGTAGAGAATAAAGTCTGGGAGCCACTGCCGACATGAGCTACTCTCAGGGAAACTGTGTCCTTGTTCATGTGGTGTTTTGTTAAGTCTCCACGTCCATACTAGATCGTGTGTTCTCATTAGGAACAATGTTTCAATAACTGTGGTTTTCAATTTCCACAGGGGTTTTCAGTGAAGGAAACCACTGGAGATAATGAGGATTGAGTGTACTTATACAGCTAATTAATGAAAATACCATTTTTTTTCCACTTGAAGAAACTGTACTGTTATAGACTTCTGCTCTATGACCAGGGTATTTCTCTTTGGAAGAAATTTTAGACACCTTATCCAATTCTAACATTATTATTTTTTTTTAAAAAAAAATCCAAAATTGTACAACTTTTTATTATGAGAACGCAACATACATTATCAGCTCTGATTCAAGAAATAAATTGTAATGCTAGGACACATTTTAAAAAATAGAATGTCATCTGTATATTTAGATAAGCTCATTCAAAGTTAATGTAAGAATTTACCCATATATTTCATGTACAGTCATGTGAATATGTTCAAATTTTCCAATTCTAACATTATTTGAGCTGTTCAGTTACTGACAGAGACAATAAGATTTTCTTTTATGGCTCTGTTTTGTCCAGTTTATGGAACTTTGTTGCAGATAATATTTCAGTTGTTCTTGTTTACAGGTTGCATTAATTTTGGCACTTTTATTATTTCTTCTTCATCTTCTTCTTTTTCGTCGTCTTCTTTCCCCCCCCCCAAGATTAGCTCACTTTGAAGTTTTACAGAAGACAAGACCATTCTTGCACTTAAAAAAATAATTCAAATAAAATACATTTTAAATAAACAGTTTGGTTATAGATATTTATGAATTTCTCCAAGGGATCTGGAGTCCTGAATTACCTGATCTCATTTATTTTTACATTATTTATTAATCAAACTTGATCTCATTTATTTCTACATTATTTATTAATCAAACTTATACAGCCACCGTTCTCATGATACATGGCTCTAGGTGATATACAATAATATATTTAATACAATCAAAAAGTATCACATTATCTCTCCAATTGGGAAAAATTCTTGGACAAAACTGATGACTGAAAGCTTAGTTTCTTCTTTCAAAGTTTTATAAAAATCACATAAACTTATAATATATTGATAATTACAGGATTTTTTTATACTTTTTAATTTCTTAGATTGTTTTCTTCTTTTATTTGTTGTATTGTTTTTCTTTTCCTTTTCTCTTCATGTGTGCTAAGTTCATTTTTATGTTTGTTTGAAAATGGAGTAATAAAAGTAAGTTATCCGGCATTCTTCAGGGTTTTGACAATATTTCTTTCAGTAACAACCAAAAGAGAAGGGGAAAAAATAAATAAATAAATAAGATGGGAAAGGGGCGTTGTCTTACCTGAACGCCTTTCTCAGCACGGAGATGGAGAAGCCACCCATGGGTTATGACTGTATTCCTGCCCTATCAAATCAAGTCATCCAAAGCTGCCACGCCCCCTTCCTGGACCTTATCCCCAGGTTTGACGCGAGCGTAGCCCTTGAATGACTGTGCGGCATCGTGGCTCCTTCTACTATGCTAATCCTAGGCCTATCTAGCCTACCAGGGTGGGGGTGGCTTCTCCATCTCCGTGCTGAGAAAGGCGTTCAGGTAAGACAACGCCCCTTCTCCAGCACTGGGAGATGGAGAATCCACCCATGGGACCTACCAAAGCCTACTGTCCCTAAGGGTGGGCAATAGACTGGTCCGGTGTGGCACTTTGGCGAATAACCTGTTGGATAATTCTCCGGCCAAAGGCGCCTTCGGCCGAGGCAAACTTATCGATCTTGTAGTTTCTAATGAACGGGACTGGTGTAGTCCATGTGGCTGCCCTGCATACCTCCTCGATGGATGCCTGTGTGTCCCAGGCCGTGGAGGTAGCTGCACTTCGTGTGGAGTGTGCCGTGATCCCTCTTGGGACTGGCAAGGCTTCCGCCTGATACGCCCCGGCTATGCACGCCCTGATCCACCTGCCAATTGTGGAGGAGTGTGCTTTCTGACCCCTATAAGAGGGGTGGAACGATATGAACAGAGCCTCGGACCTACGGAATTCCGCTGTACGGGCAATGTAGCGCTTTAGCGCCCTACGTACGTCGAGGCTGTGCCACTGTCGCTCCCTATCGTTAGACGGATTGGGGCAAAAATCCGGTAGTACTATGTCCTGCGACCTATGGAATAGGGAATTTACCTTCGGGATGAAGGTGGGGTCCAGGCGCAGGGTCACCCTATCCTGATGGAAGACGCACAAGTCTCCCCTGACTGAGAGCGCAGCTAATTCGGAGATGCGTCGTGCGGATGTGATCGCCACTAGGAACGCCACCTTGTGGGACAGGTAGCGCACGTCGCATGTCGCTAGGGGTTCGAAGGGCCGCTGCGTGAGGGCCTGGAGTACCCGTGGTAGCTCCCATGAGGGGTACCTGTGTACCGTGGGTGGTCTGGCGTTGGAGGCTCCTTTTAAGAAGGACCTGATACGGGGATGGCGACTCAGGGTCTCTGCGGAGTCGCATGTGAGTACCGTTGCCAGGGCTGCCACTTGTCTGCGCAGTGTGTTTGGGGCCAAGCCCCTGTTGAATCCGGCTAGCAAGTAGTCCAGGATATGGGCGATTGTGAGCTCCCCAAGCGACAGCCGCCGCCTGGAGCACCACAATTGGAAGTTTTTCCACGAGACATCATAGATGCGGTTGGTGGAGGGATGGCGGGAGGTCTGTATTATTGCTATGACCCCCGGGGAACAGAGTTCCTCCGTCAGGATCGAGCGCTCAAGTGCCAGGCGGCTAACTGGAGCCACTGGGGATCTGGGTGGTGAATGGCTCCCTGACTGAGTGCCACCCGTTCCGGGGGAATTCTCCAGGGTTCCGTCCGGGAGAGACTCATCAGGTCGGCGAACCATGGTCTCCTTGGCCAATGGGGGGCCACTAGGAGTACCACTGCCCGTTCCCTGATGATCTTGCGTATCACTGCCGGGAGGAGGGGCAGGGGGGGAAGGCGTAAAGAAGGCCCTGTGGCCACGGACTCCGGAGGGCGTCTGTTTGTTCCGCCCTCCTGTCGTGGAAACGGGAAAAGAATCGGGGCAGCTGGGCGTTGTGTGGGGAAGCAAAGAGGTCCACCTGTGGCAAGCCGAATCGGTGGCAGATCTCTTTGAAGATCCTCGGGTGAAGTCGCCACTCTGAGTGGTCTACTATTGTTCTGCTCAGGAAGTCGGCCTGAGTGTTCGCTTCCCCTGATATGTGGTCGGCCCTGATGGAAGCTAGGTTGTGTTCTGCCCAGATCCCCAGGAGGAGAGCCTCTGCCATGAGGTTCTGGGACCGAGTGCCCCCCTGACGGTTTACGTGAGCCTTGGCTGTCACGTTGTCGGTGAGGACCAGGACGTGTTGTCGTGCCACTTGATCCTGGAAGTGACGGAGGGCCAGGTGGATGGCCCGTAACTCGAGCCAATTGATGCTGTGGCGGAGGTCCGCGCTGGACCACCGGCCCTGTGCCCACTGTGACTGTATGTGTGCTCCCCAGCCGAAGAGGCTGGCGTCCGTTGTGAGTACTATGCGGTCCGGCTCCCTGAAGTCTGACCCTTTGCTTATGGCTGGTGATAGCCACCATCTGAGGGAATGTAGTACCTTTGGCGGGAGGCGAACTCTCTGTGGTGAGGCGCTGAGATTTTGCTTCTGGAAAGGCAACAGGAACCATTGAAGTTCCCTGGAGTGAAGCCTGGCCCAAGGCACTATTGCGATGGCCGAAATCATCTTCCCTAGCAGTTGGGATAGGCTGGCCAACGCTACTGATCGACTCCTGTGAATCTGGAGGATCAAGCTCCTTATGCTTTCCCGGCGTTCCTGGGATAGGTAGACCCGGCACTCTACGGTGTCTATGATGGCGCCGAGGTGGAGCAACCTTGTTGAGGGAATTAGGTGACTTTTGGGAAAGTTTACGGAGAACCCGTGGCTTTGGAGTAGTCCTACCACCGTCTGCAGGTCCGACTCGGCGGCCTGGGTGGACGCGGACTGAATTAGAATGTCGTCCAGGTAGCACTGGACTCTGATCGGCACCATCCGTAGACTGGCTGCTAGAGCTGCCAGGATCTTGGTGAAGACCCTTGGGGCGGAGGACAGGCCGAATGGGAGCGCCCTGTACTGGAAGTGGCGCCCCCTGTAGGCGAACCGGAGGAACCGTCAGTGGGCCAGAGAGATTGGGATGTGGAGGTACGCCTCCGTGAGATCGACAGATGTCAGGAGGTCTCCCTTTCTGATGCTTCCCAAGATTGATCGGAGTGTTTGCATCTTGAATTTGTGGTATGCCAAGTGATAATTTAGTCCCTTGAGGTCTAGTATGGCTCTCCATCCCCCTGATGCCTTTTGGACTACGAAAAGGATGGAATAGAATCCCTGACCTCTCTGGTCCAGCGGAACTGGTTCCACGGCCCGTATGTGGAGTAAATGGTCTACTGCCTCGTCCATTAACCTCCGTCTTATTCGGTTGCGAGGGTTTGGGCAAGGGAGGAACCTGTTTGGGGGGGTGGAGACGAATTCTAGGAAGAGGCCTTGGCGGATGGTGTTGAGAACCCATGCGTCTGTGGTGGTGACCTCCCACTGGTGGACGAACAGGGAGAGTCTGCCCCCGATGGGAGGTCCTGATGAGGTGTCATTTTGATCGTCGGAAGGGCCTGTTGGAGCCTCGAAAGGGCCGCTTGCCCTGCGGCTGTTGTCTTGGTCTGGGGCTTTGCCTGTCTGCCTGTCTGTCCTGCCTGTCCTGCCTGTCCTGCCTGGCCGGGAAGGCCTGAGATGTCTGGTACTGGTTGTACCTGGCTCCGGCCCGAAAGGGCTGCCGCCGTGGGTAGGCTCCAGGGCGTCTGTCCACTCTCCTAAAAACGTGCTTTAGGACCTTGCGTTTGTCCTTGTTCTCTGTTGTATAGGGGTTCAGGGCGTCCCCGAACAACTTTCCCCCTTGGTATGGTGCTGCTGCGAGTTTCCACTTGGACCTAACGTCTGCCTGCCAATGTTTCAGCCAGAGCAAACGTCTGCCAGTGATGTTGGAAGCCATAGCTCTGGATGAGAACCGGGCGGCCTGGAGAGTTGCGTCTGCCGCGTACTCTGCGGCCGCCACCATCTTACTGAGGTCCTGTTGTGTGCGGAAGTCCTCTGCAGGGATCTTACCCTGGAGCTCCTGGAGCCAGCCGTGGGCGGCCCTGATGAAGAATGAGGCGGAGGTGGACGCTCTGATCGCCCAAGCGGTTGCTTGGTGCGTTCTGCGGAACGTGGCCTCGCCCTTGCGGTCCTCACCTTTGAGGGCTTCAGCGAGGTCTCCTGAAAAGGTGGTGGATGACACTAGGGGTGCTAGGGGCTCGCCCACTGTAGGTACCTCCAGGGCCTCCTCCAACTTTGGTGCCACCCCGAACAGCTTTTTGTCGGTACTGCTTGGTGTGGGAAGAGAGGCCGGTGATTTCCACTGTGCCTTGATTGCTTTTAGGAACATGGCGGGACAGGGGATGTGATGCTTGGTCGTGACCGGTTCCACGAAGCTAGGGTGTGCCTCTGCATCAGTTTCCTGTGGGTCGGAAACCGTTGCCGCTGGGGTTTCGGGCCCCAGGTGTGCCGTGGATGCGGCCTTGCGTAGCAAGGTCAAGAAGGAAGAGGGGTTGAATAACCCTTTGGAGGCGGGTACCTCCGGTGGGTCCTCCTCTTCGTCAGACATTGGCACCCCCTGTTCCGCCATTTCCTCCTCTATGTATGATTCCTCCGAGGCCTGAGAGGTTGAGGGGGATGTGGGGTTATCGAGCGCCCTCGATTCTCGGTGTGGACTGCGCTTGCGAGTCGCAGGAACCTGCGTTCTGGCCTCTAGGGCGCGCTCCACCGCCTGGGCGATAAGCAGAGCCAGCCGGTCCTCGTTTGGGAGGGTCGCTTGCTCGTTGCCCGTGGGCTGGGGGTCGTCTGTGGACGTTCCCAAGGCCGATTCCGGCGCTAATTTTGCTTTTTTCTGCGCCTTGGAAAACTCCCTTTCCAATGCCTGGTGTCTCCTCTTGTCCTGTCTGTCTGCTCTCTTAGAGGTCATAGTGGCAGATCTAACGCTAGATTTGGCTGCCGACCTGCTATTGCCTTCCAGACCAGGTTGACCTGATGAGGACGGCGGGGCTCCTGAAGAAGGCGAGGTAGCCTCTTCCATGCTCCGATATCGCCGGGGCGCGATAGGGGGGTCCCGGGTATCTAGGAGCTATAGCCCCCTGGGTTGTCGCAGGTGCGCGGGAGGGGCCCCTGGAACCCAGGGGCAGCCTAAGAATGGGTAAGGGCGACACACTGCCCGCACAGTTGGGGACCCACTACGGCTGTGCACGGATGGGGCAGGCACACTATGAGGGGCGCCTGCAGTCCGGTAGAGGAACCCTTGGATGCCACAGGCCCACTGTGGGGGGGGCGCCTGGGATCCACGTGGGGTTGCTCGTATAACGCCAGGCACGCTAATGTTGGTGCCTGGACTCGGGTGGAGCCAAGATCTAAGGGTCCGGCCAGATGCTCGGATAACGACAGGCACGCTGATGGGGGTGCCTGGACTCCGAGAGGACCTAAGATCCAGAGGGGCCAAAGGCCAGGGAGCTAAGAACGGACAATGGGAGACACCAGGTTTGGGATGGGAGTTTGAGGTGGCCTAGCTAGTGTGGAACTCCCTAGGTAGGGCTTGGACTGTGGTAGAGCTTGAACTGTGGCCGGGGCTGGCTTTGATCCCGCTGCGACCGCGCGATCCGCGGCCGCACAGCTGATCGGCGCTGGCTTTGTTCCAGCCGCCAACCACGTGCTGCAAGGCCGCGGGTCACCCCAGCGCCGCGCAGCTGGCCGCCACCGGCTTTGTTCGGCCGGTCACCCAGCACCGCACAGCTGATCGGCGCCGGCCCAGCCCCAGTCGTCGCCGCCTAGCGCCGCCCAGCTGATCGGCACCGGCGATCGGCGCCGGCTTTGTTCCGGTCGCCGGCCACGTGGGCAACGGCCGCGGCTGCCCCAGCGCCGATCAGCTGCCCAGCTCCGGCCTTCCGGAGACCGCGCGGTAGCGGCCGCAGCTCCGGCGCCGATCAGATGGTCCGCGCCGGCCTCCTTTAAGTCCTCGCGGTCGCGAACAGCTGGTCGGCGCGCAAACGGCCGCGCCGGCCACCCGAAAACGGCGGCGCGCTAGCCGCCGCTCAGCTCTCCGGCGCCGATCAGCTGGTCGGCGCCGGCTTCTTTTTAAAAAATTCGGGCCCCGCGGCCGCCGAACAGCTGGTCGGCGCGCAAACGGCCGCGCCGGCCACCGAGTGAAAACGCCGGCGCGCTGCCGCCTCTCAGCTCTCCGGCGCCGATCAGCTGGTCGGCGCCGGCCCTGTTGTTCGGCCCGCGTGGTCGCCGAGGCTGGTCGGCTTCTCCTTGGGCGCTCCGCGTTCGGAGCCGATCCCAAGGCCCACGCGGTGCCCGGGGCGCCGATCAGCTGATCGGCGCCGAATTTAGCCCCCCGCGATCCTTGTACGGAGGGGGGGACGCGACTGGCGAAGGGTGAGGGGACCCCCCTCCCCTTCGCCCCCCCCTTCCGCCCTCCCCCGCGCCCACCGAAGGGTACTTACGTTTTGTGTGTTCCCTTCAGCCGGCTGCCTGATGAATGAAGGAGGGAGGAAGAGGGGAAGAGAGGAAAAAACTCCTTAATGGGTAAGAATGTTAGTGGAGAGGCTAGGAGAGCACGCTCCCAGCCTCTGCTTAACCTAGTTATCTTCTAAATAGGCTCTTCTAAACTGGTAAGAATCCACCCATGAGTGAAAACCTGTATCTGCCTAGGAGCCACGCTTCATGTCCTTCCAGGGCGAAATCAAGTCAAATCTGGGGATAAGGTCCAGGAAGGGGGCGTGGCAGCTTTGGATGACTTGATTTGATAGGGCAGGAATACAGTCATAACCCATGGGTGGATTCTCCATCTCCCAGTGCTGGAGAAGGGGTGGCTGCATTTGGGATAAGAAGAACAGAGATAGATTAAAAATGGAGAAGAGATAATTACACTAGAGAGGGAAATAAAAGAAAGAGAAACGTTGCTCGGGGATTTACAAAAGGGTAGAAAATCTGTGGTATGAAAACATCAGCTCCTCACCTACCCAGCAAAGACTAATTTGATTTTCAAAGGAAAGAAGAGATGCCTCCAGTAATTTGTACCACTGCTATTCCTTTGTGTTCAACAGCTCTTCTGCTCTTACTAGGGAACGTAAAACAGCTCTCCTTAAGTCACAGATGATTATTGGGGGAAGGGGGCACTCATTTTTTTCTTTCAGGAAATACAAATAATTTATGTAATAGATGGTTAGTAACATTCTGTCACATCTTTATTCCTCCAGATTTTGTCCAAAAGGTATTTGCAGCTGATAAGAAATAAATACTCCGTGCAGGTTATCCAATTGTGTGAATTTGAGGGCAGTTCTTAAATAATGCATTTGATCCTTCCAGAATTGACAGTTTATATATACCTGGTTTATGACATATTTCCCCCCCCCCATAAATTTACTTTTCAATGAATGTGATATTTGCATATTAGGTGCACATAGGAATCAACCCATAGTTGAGTCACACCACCCTTGTTGAAACACTCTTGTCTTATTTGAGTTATACTCTTGACATTTTTCTGGCTAAAATGTGCTTTATTATTTAGCTGTTTGTATCTTACATGTAACAAGACCTTTCACTAAATAATAAAGACAAAAATAATAAGTTCTCAATAACACTAGAGAGTCAAAGAAGTGGAATGAAAAAGCCATTAAAAGATAAAAGAGACAGTAAATAAAATCTCAGTTCCGAAAAAGAAATAAGCATAAGAAAGTGATTCAGAATAACCCTGCTTGGATTCTGTGTAATATAAGAGAGAACAAACTGAAATTCTGGTAGACTTTCAAGATGACGTTATTATGGCCTACAACAATAAAATAGAACATCAAAAGTATTTACTGTGTCTAATTCCTGATCTGGCCTACTTTGAAGAACTAATAATACGAGACTATTTTGATTAAATAATTATTTGCAAGTTTCATTGCAACTGATAATATGTTAACACCAATTTGTCAAACAAGTTAACAAAATATTTCCACCAGTTTGCTGGTTAAATAAATGACGTCAAGAGTAGTTATAATGATCTTGAACATTTCATTCTTGTAATTAGAATAGAATATATTAACTCTATATTTCCTGATGGTTCAATGGGGAGGGAAAAAATAGGACTGACTGTAAATAACAATCTTGTGTTATTTTACAATTTCTTACAGACTCTTGCAGAATTGGGACTGATTCAATAGCCTGTCCACATTCCTTACCATGTCTATCCTGTATTACTTTAACTACAGAAGGATTGCAGTCTGATTATTACAATGATATCATATATATTATGATATCCACATACATTAAAGAATTCAGCATAACATAAACAATGTTTTTGTTCTGGGCCAGCACAAGGTAAGATTAAGCATCTTTTTTTAAAAAAAAGAGCAGGAACAGAAAGCAGTTTCTAAAATTTGTTTTTAAAAAGCAGGATTTTGGATCCCATATATTCAGAAACCTGATCAGGCTGAACCCAAAGGCTGGGTCAAACATGTCATCAGTTTAGAGCAGGGGTTCCCAATCTGGGGGTGCAAGATGATATTCTAGGGGGTGCGAAAACTTGGGTGTTCAAAATTATAGTGTATATGCATAATTCGTTGCTGTTATTTTGAAATTTTGTAAGGGGTGCGAGAATATATCAGAAGCATTCTAGGAGTGCGGGGTATAGAAAAGGTTGAGAGCCATGGGTTTGGAGTCACTATGCTCCCAAAAGGGACCTATATCCAATCCCCCCTGAATTCCATTGACCGTTATCTAGCACCAATTTGCCTTGCCCATTAGTAGATCAGATTCTTGTGTATGGTAGCAATGGAACAAACTTGCAGTGCTTTTAAACTCTATTCCAGCTCCTGGTTTCTTGTGCCTGATAATATTTTCCCCATTAATTTCAATATTTTTTTTCCACAATGGATGCTAGGGAGAAAACAGGATATTGTATGAGTTTAAGGTTCTCTTCTAATCTTTTGTAAAGCAGCTTCATATATGCTGCAGTAACTATAAAAGCTTCCATTAGCTACAAAAGTGTCCTTTTTATTATTATTTTTTACATTTGGGGAACTCTTTGCAATAAATTTGGCTTAATGACTTTTGAGTGTTATGATTAATAGGCAAAATATTTTTAAAAGCAAACAAAAGGCAGCTGTTACAAAACAGGGATATCAAATTAAACCAAAACACACTAATGCAATATAAAATCCTACTGAAAAGGGGCGCTGTCTTACCTGAACGCCTTTTCTCAGCATGGTGGTGTAGAATCCACTTGATTGGGTTATTTCAGCCTTCCTGCACAGAGAGACTAAGTCAGAGCTTTAGTCACGCCTCCCTTTGGGTGTATCCCAGATTCGGGGGGCAAGGACGGTTCCTCTGGTCCAACTGTCCCAGCTCCTGGGAAAGACGGTATCTTGCATGGGAATAGTCCCGTGGGTAAAACTGCACTCGAGGAACCTCCAGTGGTTCCTTCTCCCCTTTCAGAAGTGGAACCTCAGTGCCTCCACCAGGAGGGTCCAGGTTCCACCCCACATTCTCTCATCCCTCCAGTGGTGGACTTCCGCAGCCATATCCAAGGGTACCATCTTCAAGGAGCCCTCCAGGCTCGTCCTGACCACAGATGCCAGTCTGTTCGGCTGGGGGGCCCACCTCCAGAACCATTTGGCACAGGGGCGATGGTCCAGGGCGGACCTCAAACAAAACACAAACTGGCTGGAACTCAGGGCGATTCATTTGGCTCTCCTCCATTTCTCCTCCCTAGTGTCAGGGAAGCACGTGTTGATCCTGACGGACAACGTGGTAGCCAAGGCTCGCATCAACAAACAGGGAGGGACACATTCCTGGGCTCTCCTGCAGGAGGCCATGGAACTAGGTTTGTGGGCAGAAGCCAACTTGGGCTCAATAAGAGCAGAACACATTTTGGGAGAGGCAAACTGACAGGCAGACTCCCTGAGCAGGGCGACTGTGGACCACTCGAAGTGGCGCCTGGACCTGAGGCTGTTTGAGATGATCGCGAGCAGCTTCGGCAGGCCATGTCTGGATCTGTTTGCCTCCCCGTCCAACGCTCAGCTCCCCAGATTCTTCACCAGATATCCCACAAGGGGGGCCGAGGGGACGGACGCTCTCCGGTGCAAGTGGCCGGAGGGTCTGCTTTATGCCTTCCCTCCTCTTCTGCTGTTACAGGCCACCATCCGCAGGCTGATCCTGGAGCAGGCAGAAGTAATACTGGTTGCTCCTTATTGGCCATGACGCCCTTGGTTTGCAGATCTAGTGGATCTGTCCCTGTCTCCTCCGTGGAGGTTTCCTCCGGACCAAGTAGCTCTCAGCCAGGGGGAGCTCCAGCACCCAGACCCCCAGTGGCTTCAATTAGCCACTTGGCACTTGAGCGGGAGTGTATAGCCAAGCAGGCTTATTCCTCGGAGGTGATTTCTATGATTCAGGCCTCTAGACGTCCTTCAACGAACCGGGTATATAACGCCACATGGAGAAACTTCTGCCAGTGGTGCATCTCACACAAATTGGATCCTCTTTCAGTTACAGTCCCTAATATTTTAGATTATCTGCTGGAGGGCATTTCCAAGGGCTTGTCCACTAACACCATCCGTAGGCAGGTCGCGGCCTTGTCCACGGTTCTTACCTGTGACAATTTGGGTCCGCTCTCACACCACCCAGCTATCTCCGCTTTTCTTAAAGGGGCAGCCAATTCTGGTTCTTGCACAGTACATAGGTATCCATCTTAGGATTTACCTACTGTGTTACAGGCCTTAACCACCGCTCCTTTCAAGCCTCTCCAGTCTTGCTCCCTGCATTTTCTCTCCTTGAAGGTTGCCTTTTTAGTTGCCATCACTTCGGCCAGGAGGATCTCGGAATTGGCCGCCCTCTCAGTCAGAGATGATCTCTGCACCTTCCATGAGGACAGGGTGGTCCTTAGATTAGATCCCTCCTTTATTCCCAAGGTGAACACCGGGTTTCACAGGTCATTGGATCTAATTTTGCCTAGCTTCTGTCCAAATCCTTCTCACTGTCTGGAACGTCAGTGGCACAAGCTAGATGTCCTCAGGGCTCTGCGTCTTTACATCAAGCGTACTTCATCCTTTCGCAAGTCGGAGGCCTTATTCGTATCCTTTCAGCCCTCTGCCACGGGCAGGAAGGTCTCTTCTTCCACCATTGGTAGGTGGATCAGGGCTTGCATTGCTAGGGCATACACATCCCATTCACTTCCGGTCCCGGCTCATATCACAGCTCACTCCAAGCACAGCGCAGAGACCTCTGCAGCCTGGTCTACCCAGGCTTCTGTGGAGGAGATTTGCAGGGCGGCATCTTGGTCGTCTCCTTTTATTACACATTATAAGATCGATAAGTTTGCTGCGGTAGATGCCGCATTTGGCAGACGGGTTCCTCTAGGGAGACACCAGCCTAGACCTTCCCTCCCTTAGGGACATGGGGGGCTTTGGTATGTCCCAATCAAGTGGATTCTACATCCACCATGCTGGAGAAGGGGCATTGTCTTACCTGAACGCCTTTTCTCAGCATGGTGGTGTAGAATCCACACCCTCCCTTAGATAGGTGTCTAGGCTTCCGTATTGTCATTTTTTTTGTATTTTGGAGTCATTGCGTCAGACTTTGTCAGGTTCCTTCGCCTCGTCAAAACTGGAAAGACACACCCAAAGGGAGCCGTGACTAAAGCTCTGATTTAGTCTCTCTGAGCAGGAAGGCTGAAATAACCCAATCAAGTGGATTCTACATCCACCATGCTGGAGAAGAAATACATTTGTGGTTCCAGAGAAAAGAAGTAGAGAAAGTTCCATAATTAGACTTTAAAAAAAAAAACTCTTCAGTTTGAGGTTTTTTTAACACATCTGGAGAAAAAAACAATAACTGAGGTTCCAACTGAAACTCTCAGTGCAGACTTTTTGAGATTACTCAATTGGCAAAATATATATTTTTACCTTCCAGAAAGAACATACTATTTCTCACTGTAAATCAAATCATAAAAGAACTCTATAATTTCTCACAATGGCCAGGATGAATTACACATGTATTTTTATAGCACTTTTCAATAAAAACTTTTCACACATTTAGAAAAGTAAAGAAACAATAATGATGAGGAATCACAGGAAAACTCTTTTCCTACTGTATTTAATATTTCCACCAGGGAACTCTATAAATCTAAGGCATACCGTTTTGAAAGTTATAGAAGAAAATATATTTCCTCTCACACTTTCTACAGTATGAAAGCAAAAATAGAGAATAAAGCATATAACCATGAGAGGTGCTGTCATAATGAAATAGCATGCTTTTGGAGAATAATTGATTTTTCTCATCTAACAATCAGAGCACGCACTTTAGTTGTACTGTCAATCATACTCAACTGTGATCCATATGTATAGCTTAATAATGATGATGTGAAGTATTTGTATAAGTGAAGTATTTGTATAATTTTTTATCCGTTCTTGATATCAACATATCTGGATATATTATGCTTTAATAAATTATTCAATTGAAAGAGACAAGTGTGTTTGCACCCTTTCTTAAAGTGACTTTTTCCCACCATCTTTTATAACCACGCTCCTCCACCTAAGGACAGGGACAGGGATTTCCAAATTTTGTCCCACTCTAAAGCACTTCATCCATGTGTTTTCCAACAACCCATTATTCTAGTTTTATGTACATTAATTCCCTTGGCATATACTTCTAAGTAGCAAGAAAACATTATCTATAGATCAACTTCCAGAATAACACCATTTCTATCCTAAGAAATATAGTTAGTTAGGTGCCACTGAGTCTGGGTGAATCCTCACTATTTTGTCTTTTTTTCTAACAATAAATTGCAGCTCTTCCAAGGACAATCTTGAAAGAATGTTTTATTGTTTAAACGTAAGATGTATCAAGCAAAATGTATCACACTAATATAGAGTTAAATGTAGTCCTTTGGCTACAACCACTTGCTCAGCGACCATTCTAATTGCTGAAGTGCTGAACAAAGGGTACTTATAGCTGGTTCTCAGAGTTCCAGGTGTAACACCATCCACATGGTCACCTGACCATCATTTCCGACATTCCCTGCTGTCTTCCCACAAGGAAAGTCCACGGAGAAGCCGGCAAGAAGTTGGAGTCCCATGAGGGCTTTGCTTACTGAACAGTACTAGCTTAAACAACAACTGGGAGCACCATCACTAAGCAATGCAGTCACAAGACATTGCATTTTACAACTACCGGTATGTCACTTAGTGACAGCAATTCTGACTCCAATTGCTGTTGCAACCCGAGGACTACCTATACTTGTAAAGTATTCCTTCAATGCTCCTATTGGAGGAGTACAACATATTAAAATATAACATGTGACGAACTAAACTTGGGAGAAGACATGATATTGCTTTTTGGCTCTTGTCTGATTTTGCCAGAGGCAGGGATTTCTAAGGATCAATAGAAAAAGATGTTAGCAGTTCTAAAAATATACAAAAAATGCAAAACAGAAAAAGGACAATCATCTCTGTACCTTCACTGGTAGCGGCATTCTTCTGAGTCTTGGTTGGAGTGTGATCTGTACTTGAACTCACGTCGGATGAGATGCTTGAGCTGCCTTTACCTGCAAAGAAAATATTGGAATATTTAACAAAAAACCTTTATGATACTTTAGATTGCAAGGCTTTAATTATCAGCTAATATCTGGTTTCCAAAATTAGATCATAAGGTCCATTCTGGAAATCTAAAACAGAGAAGGAACAATCTCTTAAGAGCCATAGCATAGAACTGTAATCTTTTTATAAACTTTATTAAAATTCTATACATTAAAATGAACATTACAAAAAGACAATAGAGAAAAGATATATAGAAACATAAACCCACAAATACAAAAATAAAATAAAAAATCATCCACTTCTACTCTTCATCTTTCTCATAGATCTATTAACCATTTCTTATTCTAGATCACTAAATTTTCCACAATCTCAATCATCTGTGCGACAAACTGATTTGCTATGAAGTTTCAAACCTAGTTTGTGGTACAATGCAACATTTCAGCATATGAAATTCAAGATTTCAAAAGAGTGAGACCACAATTCAGATGGAAATAACTCATTTGTTAGCTCTGAAACATTGCAGTGAGTTAAAGTTTTCATTGTTTTTTCTTAAGCTGAAGCCAGCTAACTTGTTGGGAAAGGGCATTCACAGAATGGGTATTATAATAAAAATCCTCTCTCTCTTTTAAAAAAGCAGAACATCAAAATGACTGCCAAGAAATAGTATTTTGCTCCCCATCCAAAAAAAAATAAATTGCCATCCTAACAGCACTGTGCAATATGAACAAGAATGGTAGGGAAAAGATTAAGAACAACAGTGGGGTTTTTTTGTGTGTGTGAATCTCATTTCAAATTTGAAAAACATTTTGGTTTTATGTAGGATATTTGCTTTAAGAATACATTTCAGTAACATCTGATACATCTTTCAGAAGAAGAGATTGCAAGTCTTTTATCTAAGTCTTATATACAACAGAGGCCCCCAACCTCTGTTCCAAGGAGAGAGGTTTTTCCGCAGACCGGAAAGAGTGTGGTTTATGTGCTACCTGCATCCTGTGGATGGGGCTTTGTTTGTTTGTGTGGCCCAGTTTCTAGCATGGCGCAGACCAGTTCCGGTCCACGGATTGGGGACCGGATTGGGGACCGCTGATATACAATATTTGTCTTTTTAAAAAAAAAATGTGTGTTTTTCTATGACAATATGTTGATGGGTTTTTGCAAACCAGAAAATAATTTCATACAGAGAGAACAGATCACTTGCAGCAGTAGGATGCCAGAAGAAACCATTGTGACAGACAGATTCTTCAGGGAAACTGGACATGCAAGGCCCATGTCACAGCTCTTTCATGAGGTTCACCTCTTCCCTTCAGCCAACCAGGTAATCAGTGGGGTTGCATGAAGACCCCAACAGTGACTTCATTGTGAAGTTTATCATTTAATTATTGATTTGATTGATTCCAAACATTTCTATACCACCCAATCCCAAGATCCTGGGTGGCGTACAACAACAGAAAAAAATAGAAAATGACACAAAAGTCACATCCTGACCACTTGAAAGACCCAACAACATAATATACAACAATAAAATATACAATGCTCTCTTCCAATATAGCCTAGGCACCAAAAGCCTTCTAAAATGAAAAGAAAATCCAGCATCTTTTTAAATATTAGAAGAGAGGGGGACAGAGCATCTCCGGGGATAATGTATTTCTTTTTTTAAAAAACAAGTTTTATTAATTTTCCAATTTTACAAAGCTCCAGGTATTAAGGAAGCAACATGGTGATTGGGTAATCCATAATCCCATAATAATCTCTTTCATATATATATCAGGTTACATCATCAAAAAATCCCTCTCTTGTTTCCCTTGGTTATTATATTACATTCAAATTAATACACTGATAGTTATAACTCAATCAGTTAAAACATTTATCAATATCTTTTGATTTATATGCCTCCATGTCCTGTTTTTAACTTTTATCTAATTTCAATTACAGTATTCCAGTTAGTTTAGTGTCTATAGTATTAACCCATGGTTCCCTTAGTTTATTACAAAATAGTTATCATATCTAAGATACACTTTACTCAAATTAATTCTTACTTTATTTCACAATCGTATTCAATTTCTCATCCTAATATCATCACTTACTTATAAAATAACCTTTATTGTCTCAATCCATCTTCTATATTATAATTCAAAACTATTATTCTAATTAGTTTTTAGTTCCCTTATAAATCTAACTCCTAAGTATTAAACCAGTTAATGTTTTTTAAAATCTCCTTAGGCCATTAAATAATGTTTTATGCTCTTCCATTAAAGGGTACATAAAGAAGTCCCATTTTTTTAAGTCTGATTCTGGCTTTTCTTTTGTGCCAAGCAGGCTTCCATAACAGAGCCTTTAAATCAGTGGTTCTCAACCTGTGGGTCGCGACCCCTTTGGGGGTCGAATGACCCTTTCACAGGGGTCGCCTAAGACCATCAGAAAACACACATTTCTGATGGTCTTAGGAACCGAGACTCCGCTCTTCATGGCCTCCTCAGCCATTTGCAGAGAGAGAGAGAGAAAGGCACTTTTGCTTCCCTTCTCTCTCTCTCTCTCTCTCTCTCTCTCTCTCTCTCTCTCTCTCTCTCTCAGACAGACTTATCTCCTGCAGGGCTCCTGACTGGCCCTGCGCTTGGGTGCCCCACCCCCTGGGAGAAGCGCGGCCAGGGCCTCATGGCTTGGAGCCACCCGGGGAAGCCCCGGGATCCCTGCCAGGAGCGGCCCACTGGAGGCTCCGCTGAGCGGGCCAGCCCTCCAGAAAGCTGCGGCCCAAGGAAGACCAGCCCCTGCGATCCCCAGCCAGCCCGACCATTGGACCTGCTGGCTGGGAAGGTGCACCGGAATCCAGGCTGCTGGGAAGGAAGAAGGAGATTCAGCAAAGGTAGGAGAGGAGAGCCGCGTCCTGGGGCCCAGCGCTGGCGGCGGCTTCCTTGCCCTCCCCTTTCTCCTCCCCTTCTTCCTCTTGATGCCCCCAAAGCAGCAGAGGGGTGCCTGGGGGGGAGCAGCTGGGCTGGCAGAGGGGCTGGTAGGGGCAATGCAGCACCAGCTCCCACCGTGGCTCCATTGGATGGGCGAAGGGCAAGGCCGGGCAGCACAGAGTCCCGGCTAGGGCAACTACTTCCTCGCCCTCCTCCTCTCCTTTCTCCTGCTGCCCTCCCAGGCGGCTTGGGCGGGCGCTGCCTCCACTGCAGCTCCATGGATGGGCGGAGGGTGAGGCCAGGCAGCGTGGAGTCCCAGCAGGGGCGGCGGCCAGGCCGGGGATGGTAGGGACCCTAACAATGCTGCCCTGTTGCTGCTGCCGGACCCGCTGCCTCCTGTCCTGCTTCCCCTCCCCGCCCATTCATCTGAGGATGTGGCGGCCGGGCCGGGGGGCAGCGGCAGCGAGGAACCCCAATGATGCTGCCGTGCTGCCACCGGAGCCGCTGCCTCCCGTCCTGCTCCCCCTGCCTGCCCCTTTGGCTGAGGATGTGGTGGGGTGGCAGCCGGGCCAGCGGTGAGGAAGCCCAATGATGCTGCCGTGCTACCGCCACCACTGCCAGAACTGCTGCCTCCCATCCTGCTCCTCCTCCCTGCCCGTTCGGCAGAGGCCAGAGGCGGTGGGGACCTCCGACGATACTGCCATAAGAGAGAGAAAGAGAGGAAAGAGAGAGAAACAGAGGAAAAGAAAGAGGAAAGAGAAAGAGGGAGGAGAAAGAGAAACAGGAAAGAGAGAAAGAGAGAGGGGAAAGAGAGAAAGAAAGAGGGAGGAAACAGAGAAAAAGGAGAGAAAGAGAGAGGAAAGAGACTGCCTTCCCAGTCGCCGAGAAAGGGAAAAAAAAGCCGTGAGCGAGTTCCCCTTTCTGCCTCGTTGCTGAAAGCTTTTTTTTTTTAACGACTGCTCGTTCAGAACTCCTCGGGGCTTGTTTGCACAAGCTTGTGGCAGATCAGTAAATAAAGGGGTGGGGGAGTGTTTGCACCCTGAACGTGTGGACGCTGCTTTCATGACTTGCCATCACCACCCCCTCTCTTCCCGCCCTGCTCGGGCAACGCGCTGCTGCTGCTGCTGCTGCTGGCTGAGCTGAGCTGTGGCGCCAAGCAAATCCCCATGCCTCCTGCTTGCCCGGCTGTGCTCCGCCCCCAGCAGCCCTAAAAAGCACTGTGGGAGAGTGGGGAATGCTGGGAGTTGCAGTTCATCATCTGGAAAAAAATCCATCCATCCTTCCTTCCTTCTCCAAAGTGGGAGGTGAAGGGGGCGGGTGGGTGGGAGGGGGTAGACCAGAAGGGAACTGAGTTTGATAAAGGCGAAAGTTGAGTGAGGTTTTCCCCCTCACCCCTCTCTCTGCCTCCATTTGTGCAGCGGCATCT
Organism: Bothrops alternatus; assembly: GCA_034064705.1. NCBI lineage: Eukaryota > Metazoa > Chordata > Lepidosauria > Squamata > Viperidae > Bothrops > Bothrops alternatus. Next base: position 5,403,679 of record JARGCV010000001.1, on the reverse strand, counting down.
CTGGCTGCTGCCTTCCCAGTCGCCGAGAAAGGGGAAAAAATGCCGTGAGCGAGTTCCCCTTTCTGCCTCGTTGCTGAAAGCTTTTTTTTTTAAACGACCGCTCGTTCAGAATTCCTCGGGGCTTGTTTGCACGAGCTTCTGGCAGATCAGTAAATAAAGGGGTGGGGGAGTGTTTGCACCCTGAATGTGTGGACACTGCTTTCATGACTTGCCACCACCACCTCCTCTCTTCCCGCCCTGCTCGGGCAACGTGCTGCTGCTGCTGGCTGAGCTGAGCTGCGGCGCCGAGCCAATCCCCACGCCTCCTGGTTGCCCGGCTGTGCTCCGCCCCCAGCAGCCCTAAAAAGCATTGTGGAAGAGTGGGGAATGCTGGGAGTTGCAGTTCATCACCATCTGGAAAAACATGACTCTCCAAAGATCGATCAGTCCTTCCTTCCTTCCTTCCATCCATGCATCTCATTCCCTTCCCCTTCAATCTCTCCTTCCTTCCTTCCTTCCTTCCTTCTTTTCCCCTTCAATCTTCCTTCCTTCCATCTCCTTCTCTTCCCCTTCAATCTCTCCCTCCTTCCTTCCCCCCTCAATCTCCTTCCTTCTCCATCTCCATCCCTTCCCCCTTCAATCTCTCTCTCCTTCCTTCCTTCCTTTCCCCTTCAATCTTCTTCCTTCTCCATCTCCTTCCTTTCCCCTCCAATCTTCCTTCCTTCCATCCATCTCCATCTCTTTCCCTTCAATCTCTCTCTCCTTCCTTTCTTCCTTCCTTCCCCCTTCAATCTTCTTCCTTCCATCTCCATTTCTTCCCCTTCAATCTCTCTCCTTCCTTCCTTCCTTCCCCCTTCAATCTCCTTCCTTCTCCATCTCCTTCCTTTCTCCTTCAATCTTCCTTCCTTCATCTCCATCTCCATCCCTTCCCCTTCAATCTCTCTCTCCTTCCTTCCTTCCTTCCTTCCTTCCTTCCTTCTTTCCATCTCCATCTCCATCCCTTCCCCTTCAATCTCTCTCCTTCCTTCCTTCCTTCCCCCTTCAATCTCCTTCCTTCCATCCATCTCTATCCCTTCCCCTTCAATCTTTCTCCTTCCTTCCTTTCCCCTTCAATCTCCTTCCTTCTCCATCTCCTTCCTTTCCCCTTCAATCTTCCTTCCTTCCTTCCCTCCCTCCCAACATTTTTGATCAAGGAAGCGTAAGCTTCTCCAGCGAGCATTGCTATATTTTTTTGTAATTAATCACTATGGTTTAATTATGTTCAAGTCGTAACAATGAAAATACACCCTGCATATCAGATATTTACATTATGATTCAAAACAGTAGCAAAATTACAGTTATGAAATAGCAACGAAAATAATTTTATGATTGGGGGTCACCAGAACATGAGGAACTGTATTAAGGGGTCGCGGCATTAGAAAGGTTGAGAACCACTGCTTTAAATCCTCAGGTGGATCTCCCTTCATTCCTTCACATGTCATTTGAATCAAGGGAGACCATCCAGTTATCAATTTTTCAAGGAAGCAGGTCCCTTCATAGTCATTAGATTGTTGGCCTAATAATTTAGATCTCCATGTTTGGCTTAGTATATTTATTGTCAGTTCAAACTGGTATCCTTCTTCTTCCAGTTTCAGCTGATTTAAATAAAAAGTCATGTTCAATGTTGTAGTTGTTGTTTGGTTGTCTGGGTTATCTAAATTCTCAATGTGTTGTGTAAGCAGATCTTCAGCTCCTTCCATCTTAGTGTAACTTTGTTCAGTTTCTGTTGCTGTTAGAACTGCAGATTTTTTAGTTGAAATCAAGGTTTGGTCATCAGGATTCTGAATAGGTTGTAGCTGGTATTCGTTAAAGTCCACTTTAGTGTCAATTCCTTCTTCTGTTGCCTTTTGAGTTGTAAATTCATCAGTTGAGATCTGGACTGGATTTTGTAGCTTTAAGGTGGTGCCTTTATCTTTCAGTCTGGAATTCATTAGCTCAATAGCCTCTAGGATTTTTTCAAGTATAAGTTTGTAGTTAAGTTGTGGGTAGTATTCCTCCATTTCTGTGGTGTTTAGAGATAATCCTTTAGTGGAGGCTATTTTAATAAAAGTCAATAAATGTCCACCTCCACTATAGAGAGTGGTTTTCACCACCCAGCTGTTTCAAGTTTTTATCTTTTTTGATAGTGTCAAGGACAAATCTTAGTCTGGCAGGTCTCCCAGTCAAAGAAAAAAATCACTTGCTGTACCAAATTTTGCCACAAGATGTCCCCAGTAATATATAAAATCTTTTCCCAAACTTAAGTTAGGCTTTATCCGGTTTAAAAAAGAAAAAGAGATATTCTTTTTTTCCAGCTTAACATATAAGTCCCTGTAGGAATAGAAACCTTTTGGGACCACAAGTATCCAAAAATTACAAGTCCAATTATTTAGTCATTTAGTTTAGTTGTTCTTTTTTTTTTTTGTTTTCCATAGCTCTGTATTTCCGGAGTAGGCAGAAGCCGCCAAATTAATAAGGGGGGGGGAGAATTTCCAAAGGCTTTTACAGGAAAGTAGTTGAAAAGCAGAAAAGGTAAGGTAAGGTCTCACCCAATTCCTCCGCGTTGCTTTCATTGTGCTTGGTAGTGTTTTTGGCTTTTGGCTGGAACGGCTTAGTGATAGGCCATGTTGATGGTGATCTTTTCTTCATCAGTCCAAAGGAGCTGCCTCAGATCAAACGGAAGGGCTGCCATCCTTCTGCAATCTATCGAGGATCCTCCTTAGCGGTAGTCGCCTCTCTAGGGTGACTTTTGACCCTTTCCAGGGTCTTCCGACGGAGGGAAACTGGACGGCAGAGACAGCGCTCTCCCCGTGCATCCGCTGGCACCACGATCCGGAACCGGAAGCAAGGATAATGTATTTCTGTGTTCACAGATTACTTTAGAAAAAGTATTTTCATTATCCAAGTCAAAAGGCTGTGGGGGGAGGGGAGGGAGGGAGAGAGAGAGAGAGCTTGGTTCCTATAGGGAACACTGAGTGCTCAACACCCATCTTTCATTTATTATGTAATTACTTTGCATTTATTTAAGCAATTTACACAGCCATTCATTTCACCAATAACAGAATAACAGAGTTGGAAGGGACCTTGGAGACCCAAACCCCTATTCAAGCAGGAAATGGCTGTCCAATCTTTTCTTTAAAACCTCCAGTGTTAGAGCACCCACAACCTCTGGATTCTGGGTAAGATACAAATATTAAAACAAACAAAAACAATGGTTCACAAAAATTAATACTTAAAAAATCCATATTATAACACATGCCTAGAGTTCAAAAACCATTCCATTTCAAATACTGAGATTGTAACCAGGCAATAGTTACAATCTCCTGGCCCAATGCTTAGGGGAACATCCAAGTCTTGATCACTTTACAAAAGGCCAGTCAGGTGAAGACCATCTAGACCAGCGGTTCTCAACCTTCCTAATGTCACGACCCTTTAATACAGTTCCTCATGTTGTGGTGACCCCGAACCATAAAATTAGTTTCATTGCTACTTCATAACTGTAATTTTGCTACTGTTATGAATCGTAATGTAAATATGTGATATGCAGGGTGTATTTTCATTGTTACGAATTGAACATAATTAAAGCATAGTGATTAATCACAAAAACAATGCAGCAATGCTTGCTGGAAAAGTTTACTCTTCCTTGCTCAAAAATGTTGGGAGGGAGGGAAGGGGAATGAAGGAAGATTGAAGGGGAAAGGAAGGAAATGGAGAAGGAAGGAGATTGAAGAGGAAAGGAAGGAAGGAAAGAGAAAGAGATTGAAGGGGAGGGGATGGAGATGGAAGGAAGGAAGATTGAAGGGGAAAGGAAGGAGATGGAGAAGGAAGGAGATTGAAGGGGAAAGAAACGAAGGAAGCAGAAAGGGACTGAAGGGGAAGGGATGGAGATGGAGAAGGAAGGAAGGAAGGAAGGAAGGAAGGAAGGAAGGAAGGAAGGAAGGAAGGAAGGAAGGAAGGAAGATTGAAGGGGAAAGGAAGAAGATGGAGAAGGAGATTCAAGGGGAAGGAAGGAGAGAGAGATTAAAGGGGAAGGGAGGAGATGGAGATGGAAGGAAGGAAGATTGAAGGGGAAAGGAAGGAGATGGAGAAGGAAGGAGATTGAAGGGAAAAGGAAGGAAGGCAGGAAGGAAGGAAGGAAGGAAGGAAGGAAGGAAGGAAGGAAGGAAGGAAGGAAGGAAGGAAGGAAGGAGGAAAAGATTGAAGGGGAAGGGATGGAGATGGAAGGAAGGAAGGAAGGAAGATTGAAGGGGAAAGGAAAGAGATGGAGGAGATAGAAGGGGAAAGGAAGGAAAGAAGATTGAAGGGGAAAGGAAGGAGATGGAGAAGGAAGGAGATTGAAGGGGAAAGGAAGGAAGGAAGGAAGGAAGGAAGGAAGGAAGGAAGGAAGGAAGGAAGGAAGGAGAAAAAGATTGAAGGGGAAGGGATGGAGATGGAAGAAAGGAAGGAAGATTGAAGGGGAAAGGAAAGAGATGGAGAAGGAGATTGAAGGGGAAAGGAAGGAAGGAAGATTGAAGGGGAAAGGAAGGAGATGGAGAAGGAAGGAGATTGAAGGGGGAAGGAAGGAAGGAAGGAGAAAGAGATTGAAGGGGAAGGGATGGAGATGGAAGGAAGGAAGATTGAAGAGGAAAGGAAGGAGATGGAGAAGGAAGGAGATTGAAGGGGAGAGGAAGGAAAGAAGGAAGATTGAAGGGGAGGGGAAGGAGATGGATGGAGGGAAGGAAGGGTTGATCTTTTGAGAGTCATGTTTTCCCAGATGGTGATGAACTGCAACTCCCAGCATTCCCCACTCCTCCATAGTGCTTTTAAGGGCTGCTGGAGATGATAGTCTGGCGGAGAGCCTGGCAGAGAGCCAAGCAGCGGCACCTCCGGGGCCTAGGAAGCCGTGCGGAGGATCCACGCGCCTCGGAGCCGCCGGTTGCCCTCTCGTGCCCGCCAATCTGGAGCCCCCATCCTCATCCCGGCACCTCTTGCCCTCTCCCAGCTGCCCCCCAGGACCTGCCCACCCCTCCAGCCTCCTGAGCGCCATCACAGCAGTGGGGTCATGGGAGCTCCTTTCCATGCTGCGCAGCCCTTCACGCCACGATCCTTCCCCGACTTGTCGTACATGAGAGGGGCGTGGCCGGAGCGCCAGCTCCCGCTCGGAAGGCACCGCTTCTCCCCTCCCAGCCCAGCCGGCTGGCCTCTGACGCACATGTGAGCATCACCGCCACCTCGCCCTCTTCCCTGCTGCCTGGCCGCTTCCGAGGTCCGGAGCCCAGTGAGCCGGGAAGGAGCCACTCCTGCCTGCCAGCCCCAGGGCCGTGCCGGGCGCCAGAGGGCCGTGGCCTCCGACGGCAAGGGAGGCGGGCTGGGCGGTGCGGGGGAAGCTCCAGCGTGGCACGGAGGGCAAAAGGGGCAGAGCGTGGCCAGGCAACCAGGAGGTGTGGGGACTGGCTTGTCGCGCAGCTCAGCTCAGTCAGCAGCGGCGGAGCAGCCCAGTGGCAGTGCCAGGCTCGGCCCGGCCGCCCACGCAGCTAAGCTGGCCTGGGGCAGCGTCGGGGGTGCACACGATGACACTGCAGTGGCAGGAGCAGGCATTGTTGGAGAAGGGCGCCCTGGATGTGGAGGAGCCGGCGGAGGAGGAGGAGGCCGGATAGAGGAGCGATGTCTCGGTTCCTAAGACCATCGGAAATATGTGTTTTCCGATGGTCTTAGGCGACCCCTGTGAAAGCGTCGTTCAACCCCCAAAAGGGTTGCGACCTACAGGTTGAGAACCGCTGATCTAGACCTTGGTAGATGGGGGGAGGGGAAGAAGGATTTTCCATAGGACAGGCCAGTGACTCTGTATTGATAAGTGCAGTGCTTTTTTTGTTAAAAAAAAAAGGTGCCAGAACTCACACACGTCATACAACCCGCCTTGCCTACACTACAAGGTTCCATCCAAAAAAGGTGCCAGAACTCCGTTCTGGGCGTTCTATGACAAAAAAAGCCCTGGATAAGTGTAAGTAACTCTGTTCGTCAATACAGTTTGTGAAAAATTCAGAAAGCAGATTAATGCTATTATTCAGCAATGTTTGTTACAAGCTGTGGTGACATGTATATATTGATGTCATTGCACAAATGATATGTCTGATGCAAACATACAAATCATATAATTTGTATGATGGTTACACATAACAATTTGCTTCCCTTGATGCCTCTGATGCCAGCCAGCTATGTTCTAGATCCCTTGGAAAAATGACATCCTATTTCCTCTTGTTCCTAATTCAAATTAAGTAAAATAAGACTTAAGTAAAATAAAGTTAAGATATAAGGTAACATATAGGATCAATCTCCACATCAGGTCTAGCTGTAAATCTTGATTCCCCAGACACTTAACCCCTCATTCGGGAGACTGTGTATTTAGCATACATTTCTCATTTGTTGTTTTTCTATCATAGACAAGAATTAAGCAGACTTCAGCATACAGAAAAGATTTGGGGGTTTTTCTCAGTCTACTATGTGTTCCTAGCTTTGAATTTCATTTTTTCTTCCTGCTTTCTGAGCATCAGATGCTCGGCACTTTGCTTCATGCAAAGGTGATGAAGGCATCTGCTCTTTATCAATATAATTTGGTTTTTTGTTTCCTGAGATTGCTGGTTCCTGTCCTGCCAGCTTCATTCCTTACATTTAGTATCCAGTTTTAGACATCATCATCACCACCACTATGCACAAGGGAAAATGTATATAATCTTTACTGTATAACTATAATGCTAGGATACTATTTTATATGGTGCCCAGCACATGTTTCTCATGAAACCCTCTGCTGAAAGAAATACTGCAAACTATACTAAGTAAAAACATCCCACCCTTACTCTATGAGAACACCTGAAAAACAGATGGAAGCCTTCTCTGAAGTCAAGACAAGAAAGAACTGTCTGGTGCCAGCCTCAGATAGATCCCCGATGCCCAATTTACACCTACTTAGAAGAAGAAACTAAAAGAGAGAGAGAGAAAGGAAGATGATATGCTGCAGACCGAGATTTATTTCACACAAGATTTAGAAATATATGCTGTGAAACATATACAATGGAAAATATAATATTTTAGCAGATGTACAGGTTTCTTTACAATGACATTTTTTATAACTGGAAGCTCACATATTCCTGTATGTTCAGTATGGTCACTAACCACAATCACGTTAATGCAGCTTATAAACCTTCTGGAGTAATTAAGCAATTTTAGATTTTGGCTTTATTGGTAAAAAGGGAGACTCTTTTAATTAGTGTGCAGAACTAAACCTCAAATATTTTTAGAACAGGAAAAATGTTTGCTTTCCAATTACCTAACTGTAGATGCTACAATTACCTCCCTGCTTGCCCTAAGCTCTTCTGAGGAACTGGATAAAGGTAGGAATAAACAGAAGTTGACTTTTGAATGAAGGAATGAATTCAGTCTAGGTCTTGTCTGGCTCTCATGATGAATTGATCTTATTTTTTCTTGTTTACTCTATCTCAATGTTTAATTCAGTGTAAATCAGTTGTTTGTATTAGCTTAAACTAATAGATCTTGGGTTGTTAGTAAAAGAAAACATGAATCGCCCAAGTCTCACCTCAACTTAACAGTAGATGAGCTTCGACTTGGAACACATTCCTGCTTTAGATGATAGCATGCATTATTTCATCTACTTCAAGCAGTGACAAACCAAGCTTTCTTTGATTTCCTGATAAAAGCAATGAGATGATTAGAAAAAAATATTTTGCAAACTGACACGGAAACCAAAGCAGCAAACATTTTTTTTAAAAGAGTAATTAAAATGTAATTAAGAAACTAACATCAAGACAGGCAACCAGGATATCACTGTCAATTTAGGGTAAGACATCAATAATTAACACTTGGGAGCTGGGCAGCTAACAAGTCCATATATTTCATGAACACCTCTGGGAATGGGGATCAACTAAAAGGCAGTTTGTGAAACTGAAAAAGATAACATAAGATATATGCAATAGAGAATGGGTATGTAAATGTATACATCATTCAAAGCACTGCTTGGGAATAAAGATAAGATGCTTTCTGGATCTATCACAGAGAACTTTGCGATATGGATCTAAGCATTTTAGTCCTAAAGTTCTAAAACAAATCTTTATGTCCCATCTTCTTTGGAATTGAACCATCAACTGGCATATCTAAACAGAAGGTTCTTCTTTAAAGTTAGACACTGGACTTCTTTTCTAATGCAAGGGACTTGATAAGTCTTGTAGACGTGTTTACCTAAAAGGCAGCATCTAGTTATGGGCTTAAATATGATGTTTGGAATTATTCCCAATTTTCTGTGATACAGAATATTCTATTGGTTCCCCAACTTTCCTAAACATAGAAGGCAGTATAGGTAGAATAAGCAGAAAAAAGTTGAATAGGGGTTGATGCAACAGTACCTGTAAACTGCATTTATAAATGGGAAACTACTGTAGATGTTATGACCAGGTATCCCACATTTTGCAAAAGTGAAAATACAACTAAAATAAGGTTGATTCATATGAGAAAGCTGAACAAAGTAAGACTTCCAGATTCCTCCACCATCACTTGCCCTGTCTAAATATATTCTTTATAACTTAGGTTTCTTGTACCGTGTTTCCCCAAAAATAAGACCCGGTCTAATATTTTTTTACCTCCAAAAGAGGCACTAGGATTTATTTTGGGGCGATGTATTACCCACTTACTTTAGGACTGCCACAGCCAGGCCTCTCAGACCCCGACATCTGTTGCACTGCTGTTTGACTTCTTCTCCAAGACACCAAAATGGCACATCACTCTGGTGCTGCCATCCGTGCCATGGTGTAATGCGCTTTAGCATGTGCCACGCAGCCTCCTGCCATGAGTGGCGGAACCGGCATGATGTACCACATGGCCTCTTGGTGCAAGCCGGTGCCACGCACCATGTAGCCACCTGCCATGAGCAGTGGCACTGGGACGATGTTCCACGTGGTGTCCGGCTGCAAGTAGCCACAAAAGAAGTCGGGCAGCGGCACAACAGGTGTCGGGATATGGGTGGTCTTGGCTGTGGCAGTCCTAAGGTAAGCAAGTGTAGGACACGTGGGGCAGCTCTACCCTCTACCCTAGCTTGATTTTTACACATGCACCTTACCCCACTTTGTACAATGGCTGGGTCTTAACTAGGGCTTATTTTTTGGGTAGAGCTTATATTAGACGCACATGGAAAAATCAAGCTAGGGCTTATTTTTGGGATAGGTCTTATTTTTGGGAAAACATGTTACAGAACATGTTTATTCAGCAGGAAAAACAGCAGTTTCCAACCTGATTCTATTTGCAGGTAGCATCACATTTACTTGTCCTTGGGTTTGTAAATAGCTACTTTCTAGAGTCATTTAAATCATGAAGATTCATTTTCTATTAAATTTCATTATCTTGTATCATAAAGATTCATTCTTTTCTATTGCAGATCATGAAATTAATTAAGTCCAGAGGATCACATATGGAAGCTCCTGTAAACTGGAAGAAAACTGTTTACTTCTTTCTTTCAAGCCATCAGTGCATCTTATCTAATTAATACACTTGAGGTACAGTATAATGTTTGTATAGCATACAGGTAAATATTTTGTTGATCAGGAATCTAATCAAGCATATTTGCAAATTATTATAAATCAGTAGGTACCAATATTTATAGCATAAATTAAAAGAGAGACCTCCACCCCTTGCCCCTGAAAACAGTTTCAGAATTTTAGATATTAAAAGGAAGTGTTGATTGAAAGAAATCCTGGAATTTATTTTTTCCTTACTTGTTACATAATTCATGCAAGCAACTGAGGAAAAAGCGTTCATCTCCATGAAATCAACTTCTCAGGCACAAATATTTATGTGCTTTATCCTTGCGTATGCATACATATTCAGTTTTGTTTACACAAAGAGCTATAGAGATAGATACAGACTTATATTTATGGCTGGAGGCCAGGGAGAGACCACACAGGAAGTTACTTTCTCCACTGTAAAAACAACACAAGACTATGATAGCTTAAATCCTCATGCATCACAAACTTTCAAAATTCAATGTCAAACTGCATGAGAACCACTGCAATATTACAGCTTCTTTCTGTACTACTCTGTTCCTTATCAGAAATCTTGTATCATAATAAGAATCTCAAACTAGTATCCAACCTTGCCAGTACTTTCTAAATTTCTGAGACAGATGCTTTTAGCATAGAAAAGGATCACAATATATGCTCATCCCCCTGGTCTAGAAGATTCTATTCTTATGTACAGGTGTAAGAAGGAGTCATATTGAGTTTCTAGACAATGCAATATTATCAAAGATCTATAATGGTCAAATTGTGATCAAATAGTCAAAACCTGGAAATCAACTTAGACTCGAATCTGGAACTGAAATAGTACCGTTAATACCAAAACTATAATAAAATGTCCCCTCAGGAAAGAACCCATGCTTGAACAACATCAATAACAACAAAGAACACGACATTAGAGCTCTTCAGATTTCTTACAATATAGTCATGCAGTGATTCCAGAGCCAAAAGAGGAAGCTTAAACCTCATTTCTTTATTCCCAAATTTAGATTGGGATCAGAAAACCGGGCCCTTGTAGCCCTCAAAACTGAGTTCTGGATGGACTGGAATATGTTCTGTGAAATCCGATTTTTTTTCTGGAACTTTTTCTTTGGGTCCTTTTTTTCACACTGCATTGTTTCCAAATTTGAAGCAAGTTGGTACATTGCTTTTTATTCCCTGCCAAAGTATTCCCCTTAAAAGATCTGCTAGGATGACTAAAATCAGAAGCCAGAAGAGGGATGAGGAAAGAGATTTCTACAATGGAGAAATTGGTACATTCTGTAGAACTTCACCAGAACAAAAAGAAAAGTTTATTATCATTTGAACTGTAAAGAAGCTGAATAAATCTACTCAGCTCTGAAAGAATGGCATTCCTAATTTTGAACTGGTCTAGATCAGGGGTCCCCAACCTTGGCCTCTTTATGACTTGTGGACTTCAATTCCCAGAATTCTGGGAGTTGAAGTCCACAAGTCACAAAGTGGCCAAGGTTGGGGACCCCTGGTCTGGATTCTTTTGTTTGAAAGTGCTTTAGGTTAAAGAAGATGGCTTGTTTCTTCTTTTCCTACTTCCTATTATTAAACTTCCAGCACCAGCTAACTATTTGGGAAAGATGAGTGGGATGCACAGAGCTTGATAGTCTCACCCAGACAAACCTTCTTCCAAATGTCTCCTTCCTGCTCTGTGTAGACAGTATTACTGATTGTGCAGTATAACTTTATCCCAAAGCTGTATGTGTGTGTGTGTGTGTGTGTGTGTGTGTGTGTGTGTGTGTGTGTGTGTGTGTGTGTGTGTGTGTGTGTGTGTGTGTGTGTGTGTGTGTGTGTGTGTGTGTGTGTGTATATATATATATATATATATATATATATATATATATATATATATATATATATATATATATATATATATATATATATATATATATATATATATATATATATATATATATATATATATATATATATATAAGGCTACTGACAGGCAGTTTTTCAACTCTGTGGAAACCTAAAAGAAAACCAACCACATGAGTCTTTCTTCAAATCAGCTGTAATCTCTGCAATGAAGGGTCATCATATATATGTCTACCAACTGGAAGCTGGAATGAACTCCTAAAAGATCAGGCTGGCTGATACAAGCTTTCCAATCCAAGGTCACAAGGGGTTGGATAAACTCCTTCTGGAAATCCAATCCAATAAGAAACAGATAGAAATGGCCAGCTGCTCCTTTTTGTCTAGGTAGATTTCCCTACACTTCTAAAAACATTTATCTGGTTCTGATTTGTGGGACTCTTATTACCCGAGTAATCACAAACTGAATTCAAACCGCGTTGTATCTGGCAACTTCTCACAACCACAAAACCCAAAATTATAATAATCCCCCTTTTTTTGGTATAAAATATCTTGCTCTTGCAATTATAAGCTTGGAAACAAAAAGGTTTTGATAAGTTCTCCAAAGCCAAGATGGGATTCAGTTGATGTTTCCAATAATCAGCATTTACAGCTTCACCTTATTCATAATTCTACATAACTACCAAAAAAATCCCCACCAACAAAGCTATGTCACAGCTTCTTGTATGGATTCAAAGTAAAAATCTGCACTTTATCCCTCCTAGCAATCACTCTCAATTTCCACAGCAAAGAGGTGTGTTGTTTTATAATATATTTGTTAAAAATATATAATTTATTGATATTAAAATACTATTTAATCCACTGAAAGTGGATTCTGTAAATATCAGCTGTTTCTAGGTAGACAAATTAAAATGTACCAGCAGCCAAAGTCTTACCTGATACACTTGTTTACATTTTGATATCCTTAGAAGACCCATTTTAAAAACCCTACATGTTGTGTACCACAAGTGCAACGGGCATCATGCATATGGATGTGCCAATTATAGCATCCTTGTGTGGCAAACATAATCTACTGCATAATGTTAGTATTTGTTCACCTTGATCAGTGGGCATTTAATGATCTGTCAACATCACAACATACCAGAGAACGAGGAGTTCAGAGATGCCATGGTGAGCATAAGCATACCAGGTGAAGACTTGTACAAGTCACTGACTCACTACTACAGAATAAATTCTGTTAGCAAAGCTTTTGTGAAATTTACTATCATGCAAAGCTTTGGAACAGAAACTAAACGTAGTCACTGACCTCCCAAGGCACTTCCATTGCTGCAGTTTGTAAATGGCACACTGGGAAGCAGAGAGCCTATTGGAGATAGCATCTCTGGTCACAGTGCAAAGGATTGATACCATACAGACAAGAACACTTTCTTCCCGATGCACAGACACGTGGTAGGAAAAGAACCATATTTGTGGGATTGAAGAGCATGTACTCTCAGCAGCTTGTGATGTCCCACTGGCAGCATCAAGATTGAATCGCTACAATGCCTGCTAGCTTCCTCATCTTGCCATAGAAAAGGGGGAGGGGTAGAAAATGAAGGGAGGAAATGGAACATCAAGAAACCATTCATGGACCATGAAAGCCTGCCCCATGTCAAGGTCATTGCTGCAGGTGTTTGATGGCGAAGTGAACTGTTCCCATAACGAAATGGAAGAGTACTGTTGGACAATGTGAACACCCAGTGGGTGGGGGCATGGGAATCTATCTTTTAACTAAGCAAGCTTTCACATGGGAAAACTCAGAGCTGATTTTGATTCTTCAGTTCTGAAATGCTATACCCAATAAAGCTTAACCTGCTGGGACTGAAATGCCTTGAGTTCTTTTGTTGGGTCTGCTAGTCAGATAGTTGACAGGCAGATTGCAAATGACTCTGGAACTGCTGCTGTGGAGCATTTCAGATGTAAGGCTTTTGATACATTTAGTTGACCATTTAATACAGGGGTCTTCAAACTTGGCCCTTTTATGACTTGTGGACTTCAAACTCCCACAATTCCTCAGCCAGGCATGCTGTTGAGGAATTCTGGGAGTTGAATTCCACAAGTCATAATAAAGCTAAGTTTGAAGATCCCTGATTTAATACCTTACAAACAGTGGTAGGCAACTTGGTTAAAGCTGTAGTCACAGAGTTCTTGAGGCTCCTCCATCATGCTAGAGCAGGCATGTCAAACTGCCGGCCCATGGGCCGGATACATCACACTGAAACTGCGCCCACCCTATTGCCGGCAATGGGGGGAAAGTCCCGACACGTCGCATGACGTCACATGACGTTGTGAATTTGACATGCCTGTGCTTTTGTGGAAACCTTCAGTGTTAATGCTTTCCAACACCAGAATTCCTAGCAAACAAAGCCACGAGAAGCTTGGAGATTCTCTCTTTTCATCAGTTTTGAACCTGGAGCAGCTAAAATATTCCTTTCAGTGGGAAGAAGCTGGTTTAAATAAGTGAACAAGGAGAGGAAAGAGAAGAGAGATGACAAAAAACCTAGAAGGCTTGGACTGAGTTTAGCTGGGACATGTGGAGTCTTTGAGTCAGTCTTGGCTCTTGATGATTTCCTTGACTAGTCCCTACAGTTTTCTTGGCAACATTTTCAGAAGTGATTGAAGTGGTTTGCCCTCACCTCCTTCCTAGGTCTGAGAGAGAACAAGTGGCTCGAAGTCACCCAGCTGGCTTTCATGCAGGACTAGAACTCAGAGTTTCCTGATTTCTAGCCCAGTGCCTCTAACCACAACCCCAACTGGCTCTCTTAGTCAGGACAGTAATACCCATTACAATCAGAGGGAATAATTCAATTTATTTAGTCTGGATCTAATTTGACAGTTTTATATGTTCAGCTGCAATTCTATGGCATATTCATTTTATACTATGTACTTATTTATGTTTTCCTAAAATAAGCATAGGACATTTTCGATTGCTCAAAATTCTGTGGTGGCTGCAATACCTCATAATGTTACTAATTTTTTTTTGTTCCTGATGGAACAGAATTGAGCATTAAACTCTTTCATCTTCTCTTTGTGGCTTCTCAAGTGCTTATTCACAGAAAATATTAAACCATGATTATCTATCTATTTATCTATCTGTCTGTCTGTTTGTCTGTCTGTCTGTCTGTCTATTCAATTTGTTTGGCTGCCCATCTGCTCTGGGCAGCAATCAATCTTAAAATAAATAAAAAAGTCCTACCACAAATATAAAAATTAAAATATGTAGCAGTTGAGGAAGAGGTCATGATGGTTATTAGCACAACCAGTAGATGGGGCGTTGTCTTATCTGAACGCCTTTTCTCAGCATGATGATGGATAATCCACGGATTGGGTTTCCTGAAGTCCCTTCTACCCAATAGACTAAGTCTGAGAGTTAGCCACGCCTCCCACTGGGCTGTGCTGCCCCAGTTTCAATGAAGGCAAAGCAGCAGATTAAGTCCGATGCGTTGGTTCTCTTACCCCTGACACAGGACTTGACAGTCACTAAAGGGGTGGGAGTGGATTATCTATCATCATGCTGAGAAAAGGCATTCAGGTAAGACAACGCCCCTTCTCCAGCATGAGGATGGATAATCCACAGATTGGGACATACCAAAGCCTGCTCTGTCCCTATGGTGGGGAAACAGTCAGGGCATGTGTTCCTCCAGATGACGCCACCCTTTGTAACACCCTTTGGCCAATGTCGTATAAACGGGGAGGGTGACAACCAGGTCGCCACCCAACAAACCTTGTCAATGGGCGCTTGAGTTGCCCAGGCCGCTGAAGTTGCAGCACTGTGGGTAGAATGAAGAGTGATATGGGCAGAGATGGACAAGGACTGGCACTGGTACGCCTTGGCGATGCAGGCCTTGATTCACCTGCCAATGGTGGACAATGAGACCTTCTGCCCCATGGAAGAGGGCTGGAAAGAAACGAAAAGCGCTTCCAATTTACGGAAGGCAGAAGCCCTCTTTATGTAATGTCTTCACGCTCTGCGCACATCCAAGGTGTGCCACTAGCGTTCCAGGTCATGAGATGGCCGATGACAAAAGATTGGTAAAAAGAACTCTTGTGAACGATGGAATAAGCTATTTACCTTAGGAATAAACGATGGATCCAGTCTAAGGATCACACAATCCTTATGAAAGACGCATAGATCCTCCCTAACAGAGAGTGCTGCCAGTTCGGAAATACATCTGGCTGATGTTACTGCCACCAGAAAGGCTACTTTCATTGACAAGAGTCTCAAATCACAAGACTTAAGTGGCTCGAACGGTGGTTTGGTAAGAGCTTGTAACACATATGAAAGATCCCACGAGGGGTATCTATGGACCGTGGATGGCTTTGTGTTGATCGCTCCCTTAATGAAGGAACAGATCATCAGGTGATGGGCCAGAGAAGAAGAATCTTCGCATGATAGCACCGTGGCTAGGACCGCTATTTGCCTTTTGATGGTATTTGGTGATAGACCCTTGTCGAGCCCGTCCAGCAAACACTCCAAAATTCTGGGCATAGCGATTGATGACATATCAATTTGATTCCTGGCACACCAAGTGAAGAAGTTCTTCCAGGTGGAGTCATAAATTCTATTGGTAGACAGGTGCCTCGAAGCCTGGATAATGTTGATCACCCTCGTAGGATAAGACTCCTGCATCAGACATTGCCACACAAGTGCCAGATGGTTAGCTGGAGCCATTGTGGTTCCGGGTGTTGAAGTGCTCTCTAACTGAGCATAATGCGATCCAGAGGAATCCTCCACGGTGCCAAGATGGAAAGACTCACAAGGTCAGCAAACCACGGACGCCTCGGCCAATGTGGAGCAATTAGACTGACCTCTGCCCTCTCCTGTAATAGTTTGCGTATGACCGCTGGCATTAGAGGAAGAGGGGGAAACACATACAGAAGGTTTCTGGGCCATGGACTGCGTAGGGGGTCCACCCCTTCTGCCCCCGGAGATGGGAAACGGGAGAAAAACCTCGGGAGTTGCGAATTTGTTGAAGATGCAAACAGGTCCAGTGACAGGTGCCCGAACCTTTCTGCTATCTCCGCAAATAGTGTTGGATCCAGACACCACTCTCAGTGGTCTACTGTTGCTCTGCTCAGGGCATCCGCCTGCTTGTTTATCTCCCCCGAAATATGTTCCGCCCCAATGGAAGAGAGGTTGGTCTCTGCCCAGGAACATAGCAGCCTGGCCTCGGTCATGAGTGACTTGGACTGGGTGCCTCCCTGACGGTTCACATGGGCTTTGGCTGCTATGTTGTTCATGAGGACAAGAACGTGCTGTCCCTTCACCTTGTGTTTGAAGTGGTGCAATGCCAGGTGTATGGCTCTGAGCTCCAACCAGTTTATGTTGTGTTTCAGGTCCCATCAGGACCAACATCCCTGAACCAACTGGGATTGGAGATGAGCCCCCCAGCCAAAGAGGCTGGCATCGGTGGTGAGAATAATTCGTGTTGGTTCCTTGAAATTGGAACCTCTGGCTACTGTTTGGGAGGTCCACCATCAGAGTGACTTCAATACTTGAGGTGGCACCATTACTTTCCTGTTGGAAGAGGTGAGTTTCCGCCTTTGAAAGGGGAAGAGGAACCACTGCAGGACCCTGGAGTGCTGCAGGATCCTGGAGTGCAATCTGGCCCAAGGTATTATGGAGATGCACGAGATCATCTTCCCTAATAGTTGGGATAGGGTAATTAGAGGAACAACGCAGTCATGTTGGACCTGACGTACCATGTCTCGGATACTGATCTGGCGATCTGGTGACAAGTAGACCATGCACTGTTCCATGTCTTATGACCGCTCCTAAGTGAAGAAGACGAGTGGAGGGAACTAACTGGCTCTTTAAGAAGTTCACAGAGAATCCGTTGTTTTGAAGGACCTGATGGTGAGGGCTACGTCCGACCTTGCCGTCTGAACTGACATGGACTGTATGAGAATGTCGTCCAGATAGCACTGGATCCGTATTGCGACCAGTCTCAGGTGGGCGACTAGAACCAACAGGATCTTTGTAAACACCCTCGGAGCGTATGACAGGCCAAATGGCAGAGCTCTGTATTGATAATGACAGGATCTGTAACAGAATCTGAGAAATCTGCTATGCTGGAGAAGGATTGGAACATGTAGGTATGCTTCCGTGAAGTCGATTGACGTCCGGAAGTCGCCCCTCCTGATACTGGCTAGAATGGATTGTAGAGTTTGCATCTTGAATTTTTTGTAAATCAGGTAGGTGTTTAGTCTTTTTAGATCGAGAATGGCTCTCCATCCTCCCGAGGCCTTCGGCACTACAAAGAGTATGGAGTAGAAGCCTTTCCCTATCTGATCGGCTGGGACTGGTTCCACGGCTTTTATCTCCAAGAGGTGATGTATAGCCTTGGTCATGAGGTTTCTCTTGAATGGGTTTAAGGGAGTTGGGCATGGGATGAATCGATCCGGTGGTCTGGACAGAAACTCCAGTGACAGACCGTTCTCTATGGTGGATAGGACCCAAACACCTGTGGTGGTGGCTTCCCAGGTATGAACAAAGAGGGAAAGCCTGTCACCTATGGAGTCACTTATTCCTCCTAAAGGGACGGCCCCCCATACCCCGAAAGGGCCATTTTGATTATACCTGCTGTCTGGATTTGGGTCCAAATCGGTCCGATTGGCGTTCGGTTCTGGGAGGGAAGGAGCATGTCGGCTGGGACTACTCCATTCCGGAAGTGTTACAAAAGGATTGTTTACGGTAATATGGGCTAGCTTCCCCAAACAGCTGACCACCAGTATAAGGCACTGTGGCCAGATGCCACTTGGACTTTAAATCCACTCGCCACTGTTTCAGCCAGAGCAACTGGCGAGTTGATACGTTAGCGGCAATTGCCCTGGCCGAAAATCTGGCTGCATGAAGTGTAGCATCCGCTGTGTATTCAGCCGTCACAAGCAACTTGCCCAAGGTCTGGTGGGCCCATACCTGTTCCTGTGGAATCATGGCCTGAAGCTCTCGAAGCCAAATGATGGAAGATCTGGAAAAGAAGGAAGCTGAAGTGGAGGCCTTCACTGCCCATCCGAACACCTGATATGACCTACATAAAAAGAACTCTGATTTTCTTTCTTCTGGCTTTAGGGCTTCTGCCATATCACCAGGTATGGTGGAAGGGGAAAAGATAGGAGTTAAGGATGTGTCTACTGCCAGAACCTCTAGCAGATTTGTCAATGATGGAGCCACATTAAAGAGCTTCTTATCAATGACCCCTGGAGCAGGGGGAGCGCTGGGACTAGCCCATTGTTTCTTTACTGTATTAATGAAAAATGGGGGGCATGGTATGTGTTTCTGGGTCACAGTCGGTTCAGAAAACAGCGGATCTGGTGTTTGATTGGTGGAAGGGGTGGGTTGCGGTTCTTGCTCGGGCGCAATCTTAGATGCTGCAGTGGCCTTAGATAGAATGGATCTAAATAATGAGGGATCAAACAATCCCATGAAGGTATGTGATTCCTCATCATCTGACAAGGGCGGATCCCGTGTTTCCTCAACATCCGAATATGACTCTCTGTCATGAGATGAGTGATCGGAGGCAATGGAGCAGGGATATTCTGGGGGTTCAGAGTGGAACTGAGTGGAAGACGAAGGTTTGAGTCTCTGTAATGAAGCAATACTCTGTGCCAAGACCTGAGTGAGCATTGATTGGAGCTGCTCTGGCCAAATTGCTTGAAAAGCCTTGGGACAGAGACCAGCAGCCGTGGGTGTAAATGTGGCCGAGGGTCCTGGGAGAGTAGTGGGTGGAGGAGCCACCCAATTGATATTTGGATCTGGAGCCATAGGACTGATGGGCCTCTGCTGGGACTCGATGTCCAGGGACAATGGTCTGTGGACCTGAACTGTCGTTGTTAGTTGGGGCCCGAATAGGGAGCCCTTAGATGTAGTAGTGGAAGTAGGAGGAATCTCTCTCAAAGTCTCCCTTTGAGCCTTTGAAATTTGCCTCTCTAGGGCCAGATCTCTCCTGGTGGCCTCCTTTTCGGCCGCTTTGGATGGAGCCTTGCTAGACAACGCTTTGGCCTTTGCTCTCAGCTTCCCTGCTGCCTCCAATTTGGAGGATTTGCGCTTCTTTTTACTTGGGGAGCTGGTAGGAGACAGGACAATCTAGGGCTGTTTGTCTTCTGCCATTACAATGGAGAGCCTTCAGTACAGGACTGAGAATGGATCTCAATGAGAATAGGAACTGAGGCCTGATTTGATGACTGTTGAAAATTGGTAAAACCAGTGTGAGCTCCTGATAAGGCTACTATGAATCACCGTGTATGGCCTGATTTGATGACTGCTGAAAACTGGTAAAACCAGTGTGAGCTCCTGATAAGGCTACTGTGAATCACAGTGTATTGTGGGAGGACAGCAATCCGTTGGATAGTAATTGCAAAACAAAGATTCCAATTGAGGAAGTGTTTAAACTTCCAAGGCGCCGAAAATATTGCCAGAGGCAATGTCAAGTGGATGTGCCTGGATTAATAATGCAAAAGCCAACAGGGCACCAGAAGCCCCCCAAAAATTGCTGCTCAAAATGGCGGCTGTCCATGTGTGAGGCAATTGCAAGGCTGTCTGAAGGCATGCTAAATTTGGAACTCACAGCTGGTAAAACCTATGATTTTTTATTTTTCCCCCACAGTTTCTCCCCGTTTGCTATAACTGGGACCTGGATGAAATATCTTGGCTAATTCCCTGGGTGAAACCGTCGTTCAAGTTAGTCAAAATGGCGGCCGCTGACCACGCGGCGAGCCAGGGAGTCCAGTAATCTTTGGGCCGAAGCCCAACTGATTAGCGAGTAATCGGAGCGCCGCAATTCAAATTGGCCAGGAGAATTTCAGGGGAACTCTAACAGGTGAAAACTGCTTTCAAAATAGAAGGGAGGAGAACAAGTGAACTCTCTTCGAAGTAAACAGCCAACTTCTGGCACCAAAATGGCGGCTGCTGGTCACGTGGTGGGCCGGGGAAGCCAGTGATCTTCGGGCTGAAGCCCAGCTGATCAGTGGCAATTTGGGGGCCCCGCAGAGGTCCATCAATCAGATGGAGCGATCAGCGGAGCCGCGCTTTGGCTGTCTGTGTGAAATTGCCTCGTGAGCTTAAATAGCTCAGAAGGCAAGAGAGGAGAAAAGGAAGGGGAATTTGCAAATGTTAAGAGTAAAAAAGAAACAGATAGAACAAAACTATAAATGCTCAAGAAAGAGGAAGGATAATACACGGATATAAAACCTGATACAATCTGAGAGGGAACCAATGCGTCCTGCTGGGTATGAGACTAAGTCGGAACTGGGGCAGCACAGCTCAGCGGGAGGCGTGGCTAACTCTCAGACTTAGTCTATTGGGTAGGAGGGACTTCAGGAAACCCAATCCGTGGATTATCCATCCTCATGCTGGAGAAGGGACCCTTCAAACATTTGGGGGTCCAGTATAAAATGAGCAGGGGTTGCTGGTCCAATAATGGGAACAACTACAACACAACCCAAAGGTGCGCAAAAGCTCTCCTGGCCACAATTGCCATCTGCTCTTCCAGCAGAAGGACCCCCATAAGTTCAGAAGGACCCCCAGATTGTGCACTATATAGACAATGCCATCCCAACCAGGATCAAAGATGGAAGATGCCCATCAACAGAAGGTCCAAACACCCAAAGCCACTCAATCTTGCTTTGGTTGAGCTGAAATCTGTTGTGCCCCATTCAGGCTGCACTGGGATTAAAATGCAGACTTGTCTTCATGGGTTGGAGAAGTAAAATGTTAACATTAATTACATGTTACAGATTCCATTTTCATCATTATACAGAAATGAGGAGTTGTGCATGAAAATAAATTTAGGTCAGTTTATAAATAAATCTGCTTTAAATTATGGGAATCTTTTGTGATTTCTTTAACAAATTTTACACCAAAACTCCTGGCTCATATGTAACAACAACATGCTAGATTGTTGTAGAATTGAAATGGAATCTGAGTTAACTGCTTTTCCTTGTCTTCATGATGAAGTAAGGAGAAGGAAAAAACATTCAGAGCTTCATTTGGATGCTTTCTGACACCATGTGTGCAAGACTAAATTATGATTGAGAGGTATGATTGGCCAACAAAGTGATGAAATCATACACACACATGTATATGTGTGTGTGTGTGTGTGTATATATATATATATGTATATAAAGGGAAGAGATGTATATCTAGTGTTTCTTTTTAAATTGCACCCTGTAAACCCAAATATGGGTTCGAATCTCAGAAGGGTAAGTTCTGGCTGAGGAGAGTTAAGAAACTCGAAATAGCTATCCCAGTTCTCCCTTATTCTTTGTTAGCAATTTATATATATATATATATATATATATATATATATATATATATATATATATATATATATATATATATATATATATATATATATATATATATATATATATATATATATATATATATATATATATATATATATATATATTTGTGCTTGCTGGATGGCTCTGGGTTGAGCTGAAACAAGCAAAAGGAAAGAATGATTCCTTCCTCCCATATTTGGGTTTACAGGGTGCAATCTAAAAAATAAACACTTGACACATATCCTTACTCCCTGACTACTGACAAAGCGGGAGAGAACTTGTGGCTCAATAGGTTAAAGCATCTGCTTAGCATGCAGACTGCCCAGGTTCGAATCCCAGAAGGGTGAGTCTGACTGAAGAGAGTTAAGAAACTCGAAATAGCTATATCAGAAATTCCCTTATTTCTTTGTCAACAATTTTAAACAACATATATATATTTGTGCTTGCTGGATGGCTCTGGGTTGAGCTGAAACAAGCAAAAGGAAAGAATGATTCCTTCATCCCATATTTGGGTTTACAGGGTGCAATCTAAAAAATAAACACTTGACACATATCCTTACTCCCTGACTACTGACAAAGCGGGAGAGAACTTGTGGCTCAATAGGTTAAAGCATCTGCTTAGCATGCAGACTGCCCAGGTTCGAATCCCAGAAGGGTGAGTCTGACTGAAGAGAGTTAAGAAACTCGAAATAGCTATATCAGAAATTCCCTTATTTCTTTGTCAACAATTTTAAAAAAAACAACATATATATATTTGTGCTTGCAGGATGGCTCTGGGTTGAGCTGAAACAAGCAAAAGGAAAGAATGATTCCTTCCTCCCATATTTGGGTTTACAGGGTGCAATCTAAAAAATAAACACTTGACACATATCCTTACTCCCTGACTACTGACAAAGCGGGAGAGAACTTGTGGCTCAATAGGTTAAAGCATCTGCTTAGCATGCAGACTGCCCAGGTTCGAATCCCAGAAGGGTGAGTCTGACTGAAGAGAGTTAAGAAACTCGAAATAGCTATATCAGAAATTCCCTTATTTCTTTGTCAACAATTTTAAACAACATATATATATATTTGTGCTTGCTGGATGGCTCTGGGTTGAGCTGAAACAAGCAAAAGGAAAGAATGATTCCTTCCTCCCATATTTGGGTTTACAGGGTGCAATCTAAAAAATAAACACTTGACACATATCCTTACTCCCTGACTACTGACAAAGCGGGAGAGAACTTGTGGCTCAATAGGTTAAAGCATCTGCTTAGCATGCAGACTGCCCAGGTTCGAATCCCAGAAGGGTGAGTCTGACTGAAGAGAGTTAAGAAACTCGAAATAGCTATATCAGAAATTCCCTTATTTCTTTGTCAACAATTTTAAACAACATATATATATTTGTGCTTGCTGGATGGCTCTGGGTTGAGCTGAAACAAGCAAAAGGAAAGAATGATTCCTTCCTCCCATATTTGGGTTTACAGGGTGCAATCTAAAAAATAAACACTTGACACATATCCTTACTCCCTGACTACTGACAAAGCGGGAGAGAACTTGTGGCTCAATAGGTTAAAGCATCTGCTTAGCATGCAGACTGCCCAGGTTCGAATCCCAGAAGGGTGAGTCTGACTGAAGAGAGTTAAGAAACTCGAAATAGCTATATCAGAAATTCCCTTATTTCTTTGTCAACAATTTTAAAAAAAACAACATATATATATTTGTGCTTGCAGGATGGCTCTGGGTTGAGCTGAAACAAGCAAAAGGAAAGAATGATTCCTTCCTCCCATATTTGGGTTTACAGGGTGCAATCTAAAAAATAAACACTTGACACATATCCTTACTCCCTGACTACTGACAAAGCGGGAGAGAACTTGTGGCTCAATAGGTTAAAGCATCTGCTTAGCATGCAGACTGCCCAGGTTCGAATCCCAGAAGGGTGAGTCTGACTGAAGAGAGTTAAGAAACTCGAAATAGCTATATCAGAAATTCCCTTATTTCTTTGTCAACAATTTTAAACAACATATATATATTTGTGCTTGCTGGATGGCTCTGGGTTGAGCTGAAACAAGCAAAAGGAAAGAATGATTCCTTCCTCCCATATTTGGGTTTACAGGGTGCAATCTAAAAAATAAACACTTGACATATATCCTTACTCCCTGACTACTGACAAAGCGGGAGAGAACTTGTGGCTCAATAGGTTAAAGCATCTGCTTAGCATGCAGACTGCCCAGGTTCGAATCCCAGAAGGGTGAGTCTGACTGAAGAGAGTTAAGAAACTCGAAATAGCTATATCAGAAATTCCCTTATTTCTTTGTCAACAATTTTAAACAACATATATATATTTGTGCTTGCTGGATGGCTCTGGGTTGAGCTGAAACAAGCAAAAGGAAAGAATGATTCCTTCCTCCCATATTTGGGTTTACAGGGTGCAATCTAAAAAATAAACACTTGACACATATCCTTACTCCCTGACTACTGACAAAGCGGGAGAGAACTTGTGGCTCAATAGGTTAAAGCATCTGCTTAGCATGCAGACTGCCCAGGTTCGAATCCCAGAAGGGTGAGTCTGACTGAAGAGAGTTAAGAAACTCGAAATAGCTATATCAGAAATTCCCTTATTTCTTTGTCAACAATTTTAAACAACATATATATATTTGTGCTTGCTGGATGGCTCTGGGTTGAGCTGAAACAAGCAAAAGGAAAGAATGATTCCTTCCTCCCATATTTGGGTTTACAGGGTGCAATCTAAAAAATAAACACTTGACACATATCCTTACTCCCTGACTACTGACAAAGCGGGAGAGAACTTGTGGCTCAATAGGTTAAAGCATCTGCTTAGCATGCAGACTGCCCAGGTTCGAATCCCAGAAGGGTGAGTCTGACTGAAGAGAGTTAAGAAACTCGAAATAGCTATATCAGAAATTCCCTTATTTCTTTGTCAACAATTTTAAACAACATATATATATTTGTGCTTGCTGGATGGCTCTGGGTTGAGCTGAAACAAGCAAAAGGAAAGAATGATTCCTTCCTCCCATATTTGGGTTTACAGGGTGCAATCTAAAAAATAAACACTTGACATATATATATATATATATATATATATATATATATATATATATATATATATATATATATATATATATATATATATATATATATATATATATATATATATATATATATATATATATATATATATATATATATATATATATATATATATATATATATTGTTTAAAATTGTTGACAAAGAAATAAGGGATTTCTGATATAGCCATTTCGAGTTTCTTAACTCTCTTCAGTCAGAACTCACCCTTCCGGGATTCGAACCGGAAGGGTGAGTTCTGACTGAAGAGAGTTAAGAAACTCGAAATGGCTATATCAGAAATCCCTTATTTCTTTGTCAACAATTTTAAACAACATATATATATTTGTGCTTGCAGGATGGCTCTGGGTTGAGCTGAAACAAGCAAAAGGAAAGAATGATTCCTTCCTCCCATATTTGGGTTTACAGGGTGCAATCTAAAAAATAAACACTTGACATATATATATATATATATATATATATATATATATATATATATATATATATATATATATATATATATATATATATATATATATATATATATATATAGTTTAAAATTGTTGGCAAAGAAATAAGGGATTTCTGATATAGCCATATATATATATATATATATATATATATATATATATATATATATATATATATATATATATATATATATATATATATACACACATACATACATACATACATACATACACACACACACACATACATATACATACATACATACATACACACACACACATACATATATACATGCATGCACGAATCAATCAAAATACATAAAGGGTAGCATGTTCTTTGATCAAAGAAAAAAAACTTAGACAATAGGATGGGTATAGAGAAAGCAGTATGAACTATAGGATATTAAATGCAAAAGTAAGTAAATGAATACATGTGAGCATAGGGAGTTCCTCAGTTTTAGGAGAAAAAGGTAAGTAGTTAATCATGTGTTTATGATTAGACTAAAATCCTAAAAGCAATTGAAAACTGAACTATTAAAAAGCGCAGGCTGCTTGACAGCAGAGGCTTCATAGGTAACCCCCAATCTGCCTAAATAAACTTGCCAACTGACATATAGCAGAATCAGCACAAAAGAATGTAAGGTCATTAAGGCAGTAAATCATTTCTTAAAACCAAGATTGTGTAGCCATTAAACATGAACAAGATACAGAGTATCAGGCCAGCTAGGTCACCCTAAAACCTAGAAACACAGCATGGTGAACTGGGATAAAATTACACATTTTGGGAAGATGATTAGAATTCTGGAATGAAATTTCTCCTAAGAGAACTTAATCTAGGGCAGGGGTGTCAAACTCTCGGCCCACACCCGCACCCACCCCATTGCTGGCAATGGCAAAACTGTCCCGATACATCACGTGACTTCGCGAGTTTGACACGTCTGATCTAGGGGAATCTTTCCTCAGTTCCAGACTAATCACTTTTTTCTACCTCAAAATAAATTTCACTTTCTAAATCCCCTGGATCATCCATGCTCCTTCTTTCAATGTTTTCCTCCTGCTCCTTCTTCAGAAAATCCTACTGGTTGCAAGATGCAAAAGATTGGTACCATCTGTACAATGTTGGCTTTCGTATTACCATATTGAAAAAGGCACGGAGTAGATCAGAGTGTAAGTATGGGTTGGTCAGTGGGAATGAATTCCATTTGAATCCTATTCTTTGGCAATGGCAAACTGCAAACTGGAAAAATTAGCTGTCATCCAAAAGTACACAGCTGCTGGTAGTTAGGCGAGTGTAACAGAATAAATCCCAGCAGGGTTGGCTTGCCAGTTAACTTTGCTTCCATCTGCACATGTTACAATTTATTAATAAAAAATGTGAAGCAACCAGAACATATGAAATCAGTGTTAATGAGAAATGACAAGTTGGTTTAATTGGTTAGATAATTAGAAGATTAAGCATTTCAAGGTACAACAGGGTGTTAACTAAAAATAGGAGAAAATAGTTATAAAGTCCAGAATAAAGGGAATCACCTTTGCATGGGACCCCAATCTCTTCCATGTGAATGGGCTCTCAGCTCAACTGTTCTGACTAACAACCTGGCAGTTCTATTAATTAGCTCCATAATTAACAATGAGTTGTGGTGGTGCTATGGTTAGAATGCAGTACTGCAGGCTACTTCTGCTGACTGCCGGCTGCCAGGAGTTCGGCAGGTCAATTCTCACCGGCTCAAGGTTGACTCAGCCTTCCACTCTTCTGAGGTCGGTAAAATGAGGACCCAGATTGTTGTGGACAACATGCTGACTCTGTAAACTGCTCAGAGAGGGCTGTAAAGGACTGTGAAGCGGTATATAAGTCTAAGTGCTATAGCTATTGCTAGCGCCCAGAAGGAAGTAAGGCAATCTGCTGTTGAAGTTGCAGTGGGCTGTTCTTTCAATGAAGTTTCTAAATACCGAGCCTTGTTGAAGCATATAGCTGGCACTCAAGTAAGACATACACTGACTTCTACATCTGGACCTCCACATATATACTTTCTCTCATAATATAGCATGAAATGGAATCACCTGTATTTTACCTTGGATTCCAGCAAAATAAATCTTGCTCTGACAAGAATTGTTATATGACACTATGTCAAACCTATTGTTAGGTATTTTTCTACTATCCTTGATCTAGTGTCTGAAAATAAATATTTGATTGACAGCTTGAGCTGCATAATAATATTAACAGATTTGTTCATCCACGTGGTAGGCTGAGCCACAATTATGTGGCTACCAGGGCCCACTAGGAGAGCCTTCCATCAATTAACTATTGACACTTCATTGGCTAGTTTAGTATGGGATAAAGATTTCTCTCCGCTCTTGCTATGGGGATTGGCATATTCTTATCAAATCCTAAGATCCTCTTTAAAAAACTCTTCAAGCAGAGGCCTCACAATTCTGCACTGAACATCAAAAATGGGGCTATTTTTTTTCCTTGTAAGGGACCAAGATACCTGGATAATTCCAACTTCATAGTTTAAGTAGAGGGTAGTCCTCACTGAGCAACCACTCAAAGTTACAATGCCTCTGAATGAGGGGGACTTACCACCACTCCTCATAGTTAGGGTTATCATAACATCTTCGTGGTCAAGTGATCATGATTCAGGCTCTTGGCAATGGCTCATGATTATGACAGTTGCAACATCTCATAACTGCACGATCACCAATTGCAACCTTCACTTCTGGCTTCCAACAAGCAACGTCAATGGAGAAGCCAGCGGGAGATTGCAAGTGCAGATTTCCATTACCATGGACTCATGTGCTCATGCAGGATTCACTTAACAAAGGCACCTAGCCACGTGCCAATTATATTTATTATAAGTCTTACTGAATACCGTCACTTTAGAGTTGGCTTTGTTGATATTCAAGGAATTTGAAGCAAACCTAATTGTTACAGTCTTCACGGGCCAAATTGGGAATGTGACATTAAAATCAGGTTGTCTTCATATATGTAAATATACTAATACATTTATTAGAAATCTTTGGTATATGCAATATCATTGATGGAATATCACTGGCATAGAGACTGAATAGCATTGGAATCAAAGGGCACTTTGGTCTAGCACCTCCATGGGTAGATATGCTAGTATTTCTGTAAATGGCTGTAACCAAGTATAGGTTACATATATAATACAGCCAGTTTCTTCCATAAAGTATTTTTATTTACAAACTTAAATGCCACACTAGGATCTATAAAGGACACCATCAATTGCTTAACTTCAGTGTCAAATTTCACTATAAGATAGTATAGCTCTCAGATCTGAACATGGTCTGTTGTTCTTTTTCTCCACCACCTAGTCCTCAATCTTACTCAGGGAATGTTTCACACATATCTTGGCCACTTCTATATTGATAAGGCTTTTAGACCTATAATTCATTGGATCTCCCTTACCTCCTTATATATATGGAGGCTATGATAGAGAATCCCCATCCTGCTAAGATAAGGCCAATATTATTTACACAAAGTGTACAGTAGTGCCAACAGGGAGGCCCATCAATCAATGTATGTTCAAAGTTTTGGAGGGATAAAGGCTTTGCCAGGCACTTAATTAGGTTATAAAACATTAAAAATTGAACATCATTTTGACATTTAGAGTGGGGTTACTTGGCTTATAAACCCACCCACACCCACCCACATGGAGGAAGTTAAAGCATTCAACTGTGCTCAGCTAGCAGGCAAAATGCACTTTTATTTCTTCAAAACAACACATCAAAAATCACTTCTAGATAAGGTTTATGTTTCAGTGGCCAAGACAGGCAAAAAGTAAGCTTCTTACAGAATGTTAGTAGTCAGTTTACAATCCATTTTTAATATGTCATTTTCTCTTTCATTTTCTCAGTTAACTGAAGGCTACAGAGGAGCATAAATAAAGCAATTCAAAAAAGATTTGTAAGGAGAGAATTAAATGGAAGGAAGGAAAGAAGAAATAAAAATCCTCTGAGTTTAAAAAAAAAAAATAAGTGGGGAGGCAACATATGAACTGAACCCCTGGTCAAAAGGCTTGAAAAATATATTCTTCATGAAAAAAGAAACACACTTATTTATCTCCCACTTAAGACAATATATGCGATTGTTATTTTCTGCTAAAGTTATTTTAATACACAATGTCCACCAAAACCTATATTAGAATAATATTTTACAAGCTGAGCGTATACAGGTTGTCCTCGACGTACGACCACAATTCAGCCCCAAATTTCTGTTACCAACTGAGACATTTGTTAAATGAGTTTTGCCTCATTTTATGATTTTTCTTGCCAGGTTTCTTAAGTTAATCACTGCAGCTGTTAAGTTAGTAACACAATTGCTAAGTGAATCTGGCTTTCCCTATAACTTTGCTTGTAGATCACACAAGGGGACCACATGACCCTGGGACACTGCAATCGTCATAAATATGAACCAGTTATCAAAGCATCCAAATGTAAATCGCATCGTGGGGATGCTGCAGCGCTCCTAAGTGTCAAGTCACTTTTTTCGGTGCCATTGTAACTGAACAGTCACTAAATGAACTGCTGTATGACCATAATGGAGACTGCTCACAGGTCAGGACAAATATTAAATGAACTGCCTCTCAAGTAACCACCAGTCGTCCCTGTTCTTCGCAGTGCATTTGTTAAATAAACATGGAGTCGTTAAGTGGAGCAGGGATTGCCTCAGGGATGGGGGGAGTTCCTGTTAAGCCTAGAGCAAGCACAAATCCATCTGCCTTAGGTTTCCCAAGGCCTCCCCACCGCCACCAAGATGCCCCAGGCTCTGCTTCTGTCCCTTGAGTGGCTCCCACATGCACTTACCCCATAGCTACGGTCTTGCCAGTGAGAAACAAGGAGAGTGATGGGTGACCCTGCCTCTCCTGGTTCTCCTACAGCTCTTGCAAAGGTACCCCTGCCTTTCTGGAGCCAAAAAAAAAAAAAAGGACTAGTTCCCCTGACTTTTAGAGCTTTCTGCCCCATTTAGCTGGCAACTGATCAGCAGCCCGTCAGGAGACTGCAAACCTCTCTTAGCTCTTGCTAGGCTTTGGGAAACCAGGCCCTGCATGATAAGGTGGTACCGTAGCATCCGCACAAGCTTCACAAAAGTTTACCTTGCTTTAACCCCTCCCTCCCCCAGAAAGCCAGGTTTCTTCAATGAAGAAAATGAAAAAAGCTGTGAGGGACAGACTTGTTGATGTTTCTTCCCCCCCCCCATTAGATGTCAAAACTAAACTCTCTGCCTCTGCCCTCCAATCTCTATTCTTTTTTAAAAAAAAAAACCTTTTACCTTGGCTCCAGGCTGAAGAGTAAGGGAGCAAGCAAGCAAAGAAAATCTTTCTGGAAAAAAAAATTCAGCTCAAAACTCTTAGCCAGCTGGAGCATGGCATGTACAGCAAATTGGACAGAAGCTGGCTCCTTGCAAAGAACTAGCTGGATCCTAAATTCAGTCAGACAAACAGAAAAAGCTAAACTTTTTGAGCTGAGGTTTTTTTTTCTTCAGCTCCTCAACCCCAAAAGCTGCAGAAAGATTTTCTTTGCTTGCTTCTTCCCTTTCCTCTCTACTCTTCAGCCTGGAATCAAAGCAATTTACAGATTTTGTCACCCTCTTTCCAGGCATGCTGTAATTTAGCTGCAAGTTACTGTTGTTAAAGGGGATGGAGATTGGAGGGCAGAGGTGGGGAGTTTAGTTTTAGCATCTAATTGGGGCTGGGAGAAAGAGCAACAAATCTGTCCCTCTCATCTTGTTTTTTTTGTTTTCTTTATTGAAGATTAATGTGGCTTTCTGGGGGACAAAGCGGGTTAAGCAAGGGAAAGGTTTTGGAAAGCTCATCCTGAAGCTGCCACCTTAGTATGCAGAACCGGGTTTCCCAAAGCCTACCGTAGCAGGAAGCAGGAGAGGTTTATTTATTTTATTTATTTATTTATTTTATTTGGATTTGTATGCCGCTCCTCTCCGAAGACTCGGAGTCTCCCAAGGGCCAGCTGGTATGGTAGAAAGCTTTGAAAGCAGCTGCCATTTTCTGCAAAGTATTGAAAATGTTGGCTGCTTCCAGAAAGCACATGGACAGGCCCAAGCGGGTGGGAAGGGGAAAAAAGAGAATAGGGGGTGCTGCAACATCCCTGTCGTCAGTTACAAGGGCAAGTGACCATGGAGTTGCTGCAGACTTCATAACTTTGAAACAGGGTCACATGTAGTTTTGGGGTGTCTGTTGTAACTTTAAACATTAATTAAGTAGCCTGTCATATCTCTAGGATGACCTGTATTTGAGCTATTAAACAGATAAGATGTAGCATTCTCAGTCACGGAACTTTACTAAGGTAGTTTGGATGATGGGAATTTCACTCCACACTTTCAACAATACAAAGGAGGAAACTTTATAGATTTCTCCTCAACCTGAGCTTTAATTTTAAATATATATATTTAAAGATATAATGAACAACTTAGCTGGCTTATACATTTTATGGAAATAATACCTTTCCGTTTACAAATCTCTACACTTTTGACCTTTAGAAATCTGTCCTGGGTGAGGAAAGAAAAGGAAGTAGTTAGTCATGACAATTAAAAATAATGCAGTTCTGGAAAACTAGGATTTTAGCTCTGGTTTGCATGCACAAGTAACAAAAAAGATATTTCTTTTTAGAACTGCTGCTTTCCTCAAAATATGTTCTTGAATTTTGATTTAAAAAAAACTTATGTTAGATCACAAGTCTGATTCTGCTCCAGAACACTGTTTTCCTTAATGGATAAGAAATATCATAGAATCTGAAGAAACGTTTCCCATACAAATGACATTAGAGCTACCATTCTTCTCAGTACAAAGAGTTGGTGTTCTCTTCACATTTGAAAAATCACTTTATGTCTCCTACCCTCCTCCCTGTTCACTTTTTATCTACTTCCCATCCATTTGCCAGGGTTTCCTCTCCTCCCTCAATCTATCAACATTCCAACCATTAAGATATCATGAAGCTGTTATTTGGGGGACAGGAAATTACTTCACCTTATAATACTGCATACTTTTCCAAGCCAGCTGATAGCTCCTTCCTGGGCGGGGAGGATGGCTATATCCATATAAATATGGGAAAAATTGTCCCGCATTTCAATGGCATGATACTTCCTTGAAATGGAATATTTTATAGCCATTGTGATTAGTGGCTGTCACTAGATCTATTCTCCAGGAGTCCCATCCTTTTAAAAGTACCTAAACTAGTGATTACCATTAAATCTTGTAGCCTGGAAATTAATTATGCCTTGGATAAAATAACTTTCCTTTGTCTGTCCTGAATTGCTAATTCAACATCCAAAATGCTTTATTGCTGCTTTGGAAACAGGCATGAGGCAGTGTGGGGAGGGACAGAAATATGAGCAAGATGTTGCTTTCCATCTCTCCCCAATACAGCGTTTAGTGTACATCACTGCTATCCTGCAAATTTGTACTGACAGAACACAAATTTAGTTTTGAGAGCCAACAGCAGGAAGCAGATGCTTTTTTTGTTATGGTACTCTATGCCATCTATGTTGGCTGTCTTATACAGTAAAAAGTGAGGCTCTGTAATCCATGCCAATCTTTACCTTCTGGTGAATTCCTTCCATGTTGCCGACGGCTGAATTAAAGAAGGGGAAGGAACTGAAGCATTCAGAGCCAATACTTCTTGGCAAATGACTAAAATAATTAGTGGGATTTTTCATATTACCTTCC
Organism: Bothrops alternatus; assembly: GCA_034064705.1. Taxonomy (NCBI): domain Eukaryota; kingdom Metazoa; phylum Chordata; class Lepidosauria; order Squamata; family Viperidae; genus Bothrops; species Bothrops alternatus. The sequence continues at coordinate 5,370,744 of JARGCV010000001.1, read as the reverse complement.
CCAATATTCATTAGGGTTAGGATAGCCAAGTATTTTAACTGCAGACTTTTCCAAGGTCAAGTGCACAATTTATATTGTTAAAAGCATCCTAGCATGCTGCACAGGAATATTTCACCCATAACCAACGCATTTTTATTTATTACATTGAAAAGCTAGCCTATGTATTTCTCAATGAGACAGAACCAGCAGGCTTCATCTTATGCCTCATTTGTGACAGTATTTATTTTATTGTAACTCAGATTCAAACACAAAAAAGCTCCCATCCCGTTTATTGTGGCTGACTGCCCAGAGTTAACTTCTCCCTTTTTTTTTTTTGCATGCTACTGTTTTAAATACTGTATAAGCAGTCTCAGCTCAGTGAAATGGAGATCCAAAACAATTATGAGCCTCCTTAGGCCCAGGTGGAGTTTAGCAGTATCTGAAGACTGGAATTGTTTATGCAAGATTATCTATTGAGAATAGACATCCTGCAAGAAACCAAAGGTCGACAATCTACTTTAGACTTTACTCAAGTACTGTTTGCTCAGCCATTTTCATCACCAGTTCTCTTTGCCAGAACCATTTGCAATTTTAGGGTAGCTTTCAAATTAATTAGTTTTACTGAATGTCTGGTAAATCGCAGCAGTAATTCACCAAAGGATGTCAATGTTGCTGCTTAAGAGCCTTGGCTATACTCCAATACATTTTGCCAGCCAAGGAAAAGGTTTGTCTGCTCTTCAGAAATGAACAGGGACACCCGGAACGACCAAGCACCTCACTATGGTTTTCAGGAATTCTGCACCTTACAAAAAAAACTGGTGGTTGGGAAATTTTAGAAAGCACGTATCCTTAAAAACTAAAAATGAGGGGTGGCTTTGTTTTAAACTGTGCCAAGATTATTAAGGGGGAAAAAAGACAGAACTAAAGATACTAAGAACTGCAGGAGCATTTTGGCTGAATAAATTTTTAAAACCCTTAATAATGATCAATATAATTAAAAAATTAAATTAAAAAGCTCAGCTTAAAGAGTCCTGACTCAAAAGGAAGACCTCTACAGGCATGACCATTTTTATGAATGTTCAAAGTTATGATGGTGCTGAAAAAAGTGACCACTGATGAACACTTATGACTTATGATCGTCCCAGCAATCCCGTGGTCTCATGATCAAAATTTGGACACTTGGCATGTATGGATGATGTTTGCATTGTCCTGGAGTCACATGGTCACCATTTGTGATGTTCAAAGGGGTCTTTCACTAAGCAAAGTCAATGGGGAAAGCTGGATTTACTTAACGACTGCATAATTCACTTAAAAACTGCAGCAAAAAGACATAAAATCAGACATGACTCACTTAACAATACATAATTTAGCAACAGATGTTCCAGTCCCAAATGTGGTCAAAAGATAAGGACTATTTTATGCATATACCTTTGATGTTCCAGTTTCAGCTATTCTAAAAATAAAAGTACATTTTAATGAATCTGTAGTTAATGATTCTAGCATTAAGTTGTTGTTCATTACAACAACTGCTCCCAAATCACAGAAATAAGCTAAATCCTAGACTAGAGCTACCAGATCTAGACTACAGAAATTTAAGTGGCCACTAGATGAAAGCAAAATCTCAAGATATTGAGTTCTTTGCTGCCACCTAGTAATCATCTTGTTTTTTGTAACTCAGATCTTATACCCTAACATAGGGCTTTTCAACCTTTTCACAGATTGTGCACTTTTAGGGCATAACAATATTTGAGTACCACCAGTGCTTAGCAAAGTGTCAAAAACTTGATGACTAAAAAAAGGGGGGATTATGGGCTTTACTGGTTAAATTCATTTGTTGTTATAGAAATGGCTAGTTTATAATATTATGGAAAAGTAAAAAGTTGAGGTTCAATGTTAATGCTTCCTTCCTACTGCAACAATGGAACTCAGAAGCCAATGCCTTTTTTTTATTTTTCCCTTCTCCCCCTCACTTTTCCCTTTTTCTCTCACCCTTCACTTGCAACCCCCCATCGCTTGCTTTTTCACTCCCACGTTGCTCGCACAAGCTTCTCTCTTGCTCCATTCACTCACACATTGCTTGCAGAAGCTTCTCTTGCTCTATTCACTGACACGTTGCTCGCAAAAGCTTTTCTCTCACTCCATTCACTCACGTTGCTCACAAAAGCTTCTCTTGCTCCATTCATTCACACATTGCTCACAAAAGTTTCTCTCGCTCCATTTACTCACATGTTGCTTGCAAAAGCTTCTCTCGGCTCGTAAAAGCTTCTCTCTTGCTCCATTCACTCACATGTTGCTCGCAAAAGTTTCTGTCACTCCATTCACCGACACGTTGCTCGTAAAAGCTTCTCTCTTGCTCCATTCACTCACATGTTGCTCGCAAAAGTTTCTGTCACTCCATTCACTCACATGTTGCTCGCAAAAACTTCCCTCTTGCTATCATTCACTCATACATTGCTCGCAAAAGCTTCTCTCACCCCATTCACTCACACATTGCTCGTAAAAGCTTCTCTTGCTTTCACTCACTCTTTGCTCGCAAAGGCCGCTCTCTCTCTCTCTCTCTCTCTCCTCACTGTTTCACCAACAAGCCTCTTCTCTCTTTCTCCGTGTTTTTTTCCTCTCCCAGCAAAACCTGCTCCTTTTATAGCTTCCCCTCTCTCCACCCTCCTCCTCCTTTTACAGGTGTGCCAGAAGCTCCAATTAGCATGCAGCCGCGCGCACAGATCCTGGGGCTTCTTGCTGAGCTCCAGCTGGTCTCCTCCAGATCTGTGCGGCACCACTTTAGCTGGTTCCCTCCCCCACTATACTTGGCTAGGGGTCACGTACCACTTGCCAGATGCTAAAGTACCACTGGTGGTACGTGTACCACTTGTTGAAAAGCCCTGCCCTAACATACACCTCTCTCTTTGGTATATGGCACTTACATAATAGTTTAAAATGCTATTTTATATCATGACTGGCAAAAATAAATGTGTGACTTGGCCCTTTCCCATGTATCCCTCTTCCATATTTGCTTGAGAATATAATTTATGACAGACTGGATAGTTCAGAAAAATCACTATTTCAAAAAACTCATTTTTCATTTTGACTGCAGTCAAACTGGAAAGTGAAATGAAATGCTGAAGATATGGGATATATATTCTGGTGAGGAAATCAATGAAAATAAAGCCATCAACCATCCCATGACAGAATTTAGGAACAGCCCCTTTCCTTCTTCACATGTGGTGAGGATAAAAGTTGTAGAAATATAAAAAGGAGAGGAAAATGTATCCTCATTCCTTCAACCTAGGAAGAGGGCTTAACATGGCATGAAAAACAACACAAAACAAACCATGTCATTATACAGAGGCAAATCACAGATAAGTATTTCCCATCCCAGTATTTGAAATTACTCAGTAATGGCATTCTAGGCATTGGTAAATATCAATTGCCAACTTCTTTCACTATTGGCCATGTTCACTGGGACTTGCTAGTGTGTTGGTCAGCAATGTTTAGAAAGCTCCAACTTTCCCAGCATGACACAGAGCATTCCATTCAAAATAAAAGCCTGCACTTTTGAGATACCTCTATTTTTACAATATAGTTAATGTTGCCAGGACCAGCATCAGCAGAGCAAAACACAAAACCTGGGGCTTAAGTGGAATGATTTTTAAATTCAATAGATTTTATTTTAAAGAAGATATTTTGGGGAAATCATACTTTTTATAATCTCAGTCTTAATAATGGGTTTTGTTTTTAACATGAAATGAAAGAACCACCATTAGTTTTTCTCTCTTCCCTCTGCAGTTCATTGAAATTAAATGTGTAAAAGTATGTTTCTAATGTTTCTTGTATGTCAAGAAACTATTATTACAACCTTTAGAACAAACATCTTAAACTATTATTTGGCAGTCATTCAAGTGTCAACAAGGGACTTATCTGTGATATAAAAAGGCCTATGTAACCACTTACAAAGTCAATGCACAACTGTGCATAAAGTCACTTTTACTTGACATGTCATGAGCATGTGAACAGTTAACATTTTGAGAACTGAGGAAAATGTAATAATTAAATATTAGGCTTGTAAAAATGCTTAATGTCAATTTTCCCTTATTATTTCAGTTTAAACTGCTACCGTAGCTTTAGCATCGCATAGGGAACGCTATGGGAACACATTTATTACTACTATATGATAGTCATCCATCACTGACAAATGTCATCTTACCAAAATTTTTACCAATTACCAATCTGGGCATAGAAGCTCATCTATTCAAGAAACTGAATAATTTGTGGATTACTTAAAAAATATATAAAGTACCATTGGGAAAAATCAAATATGACATGCAAAAAATGTGCGAAGTTTCTTTTCTATATTTACAAGGAATCTGGCACAAGCAAAATGGATAAATATTTTTCATGAGAACTGGCATGGTCAGGCACCACCATGGCAGGATGTCACAACTTTGGGAAAATTCAGCTGTTTTCCATTACAATTACTGCAACCTATTGATATTGGCTGTGCTGACAGAAGCCAAAATTCTAAACTTCTGGTTCTCTACTACAATCTCCTCTGATTGGCAGTAGCTATCTACAATTTTAGACAAAGGACCTCTAATTAAATTCCTTTAAATTGGAATTTAAGATCTGAGCAGCAAGAAAAGCTAGGTATGCTTGCAGAAACAACTTGTTATGCTAGTGCTCCAAGCCTCCTCCTTGCTACTCAGAGGCAATCAAAGTCACATTGCTGAGATCAAAAGAAATAACATACCATTTCATAAAACAAGAAAGGTTCTCAATAGAACTGCATCAACATGGAGGGAAGTGTGTGGTGGGATGCCCCAGGGCTCTGTTCTGGGCCCAATGCTCTTCAACATCTTCATCAATGATCTGGATGAGGGGATAGATGGGGAACTCATCAAATTTGCAGATGATACCAAGCTGGCAGGAACAGCCAACACTCCAGAAGATAGGCTTAAGATATAGGAGGATCTTGACAGACTTGAATACTGGGCGCTATCTAACAAAATGAACTTCAATGATGAAAAAAGTAAGGTTCTATGTTTAGGCAAGAAAAACCAAATACACAGGTATAGTATAGGTGGTACCTTGCTCAATAGTAGTAATTGTGAGAGGGATCTCAGAGTCCTAGTGGACAATCACTTAAATATGAGCCAGCAATGTGCTGCAGCTGCTAAAAAAGCCAACACAGTGCTACGCTGCATTAACAGAGGGATAGAATCAAGATCACGTGAAGTATTAATACTACTTTACAATGCCTTGGTAAGGCCACACTTGGAATATTGCATCCAGTTTTGGTCACCACAAGGTAAAAAAGATGTTGAGACTCTAGAAAGACTACAGAGAAGAGCAACAAAGATGAATAGGGGACTGGAGGCTAAAACATATAAGGAACAGTTGTTGGAATTGGGTAGTTTAATGAAGAGAAGGATGAGGGGGGACAGGATAGCAGTGTTCCAATATCTCAGGGGTTGCCACAAAGAAGAGGGAGTCAAGCTATTCTCCAAAGCACCTGAAGGCAGGACAAGAAGAAACGGATGGAAACTAACCAAAGAGAGAAGCAACCTAGAACTAAGGAGAAATTTCTTGACAGTTAGAACAATTAATCAGTGGAACAACCTGCCTCCAGAAGCTGTGAATGCTCCAACACTGGAAGTTTTTAAGAAGAGACTGGACAGCCATTTGTCTGAAATGGTATAGGTTTCCTGCCTGAGCAGGGGGTTGGACTAAATCAGAGATTTTCAACCTTTTCACAGATTATACCACTTTTAGGACATGACAATATTCGAGTACCACCAGTGCTTAGAGCAAGCCGAATTCAGGCATGGGTATGGGATGAATACCATACTGGTCACTTTTATGGATGACCTGGGGTGGATGATGTAAGAATGACCATTGTTGTTCTAAAGGACTTCTCAGCAGCCTTCAATATTGTTAACCACAGTATCTACTGGAGCACTTGGATCGGTTGGGTGCTATTTTGGGATAGTTCCCTTCCTACTTATGTATGTGAATCTAGTTGGTGTGGGAGGAAAGAAGAAGTTAGAACCCTGCACAATTCATAATGGGTGCCCTAGTGGTCTGTTTTCTCTCCAATCCTGGTTTATGTCTATATGGAATTGCTAGAAGTCATCCTCCAGTTCAAATGTGATATCATCGATATGCCGTTGATGCCCAGCTATGTATCTACACTCCAAACGAAATGAGGGATGCAGTAAATCTTGTTCCCCTGACTAGAGGCTGTCACAACTTGACCAGGAAGTGTTTATTAAGCTTTTTTTTCCCAGTTACAAGGTAAAATGGACTCTAGGGCAGGTGCTCTGTTTCTTTTCTTTAGTGTAGCTTGCCACAAGACCCAAAGATGGGCCCACATTTACATGGTTTTGTCATTATACTATTTTATTCATTTCAAAGTTTTGTATATCTTCAAGAGTTCTAGTTAACTGAAGTGAAAAATAAAATATAAATAAGTTAATGAATAAATACAATTTAAGACTTGGAAATTTATGGTCCAAAAATAATTATATCAACTTCAGGATGAAGGTGCTGTCCCTGATATTCCCTCCTCCTCACAGAGTAAAGTAGAATCCATCCCATGACCAGCTTTAGAAAATCCAGCTCTGGCACACATATGCTCCAAACATCTAAATCTTATCGCAGAAGAATTTTAAGATACAAAATGTGGATGGCCTTGGCAGGTTAGATCTATCTTTGCTGTCCATTTTCACCTGAGATTCAAGTAGAAACAACTTGCATCAATTTAAAAGGGTAGACTACCTTTCCTCCCAAATTTAAAATAAATGCTCATTAAATAGCTACAGATGTTGACCTAGTTCTATTCCTACTAAAAGTAATATTGTTTATTTTTTTAAGGACGTTATATTTTGGTTAGCATAAAAATCCACACCTACCTGCACTCTGTTATAACCATCCCACACAGTCTAAAAACAGCAGTGTTTTGTTTCAAGAGCCCAATTTGGCATTGGAAGATGGCAAAATAAAAATAAAGAATGAGACAATAAACTGCCCATTCCTTCCTTGGTTTGGATGCAAGAAGTCTTATTTCTTAAAAATGTAACATTTTTGTGGTTGCATGATGACAGTAAAAAAGGGGGGGAAAACTCCTTTGGCTTTTCCACTAGATTAAGAAACACAGGGAGCAATATATAAAACATTGCTTTCTCAAAGGCAAAGAGAGAAATACAACTTGCTTGTATGAGTCTCCTAAACAGAACGCCATAACCCAACAGCTCTTAAATGTAAGGCAAACCACAAACAATACTTAATTTGTCATGTAAGTAGAACATGAAACATAATGTTGCAGTATATCTTTCTTCAAAATGTAACATTCCAGAATTCCAGCCATTACCTTTAAACTGGCTAATCTTCTTTCCATTCTCTTGTATTTTATCTGAACACCTTCACAACAGTCAATGAATAGCTGGGAGAAGAATTAACTTAATATGCCAGTATCTTCATGGCTGCCCTAGAATTTTATTAACTTACCTCTGAGGCCTCTCCTTTATTTGAGCTTCACTATGATGCATTCATCATCATCTGTACCCATGGAAATCAAGTTCCATTATGACTTCAACAATTTCCACCCTACACATCTGATGAAGTAATGCCTTTTAATACATTTTGTTATCTGGATAAGGGATACGAGACTTTTTTTTGCCACCATGGACTAGCATCTTACAAAGTTAACTCCTTAAGGATTTTTTTTCTCCCTGGTATTTCCACAAGGTAGGTCCCAATTAGTGTTAAAAAAAATCCGATGAATTGGTTGTATTATTTGAATTTACACCATTGAATTCAAAGTGATATTTCTAGGGAAAATAGGAAAATTGGTGCCAGCTTGAAACAGTCAATGTTTTTACCTACGTTTTATGTTTATTAATGAAGTATAACAGCAAAAAATAGCTTACAACTTACATTTATTTTTAACAAAGTTATAGAGTAGTGAAAGAAAGCAAAATAAGAACAAAAATATCTAAATAACATTACTATGTACTTTCTAGATAGATCCCACAAATATTTTAAATAAATAAAGTCAATAAAAGACAAGCTAGAACATACCTGCTATCTTCTATATTCTGCTGTAGTTCTTCAAAATGAGATTCTTCTTTTTTAACAAATGGAACGTTCCTTCTCTCATTTTGTACACACAATGATTAGCATCTAAAACCACAACAGCAACTGTGCAGTGCTAGCCTCAACTGCACACAAACTCACCTCATATTAACTGAATTTTAGCTCACATTAAATCCAGATGTCAATGCTGTGACATCAATTGAAAGGTGGCCCGAGCAATCCCTAGTACTTCAATTTAGAACTCGCACTAAATCAAATATTGCTGTTTGAACTCATACTAATTGCAATCTATCTGTATATCTGCAGATATTCTTTGTGCAGGCCAGTGTGTCAACGGTCTCTTTCTGGTTAAAAATCTGAGGAAATAATGACATAGAGACTATCATATGTATATGTAAAATCATCTATCTTGGTTTCTGCAGCCAAGCAGAAGCCAAGAAGTAGGCTCCTTTACATATTCCCAACTACAATTTACAGATGATTGAAAAAGTTAACACTTGTGAAGACTGAAGCTAAAATGTAAAATCAGTTATAAGGAATATGCTTGAGATTTCAGTTGCCAAAAAACAGGAAAACTATTCTGCAGGAAAGATTGAGGAAAACGACTCAATAAAAATGCAAATAGATATGTGTTCGTTTTACTAAGTCCAGCTTTCATTATTATAGATTTCTATGGAACAATGGGAAGGGCATGAGAGAATCTAATTAGGAAACTGCAGCTCTAGGTTTAAATGAGATATATCAAGTATGCTGGAGATAAAAAATTCTTCTACCCTTAATGAATTTAGTAGATAGTTCCCATGTATTTTTCCTGTATCTATAGGATAGAAAAATACATAACACACACACACAGGGGGAGGGGGGAGACAGAAATCTAAGGTACAAGCATTAGGTATGGATGCTTCCTTGAGTTAATCAAAATAAAGACAGGATAAAAATCTAATGCCAAATAAATAAACAAACAAACAAATACAATTTTAGTCTTCTTTCCATTAAAAGGAATCCCAAAATCAACCAATGATATAAACTGTACAAATTATACAAATTAAAACAATTAGAGCAGAAATACATTAAATGACACAATAGCATGATTTTTGCATAAACCTACAACGATATCAACACTTAATTCAACTATATAGCATTCATAACTGGGCAGGGTGGAAATTCACAAATTAGCACATTAGCATTGAAAGTGCCCTTTTTGAAAATGGCAGCATTTTCAAGGAGACCTCCCATTTGATCATAATTGTCAGGCAGCTTCTCAAGAGAAAAGGTCATCCAGCAATAATTGGTTCCCAAGACATGCAGGATTTTCCGTAAAAATACACATACCACCAATTTAACTTACCAGAATGCAGGTGGGTAGTGCACCTTGTTCAAAATGTGTTCAGCATAATGTGTCCAGTGATGGGCTAGTAAATGTTTAAGAACTGGTTTTCCCAGCTCCGTTGCTAATGTCCACAACTCCATTAGCCATGGAGTAGCCGAATGGCATGGAAGGCACAGAGACTCAGCACTGCTTTTAACCAGCTTGCAAAATTCTAGAAAATGTAACCATTGGCTCTTGCAAGTGTGAATGTGTTCATGGTCACTTTGCCCCCTTTAGCAACCTGGCCATAGAAATTCTGGATTAGCTGCAGTTTCCAGACCATCTTCAAAAGTAGCCCTAGAACACATTTAATGGTTCCTGTTTTTGACCTACTGGCTTATGAATCATAATGGCCAGGTTATCACTACCCAGAAACAGTTGGAGGAAAGAAACAATACTACCCTATGGGGCTTACTTGATTCACCACTGAAAATTATGGAACTGCTATGCAACTGCTCCACTGGAAGGAGTTCAACTTTTATCTGGAGCATGCATTTTTTCTTAATTCCCCAACATCAAAACTTCCTATATAGTCTACCTTATCAAGATTCAGTCTCAGCTTCCTGATCTTCATTCAGCCCACTACTTCAAATAATCTCTAACTGGCCTCTCCTGATTCAAATGGTATAAAGAATTATGATACCATTCCAGAACTCCTGATGACCACCCCAATTACTTCATATATACTTTATTTAAGCATGGGGCTGGAGAAGAGTCAGTTCATGGTGGCAAATACAGCCTTCTAGAACCAATCTGTAGGTAATCTGAAATATGAGCCTAATGACACAGCAAAGTCAGCAATCTCAATGAAGTACTGTAAAATGTTTGCCATTTAAGAATGGAAGAGGGGCCAGAGCTTCAACTTCATAGCTGCTTCACTGGCATGGTGCCCAGACATCATGTTGGAAAGATATGGATGTGACAAAAGCTGTCTTCCCTGAACTATGGTAGTAAGAGAAAAATGGTTGCCCTGGGCCTCATGCAAAGATAAGCAGAGCCAGTATTGCATGATATATGAATGAACTAAGAGGCAAGATTGGATAATCAGGAGACATAAAGTGAGCTACTACTCAGTCAGATACAACTTCCCCCTTATCTCATTTTGGAGAGGTACAACTAGACAGGCTCCCTTATCTGTGTCTGGGCATATCTGAGAGCATTTAACGGATGGTCTCACAAAATGGAGGTATTTGTTATTTATAAAATAGTTGTCCTGGGAGGGATGGTCACTTACAAATCCTCATTTAGCAGAAAATAAGCTGGTGAAGTAACCCCCTGGCTTCTCTCGCTCCTCCAGGAAGCTGTCTTTCTCACTATTTTTGTCTTTTTTATAGATAGATAGCCATCCTTCCAAACAAAGCACAGCCAAAGAATATTTAACTTATTTTATCCATGCCTATGTGAGGCCATTTAAAAAAATAACAATGACGATGCTAGAGATCTGTGCTCCACTTCACATAAAATCAACCTATGCTTGAAACAGAACTTTAGCTCAGTCTAAAACAGTGATGGTGAACCTATGGCACGCGTGCCAGAGGCAGTACTCAGAGCCCTCTCTGTGGGCACACTCGCCATGCCCCGGAGATGGCAACCATCCCTCTTCAACCAGCCGCCCACTAACTCGCCAAGGTCCCACATGGCTGCATGCATCCCAGCACCCATGCACTCACTGGCCTCTGTGTGCGGGGGGCTATGGTGTCAGGCAGCAGCCTCCCCGGGGCCTGCCTCACTTTGCCCTGTGACAATGGCACCCCCGCCCTGCCTCGCCTTGCCTCACCTCTCCCCGCAGGACAAGCCTCTTGCCCACTGCCCTACCTGCCAGAGACCCCCTGGATCTCCCCCAACTCTGCCCAGCCTCCACAGACATCCCTCCCCATGAGCAACATTGAGGTGATCACGCCCACCTTGGCCACACCCACCCAATCTGCCAGGACCACCACAGCCACGCCTACCCAGTGGACCACGCCCACCTGGCACCCAGCGATCAATAAGTGGGTTTTGGGTTGCAGTTTGGGCACTCGAGCTCTACAAGGTTCGCCATCACTGATCTAAAAAAAAATCTCTTTTCTGTATGATTATGTGGGAGTATAGCTATCCCATATATTGGATGGATACTACTTGACTACTTTGTAGCAAGATTTGGTAAGATGCTACTGTTTGTGCTTTCCTTCAGACGATCAAAATGTTTTGGAGATGTCATATCTCTAGAGTTATCGCTGCATAATCTTTGGTGACAATTAATAGCAATAGCAATCATTCTGCTATTATTGCTTGAATGGATATGAAGATCGGAAATAAATAGAAGAGTGAATACTCCATTCGGCTAAACTCAGAAAGCAATCTAGAACAATGGAAGTTTCTGATGCTCTTCAAAACCAACCATGCATGTAACATGCAAGAAACTTCCAGCCTATACGTGTCTCAACAACTGGTCCAGCAGCCAAAGGTAAAGGAGGAAAGGAGGGAGAGAGAAGGGGGGGGAATGATCATATGCTGAACATTATTTCATTTTTATTTTTCTCATTTAAGTTCATCTGCAGATCTCTCACCCAATTGAACTGTTATTTTAATTAGCACACAAGACTTGCCTCAACAAGCTAGTTTCTTCCTATTTCCTTAATATAATTAGCTAATCATTTCTCAATTATTTATCTTTATTTCTCTTTTAGGCACTTACCAGATAATTAACTAATAGGTAACCTTTGCTAATATGTAATTTTCCTTTCATGATACCTAAACTGGAGGATGGGGGAGAACTTGAAACTCACTCAACAAAGGCAACTTCTTTTTGTTTACCAAAAATTATGTACAGAAACAAACTGAACTTCGCCAGTACTAATCTAGGAACATACTAATCTAAAAAGTAAAGGGAAGAAGGGGCGTTGTCTTACCTGAACGCCTTTTCTCAGCACGGAGATGGAGAATCCACCAATGGGTTTAGACTGTATTCCTGCCCAATCAGATCAAATCAGCCAAAGTTGCCACGCCCGTCCTGGACCATAGAGATCCCAGTCTTGATGCGAGCGTAGCCATTGACTGACAGCAAGATGTTGGGGCTCACTAAACTAAGACTAACCCTAGGCCTAGATGACCTACAAGGGTGGGAGTGGATTCTCCATCTCCGTGCTGAGAAAAGGCGTTCAGGTAAGACGACGCCCCTTCTCCAGCACTGGAGATGGAGAATCCACCAATGGGACACACCTACTGTCCCTGAGGGTGGGAAGTAGACTGGTCCAGTGTGGCACTTTGATGTACAACCTGTTGGAGAACCCTCCTACCAAAGGAAGCCTCCTCCGAGGCAAACGTATCGATTTTGTAGTGCCGTATGAAAGGAGATGGTGAAGACCATATGGCCGCTCTGCAGATGTCCTCAATGGACGCCTGAGTGGCCCAGGCCGCAGAAGTAGATGCACTCCGTGTAGAGTGGGCTGTAACCTGTTGTGGAACCGTCAATGACTCAGCTTGATACGCCCCGGCAATGCATGCCCTAATCCACCTGCCAATTGTGGAAGAGGAAACCTTCCAACCCCTGGAGGAAGGATGGAAGGATACAAAGAGGGCCTCTGATTTGCGGAACGCCGCTGTCCATGAAATATAGTACCAGAGCGCTCTGCGGATATCCAGTCTATGCCATTGCCGTTCCAGAGCATGCGATGGGTTAGGGCAAAAATCCGGGAACACTATTTCCTGGGCTCTATGGAATAGTGAATTGACCTTTGGAAGGAAAGTAGGGTCGAGGCGAAGGACCACTCGATCCTGGTGGAAAATGCATAGGTCATCCTGGGTTGAGAGCACTGCCAATTCGAAAATACGTCGTGCCGACGTGATTGCCACCAGGAATGCCACTTTGTGGGACAGGTAGCAAACGTCGCACATCTTCAGGGGCTCAAAGGGCAACTTGGTCAGAGCCCGAAGGACCCGTGGTAGCTCCCATGAAGGGTACCTGTGCACTGTAGGGGGTTGGTGTTAGCGGCCCCCTTAAGGAATGAGCAGAGTAAGGGGTGATGTCCCAATGACCCCCTGGAGTCACAGGTGAGGACTGTGGAAAGAGCAGCTATCTGTCTGCACAATGTGTTTGGGGCCAAGCCCCTCTCCAGACCTTCTAACAGGTAGTCCAGGATGTGGGGGATCGTGAGTTCCGAGAGTGACAAGTGTCGACCGGAGCACCAGGAGCGAAAGTTCTTCCATGTGGCCTCGTAAATACGGTTTGTGGAAGGGCGACGGGAAGCCTGGATTACTGTAATGACCCCTGGTGAGCAAAATTCCCATGACAAGATTGAGCACTCAAGTGCCAGATGGCTAACTGGAGCCATTGGGGTTCCGGATGGAGAATGGTCCCCTGGCTGAGCGAGACCCGGTCCGGAGGGATCCGCCATGGATCTGCAAGGGAGAGGCTCATCAGATTGGCGAACCAAGGCCTCCTTGGCCAATAAAGGGCCACTAGGAGTATCTCCGCTTGCTCCCGAAGAAGCTTGCGTATTACCACCAGGAGAAGAGGGAGAGGAGGGAAGGTATAAAGCAGACCCTGGGGCCATGGGCTCCGAAGAGCATCTGTCTGTTCCGCCCCTGGAGATGGGAACCGGGAGAAGAATCGAGGCAGCTGGGCGTTGGTCGGGGATGCAAAGAGGTCCAAAAGCGGCAGTCCGAAACGGTGACAGATTTCTCTGAAGACCCTCGGGTGGAGGCACCATTCCGAGTGATCTATCATTGCCCTGCTCAGAAGGTCAGCCTAAGTGTTCGCCTCCCCTAAAATATGATCGGCCTTGATGGAGGCCAGATTGTGTTCTGCCCAGGAGCCCAGTAAGAGCGACTCGGTCAATAGAGTATGAGATCGGGTGCCCCCATTGGTTTACATGAACCTTGGCAGCCACGTTGTCTGTGAGGACCAGTACGTGGCGCCTTGTCACCAGGCTGTGAAAGTGGCGGAGGGCTAGATGTATGGCCTGTAAGTCCAGCCAATTTATGTTGTGCCGAAGGTCTGAGCAGGACCAACGGCCCTGTGCCCACTGCGAGCGAAGGTGTGCTCCCCAGCTGAACAGGCTGGCGTCGGTCGTTAGCACTATCCAATCTGGCTCCTTGAAGTATGACCCTTTGAGCATGGTGGGCGATAGCCACCACATGAGGGGGCGCAATACCTAAGGTGGGACTCTCACCCTTCGTTGGGAGGCAGTGAGGTTCTGCCTCTGGAAGGGGAGCAAGAACCACTGCAGTTCCCTGGAGTGGAGCCTGGACCACGGGACAATCACTATGGCTGAGATCATCTTCCCTAACAATTGGGAGAGACTGGCCAACGTTACTGTCTGACCCCTGCGTAACTGGAGGACTGACTCCTTTATGCTGTCCCGGCGTTCTTGAGATAAATACACCCGGCACTCCACCATGTCTATGATGACCCCGAGGTGTAACAGCCTTGTTGTGGGAACCATATGGCTCTTGGGGAAGTTTACCGAGAACCCGTGATCCTGGAGCAGCTTTATCACCAGTTCGAGGTCCGCCATGGCAGACTGGGTGGATGACTGTATTAATATGTCGTCCAGGTAACATTGGACTCTGACTGGTACCATCCTTAAGTGAGCTGCTAGAACTGCCAGGATCTTGGTAAATACCCTGGGAGCCGATGATAGGCCAAACGGTAGTGCCCTGTACTGAAAATGACGCCCCTTGTGAGCGAATCTTAGAAACCGGCGGTGGTCAAGAGAGATGGGGATATGAAGGTACACTTCCGTGAGGTCGATAGACATCAGGAAGTCTCCTTTTCTTACGTTTCCCAAGATGGAACGGAACGTTTGCATCTTGAATTTGCGGTATGCAAGATGATAATTCAAGCCCTTGAAATCTAAAATGGCTCTCCATCCCCCTGATGCCTTGGGGAAGACAAAGAGGATGGAATAAAACCCCTGACCTCTCTGGTCTGCCAGCACTGGTTCTATGGCCCGTATATTTAGTAGATGTTGGACAGCTTCGTTCATTAGTCTTTTCTTTGTTCGCTTCCGGAGGTATGGGCAAGAAATTGATTTGGGGGGTTGGAGATGAACTCCAAGGAAAGGCCGTGACGTACAGTGTTGAGTACCCATGTGTCCGTGGTGGTGACCTCCCACTGGTGGGAAAAAAGAGAGAGTCTGTCCCCTATGGGAGGGACCGCTGGAGAGTTATCTGGAGCGGCGGAATGGTCGGCCGTTCCCCTGAAAGGGTCGCTTGCCCTGAGATTGTTATCTGGGTCTGGCCGTCTGTCTGTCAGACTGTCTCTCCTGTCTGTCCTGCCTGGCTGGGAAGGGACAGAAGGACTGGGTGTAGTTGTACCTAGCCCCTGCATGAAAGGACTGTCTTTGCGAATAATAATTGGAACATTTATCCGATTTCTTAAGGAGGTGATTAAGAACCTTGCGCTTATCTTTATTTTTAGTGAGATAAGGATTCAAAGCGTCTCCAGTTTACCTCCCTGATATGGAGCTGCTGACAGACACCACTTAGACTTGGCATTGGCGTGCCAGTGCTTCAACCAAAGCATATGGTGACCAGTGACACTGGACACCATAGCCCTGGAGGAAAATCTGGCGGCTTGAAGAGTGGCATCTGGCGCATACTCGGTGGCTGCCACCATCTTGCTAAGATCCTGGTGGGTGCAGATGTCCTCCACTGGAATATGGGCCTGGAGCTGCCTGAGCCAGCGAAAGGGCTGATCTGTTAAAGAAGGATGCAGAGGTGGCCACCCTAATAGCCCATGCAGCCGCTTGGTGCATCCTGCGATAGGCAAGTTCGCACTTACGGTCCTCGACTTTGAGAGCCTCAGAGACATCTCTGGGAATGGTGGTGGGAGATACTAGGGGGCCTAATGGCTCGTCCACCGTGGGCACTTCCAGGGCCTCCTCCAGATCCTTGGCCACGTTGTATAGTTTTTTATCAGTATTACCTGGGAGGGGAAGGGAAGCTGGAGATGTCCACTGTTTTCGGACAGCATTCAGGAACATGGGGGGACAAGGTATGCAGTGTTGAGCTGCCACCGGTTCGGTGATGTTTGAGTCCACCTCTGAGTCTGGGGAAACAGTGGTTGTTGTTGAGGAAGGATCAGGCCCGAGATGGGCTGTGGATATGGCCTTGCGGAGCAAGGGGACAAAGAAGGAAGAGTTGAAGAGGCTGCTAAATGAAGGAGCTTCGGGAGGAGGCTCCTCCTCCTCAGACATTGGAATCCCCTGTTCAATGTCATGTTCGTGAAGGAATGAACCCTCAGAACATGTGGACCCAGATGGGGAGGAAGGAGCGCAATAGGTTTCAGGAACCGGTTGATGGATAGGAAGGTAAGTGGCAGCCACTGGCTGGGAGCTTGCGCTCTGGCCTCAAGAATGCAGTCTACCGCTTGCACAATCAGCAAGGCTAGACAGTCCTCCGTGGGGAGGGGAACAGGCTCACTTGGCCGAAGCCCGGCCACAGTAGGGGTGAATGTAGCCTCGGGGGTCCCGTGATGAGCCTGTGCAGCAGTGGATTGGGAAATGGGGAGAATTCCGCCCATCCCACACTGTGCAGGGGAATGTAAAGATTCCCCCATTGACCATATCCCCAGGGGGGATGTTGGGGGCCCCAGGGGTAGGTAAAAGTCAACCCCTCAACTTGAGGGGACTCTAACCTGGCTATTTTCTATGCCTTTGAAAATTCCTTTTCTAAGACTTGGTGTCTCTGGCTGGCCTGCTTTTCAGCTCTCTTGGAGGTCTTGGTGGTAGATCTGACCTTGGGTTTGGCCGCAGCCTTGTCAGTGCCCTCCAGAGTAGATGCGGTAGGATTCATTGGAGCCGATGAAGACGGCAAAACACCCTTTGAGGAAGATATAGAATCCTCCATTCTCTGATAACACAGGAGCACGATAGGGGACCCCTGGTATCTAGAGAGTATTATACCCTGGATAAGGACAGGTGCACGATAGGGGATGCCTGGAACCCAGATACAGCTGCTGCGTGGATAAGGACAGGCGCACGACAAGGGACACCTGGAATCCAATTATAGCTGTTGCGTGGATACGGACAGACACACTACAAGGGGCATCTGGAATCCGGATAGAGCTGTTGTGGATAAAGACAGGCGCACTACAGGGGGTGCCTGGAATCCAGATGAAAACCAATTGTACGGATAATGACAGATGGACATAAGGTATGCCTGGAATCCAGTTGGTAATTTAGTGATCCCAGTCAAGCTGGGTTAAGTTCGTTATGAGCAAGGTGAGGTCAGGAGACACCAAACCTGAAAAAAGGGCACAAGAGGACCTGGCTAATTAAGAAGGCCTGTCAGATCTTAAATGGGACTAAAGACCCGGGGAACTGGAGACAGGACCAGAAATTGTGCTCTAGGGGAGCTTGGAGGCTCTGTTATATTTCTAGATAGCAGGCCTCAGGTTAGAAATGGGTCTATCTCACTCCCAAAATGGCGGCCGTCTCCCAAAATGGCGGCCTGCCTGACGATAGTGGGGTCGTCTATTCTATCTTTACTTGCTTAGTTCACCCCCCAATGAGTGCCCCCTCTCTGAGGACAATGTCAGTAAATGAGGAGGAAGAATCCCCTTCCTCTGGAATCCCCCTGAAATTGAACAGATCCTCCGAGACCACGCGGTCCAAGATGGCGGCCACGTAGAGTAGACAACTAAGTCTGTCGAGGTCCGAGGGCTTTAGAAAGTAAGCCCGATGCAGAAGGAACACTGCCTTAAGAGAAAGGTCCACGTCTGGATAGTAAATATACCGAGAAATGGAGCTTTTCATCCCTCCGATCAGCTGCCTAACAGCTGATCGGCGCTGGTCTCTTGGTGCGCGCACACCTCCAGCTGATAAACGGGACACCGTGTGGCCGCGAGCTGAAGAGAGCAACTGGAGCCGAAAGCCTGAAGCTGGGGGTGAAGTTGCAGCCACAACTCCAAAAGGCCCCAGAAACCCGGGATTTCCGAGAGAAAACTTGAACACGTAGAAGGAAGCCTCCTCCTCGTAATCAGCCACCGGAGCTGCAGCCGCAAGCTCTGGTAGAAAAATTAAATTGCCTTAATGTCGGTTGGGGACTAACAGCCATTAGTCCTCAGTTGAATCCAACAAATTAGGTTTTGAGAGAGGTTATTTGTTGGGTTGGGTAGAGGGGGAGGAAATGAAGGAGCCCCTTCCTTAGAACAACCTAGTTCCTATTTCCTCCTAAGTCAGGAATTGAGAAGAAATTCTGAAGTTCCTGAATGGGAAAAGAATGGGAAAATTTGCTAATGGGAGGTCAAATTCTGTGCTGAATACAGCACTACACAGCAATCTGGGGAAATGGAAAATCCACCAATAGAGACTGTACCTGCCTAAAAGCCAAATTTGCACGTCTGTCCCAGGTGAGATCAAGTCAAGACTGGGATCTCTATGGTCCAGGACGGGCGTGGCAACTTTGGCTGACTTGATCTGATTGGGCAGGAATACAGTCTAAACCCATTGGTGGATTCTCCATCTCCAGTGCTGGAGATAGGGAAAGGAGTCCCTCTGCATTTTACTCCGCTAATCATTGCCAACTATAGGGAGCAGTGCTCATCTCCAGTTCAAAGCTATTGAGCCAGCGCTGTCTGAAGACATTTTTTTCAGTCATGTGGGCAGCGTAACATTACAGAGAACTGTTATCTTCCCACTGAAGTGGTACCTATTTATCTACTCACATTTGCATGCTTTTGAACTGCTAGGTTGGCAAGAGATGGAGCAAGGATAGGAGCTCACCCGTTGCTCAAATCTCGAACCTGGGCTGCTGGCTTTCCAGCCTACAAGCCCAGAGTGTTAACAGCTGAGCTACCACACCACCCTAATCTAAAATGTAAAGGGGGGAAGAAAATATGTCATCTTTATTATATAGACTTACTATTAATACAGTTCTACCTAAATTTTGGAGAAAATGCCTGAAATTGTATGAAAAAGATATACATTTATAATACTAGTATAAAAAATTTTAGGCATCCATTTGAAGACTGAATAGTGATATGATTATCATGATAACTGAAGCAAAAAGTAAAGATAATTTCATATAAAATATGTAATTCAACAAACACATGAAAACCATTAATAAAATTAATTAAATCTTACCTCAGGAACCAAACATAAAAATAAAAATATCAATGCTAACCAGTGAAAGAATTTCCAAGAGAGAACTAAGGTAATATCATTAAAAGTAGTCCTTGAGTTATGACTACAACTGAGCCCAAAATTTCTGTTGCTCAGTAAGACATTTGTTAAGTGAGTCTTTCCCCCATTTTATTACCTTTCTTGCCACCGTTGTTAAATGAATCACTGCAGTTGTTAAATTAGTAACATGGTTGTTAAGTGACTCTGACTTCCCATTGACTTTGCTTGTCAGAAGGTTGCAAAAGGTGGCCACATGAGCCTGGGACACTACAACCGTCCTAAATATGAGTTAATTGAGAGGTTGCCACAAAGAAGAGGGGGTCAACTTATTTTCCAAAGCACCAGAAGGCAAGACGAGAAACAATGGATGGAAACTAATCAAGGAGAGAAGCAACCTGGAATTAAGGAAAAATTTCTCAACGGTGAGGACAATTAACCAGTGGAACAGCTTGCCTTCAAAAGTTGTGGGTGATTCATTGCTGTAGGTTCTTAAGAAGAGACTGGACAGCCACTTGTCTGAAATGATATAGGGTCTCCTGCCTGAGCAGAGGTTTGGACTAGAAGACTTCCCAGGTCCCTTCCAGATCTATTTTGGTTTGACTGAAGAAAGGTCATAAAATAGGGCAAAACTCACTTAAGAGCAGATATTGAGCAAAAAAGGTAATTGATTTTTCCATAAATACTTATGTTCTACGTCAGAGATCCCCAACTTTTTGGGCACCAGGGAACGGTTATGTGGAGATATGTTTTTCCACGGACCGGAGAGTGTGTGGTTTTGTGTGCTGCCTGCATCCCATGGATGGGGTTTTGCTTGTTTGTGCAGACCAGTTGCTGGCATGCCGCGGCCCAGTATCGGTCCACAGACTGGGGGTTGGGGACTCCTGTTCTACGTGGAAGATATCACGTTTCCATTCTAAGGTTAACTTTCCTACTTGAGACAGAAGCTTGGCCAGAACATACCGCTGTGTGAATCATCTAGGAAGATTATCTTTCAGGCAAGAATGGAAATAAGAGAAATCCTGTATGAGCCACAAATAAAAGAGAAAAAAGTGAGACACCAAAAGGGCTGAAAAAAAACCCCAAACTAAGTGCAGCCAAAAAAATCAGAGATGACTGAAGGCAAGAAAATCTACTTGTATCAGTATAGGAGGTCTTGATCTAGATCACATTCTAGTGATGTTGAGACAAAACATTTTCCTAACTCTAGAGAAAAAAACAGGAATTTGCAGTGAAAAATCTCCCTCCCAGGATACCAGAGCAAATTCCTTTCATTTCAAAACTGAGAATAGCAACCTTGCCCCATCTGTAGTAGAAAATATTGAAATAACACAATTCAGGGGCTTCAGTTGACCAGATA
The DNA here is from genome assembly GCA_034064705.1 of Bothrops alternatus. Taxonomy (NCBI): domain Eukaryota; kingdom Metazoa; phylum Chordata; class Lepidosauria; order Squamata; family Viperidae; genus Bothrops; species Bothrops alternatus. The sequence continues at coordinate 5,349,842 of JARGCV010000001.1, read as the reverse complement.
ACCAAATGTGGGCTTAACAAGGGGGAGTAAGAGCTTTTCTCACTAGTTGCCATTCAGGATTTTAGCATCCAGAAGTCATCTGGACAGAATGTTACAGAACAGTACAGAATGTTCTCAGATTTTTTACTGCAAATTCCTGTTTTTCTCTCTAGACTTACCGTAGGAAAATGTTTTGTTCTCAGCTATTACCGTATAATGGAGAAGGGGATAGCAACTCCCAGGAAGATTGTCTTGACTGACACAAGAGTGGCAGCAGTGAGGAAAATGAGAATGACCTGGTTCTCTCACCCACCTCCAAGCTGGGATTTCTCATCCACAGTTACTTCCACAGATGGAAAACACAGCAGACACAGCTGTTCCTCTAAGGAAGTGAGGTGTAATTCCAGGAAATGTTTATATTTCTGGGGTCTGATATAATGGGGAATTAACGTTACCTTCCCAAAGGAGGCTTTATAGAAGAGCACAAATAATATTTCCGTTATGTGATGAACTCTCAAGGGAGAAGATAAAAAAGCAACCAAATGTAATTCTACTGTATTTTTTCTACTGTATTTTTACTTTTACCAATAAAGAGGCTTCAGACAAAATTATTATTACCTTCTAAAGTGCCAAACGGTGGATCAACTCTAGTATAAGAATAGAATATGGTTTCAAAATTTTTAAAGGAGATTCAATAGGTATCTGTGCAATGGGAAAGAAATTCTCAGCAGAGAGAGAGATTAGTCAATATAACTGCTAGCACAGAGTGGAGAATAACACATCATCTGTAGCTTACATTTTTCCATCTTCAACACTGGAACAGACCTTCCCCATCTGATCACTTTCAATTTTCCATCTAAACTTCTGGTAATGCCAAAAGTCTTGAATGCTACAGCTCATATTTCTTCAAATCACCACATTCTGTTGCTTAGGAATGAACAGCTAAAGGCCTAGAATCACTTGTGGTGCCCTAAATTTCTGTATCAGTCTCCACCTTACAACCTAGCTGGACTGTATCAGGAGAGAATTTTGAGAAAAGCATTCCTGACATCACACCTCTTTTGTGTGCTTTCCTTTAGGTACTCCCAGTTAAATTTAGGGAAGTGTTCTCAACTTAGAGGAAGTTGTAAAAAAGAAAAGAAGGTGAAATGATGGCTCAGGATGCAGCCTCTTGCAAGTTCTTGTAATTTATTGCATTGGTTTTCAGAACAACCACAGCCATCTATAGGAATGATAATGGTGAGAGATAAAGCCACTATAACAAGATTTTCAATTACCTTACTGAGAAATAATATAGTTTATTAACTGTATGAGGAACTGTACTATACTGTACTGAAGAATACTGTGTACTTCATTCTGCCAAAGACTCTATGAAAAGATTTGGGGAAAGATAATGTGAAGGGATTTGTGCAATCTTGAGGAACAACAACTTGACTCCTTTAAGCATTTGTTTCTGACCATGTGCAGTATGTGAGCCCAGTGTGGTTTGTAAATCATAATTTATGACTCAACATACTGCATTAATCCAACTAATCACAGTTTACCAAACCACACATAGTTAAGCAATGTTTGGAACCAGCCAATGCATCCAGCTTGTTCTCCATGACAGCCTGAAAGTAATACTTTGAGGAAAACTTCAAGGGGGAATAAGCAATCTTATTTATCATCTTTTGGTGGCAGTAATTTTCTATGGTAGCTATTATTTTATAAGGAGAAAAAGGTATTTAATTGAATTACTGGGACCTCCCTTTGTGCCACAGTGGAAAGTCAAGCTGTCCAATTGATAGAGCTTTAGCGGGTAAATTGCAAAGCTATCTCTAATAGGTCATGTAAAGCAATCAAGTTGTTGGAGAGCCAAATCCAATGTCACAAATTCTTCAGCATCTATGGCCATAAGTAGGCAGTAGAATACAGACGAAGAGTTAAGGATTTGGTGTCTCTTTTTATCATTTCATCTACGGTATTCTTTGTCAAAGAGACTGTTCACTCCTACCTTTTTTCTCTGACACACATGCATAGAGAGTCTCCTGGTAGGATTTGTTAGTGCTAGGCTTTGCTTGTAATGTATTAGCTGTAGATAAATCCTCTTTCTCTTATAAAGTCTGCTTCACTACCAATAGCTTAGGTCAGATTCCTGCTTTCAGGAATACTCAAAGGAACAGATAGAAAGCTTCAACCTACAGTATACATCAGGATATTCTGGATATTTTGTGACTCAAATCTACTTTCCTCCTTCATAATAAATCAATTACTTAGTAACAGGAGATGTGTATAAAGGAAGAAAGTTAATTTGCTGTGGCAAGCTACCATATAGTGAGTGACTATATGGAAGTATCCTGTGTATGTTAGAATTACTAAATGAAGTGGTTGGCTTTAACATAATTTTTTCTAATAATTATTTATGCCATGGCATAATTTATTTCCCAACCAAATACCTATTAGATGCACTTAATTATCAAACCGTTATTCCAATGTGATCACTACAATTCTACACCAAAATGGTTCTGTATGAGGCAGACACAACACTACACATCTATATGCAGGCTCAGAAAAAAATGTAAGTGGAATGAAATTGCAGAGGTAGCATTTAAACAGAACAGCTGGAGCAGATTAAACACTGCCTCTCTCCTGCTTTGTCCCTGGGGTTGAAAAACTTGCCATTTAGTCAGGAAGCACATCTATGCTATAATGTACAATACAGAATCTTGAAATATCAGAAACAAATGACAAAAGATGACACAGAATGCATGTGGTACATGCTCAAAAATCCAGAGCAAATGTTGGTTTTTATTGGCTCTTCAATGTCTGCCATCATAATATGATTAATATAAAAGTCCAAATGTTTATTTTATAAGACTATGAGGCAGGCACAAACCTCATATTTAGAACACACCAGCATTCAGAATTAGCCTTAGAATCTGCAAAGGTGAAGGCAGCTTTTAAGCTTATAATAGATGTCAAATTATCCTCCATTATTGTGTCATTTTGCACACATGACCTCATCTTTTATATAGCATATTAGATCAAAACAATGTGATTTAACCTATTTTATATGTTCCTCTTCCTTTCTGCCACAAGTATTGATAGGTTATTTTTTTTAAAAAATCATAGGTTATTTTTAAAATACAATCAAGGTTAAATAAGCAATGGCCTTTTTAATAAAGCTAAATACTAAATATTGTTGCATGTAACAATAAACCCCAAACTAGCCAGTAAGGAATAATCCCGTTGAGAAAAAGGCAACAATGTACAGACCCAATATGATGTCATGAGAAATGTGTTGTCTTCTAGGTGTCTGTATCCAGGATGTAGCAGAGAGGTTATTGACACTGTTCAAAGCCAATTCTTTCCTTTTGATTCCTATGCATAGAAATCACAGACCAGAAGAAAACAAACAAACAAAAAGCTGTGAGGTTTTAAACAGGAAGAAACTTGGAAGAGAGGCAGTTTTTTAAAAAAAAAAAAAAACAATCCTTCCAGATAAAAGCCATGATACTAGAAAAACCAAAATCTTGAAAGTCAACAATCAGCTACTAGTAATGCTATCTAGAAGGATTTGGATTCTATGATGAACTATGTTGCCTCCATGAAGATCTCCTGGGAAGAAATAAGCTACAACTTTTGAAGATAAGGAAACAAATATTGGCAGGTGCTTTGTCAATCTCATCAGGAGATCATTAAACTAAAAGAAATGGAGAAGGGTGGCAAAAACCCATATCCAAATTTGTAGTCAAGAATTGGAAAGCAGAACATAAAGGGAGAAGCAGGCCAAAGTGTGGCTCAAGAGTTTGTAGAGAACTACAATACAGTTAATGGTGCTATCAAAACCTCAGATGTTGCTATACCAATACAAAGAGTATGGGAAATGAAACTCAAGAAAACAGGTATGATATAATAGGTATCCCTAAAATTTGATGGGACGACATTCAGCATTGCAAATATAAATTTAACAACCAGAACACGGAAATTCTATTGAAAGTGTCCGAGTATGAATTCAATGAGAGAAAAGTTATATAAACCTAGGAGTTTATAACAGACTGCCTGGATAGGTGGAAGATATGATGCAGTTAGCCTGGAATCTAACTGTGCAACAAATCAGAGATGCAACAAATTCTAGCTGATTTCATATGTCAGAAGATAGAAGAAAGAACAAGGGGGTCTGCAATTAGGGACCTAATCCTCACCAAGAGAAATTAATTAGTTAAAGTAATAAAGGTACCCTGCAGGAAAGTGATTGTGTTGAATTTGTGACGCCCAGAGGAGGCGTCAGTGAGAAGAATCATAGCTTTTACACCAGATTTCAAGAGAGTTGATTCTAATTACAGGTAACCCTCAACTTACGATCGCACAATTGAGCCCAAACTTTCTATTGTTAAATGAGACATTTGTTAAGTGAGTTCTGTCCCTTTCTTGCCATAGCTGTTAAGTGAATCACTGCAGTTGATAAGTTGGTAACCCGGTTGTCAAGTGAAATCTGACTTCCCCATTGACTGTGCTTGTCAGAAGGTCGCAAAAGATGATCACATGACCCCCCACCCCCGGACATAGTCATAAATATGAACCTGTTGCCAAGCATCTGAATTTTGATCACATGATCATGAGGATGCTACAAAGGTCATAACTGTGAAAAACAGTCATAAGTCACATTTTTACTGCCATTGTAACTTTAAACCAGTGGTTCTCAACCTGTGGGTCGCGACCCCATTTGGGGTCGAACGATCGTTTCACGGCGGTCGCCAAACACCGCAGTCCGCCATTTTTCCCCCATTTCCCCTTGGCCATCGCGCGCACGCCGCGCATGTGCGATTCGGTCCGTTGCGCCGCGCATGCGTGGTTCGGGCCATCGTGCGTGCACCCTGCATGCTCGGTTCAGCCCGTTGCACCGCGCATGCGCGGTTCGGGCCGTTGTGCGTGCCGTGCATGTGCGGTTTGGGCCGTCGCGCCGTGCATGCGTGGCGCAGGTCGGGGTCGCGCCGCACATGGGCGGCGCAGGTGGGGTCTCGGCCTGAAAAAGGTTGAGAACCGCTGCTTTAAACAGTCAGTAAATGAACTGTTGTAGGTCAAGAACTACCGGTTTCCAGAAATGGTAGGAACTATCAGAAGGGCTCCAGCTCGGAACATACTGAGGCTTGTGACAGCTATTATGGTAGAAAAAACAAAGAGTTCTGTGGGTTGTTTAGAATCCAAAGGAAAGCCAAAAGGGGTATAGGTCCACTGTGAGGAGAAAGTAGTGAATTGGATATGAGCAATAGTGAGAAAACAAAAAAAATCTTGCCACTGCCTTCTTGCAGAAAGGTTGGTCATTGTTATGCCACTGGGGGAAGGAGGGATTTGCAGCTGAAGATATAGTGGATAACTTAGCCAATTTAAACAAATTCAAGTTTTTAAGGCCACATCATTACATTCTACCATTCTTGGTCTTCTCTGAGAACTCCTGGAGGATGGTGAAGGAAGGAGGAGTATCCAGCAAACTACAAACCTATCGGCCTAATGTCTATATTAGGCAATGTTCTTGAACAGATTAGTAAATAGCATGTTTGTGAGCACTTGGATAGATATGCTCCAATTAACAGATGCCAGAATGAATTTAGCTTTTTCTCAGATACAATTTTTGGGCTAGTAGAACTGAGGAATGCCAAAGAATCAGGTTACCAGGACCTTAGCAAGCCCTTCACAATAAAACGATAACATATGGACTAGATCAGGGGTCTCCAATCCTCGGGCTGTGGACCGCTACCGGTCTGTGGCCTGTTAGGAACCGGGCTGCACAAGTGGCAGGTGAATGAGTGAAGCTTCATCTGTGCATGCGCGGGACCTAGGTTGTGCATGAAACCACCATCACCCCCCCCCAGCCAGGGAAAAATTTGTCTTCCATAAAACTGATCCCTGGTGCCAGAAAGGTTGGGGACTGCTGGACTAAATGATGCTACTGCTCAATGCATTAACAATCAACAGAATGACTTTACTCAAGAGAATGCTAATGAATAGCTTCAGCTTCAGGGGAAATTCTGAACAGAGTGGCATAGAGCTTTGTCCTGAATCCAATGCGTTGAAAAAGTTTATCAGTATCTTGACTGAGGGGCCTGAGACAATGCTTATAAAGTCTGCAAATGACACAAAACTGTGAAGGGTGGCTAATATTTTAGCTGAGGAATGGGCTGAATGAATAGGATGGTTTCTGATACGGGTTCTTTATCTCCACCTTAATTAGTATTCTTTATTTGGGTTGAATTAATTAATACTAATGTATTACTTCATAGAATTCTATTATGTAGTTCTGATCTGCACTTCCTGATAAATGGGTGGGGAGAATTGAGTTATCAATGCTCTATTGACAATTTTGTGGGTGGAGTTAACCAACGAATCACTGCTGGAAAAGACCATCAGTATGAATGTACCAGAAGGATTTATTTTTAAAATATACAATAAATTCTGTATGGCTCTGGATTAAGAGGAAAGAAAAGGATATGCAATAGATACCCACCCCATTCACAAAACTCTTCTGTGACATCACAGCCATGCCTCTCCCAGTGTTATAAACTGGGTAATGATGGTATTCTTGTGTGGGTTCAACCTACTGGCATTATTTATTTACCATATGGCATACAAGACCAGGAGAGCTACAATGCTACGCACTAATATACAGGGTAGTCCTCCATTTACTACCTAGCCCAACATTTATGCTGCTCAGCGAGAAATTTGTTAAGCGAGTTTTGCCCCATTTTACAACTTTTCTTGCCACAGTTGTTAAGTGAATCGCTGCAGGTGTTACAAATTAGTAACACAGTTGTTAAATGAATCTGGCTTCCCCCATTGACTTTTGCTTGTCAGAAGGTTGCAAAAGGGGATCCCCATGTCCCCGGGACACTGCAACCGGCATAAATGTGAGTTGCCAAGCATCCAAAGGTAAATCACGTGACCACGCGGATGGTGCATCAGTCATTAAGTGTGAAAAAAACGGTCATTAAGCCGCCTTTTTTCCAATACTGTTGTAACTTCAAACGGTCATTAAGCGAACTGTTGTAAGTCGAGGACTACCTGTATACAAATTCTGGTTTTTGTTTATATTCCAGCCTAAACAGCTCCTCGGCTCAGACTTCAGCAACCCCCGCCAGACCGGCAAAAAGCCCTTTGTCCCATTCCCCTCCGGCTCCGAAGCAAGGCGTGCCAAACGCAAAATAGGTTCTACTGCAAACATTTCGGAGAAAATCCCCTTCGCTCCGTTGCAGCAACTTCCGAGCGGCCGAGCCCTACGACGACAAGCGGCAGATGTGTGCGAACAGACTAAGGGAAACCACAACCCTGCCCTGAACTTTACAAGCTGCCGTCCCGGATCACGGCGTTGCAAGAGGATTTGGGGTGGTTTGGGGGGGACGACGACCTTCTCTCGCTGTTCCTAACGGAGCGCCTGCAAACGCTTCTCCGGCCGCGTTAGAAGCGGCTGGAGTTGCGCCCGGACTGCCCATCCCACGCACGCGCGGCCGCACGCGCAACTTCTCGCTCGCCCTGACATCCAGGGACGTGTCGCTCTCCCCGGCGGAGGCGCGCAGCGGACTTACCGTCACTGCCGTACTGCTTGCCATTGTTTGCGCCCATCCTGGAGGCTTCATGCTCTCGTCCTCCTCTTTCTCCCAATAGTCCCCATGTCGAAACTCCGAAGGGGGAGGGGGGAAGGTTTGGGATCGGGCAGGAAAGCAGAAAGAGACAAAGGGAGTGGGAAAAGACGCAAAAAATAATAATAATAAAAAATAAAAGGACACCAGTGAGGACGGTTTGGGGGGGGGGGGAAGAGGAGGCTTTCTGTATCCTTTGAGATGCTCCTTTTTCGATTAGTTTCCCTCCCTCCTCGCAAAAGGCAACCGGAGCAAACTTGACAAGCCAAAGCCACCGAGTCTCCCCAAAGAACGGCGCAAGCAACACAAGGACGGGAGCTCCGGGCGATAATCCACGGGGGGAGGCTGCGGTAGCCCAAGGCGGAAAGGAATAGAAAGCGAGGCGCGCTCGTTTTCTGCAAAGCTGGCTGAGGAATGGCAGCGTTCTTGACCAGCGCTCCCAACTTCGTCGCGGTCTCTTCCTTCCCGCCACCCCCTGGTGGCCGATCTCGTCTGAAAGTTTTAGCAGATTTGTTCTTCTTTCCCCCCCCCCTCCACCCCCAGCCCTCAAGTCTTGCGCCTCGGACTTTTTGTCACCGGGAGGCGCCTCCTCCCCGCGCCCATCAGGCCTGAAAGCGGAACGCGGAGGCGCGCGGACGCGTGAAAAGGGAAGCGCGAGCAGACAAAGCTGCTGCAATTAGAGACAAAGGATGCTCGTGTAGATTTTGCAGTCTTCCAACTTTCCCTTGATTAGCAAAGTGATCCGTTCCAAGAAATGCTCTCGCTCTCCGTCTCTCTCCTTTTTTTTTTTTCTTCAAGGAGGCTCGAGAGCATGTATGGGCTGAGCAATTTGGTGAATTGATCCATGCACTTTTCTATAAAATCCTTCTAAATTGGAAACCATGCACTCTAAAGTCTCGTTCAAACGATTCTGCACGTGCCTAGGTCCTTTAAATGGTCTCACATTTAGATTAGACATCTCTCTCCCCCTCCCGCAGGAACAGCTGAAACAGCTTTCAGAATAGGGTGAGATTTTGCAAGTCCTGCAAATGTCTAATGTTGTTCCCTATACGTTCCCTCTGCAACCCCTATTGCTGCTTCAGGCGGAGGTGGCCAGGGTCAAGGTGGGGCTTTAACCTGCTGGAGGCACAGTATGATTGGTAGAAAATGGCTGGACTTCTCAGGGGAAACCTTGTTGATACTTTGCTGATCAACAGCTCACCTGTATGGTATTTAGTTGCTGTGTCACTAGATGTGATGTGAGGGGCCCTGGTGGTGGCTGAAGTGGTTGCACTTTTGTTTGATGCCCTTTGAATCCATAAGCCAGAGAAGCCCAGGCTGTAACCCCCTCATCTGATTTATAGAATATTTTGAGTCAGGGTAGTTGTGCGTAACTAGCTTTTCCAGATTGCAGGTATGTGTCTTCTAATTTCCTGATAATAATTGACAGTCCTTCAACATGCAGTGGCATGGCCACTGTATTGATGCAAGTGCCACAATTATAGGTCCATACAACCACTAAATTACACATCATTTTTCCTGGACTGGCTCTGGATGCTCATTGTTTCTTCCATGAAAGGTAGTCAGTGTTTTCTCCAGATACAAAGATCCAAGACATTTTTGGCAATAAAAAAGCAAGGCAGGTGCATATCTCTATTGCAAATGCAACTGAGATATGAGAAAGATGCTAAAATACATGGTTTCTATAAAGACCAGAAAAAGTTTGATCAGGTATTGTTGACATCAGATGAAAAACTGATTAAGAAACTATAATTTTCTATTAAACCTAAAAATGGAAGGTGAACAAGTGAAAGAAACAATGATAATATGAGCAAAAAAAATTGGCCACAATATAGAATTAGAAAAATGGCATAATCTATGGGAAAGATACTATAAATTGACAATGGCAACTGCTTATAAAGAAAACTTATATAAAATGTTTTATAAATGGCATCTAATACCTGCAAGGTTAGCCAAAATGTTCAAAAACATGTCTAGTAACTGTTGGAAATGTAAGCAAAAACCAGGCACGTACTACCATATTTGGTGAATGTGCCCTAATGCAAAAAAATTTTGAATATATCATGGAGCACAGTGAAGACGGTCATCAACAAGTGGAGAAAATAGGGCACAAGAGTGATATTACCAAGAACCGAATATCCCTCCAGAATTGATGAAGAAAACTGGTCCCAGAAGCTGCCAAGAGGCGTGCTGCAAAATTAAAGGAGCTGCTGAAATTTCTGGCAAGTACTGTTTGTGTACTACATGTGACGTCAGTTTCTCATGTTCTTCATATGTCTGGACTATGGGATAGGATGGCAAGATGGAAGCCTTTTCTTACAAAGAAAACCATCCAAACCCAGCTACATTTTGTAAAAATCTACATAAAGTCTGACAAAAGCATATGGGGAAATGTGTTATGTCTGATGAGATCAAAGTTGCATTTTTTGGTCATAGTTCCAAAAAGTATGTTTGTCCCCAAAACTGTAAAAATACACCAAACTCATAGTGAAGCATAGTGGTGGCAGCATTATGCTTTGGGGGCTGCTTTTCTTCATCTGGAACTGGGGCTTAGAGTCAAGGTGGAGGGAATTATGAACAGTTCCAAGTATCAGTCAATTTTGGGACAAAACTTTCAGGCCTCTGCTAAAATGTTGAAGATGAAGAGGAAACACAACAACAACCCAAAGCTTATCTCCAAATCAAAAAAAGAATGGCTTCTGCAGAATAATATCAAAGTTTTGGAGTGACCCAGCCACAGCCCAGAGCTGAAACCAATTTAAAATCTGTAGGGTATCCCGAAGAGAGCTGTGCACAGGAGACGCCCTCGCAATCTGACAGATTTGGGGCACTTTTGCAAGACAGAGTAGACAAAGATTCCCAAGGCAAGATTTGCCATGCTGATAGGCGCCTACCCTAAAAGACTTGAATGCTGTCATAAAATACAAAAGGTGCTTCAACAAAGTATTAGTTTAAGGGTGTGCATCTTTATGTAGCCACATTGTTCTAGGTTTTTATTGTTATTTTTCCCCTAAATGATTTCAGTTTGCTTTTCAATTGAAATGTACAACTTATATGCTATATTAAAGGTGGAAAAAAGTCTTAAGTCATTTATCTTGGTCTGACTTTTTTACATCTCAGAAACCTGGCATTTTAAGAGTGGTGTATAGACTTTCTATATTCACTGTTGGAACAACTGGTCCACATGGAAAACAACTACTTTAGGTTCTATGTTGCCCTTCTGTTGAACACAATCCTCATCAAGGTTTGGCAACAGGAGTTGCTAAAACATCCTTTTGTAATCTATCCAGATTCTGATTTCTGACTGGATATATCTGGCATGCAGACCTTCCATTTGGGCTGTTGAAGCAGTGGGCACCATATTTCTACAGTACTATCTAGTCATCTAAAAGATGCATTGTACAAATTCCATGTTATTTTTCTGTAGGTGGTCTCTTAGACAGTTCATAACAGCTATACAGAGGTTCAACAACTTCCACACGATTGTTCAGAGGCATGCTACAACTTCTTAGAATAGAGCTGCAGTGGCAGACCTCCTATACACGAGATATTTCTGCAGAAGGTGGTAGTTATGTTCAGAGGAGGAACAATGTTGGCTGCAATTTCCTTCTGCCCATCACTGAATGATGTATCATTTCAGTTCCTGAGGGAGTGTGAGAACGTTTGGACCCTGGTTCTATCACTGAAATGCCTCAGTATCTTGTTCTTATGTGCTGCTGTTTGGGTTAATTAACTGGTCTGCAACAGTTTATGAAACCCACTATCGCTACTGCCTTCTTCAATCCATCACAGTGGATGGCAAAGCAAACAAGGCGAAATTAACTGGCAAAACATTGTTATCCACAGTATTAATCAAACAGTCTTTCATTGCCCATGCCAAGTGTAGCCAGAGTCTGCTTGACATTGTTTGCCTTCCTATCCAGCATTACAACTTGTAATTTCCCTGCTGCTGTTCCTTCATTATATTTAGAATTGAGGCTGAAGTTAAGATGCTATGTGGCTGCATAGGTTTTATCTAGGGTACTCAGCTGCTCTCCAGGACTATATTTTGCTTCTACTGTACAACAGGTTATGTTAAATCCTTCGTTCGCGTGCAAATGATGAAGATACATGGCTATGATGAACAAACACTTTATTCTCCTTCTACAACAACCAAGCAAACACAAAAGGCACACAGGCCTTTTTATATGGCCAGAAGCCTGGACAGTGTTAACCAATAGGAACAGAGCGTTTTCGCACCTTGCGCATGCACACAAGGCTGGCACCGCTCTGTCTGGTCCCGGGCAGCTTTTGGAATGCCCGGGACCAATGCAACGTCCCAAGCCTGCTTTTGCAGGCTCAGGACACAACACCCCTCCCCACTAGATGGAACATAATACACGTACACACAGGTACATCGTGCACTGGGAAGAGTGACATACAGCTGCATTATTCAAATGCAAAAAGTGTGGAATACTCGAGTCTGCACACAGGCAAACCCTCTTCAATATTGATTAATACAATAAATGTATCCGAAATCAAAATAATGCAAAATAATCTAACCACGAATTACTCCCTTCATTCAGGGGCCTCATAAGAAGGTCCTTCATGATTTGACAGCAATCTCACAAAGTGTCTCAGATGTTTGGGTGGGCACTTGGCCTGCTGTGACCTTCTTAGGGCCAGTGATGTTGCCAGGCCGACCTGCTCACCTATCAAGCTAGGAAAGGCAGAGCGTTGTTGCCCCAAATATCTAGGTGACCCTGGTGAGGGTACCTGGCCTACCTGCTCGCCTACCAGGCTAGGCAGGCCAGGACTTTGGTGCACCGGATACCCGGTTGACCCTCCCAGCTGCTGACTGGCTGGACCCTCTGAGTCCAGACCAGAATACCTTGGAGGGGTGGAATTCCCCAAGTCCACAATGGACTCCTCTTGGGAACACTGTCCCTTGAGCCCAAGGTCAGCAGATGGAGAGGCCTGGGCAGTAGAAGTGCCCCAGTACTCTGTGCCCCCCAAGCACGTGCCAGAGGTACCAGAGTCAGGAGCCACCTCCATGGCAACCCCCTTTACTGGTGACTTCCTCTTGGAAGCAATTGCTGAATTGTGCAAGCGCCCTTGATGGAATTCCTTTTCTCTTGCTGTTTGTCATCTATGTGGATACCCTCGGTCAGTCTTCCTGTCTGGAGCACTATCTGTCATCTGTGGATACCCCTGGTGTGACTCCCTGTCTGGAGTAATTGTGGATGTGTGGGATGACCCTATCCAGTGAATTCCTGTTTGGAGCACTTGCGGAACCTTGGGATGAATCCCAAAGAGCCTCAGCAGCAGCTAGTGAGGGCCTGTTAGGCCTGGGAACCTGTGACCCAGAATGCATATTCTGGTCCTTTCCCCCCCCCCCAGAGCATAGCCAGGAGTGGAAGGGTGGCAGTCCAGTCTCCAACGCAGTTGGTCTATGTGTCTGTGAAGAACGCGGCCATCAACCAAGGCAACTTCGTATGACAACGGCCCCGAGAACTTGCAGACCACAGCTGTGACCCAGAGATGTCCAGGCCCATAGTTTCATGCCCAAACCGGATCACCCACCTGGAATCTCCTAGGTGCCCGCGGTTGTGACACCTGTGAAGCCACCTGGTCAGAGTGCAGCTTGTCCAGTTTAGTGATGAGGTGGCGACCCCAGCGGAGTTCAGCAGGGCTCTTTCCTGTGGCTGTGCATGGTGTGGTGCGATGTGCAAGAAGGAAATCTGCTAACCTGTGATGCCAGTTACCGTAAGTCAGTTTCTTGAGGGCATCTTTGGTGCTGTGCACCATTCTTTCTGCCAGTCCATTGGAGGATGGATGAAATGGAGTCAATGGTGCATGCCGGATCAGGTTGGCCTGAAGGAAAGAAAGCCTGGAACTCAGAAGGCGTAAATTGAGGGCCATTGTCTGAAACCAGCAAATCTGGAAGACAGTGTGATGCAAAAATTCCTCTCAACACCTGGATGGTCCTGGCAGTAGTAGTGGAGGAAACAGAAACAACCTCTAGCCACTTGGAATGGCTATCAACAATAACCAGGAAGAATTGCCCCTGAAAGGGCCCAGCGTAATCTATATGCACCCTAGACCATGGGGTTTGAGTTTCCTCCCATCTATGTACTGGGGCCTGAGGCATTTCTGGCCGTGACTGTTGGCACAGCTGGCACCCGTGCACCTGAGCCTCAATAGCTTTATTGAGCCCAGGCCATCAAAGATGGCTGCGTGCAAGCACTTTCATCCTGACAATTCCAGGATGTCCCTCATGCAGAGAGATCAAGATTCTAGACCTCAATGAGGCTGGGATCAGTACCCTGCTACCCTATAACAGACAACCCTTGAAAGTGGAAAACTCATGCTTCTTGTGCCAGAAGCTTTGGAACTCAGTATCTTGGCACATGTCAGGCCATCCTTACAACACCCATGTCAGCACACGTGTAAGCGTGTGATCAGTGGCAGTTTCTGCAGCCACGCCTCTAGCACTGAGGGGAGATTCAGGCAACTCCTGAATGGAGAGAATATTGATGGCAGGAGCAGGGTCTGCTTCTACCTGTTTTAGAGGTACTCTGCTTAGGCCATCTGCATGGCCCATTTCTTTTCCAGGTTTGTGAACTAAAGTGTAGTCATATGCTGACAGGAAAATGGACCATCTCAGCATACGAGGAGAAATGATGTGTGGGATCTGTTTGTTAGTGGTAAACACCCAGCAGAGGCTTATGATCAGTATAGATCGTGAAATGGCGGCCATATAAGAAATCATGAAATTTCTTTATGCCAGCCACTATGGCCAAGGCTTCTCTGTCAATTTGAGCGTAATTTCGCTCTGCAGAAGACAGAGTCTTGAGTAATAGGCCACAGGGACTTGTGTCCCATCAGGCTTCAGATGGCTAAGTACAGCTCCCACCCCATAAGGAGATGCATCACATGCGATGCAAACAGGCAGTTGCTCATTGAAATGCACTAAAACAGCATTAGAAGTGAGCAAGGCCTTAACCTCATTGAAATTCTTGTCATGGACTTTAGTCCACTGCCACGGAGCCTGCTTGTCTAAGAGCCTGTGTAACGGCTCTGCCACTGCAGCTTTATGTGGGAGAAATGCATGGTAAAAATTTAATAGCCCCAAGAAGGCTTGCAGCTCACTCTTGGACTTAGGGCTTGGGGCCTGCTGGATAGCTTGCAATTTAGTTTCAGCAGGGTAAATGCCTTGGGCATCAATTCTGAATCCTAAGAAGTCAGTAGAAGTGATTCCTATCTTGCATTTATCCTTCTTTAGTTTAAGACCTGCTTTTCGAAAACAAAGCAAGACAGCCCTTAATCTTTCTGCTAAATTTTGAGATGACTCCCCAGCAATGAGGACGTCATTGAAATAGGGACAGACCCCAGGAATACCTTGAAGTGTGCTCTCCATGACACTTTGGAATATGCCAGGGGCTACATTTACCCCAAGTCGCAGTCTCTTGACCTTGAAGGCCCCCCTTTGAGGGAGGCCAGAATGTGACTTACCACAGGCACTGGATAAGCGTGCGATTGCAGCACCTTATTCAGTGTGCACTTACAGTCTGCACATATACGGATTTCCCCATTAGCCTTTAGAGGCATTACTATGGGGGTTTCCCATGGACTAGAATCCACAGGTTCTAGAATGCCCTGCTGGAGCAATTTGTCCAGCTCAGCATCAATCTTTCTTTTGAGGGGAAAAAGGTACCCTCCTAGGTTTAACCCTGATGAGCGTGATGGTTGGGTCTAACCGTAGTGACATGGGAGGCTCCTTGTAGGATTCTAGCTCTGAACTAAACACATCTGCAAACTCCGCAAGGCTCAACGTTTGCAAATGGTGCAGCCCAGTTACCTGGATTCCCAGAGCCTCGAACCAATCAAGTCCAATAAGACTTGTACGTTCACCCCCAACTACCACCACCTCTAGGGGACCTTCAAAATCCTTATGCTGTAATCTAAGGGTGGCCTCCCCCTTAACACACAACATAGAATTCTGAAAATCAGTGAGTATTAGATTGGATGGTCTGAGTTTAACTCGAAGGCCACTGCTGCTGCATATCCTTTTGAATGTGTTAATTGAAATAATTGAGAGAGCGGACCCAGTGTCTAACTCCATTGATAAGGGAACCCCTTGCAACCTTACTTTAATGGAAAGTTTCTTCTTAAGGGGCTTGTGTGTTCCTGTCTTCAGAATACTTCTGCACAATGCGCAGAAGCCCACCCTATGTTGGCTGGGGACCCTGGTACCTTTCAGACGCAATTCTTCACAAGGTTGGACCTTCTGGCAAACAGATGGATGCGATATGGCCTTGCCTGCCACATGCTCTGCAAATGGTGGAGTGGAACCTGCAGTCAGCTCGCTTGTGGCGTCCTCTGCACCCGAAGCATTGAAGAGATGCTGGGGCCTTGTCCGGACATCCCTTCTGCCTCCTTTCAGCTGGCTGGTGAAATCTGTCCACCTCTTCAGGATTTGCTTCCGATCCTTCTCGAGCGTCCTCTTGATGGACGGTAGCTGTGTCTGGAGGGTTCCTGGTGAGCTGTAAGGCCTTCACAGCCCTGCCTGCTGCTTCCTCAGCTGCCACCTCTCATAGCGCATCTTGGAAGGAGACATCTTCTTTTGCAAAAAATCTTTTGTTTTAAGTCTCTGTTCCTCAAACCGCATACGAAGCGATCTCGCAGCCTCTCTTCCAGATCCTTGAACTCACAAGGCCTGGCCACTTGCCTTAAGGCAGCAATAAAGTCCACAGCAGATTCACCTGGCCTCTGGTCGCTCTGCTCGAACGCGTGCCTCCAAGCAATGACGGATAAATTCGGCTGGAAGTGCTCCTTCAGCATCTTTTTCAAGTCAGTATATGTTACTGACTCTAGAGGTGCAGGGGCCACCAGATTTTCTGCGATGTCAAAAACTTCTTGTCCACAGGCACACAAAAAAGTTGCTGCCTTCAGGCCGTCTTCTCTTATCTGATTTACTCTGAAGTAGTTCTCCACCCGTGCTATGTAGGAATTCCATCTCTCTGGGTGGGAGACATCGAAATCAGACAAGCGGCCAATCTTCAACATCGTAAAGTTTATGACCTTCACCACTCGCTTCCTCTGCAAGCTGCTGTTTGGGGAAAAGGGTCCTTTAGCCAAACTCACCCTCCAGGAACGGTGTACTGGCAGGCTGGGACGCTGATTCAGACGCCGTCTTCCCCTCTTCAGGACTTCCTGGGTAAGTCCTTAAATCTTTTGTTTCAGCTTGCAAAGGATCCTCCCTTCATCGCCAATGTTAAATCCTTTGTTCACGTGCAAATGATGAAGACACATGGCTATGATGAACAAACACTTTATTCTCCTTCTACAACAACAAAGCGAATACAAAAGGCACACAGGCCTTTTTGTATAGCCAGAAGCCCGGACAGTGTCAACCAATAGGAACAGAGCGTTTTCGCGCCCTGCACATGCGCACAAGGCTGGTGCCGCTCTGTCTGGTCCCGGGCAGCTTTTGGAATGCCTGGGACCAATGCAACATCCAGAGCCTGCTTTTGCAGGCTCAGTACACAACTGGTTGCATGTGTTGTTTGCCACTGAAGACCAAATGTCTCAGAAAGACTCACCTTGATGAGTGAGGGGTACACCTGGCAGTATGATCCATATACCAAGCATATTTAGTGCATTTCCCATGGGTGGGGAAGTTGATTGGCTCTCCAAATTTTAAGGAATTTCTGCATTTAAGATCTTGCTGGTAGGGGATTTAGTACTTTAATAGCTAGACCATAAATT